>CM069919.1:0-617983 GCA_036172225.1 Cryptocoryne crispatula var. balansae
CAACCCTAAACCCTCAACCCTAATCAAGGCAAGTGTGCGAATTTCATCATCAAGCTCTTCCATCATCTCTCCCACCCAATAGGCCATCATTGCATGGAGGAGCTCTGATTAGAATGTGTTGTCATGGCCTATTCAAGTAAAAAATCTGTTTATGGAGGAGGTTCGAATGGGTATTTCTAGAGACTGTGTGCTTAGACGACTTGGAGAGTGTTACTGTGCTCGTTCTTTTCTACTATTAAAGGATTTGTTGAATGATATGAAAATATATTAAATTTTTTCAAATATAATCTTCAATTATGTTGCTCATTTTGATGAAGACAAAAATAATGATATACGAGTTATCGTCGCTTTCACCGTGTCTAACTTAATTCATTACATTATTTATGCTTTTAAGTAAGTAGGCTACATCATAAGTTAGCCTAAGAGCTTACAAATTGGTTTAAGTCAATGTTACACATCTACCACACCTTATGTTCCTGATAGCCGTTGCCAACGGTTGGCATTCCAAATCTTCTTTGTCATTGTGCAGGTTTAAATCTAATTTGTGTTTGTATAACCCGGCTAAATTAATGTTAAATATAATTTTATTTGTAAAGCAAATAGGAATTTAAAGTTAAACAAGGTTTATTGATGTACCAAACAGGGTCTTGGCCGTGTTGGGATTCTTAACTATTATTTGTTTTACTATTAAAAATATATTTAATCTTATTTAAGTGAAAATAGTTTATCCTCAACATCAAGATAAGAAAGATAATAGAAATAAGACACAGACTTTACCCAATTTTTTTAGGATACGACTGGAAACCCTCGTCTTCGTTGACCTCGGCACTTCTCGCGGTTTCAACGATTCACCTTCCAACTTCTTCCGAACTCCGGCTTCATCTTTTGCTCCTCCGCAGTTTGGGATCTGCTTCCTCTCTCGATCTTTGTTTGGGCTTTGCCGGATCTCCTCCTCGCAGATCGTGCTCTTTATGTCTCTTACAGACATGGCGCTGAATCCAGAACGGTGCTTCCTCTTTTTCGCGGTGCTCGTGCAGGCAACGATGGTCATCTCCGGACATCTGAATGCCCCAGCGCCAGCAAATGGTGATAAAGGGGTAATGAACCCAATGATTCTACCGCTTGTCCTGAGGACAGATAATTTCACACGCCAGGTGATTGCCAAAGAGATTTACCACGGTCAACAGAGGTGGCATAGGCAATTGCATCGTCTTGGTGATCAGAAGCAATTCGCTGCTCGCATGAGGCTTTACGACGATCTTCTTGCTAATGGGTGCGACCGACCCTTCACGTCTACTTTTTGATCTCTTGTTCGGATCCAGAAATTCATGCCTTGTTCTCTCCCTTCTCTGTGTTGTGTCGTCGTTTGATCTCTCTTTTCCATGAGCCTGGATGCTTTATAATCTCTTATTGATTTTAAATGACGGATACAAATTGCGCAGATACTACACGACTAGGCTCTGGATCGGGACACCACCCCAGGAGTTCGCGCTGATCGTGGATTCAGGGAGCACGGTGACGTACGTCCCGTGCTCGACCTGTGAGCAATGCGGCAACCATCAGGTGTGTTAGTAATGCCTCTGTTCATCTTTTCTTCAACGTTCTTTATTGCCTAAAAGTTGGATTATGGGAGTCTCCATTTCATCTTCCTGTTATATATATACATATGATTTTCGAAGGTAAACATCAAACGTTGCCATGACCGATCAGTAAGCGGGAAATAAAGGTGTACACAGATTTGTAAAAAAATAAAAATTTAGTCATTGCCTAGAGGATAATAGACCAGCCAAAACAGACAAAAAGAGGCATAATCCTAGCTATTAAGGAAAAAATTTCCAAATCCTTGACCCCAAGTACAAAGGAAGAATGATGTTGTTAACCTTATCGAGTAGACTTAACAATCATACAGCACAAACATTTCCTAGCAATCGCAAACATTTAGTTGTTCTTTCCTTTCAAACAGCAAACTGGGGTTTTTGTCACAACAGATGTTTAAATCTGAGACGATTTCAGTTAGCCCATCAAACATATGGAGCATGTATAGGCCTCATTGAGTCATCAACATAGGCACTCCAAAACCCTTCAACTTTTACAAACATTGAAGAGCCATGAAGGAGTCTTAGGCATGTTGGTGCTATGGAATATGCTTAGGTGTTGGGGGACCATAAGAGAATTATAGGCTTTAAGGAGACATGAAACATGTATAGTCATCATATAGTCTAAAGGCATAGACGTGTTGGAACCATGATGTATGTAAGCATTAATAGTCATTAGAGATGTTGTAGACCGTGCAATATATATAGATTGTTCAGCCATGAAAAGATGTAGGCATCCTAGATCCATGGTATATACACATGTTTAAAGCCATATACCATGAATGATGGAAAACTAATATGGACTTTTTCGTGTTTTTAGTTTTATTTTGTCAAGAAGGGCATGCTTGTAAATATTTTTTTTGATTGGGGATCAAAATGTTCAATGTTTGTTGAAAAGAGCCTATCATGTATCCAACGTAATGTAGTACAGCCACGTTTTCAGTCTGCATCAATGGGAAAGGCTTTGATTTCTTTTATTCTTCAAGAGGTTTGAGACATGGTGATCTGACTTCTCCCGTAGTCTTTGTTGTGGTGGGTAAAGTTCTAAGCTTTATGTGGGAGTGTGGGAGAGAGCAGAGTAGACATGTTTGATTGAAGGTATCAAGATAAGGGCAAATAGGGAGAGGGTTACTTACTTCCAATTTGCGGATGATACATTATTGTTCTCAACGAGGGTATGGAAAAATGTTTTCACCTCAAAATTTTGCTCTATTTTCTGCAGCCAGTTATAGTTTGAAGATCAACAAACAAAAATGTGAACTCACTAGTCTCAATTTGAGCGAAGAAACATAGTGCATGATCCAAACTATTTTTTAACATGCCTTGATATTCATTTTCCAATCAATTACTTTGGAATGCCTCATTCAAACAGAGGGACTATAAGTAGTAATTGGAATTGTGTAATCTAGAAAATGGAGGGAAAACTTCAAGGTTGGAAAAGTAGAATGCTATCTGCGGGAGGCATATGGATTCTATCAAAGTTTGCACTACAAAGTATACCTATGTTCTTCTTTGCTATACTTTATGTTTGTAAGAGCATATGCAACAAATTGGAGAGCGTCAGAGCCAGATTCTTCTGGCAAGGCAGTAGCAAAAAAAGGGGGTTCACTTCATCAGATGGGACCATATGTGCAGACCTCGTAAGGAAGGTGGAGTGAGTTTGGTGCCCGTAGAAACCATAAACAAGGCCCTTCTTACCAAATGGCTATGGAAGTTAATTGTTAATAGAGGTACTTTATGGGCTAAAATAGTGGTAGGAGAATCTCTTTTTGGGAAGATCATTGGATTGGGCATGTTCTACTGGTTGTTATGTTTTTGGTCTTATTTGGGTTATGTCAGGAGCCTCAGGCTATGATTAGTGGCAATTAGCATGTCAAGTCGTCTATTACTTTTAGAAGAAACTTCAAAGAGGAGGAGATTTGCGATTTGTCTGATTTGCTTTTACTTCTTGAAACCCGTAGAAGCTCTGAGGATAAGGAGGACAAGTTGGTTTAGTTGCCATTAAAAATGGTACATTTTCTATCAAGTCTGCTTCTTTGAAATTAGGGTTCATGGTTGGTTTAGTTTTGAGTCATTTTTTCAAAATAAAAACCAAATTGAAAATGGTACCAAACCGAACTGAAGAACTTTGGTTGAACCCCGAACCAGTTTGGTTCATTTTATTTATTCGGTTCGTCAGTTTAACATATATGTTAAAATAAAATGAAATGAAAAAAGCTTAAATTAAGTTATTATAATTAATGTTAACATTAATATTTATATTTTATTTATAAGAGATAATTATATTTTTATATTATTGAATATTGATTTGTAATAATATATCTTTAAAATTAATATAATGTATAAATAAATCGGGTCAACCAATTTATTGATCTAGTTTGGTTTGGGGAGGGGTCGAACTAACCCAAACCGATAAAATGATATCGGCTCGGTTCAGTTCAAAAAAATTGAATGCCCAAGTCCTTAAATCGAATTGAACCTGGTTTACTGATTTTCCCAGTTTACTTGAACAACCCTATTTGAAATTTTTCATAGGTGGAGTAGAGGTTCAATGGCATCATGCTGTGCGAATACCATTCCTCCTCAATAGAATTAGGTTTTTATTGAAGGTTGGGAAATACAAGCTCCCAACAAGATGTTATTTATAGAAGATCTTTTCAGTTGCACCCACAGAGTGTTTTTTGCATTGTAAGGACGAAACTATTGATCACTTATTTGTTCATTGTGTGGTTATTAGTTATCTCTGGAGTGCTATTCAAAAGTTAGAATTTGCAATGGAAGGAACTTGTCGATACTATTTCCCTCTTGCAAGAATGGCCGAGTTACCCTTGGGACTCAAATCATATTCTTTGGAGACTCATTTTACCCACTATGCTATGGTCTATTGGGCATACACGGAACAAAAGGGTTTTTGAAGTGTTGTTGGAGTATGAGATTGATCATCCTCTCAATGTCTTCTTGTGTAAAGGATTGGACTATGACTCATTCTGGTGCTCCCCTATCTCAGGTAGTCGTTACAGGCAATCTATGATCTTTCCTTTCATTCTTCATGTAGTTTCTGCCCATCTACCACCTTCGTATACTGAGCTTCCCCCTACCCCTCTTTTCTTGTCTTTTCTTTTTTGCTTGAAGACTTGTATTTTTTTTCCTTGCATTTATCGAAATTTTGGCTACAACCATTTAAAAGAATAATGAAAATTTTTAGAATTGGAGTGACCCTTAAGGGCTATGCCCCAGTTGATCCTCTCTCTCTTCTCTTCCTTCATAGGCCAGAAGGGCCTTCATCTTTCAATACTTTTGCGAGAAGGTTTTATTGAAAACGTTAGAAAACATCAAGAAAGTAAGAAAAATTTCTTGGCTTCTATCTATTGCTTCCCTCGTGCAGCAACAGCTCTTACACCAGGCTAAACCAGCCATTTCAAGACTCCTACAGCAACCTACATCACTGGCAACTCAACATCTTGCTTTGTTCCCTTTGCCAAAACCATCCAGTGATCCCCAGGCAAAGATATTTCCTCTTCTCCCTCGTCAATGATTGGCAACGTGACCCCTCCCCACCATCGACACCTCCTATAGTACAGACACATTGCAGCAATGCCTGGAGTGCCTTGTCCATTTTTCTCACGCCTGAAATAACCCTGATGATGATGCTCCGTTTGCAGATAATCTCCAACAGTATCATTTTTTATCCTCTTCAGATCAGCTGAAGTTCCGGATCGATGTGCCTGACACCAACGATCCCATCCACTGTGCTAGATCCCGTCAACGCCACCTTCCCCACCTTACATCGCTGCCTATCACCACCCCACTCACCAGTCACCTCACGGCATCCATTGCTCTTTTACCTCACAAATGCCACCTTTCTCCCCCTGCAAAGCCATCACATGGCCCCATGCCCCCGTCACACGTTTGTCAAGCCTCCCCATCCTGAAGGTTTGAAAAGTGCAAATAACTGCCAAAAACACACCTCTGATGCCCAAAACCTGCAAGGATGCACCAGACCTTCTCTCACCTTTCACACGTCTTGTGACCCCCTGGTTCAGGGTTGTCGAGCCACCCAATCTACCGGGACTGCTCCGGTCAGCTGGCTACCAGGTCACGCCTGGTCAGCTGGGTAATGGGTTTAAACTGGGTTAAGGTGGTTTTGACCAGTTTAGAGCTGGTTTGCTCCAGTTGTGACCACTTCAGGACTGGTTTCCTCAGGTTCAAGCCAGTCTAGGACCTGTTCAGCTCAGTTCAGCTGGGTTTGGACCTGGTTTTAGTCAATTTAGGTAGCTTAGTTCATTTCCTGTTTTGTTTTAGTCATTATTTCTCGCTTTGTCCCACATTAATAAGTATGCCTAAACCTCGACATTCGTAGATTATGAGAAGCCTCCATAGGTACCCAAGCCATTAAGTGTATCTGCATGAGGAGACATAGTGAGCAGAGCACATGGTGGAAAAGCCATGTTATGGTATCAGTTAGCCTTGTAGGCAAAAGTTTCAATGAGTCCAGCCAGACATCAAGGAGGCATGAAGTGTATAGGCCTGACTGAATCTAAGATTCATCAAATCGCACCAATATAAACACGAGAAATGGACAGGCCTAAGAGGAACACTGCCTGACCATATTTTTTTTAAGGATTTCTTTTCTTCTCTGCTTTGGTACCATGTACAGAACAGGCACAACAAGAGGAAGAAAGACTGGAGGAGAAGAAACTCTGTGGACTGCTGCTTGCACCAATTAGGGTTGGCATAATCATGATAGGACTAGCCCTGCTTAGTACTAATACAGAGTGCAGGAAATAAAGGACATTGACAAAAGAATACATGGAAAGAAGACTTTTCTACCCTAACTTAAACTTATAGTTTACTTTTACAAACACCATGCTTTTTTCTTAGTCCATTGTTGAGGCATGAAGGAGAGAACATGGACTGATAAGCATGTAACTGGATACACATTGTGTATCATTCACATGGTACTTGTTTTTGTATTTGCTTCTCAGAAACATTGACTATGTGGAGTGTTCCACAAGGCATAACCTTCAGATTATTCACATGTGAAATTGTTGCATGGGGGTGTGTTAATAAAAAAAGCATTAGGTTTGGTATCAAGTATGCATAAATTCCTGAGCCAACACATGTTGATTATTAGATATTCTACTATTCTTTTATGGTTTATTTGCATAAATTCTCAAAATGACACATGTTTTTGTTACATGTTTACTTACATTTTCATCTCTTATCTTTTGAAGTTTATATACTTGGATTTTATACAGATAACTGGACTAATATCATTTAATGCCATTTTCTTAGGACCCAAGATTCCAGCCTGAACTGTCTAGCACTTATCAGCCAGTAAAATGCAATGTTGATTGTACTTGTGATAGTGAGAAGAACCAGTGTACTTACGAGAGGCAGTATGCAGAGATGAGCTCTAGCAGTGGAGTTCTTGGGGAGGACCTCGTCTCCTTTGGCAAGGAGAGCGTACTTAAGCCACAACGTGCTGTTTTTGGTTGTGAAAATGTAGAAACTGGTGATCTGTTTAGTCAACATGCTGATGGCATAATGGGACTAGGCCGTGGTCAGCTTAGTATAGTGGATCAGCTTGTTGACAAGGGAGTCATTAGTGATTCATTTTCTTTATGTTATGGTGGAATGGAAATTGGTGGTGGTGCAATGGTTCTTGGTGGATTTCCTTCACCCGTTGAGATGGTATTTTCTCACTCTGACCCAGTCCGCAGGTACGACTTGCTTTCCTCATTTGGAGATAATTGCTGCTATCTTTTTGGTATAAATATATTTGGTACATCTGATACATTTACTCTACCCTTGGGATGGAAACAGTCCATATTACAATATTGAGTTGAAGGAAATACACATCTCTGGCAAGCCACTGCAGTTAAGCCCAAAGGTTTTTGACAGAAAGCATGGGACTGTCCTGGACAGTGGGACCACTTATGCTTACTTACCAGAAGTAGCTTTTATAGCTTTTCGTGAAGCTGTAAGTTATTCTATCTTTTTGATCCATCATTATTTTGATAATCAACGGCTTGTTTCTGTTGCAACACCGCTTGAAGAATACAGTGTTGTTACTGTCAGACACTTGGCTTCTGCTTCAAGCTTCTATGCTACTAAAATCTATAAGATTTTAATGTACACGGCATTATATAATTGGGTTTTGCTTTTTATCCGTGTAAATATCATGATTGAAAAAACACCATAAAAATGGTGCCATGTGCTATATTCAGTTGTTACTGGTGCAAAAAATTGCCTGTCTTGTGAGCACATCACTTGCATGCAGGTAGATTTTAATGGTTTATGGCTTCATTCTTCTAGCACAACAGAGGGAAATAAAGGTCTGTTGGCACAAAAAAATTCGAAAGTTGATTGGATAAGAATTTTTTGGGCTTAAGCGTGTTTGAGGTTGAAGTTTCGAAGTTATCTACTTTTATGTTTCGAATTTTGAAGTTCCAGTTTTCAAATTTGAGGATTTTGACCTCAGTTTCAGATGTGGAAGTTTTTTATTCAAGATTCCAAATATCAAGTTTTATATTTTTGAATATTTGATTTGAAGTTTAAGATTTTTTTGGGTTAATTTGAAAGCCCCTCTGATTTTATCGGGATTCCACATTTTGAGAATTGGAAGTTTCTAAACTTGTTTGAGACTTTAATTCTGATTTTCAGGTTAGAAGCCTCAAAGTTCATGATTTTTTTAAATCACTTACTATGATCTGAATTTTTTTATTTCAATAAACCTTCAGACTTTGGAGGGTTTAGATTTCGAATATGTGAAGTTCTGATTTGAATTTTGATCTTTATGATTCAGGATTGAGATTTAGGATTTCTAGGATTCTTGATTTGGATTTTGAAGTTTCAAATTTTAAAATTTTCAGATTTGCATGTTCAGATCATGGAATGCAATTTCTCGAGAATCTCTCAAGATCTCCCGAAAATCTCTTTCTCTCTACATATCCAAGAAACAAGATCTCCGAAGTGAGAATTTTTATACATGATACCTTGATTTCTTCCACCTATTCCTACTCCTAACTTGTTGGATGGCTTTGTTATGTTTTCTTTATATATTGTCAAATTTATTATGGAATCCATCTAAATATTCATTTATACATTATTGTTTGATAAAATTGTAAAACTTAATATTTTTATGATTATATATGTACAATTGATAGGAGATGTTATCAATCTTCTATCCATATTGTTCAAAATGAAATTTAGGCTTAATATAAGATCTCTTGTATGTCTCTTATTAACAATAGTTCACCCTCCATGTGTTTGTATTTCCTTTTAATTCTCTCATAGCTTATTTGGATGTTTAATATGATTTATCTTGTAAATTTTTGAAGAGATCACATGATATTTTATACCTTAACATGTATATTGATTGATATTTTCGAGATCTGATCTCCCGAGAAGTTTTTAAAATTTCTTCTCTTCAGTCTCCATGAGTTAAAATCGTGATGCAAGATGACAATATTTGGGTAAGGTATACCTTACATAAATGAAATCTGAGATCCGATCTCTCAAGATTTTTTTCGAGAATTTCACAAGATCTCTTCTCTTTCACTCTTCCGAGATGAAGTCGAGATCTGAGACGGCAATCCTTGAGATATATTTTGGTTCTCTTTCAAATTTTAGAATCTAAGGTTGGAGTTTTCAGATTTTCAAGTGGATCTTTAGATTTTTGTGGAGTTGCATGGCATCCTCTTATTATTGACTTGTAGGATTTCAAATTTCTTAATCTCCAAATTGCCAGGATTCCTCCTTTGGTTGATTTTTTCTAGACCATGTCTATGGCTAGTTTTGCTGTCAAAACCATGGTTCGCTGGGTCGCCTCGGGTCGGGCGACCCGGCCAATTTTCGAGCCGATTGGCCCCACTCCAACCTAGTTGAGGCAACCCTGTGCGGCCCGCGTGGGGTCACACGAGCCGGCATCCGGTCAGGTGACTCTGCAACCTGGTCTAACTCCTATCTAGATCCACGATTCCTGAGCACCCCATTTATTAATAGTATAACAATATTTCACTATTACTTATATTATTATATATGGTTAAAATTTATAAAATTATTTTTTAACTGTTTTTACTCTCTCACTTGAGATTAACTTTTTTCCAACATATACTAATACAACATAATCACAAAAAATATAGTTACTTGTATTCACTGGTAAACACTTATGGGGTGTTTGGTTGCATGATAATTGAGGTTTTTATTTTAATTTTTAAAAATTGTAAGAAAACTTGTTAAAAGAGGTGTTTGACAACCATGACAATTTTATGTTTTGAAAGTGATTTTTCTTCTTAAACAAAAAAAGAGGGTCTCACCTCTTTCTTTTTTCTTGTGGTCCCCCACTTTATTTGGTCATGTGCGGTGGTTACTCTTTTTTGTAATAACATCCCTCCAAACATGATAATTTTATGTCATGAGTTGGTTTACTTTTTATTTTAATACAATTTTTTATCATGAAAGTGTACAAAAAATTATCATGCAACCAAACACCCCATTATATTCAATTATAACATAAAAATATAATTATATTTATGTATATATATTTTTATATAGACAAATATATATAGTATCAAATATATTTTTTATATTTTTTATTATTTTTATTTAATTTTTATATTTTTTGAAAAAAAATTAAGTCTAACCTGTGTTGCGATCCGGTCTGACCGGGTCAGATTTGGGGTCGATCAATCCCGGGCCAACCCCCGACCCGACCTTCCTTGGTCAAAACTGTTGACATTTTGGTTAAAGCTTGTATTATTACAGAAATTGAACAATACTTGGTCCTCTGGTCAACTTCAAAGTTAGCAATTGAAATTCGACTTCAATGTCAACTTCAATAGGGTTTAAGTTCGACCTCAATGTCAGGATGTACTTCTCCTTAGGGGGTGTTTGGTTGTATGATAATTTTTGGTACATTTTTATGATAAAAAATTGTATTAAAATAAAAAGTGAACCAACTCATGACATAAAATTATCATGTTTGGAGGGATGTGATTACAAAAAAGAGTAACTACCACACATGACCAAACAAAGCGGGGGGCATAAGAAAAAAGAAAGAGGTGAGATCCTCTTTTTTGTTTAAGAAGAAAATCACTTTTAAAACATAAAATTGTCATGGTTACCAAACATCTCTTTTAACAAGTTTTCTTACAATTTTTAAAAATTAAAACAAAAATTTTCGTTATCATGCAACCAAACATCCCATTAGCTTGGGTGGTCTCCCACCTTATATAGCCACTTTGGAACAAGGATCGCGGGATCAGAATTGGCTCCAAGATTAGTGACTAGCAATCTGGATCAGTCAAGATTAGACGATCCTTTAGATAGAAATGTCAATTTCATACTGGTCAATTTTTTTAAATCCATAAAAATTTGTAAAAAAAACAAAAAAAATAAAAAGTATACAAATGAGTAAAAATTTTAAGAAAACAAAAAACAATGTGAATGACGTTCTAACAAACAATGTCATACAAAGTAAGTTCGTTTCAAGAAATTGTCATATAAGTACAAATTATCATCACAAATATCTCAAAAAAACACAATAGTAAATTACATGAATACGTTGCATGAAATTAAATGAGTACAACACGTGACATAACGTAGTATAAATCACACCTCACTGTAACAATCACCACCAACTTTGGAATTGGTCTTTATACTCATACTTGGTCGTCATCCTCGGTCTCTCAATTCGTCCACTAATCTTGGTCAATCATAATACCCTTATAACCATAGGAAAATAAGGAGTCCACCATTGCACTAATGTCATAACATCAGCTAAAGGTGGAGAAAAAGGTGGACAACAAGGTTCATAATATGAAGCAAGGGCTGGTCTAGATGTTGTGTGCTCCTCAAATATATCGGTCTAACTCCAACGGTCACTGCTCCTTCCACTCATCGAATGCCTCCTACTAGTCAACTCCTCAAATTCATCTAGGCCCGCTCCACTCATGCATGCACCACTGATAGATCGCCTGCACCTCCACCTCCACCTGAGCCACCCCCATCTTGTGGTTGTGTGGGTGAAATAAACTCTTCATTATCCTCAGATGATAAAGGTGGCTGAGTAGTCTTTGTATCAATAATTTGTTGGCGTTTTGTACTCAAAACCTTTCTTTTTTGCCACTTTCATATGTGCTTTAGCACTTTGTTGGCCCTAGATTGACTGCTTTCTTAAATGCCATGAATAATAAAGTAGGAGTCTTCTTCATGGTAGAAGGTCCTGTAAGTGTAGCTGGAGCTATGGCTAAAGCGATATGGGGCTCAGGGGTGGATATGGTTTGTGGTGGATCAGGAACTAGAGTTGTGCATAGCACCTGAGTGTTTGCATCATGTATGTCGTCATCATTCATGATGCTGTCAAGCTCACCTTCGGCCCACGATTGGTCATTGAGGTCGAACTATGGCTCTCTCTTAGCCATAGTTCTAAGTCAACTTCATTTTGAGTGGATTAGCTTTCATATCTCTCCTGGTACGGTCCACTTGCAAATTTTACAAACCTGTCCTCTGATAGGTTTTGCCTCTTCTTGATATCTTTTATCCTCAATCTCATATTATAGTGACAGAAGACTAGCTTTTATATTTTATCACTCTTCAACATGTTTCTTCTCTTCCTGTACATGAGGTTGAAAGTGCTATAGTTCCTCTCACATTAGTTGGAGCTGGTGTTTAACTCAACACCCTGACTGCAACACCAACTATTGGATTCCATCCAGTTCTATTGTTCACCTGTATCTACCAATCAGCTGTAAAAACACAATTACACACAAAATCATGTGTAAAATCTTCATATAACATTGTTTGACATATATATGTGTAGCAGGTTACCAGGAGAGACTTTATCATATGAGTACTGTAAATTCAGATCTTTTTAGACTCCAATTTTATGTTGATACGATGTCATTCTAAATATAATTCAAATTATACTTCATTTTTATGACAAACTTCTATCTTTACTAAATTATTAAACAATACTCACCTCAATCTTAGTTTTTGTCCTATCTTGTAGAGTCCTGCAAAACTTTTTAATGATAGATAAGGTGCCAGAAAGTACTATCCATCATTGCACACCTGCCCACCATACTAAATTATTATATTTAGAAAGTATCCTATCATAATGAAGAAAATCACAAATTAATGCATCAAAACATTAAGTTTAAAGTACAAGGCAAGAATTAAATTTATACATACAACGTGAATGTCGTGGTGAAGTGTCTTATCCCATTAGTTGTTTATAATCTTCCACCACTTTGATGACCCCTAGAATGCTTCTCTTTGATCTTCAACTTTGCCTTATTCATAGCATCATACAAGTACCCTATTTGATTTTTGTCATTGGAATTCACCAACTTAAGGACCTACACTAGGGGCTCTATCACAGACAGGGAATATTGCATCTTCTCCCATCACCTATTATCCTCAATCAAGGACTCCATCTTCAGAAGCATTTTATACTGATCAATTGTCTCCTATAGGCATTTATGTACTCCTGGTAGGCTGTAGAGAGTAGGAACCTCTTCAAGTCATTTTTATACTTACACAAGCTCTCTAATGTAATGAACTATGTAGCAAATCTAATCAAACTCGGCTAAACTAGATCATCAATATTTATGTGGTCTCCGATGATATGTAGTAATATAGGATGTCCACAAATAAAATATGTGATCAATTACCCTTGGCTAACCAATAAGTTGACAGACAGATCCCTCCCAATGTCCTCTAACATGAGGTATAGGGAGTGTGCAGCACAAAATACTCAAAAAGGTGACTTTTAGCTTCTATTAACTTCTTCCATGCAACCTTATAAGAGGCCTCGTTGTTTGTCACAATATGAACATGGTTTTCCTCCCCAACCTCTACCACGGTGTTCATCAGGTGAAAAAGGTAATTTGTATTTCTCACCTCGCTTGATGCATCGATAAACTTAAAAAATATGGTTCCCTCACCTCCTTGTAATACCCGTCCAACCATCACACATGATGGTGTAACCTCTCCTTCTAGATGAATTTGAAATCATCTATCCAAGAGGTCAACTCTTCATCTAACCCACCCTCATAAATATACTTCAAGGTGGGGGTTTTCAACTTTGGCCCAGCCTCACCAATGACATCCACTATTGTCTGAAAATCTGGACTGGTCGCGGCATGTGTTGAGACACCTACATGACATGGCATCAAACAAATGAACGTCATCTATGATTAATAAGTAATTCAAATACATGTATAAGATTAAAATATCAATTGTATACTTCATGTACTTGCATGGAGAAAAAAATTTGACCATATATTTTATCGCTTTCTTTACGGCCTTCGTCGTAGCCTTAACTCCCCTTAGGTCTGCCTTATGCCCCTCTAACCTTTATCACTCTACCTATACATAGTCGTGTCTGAAGTCAGCTTAACAGAGGAAGAACAAAGAAACTCACTTCCTCTGGCTCAAACAAGCCGAGTGCCTTTCCCCACATAACTATGTCAGGCAGCAGTTGTGGCTCTTGAAGGAGCCAAACCCGAACCTCTTGCACTTTATCCTCTCTCCTCATCCTCACGGGTTTGAGCCCTACTAGTATCCATGGCATTCCTGAACTGAGCTGCTTTCTCATTATCACCATCCGAAGATGATGAGTCAACCTGAACATGACCTTGTACTTTTCTTTCCCCCTTCTTGCCCTTTACAAATATGAATTCAATGACTCTTCATTTCATCAACTCATCATGAAGATCTTACTTTTGCCCAATTCTAATCCTCCTCTGTGAAGCTCTCCTAATCATGTATCCTCTATCTCCTCTGCAAGCTCCATTGGGACTATGTTACATTTCTTCACATTTTCACCCACACTAGCTATATGTTACTTGAGCCGATAGACACCTCCATTCATCTCTTTATTGCACCACTTACATCTCACAATCTTCTTCTCCACATCCAACAAGAAGCCATGCTACCATTCAATGTTGCGACCGGGCCTCCTCGTTCGATATTTTACCTACATCCACATGTGTAGAACATATTAATAAATAATAATTAATCAATAATCACTCCCAATTGGAAGTGAAAAAATTAAAAAATTACTCTCGAAGGGATGTGGCATCTCTTTGGGGGTGATCAAAGGGATAATGAGACCCCTTTGGGGTGCCTTGAAGGGGTGCTGATAGGCAGTCACCCCTTTGGTGGTGTCTGGCTGGCTGAAAATAGGCACCCCCAAAGGGGTGCTTGTTACTGTGCACACAGGAGGGGGAGCTGGGAGGGCTGGAGGGAGGCCGGAGGGAGGGAGAAAGGGGGATCTGGGGGGGGATTTACAATTTTTAGGGGAGGATCGTCGTCTCAAACAGGGGATCGCCGAAGGGGAAGAAAGATTGCTAGTGGGGGGGACCGTAAAGGCGATGAGAGGAGGGGGAGATGGGAATCAGGGATGGGAGGGGGGGAATTGGGTCAATATCTCCCATATTGGGGGGGGGATCGATCCTAGAATTAGTTTGAAGGATCCTATTCCGGGCATTTCCGAATTCCAGTGGATCACTCAGGATCGAGCGATCCAAGATCTGATCCATTTGGATTGGACCGGTCCTGGATGATCCCACCGATATCGACCGATTCGGCTAGAATTTGGGACGGGATCGGTAGTTTTTGTCAGAATCGGATTGACCATGGCCGATCCAATTCCAAAATTGGTCAATCCCGATCCGGTTCGACCAATTCTACAATCCATGTTTCATTACTCCCTCCTCGTTTTCTTGCTCTTCACCTAGCCTAAAGAAGATCCCTGGAGGATGGCCATGCTGTCTTCTTATAGTGGAGCAAGGGGAGATGAGTAAATGGTCAAAGTGGCTTTTGGGTTCCCCCCATGTGGCTGTTGGAGTCCTGATGCACCCTTTTCATTCTCCCAAGCGTTGTTGCCTATAAGAGGGGATTAATAACCCTTGGCAGCCCATCAATGCAAGGCCGCAGTCTTCAAGAAGCTGAGATGTCATAGGGCTGAGATGAGCCTGTTTTGACACTAATATGGGCCTGTTTTGAAGTTGAAATCCATTCCTATAGGTAGGGAGATGATGGGCTGCAAAATTGACATATGAATTGGGCCATTTTTCATTGTATTAGGCTAATGACGGACTTCGAGAATGGGCCGACATCTAAGGATTATTTGTGGGCGAATTGAGCTTTGGATTGGATTTAATCATATTCCAAATTTTGTTGAAATTTTTTTCGGTGCCAACAGGAACTACACTGATGATCAAGATCATTTATTTCTAACTTGTGGAGTTATTTATTTTTTACGGCAGGTAGTGGCAAAGACCCTTCACTTGCAGACCATCACCCAATTTCAACCGAGGAACTGTTGATGAGTAAGGCTACCCTGGTAGTGAAGACAACATTTTGGGCAGCCTGCATTCCCACTCTCCTTTGGTTGGTTTGGATGGAATGCTAGGCACTTCAATGACAAATCTTCTTCCCACGTAGCATTTTGATGGCAGCTAAGGACTTGATTTGCCAATGGATGACAGCTGCACATCTTCCAGAAGTGGACTCTTAAGCATTTTTGCTTGCTGTGGATGGATGCATGTTGTATTTTGTGTAATGTATATCGGGTTCTTGGTGGATCTATCCTCCGAAAGATTACTCTTTTTTTTTGTTTTTTTCTTTTGTTACCAGGGTCACTGAAGATTCCCTTCTAGATCTCAATTGACCTTGGTCTCTTGTTCTGTCTATGACTTTGTACTTGCCTCCTCTGTTTCTGTTGAAATGCAATAATCAGTTACGAGGTCCACATTGTCAGACCACAACAATTGAAGACCATGCATCCACAATTTATACAATTGGCCCCTACGTACCTAGGAAGAACTGACTGACTTTATAGGATGGAGTGATGGACTGTCAACTACTAATTAATGTTATATATATTATGAATTACTGAGTTTAGATCCATTCGTACTTATTATCTTCACTTATCCTAGCATGTTCGGTTGGTTGATGGGTTCGAAGAACCTATGTTACTATAACCCCAAAAAATGTGATAATCAGAGAAATACCATTAGCCAACCTCATATTTCTTGGAAATGGCTTACTTTTTTTGAAATGGTAGTTTGCTCTCTTATGGCAGAAGAAAATGGAAACACGAGCAGACAACATGCAGTTTAAAGAGATGTACGGTTATGGGCCTCCTGCCTGTTCCTGTTCAAATCTCTTCCTCATTACGCCTGCTGCAATATTTCCATCAGCAGAAAGGGGAAAATGGAAAACCATAGCTTCAGTGGCTCGAAAGTTGCATTTAGCATCCTGGTTGTTGGGTTTGCAGCTCAACTCAGCTATTGGATTTCCCCATCACTCAAAATCCTTATAGTTATGGGTTGGCGGCAGACTGAAATACTATTACCAGATTCTGATCAGGTTATGGATCCTGTGGGGACTGTGACAGGTCTAATTATAGTGTGAACCATCATTTTGGTTTAATTCTGCATTCTTTAGCGGCAGACTGAAATACTATTACCAGATTCTGATCAGGTTATGGATCCTGTGGGAACTGTGGCAGGTCTAATTATGGTGTGAACCATAAATTTCGTTTAATTGTGCATTCCTTCTTTTATGTCATGCTATATTCTGTATGTGATATTTTGAATCACCTTATTCCTTATATTGTTATGTCTTGTAGATCATGAAGGAACTTCATTCTGTCAAGCAAATACGTGGTCCTGATCCAAATTATAAAGACATCTGTTTTTCTGGTGCTGGAAGGTAGTGCAACCTTGATTTATTTTAATGAAGGAAACTACAACCGTGAGTACATATTTTTTACTTAAAAAAGATTTCTGTTGCAATGTGGGCAGTGACGTTTCTCTGCTTTCTGAGACTTTTCCTAAAGTTGATATGGTGTTCAGCAATGGGCACAAGTTGTCACTATCCCCTGAAAACTACTTGTTTCGGGTAATGTATTAATCATTATGGTGGGCTATCTATGTTAGTCCGTGAACTTAATTTTGTGAATTTGATACAATTAATAGTCTTGTCTCATTCTCACGTTCCTCTCGTTTTGAATTACGTAGCATTCAAAGGTTCATGGTGCATATTGCTTGGGTGTTTTTCAGAATGGCAAAGACCCTACAACATTATTAGGTGGTATGTTATCAGGAAGTTGTTTTATTGTTGATGTCATTTGGATTACATTTCTTCATTTCATGTGCTCCATTATTGAAAAAATAACATTTCTCACTATAGGTTATTCAAAGAGTCTAAAAGGCTAATGACTAGGCATGACATGTATATTTTCTGTAACAGGAATTATTGTTCGTAATACACTTGTGATGTATGACCGGGAAAATCAAAGAATTGGTTTCTGGAAAACAAACTGTTCACAACTGTGGGAGAGATTGCATTTCAGTGATACTACTTTTCTTGCTCCTTCTCCTGCTTCTTCGGTACCTTATGGTTGGAGCTCAACGTCGGGATCAACTCCTGAGTTATCACCCAATGGTTCACCAGATGTCTTGTCAGGTCTGATTATCTTAAAGGGTTGTTTTATTTTCAATGATATGTTTTCATAATTGTTTAGATTGCAAGATACTTCATCTGACTGGCCAACTCTGCCTAAAGGAGCCCTGGCTGGCTAGCCTTGACATTACCAGCCTTGGGTTACACGTGGTCAGGCCAACAAAATTGGTCCAGGCTGGTCCAACGACCCATATTATATATTATGGAAAATATTTTTTATTAATATCCTATTAATAGTATTCCGTTCTATATGGTTTTTTGTTACTAAATAAAATTATGTACGTTTAGTATCTGAATAAGTTTATAATTTGTTTTTTTATGAAAATTTCAACTCCAATTCCAAATTTTCTCACATGGATGTTTTCATATTTGATATTTGTGAATTTAATTTAATTTTTTTTTTGTAACAACTCTTGGATTTCAGATTTTTGGTGATTTGATTTGGGGAATCTAGTTGCAGTTTCAGATTAAATGTCCTTGACTTCAGCTTTCCAATTAAGGAACTCTTGATTTGAGATTTCAATTCTCAAATTTGAGGGTTTTTGAGTTTGGGATTTTTAAACTTAGGATTTTTAATTGAGTTTCGGTTAGAAAATTTGACTTACATGATTGGAGATTTTGCAGCCCTGTTTCAGTTTGATTGATTTTTTTTCAATTCTTTAGTTTTGAAGGATTTGGTTTAAGATCTTTTTGATTTCAAATGTTCGAAGACATTGTGATGGGGACCGGTACGGACCGGATCGTCCGTTTGTTTGGAGATAGCGTCTTCCGGGTCTTGAGGAGACGACGTATTTATTTCTTTTATTTCGTAGTATTAGATTTTTATTTTTATGCATTTTATTTGAGTATTTAGAGTCCTTTGAGTCCTTCTTTTTATTTTAGTCCTTTAGAGGACATATATGTAATTAGGGTTTTTAGAGGTCCGTACGCAATGTCCGGCTATTTAAAGAGCCGAGTCTTTGAATGAAGGAGAGATGGATGTTTTGAAGAAGAAAGAAGCTCTCCCGTTTTCCCCCCTCTCGCCCTCCGACGTCGGCGTCGTTCCCTCGCCTCCGGGTGCTCCCGGTTCTCCCACTTCCTTCCGGTGATCCTCCTCGCCCTCCGGAGCTCGGTCCCGGCGTCCTCCCCACCTTGGGTCGCTTTCCCCTTCGCCTCCGACGAGTTCGAGATGCGTCGACATCTCCGTCGACGCCACCGCCCGGCTCGTGGGGCCTTCCGTCCCACCCCCTCACCTTCCCCGGACCCCTACGGCACCCCCCCCCCGCCTGCGGAAGCTGCGCCGGACCCCCCCCTGGGTTCCCCTTTCCGCCCCCTTCCCTCGCCTCCGGACGCTCGCGCGCGCCCTCGCAGAACCCCCCCCCCCGTGCGGCTCCCCCCCCCCGCGGCACCTCCCGCGCGGGTCCGCTGGCCTCCCGCGGGGCCTCCGAAAACCCGCTTGGCCGTCGTCCCCCGTCCCCGCTTCCCCTGCCGGCTACACCCCCCTGCGGACCGACGAAGACGAAGACGAGGGAGAAGGGGAAGGAGGAAGAAGAAGACGAGCGACCCGCCGGCGGAAGGTCCCGGCCGGCCCGCCCCCTCCGGCGGACGTCGACGGCGGTGCTCCCGGCCCCCCCCGCACCTCGCGCGGTGGCGCCCGCGCGCCGCGGAGGAACCTCCGCCGTCCCGCCCGCTCGAAGCCGACGCGAAGGCTCGGCCGCCCGCGCTCGATCGAAGCCCCGCGAGGGCGGGGTACGCGGCCACCGAACCGCGTGGCCGCGATTCCCTCGCCGGGCGAGCCCCGCGCGGCCGCGACCCCCGCCGGGGTTCGTCGCTCGCGCGGCGGCGGCCGGCGGCCGGCAGTTCGCCGCGGCCGGCCCGCGCGTGCTGCGGTCGCGGTAGGCCCAGACAGGCCGGCGGCCGGTTCGACCGGGTTCGATCCCGGTTCGCGCCGGTTCGGACCGGTTCCGGCCAGTTCGAGCCGGTTCGAACGTCCCCAAGCCGGTTGGCCGGTTCGGACTTCTGGACCCGGTTCGGACCGGTTCGAGGGCCGGTTCGGTGAGTTTTGACCCGGTTCGAGCCTTTTAAGGCCGGTTCGAGGGCCGTTTCGGACCGGTTCGAGCAACTTTTGTGGGCCCGGTTCGCGGCCGTGGGGTCCCGATTCGGTGGATTTCGGACGATTCGGCGGTTTCCGGCTCCGTTTGAAGCGATTCGGCACGGTTCGACACCCGTCAGCTCGGTACGTCGCCCCGGGCCCGCCGACGCGCGGGGATGGCGGCACCTCCCTTCCCGTCCGCGTCGGTTTGGTATCGAGCGGCGCCGACTTGTTTCCACGAGTCGGGATTCTTGTTGCGCGGGACATCGGCACTTCGATTTTGACGTCACGTTACCATTGGAGGTGCGTACCACGGCGTTTACGTCCCGGACTCTTCGTACGGCATCGTCTCGCGATCTCTTTTCGAGTTGATCGCTCGGATTATCGAGTGGTCGAGGATGGTCGAGCTTATATCCAATTTGCTCGTGTTGTCGAGGCCGACTTAGACCCGTGGACGGTGCGGTACGTGAAAGATGCCTGGTGCGAGATAGTTCCTGCGGGCCTTTGTCTCGTCACAGGTTCGAGTGGTTAGCTGATCGGCGAGCGATTTGGACACATTCGCTCGAGAAAGCTTACGCCCACGGCCCGAAGAGTACGAGCCCGAGAGAGCCGATGCGTATCGGCGACACTTATGCCCGGTGGCTGTGCCGAGGAACGACGACACGCTTATCGAGGTAGCTTATGAGGCCGGTCCGGAGCTTGCCGCGGTACGACGACGATTGCACCATCGATGCCGGCGGACAAATCCATCGAGGTTGAGGCGGCGGCGACTTACGGTGTTGTTCTTGTTTGAGCGGCGACGAACGGCGACACACTTGTCGAGGGCGAGACCGATCGAGCCATCACGACCGAGTTGACGGCACGGAGTTGTGGGCTGGCACGGGCGGCCACAGGGGCATTCCCGGAAGGATCCGCGCGTAGTTGACTCGATAGAGTACCCGGACACAGGGCTTGGCCGGCACTTACGACACCGTCACGGGTCACCTTCGCATTCACCAGGGCTTCCGGTCCCGCTTCATCATCCCGAGCACCCTGCCGCCGTCCTCGGTTTCGGTAGTGACCGTATTGATCGTACGGCACTACGAAAACTCGAGGACGAGTTTTCCTGTCGGGGAGAATGATGGGGCCCGGTACGCACCGGATCGTCCGTTTGTTTGGAGATGGCGTCTTCCGGGTCTTGTGGAGGGGACGTATTTATTTCTTTTTATTTCGTAGTATTAGATTTTTATTTTTATGCATTTTATTTGAGTATTTAGAGTCCTTTGAGTCCTTTTTATTTTAGTCCTTTAGAGGAACGTATATGTAATTAGGGTTTTTTAGAGGTCCGTCTTGTAATGTCCCTATTTAAGAGACGAGTCTTTGAATGAAGGAGAGATGGATGTTTTGAAGAAGAAAGAAGCTCTCCCGTTTTCCCCCTCTCGCCCTCCGACGTCGGCGTCGTTCCCTCACCTCCGGGTGCTCCCGGTTCTCCCCTTCCCTTCCCGGTGATCCTCCTCACCTCCGGAGCTCGGTCCGGCGTCCTCCCCCCGCGGTCGCTTTCCCCTTCGCCTCCGACGAGTTCGAGATCCGTCGACATCTCCGTCGACGCCACCCGACTCGGTTGGGGCCTTCCGTCCCCACCCCTCGCCTTCCCCCGGGACCCTACGGCACCCCCCCCCCCTTGCGGAAGCTCGCCGGACCCCCCTCTGGGTTCCCCTTTCCGCCCCCCGCTTCCCTCACCTTCGGACGCTCGCGCGCGCCTGGCGAACCCCCCCGTGCGGCTCCCCTGCCCCCCGCGAAGCACCTCCCGCGGGTCCTTTGGCCTCCCGCGTGGCCTCCCGAAAACCCCTTCCGCCGTCGTCCCCGTCCCCTTCCCTGCCGGCTACACCCCCCCGCGGACCCGGCGAGGGAGACGAGCGAGGAGAAGGGAAGAGGAAGAAGAAGACGAAGCAGCCCCGCCGGCGGAAGGTCCCGGCCGGCCCGCCCCCCTCCGGCGGCGTCGACGGCGGTGCTCCCGGCCCCCCCGCCGCGCGGTGGCGCCCACGCACCCGCGGAGGAACCTCCGCCGTCCCGCCCGCTCGGGGGCCGACGCGAAGGCTCGGCCGCCCGCGCTCGATCGAAGCCCCGCGAGGGCGGGGTACGCGGCACCGAACCGCGTGGCCACGATTCCCTCGCCGGGCGAGCCCCGCGCGGCCACGACCCCCACCGGGGTTGGGGTCGCTCGCGCGGCGGCGGCGGCCGGCGGTTCGCCGCGGCCGGCCCGCGCGTACGCGGTCCACGAGCCAGACCGGGCCAGCGGCCGGTTCAGCCGGAGTTCGATCCCGGTTCGCGCCGGTTCAGACCGGTTCCAGCCCGGTTCAGGCCGGTTCGGACGTCTAGAAGCCGGTTCGAGGCCGGTTCGGACTTCTGGACCCGGTTCAGACCGGTTCAGGGCCGGTTCAGTGAGTTTTGACCCCGGTTCCAGGCCTTTTAAGGCCGGTTCGAGCCGTTTCGGACCGGTTCAGCACTTGTGGGCCCGGTTCAACGGCCGTGGGGTCCAGTTCGGTGGATTTCGGGCCCAGTTCGGCAGTTTCCAGCTCCGTTTGAAGCGATTCAGCACGGTTCAGCACCCCATCAGCTCGGTACATCCCCTTTCGGGCCCGCCGACGCGCGCGGGGATGGCGGCACCTCCCTTCCCGTCCCGCATCACATTGGTGTCAAGATTTTGGTTTCCGAATCTGAAGGTCCAGTTGTTTTTTAGTGTTCTATTTAGGATTATCATTCGTGGTTTTTGGTGTACTTTTAGGTATATTCTGTGGAATTTTACTCTTTAATTTTATGGTTTTTTAGATATTATTGACCCCCAGGTTGTTTTAAGCTTATTGTCTACTGTTAAGATTTGGATTTGATACTTTTGTTTCAGATTTTGGATTCTGGACATTTTTCTTTTTGATTTTATATTTTAAACCTTTTTACTCTGAGACTTGGTGCATTCTTTCATCTCTTGGTTGATTTTTTATACGTGGATTAAGAGCTTATATTTGATGTTGGTTGGGTTTAACACTCATGCCTCATGTACGGACCTACAGTTTCATGAACTTAGGACTTTAGTTTTGAATCTTTTGATCAATGATTTGTTTTTTGTTAAAGTTTGCGGATTTTAAAATTATTATCTTAACCTATCAAATCTGATTGTCTGATTATCTAATTCAGATCGACCACTCTGATTATCTAATCTGGTCATCTGGATTCTTTTCAGACTCTACCTCTTTTCAGTCCTTTAGATGTGCAGTCTATTTGGGCAGAAATTTCAGTCTGCTGGCTCTTTAATTGGATGCAGATTTTGGCATTTTCTGTCTTAGATCCCCTTGGCTTACAGGTTTGTTTCAGGTTCCTCTTTTTGTTCTTTGCATTCCATCAAGCCCATGAGGCTATTGATGTTACCTTTGCATCAACAATGACATTGAACATATAAATTCTATTGCTTGGATCGAATTGCAATACATGTACATGTGGGAGGCATGAAAGCCACAGCCCCTTGAATTAGGATTAAATTTCTTATGGCCTTTAATAGGTATTAGGAACTTTATCCTTGAATAGATTTTGGGAATTAAATCATCTTTAGCCTTTGATAGGCATTAGAGACTACCCTATGAATTTTATGAGAGTAACCCCGGCTTTAAAAAGCTTGTGGGACTGATTCTAATGATATGGATTTTTGGAGAGCAACCTTGGCCTTTGATAGGCCTGTGGGGTACTCATCCCAATGATATGAATTTTGAGAGTAGTTGTGAAACCTCAAAAAAATTTCCGATGGAAAGAAAGTTTCAAACTTTTTTTATCGATTTTAGTTTTGCAACTAGGAAATAGGTGATATTCTATAGGAATATAGCTAGTTTGAAGATATGTAAAAACATATGAATTCGAGATTGTTAGTTTCTTTGAAAATTTATTTTAACCTCTCTCCATCAGATAGTGCAAAGATCCGATGTTAATTATATTGAGAATACTCGAACACATTAACTGCCATAGCAATTTGAAACGAAGACATATCCACAAGTGAGATGAACACACTAGGAGCAACATCCCATGAATTTGATAGAATGCAGGTGCTTTGTGTTTTAAGTTTAATTTGATTTGATTTTTTTGTTTTAGAAATTTTTAATTTATTTGGTTTATGACTTTATGTCTTTTAAACTTTAATTTTGATTTAAAATTTGATTAAAGCTTTGATTCAAATTGGTTTGGATTTATTTTTTATTTTAATTTTGTAGTGATTGTATATTTATTAGGTTTATTTAATTTAAGTGTTATTTAATTAATTTATTGGTTGAGGAGAATTAATTTTGGGGTTTTAGTTACTTGAAAATTATTTTATGGGTTAAATATGTATGTTCTTTTTAGATTAAACTAATCTTGTATTTTTATTGTAATTTTTGGATTATTGGTTTTATTAATTGATTAATTGGTTTTCTGACTTAGAAATTTTTATTTTAAAAGATTTAATTGTCTAAAAATAAATTTAAAGTTGCATAAATCATATTTCACTTGATTAAGTGTGTTTTGAGTATCTTTAGTTTTATTTGGTTGTTTTTAATTTCATTGAGTTTATCAGATTTTTTTATTCTTTAATTGATGATTTATCTTGGAAAATTTATTTTTGATGTTTAAAATTATATGAAAATTGATTTTATGTTATGAAAATTTTGTTTGGCCAGTTTGACCAAATTTGGTATTTTTATTATTTAATTAATTCACTTTCTCTCTTCTCTTATTATTATTATTATTTTGATTTACTTTTAATTTTTTATTTACATTCCATTCATGTTTATGGGGCTAGTTTAGCTCTTCTTGACATAAAAAGGAGTGCACAGCATTATAACTTTTCTATTACTTGGAATATCAGAACAAAATACAAATATGGGAAGGCATGAAAAGCCATGATCCCATTAACTTGAATTAATTTGGATTTAACTCCATTGAGTCCTTGATAGGCATTATGGAATCCATGATATCAATATAGGATATACACCGGCCTTGGCTAAGGCATGTGGGCACTTTCCCATCAATTTTTATTTCCCACGTCAATTTATGATTCGGCATGTATGCACATATGTGTGCTTAGCCATCACATAACTTGATGGTTGTTAATCCCTTAATGGGGGAAAAGTATAGTATTGGATCTTTTTTAAAGCTAACCTTTATATAGCGTGGGGTGTGCGCAAGGCTGGCCCCCAATTAGCTCTTTATTATGATTCTTTTAAATTATGCTAAGACGTAGGATGTGCATAAAGGTCTGGCCCCAATTAGTTTCGGTTGTTGGATTAATTTTTCAAAGACATAAGGCATGCACAAGGCTAACCCCTAATTAGTTTTGGAATGGATTATTATTTAAGTTTAATCTTGAAACATAGGGTGTGTTCTATTTGACCGCCCCCAATTAGTCTCAAGTTGGGTTGATTATAAATTTTATTGAATTTATATTGACATCAAAGTTAACTTGAGCCATCCCAGTCCAAAGGGGCATCACTGATTATCATAGATCTGCTACCACCCTTCCCTCATTTTGTCGGAGGTCACCTCCTTCCCTTTTAAAAAATAAAAGAGAAAAATAGAAGAACAAGAGAGACGGCAAGCACGAGGAAAGGGAAAAATGGCGACTGTGAAGGGCGAGGATAGGGGCATCGGCGGCTGTGGCGGTGAGGGTGTCTCGACCCTTGGGGGGAGACGGCAAGGGTGAAGAGAAGAGGGGAAGGCAGCGATGGTGAGGGGAAGAAGAAGATTGTGAGGGCAATAGATGAGGGGAAGCCAACGAGGAGAGAACGATGAAAAGGGGAGGCGGTAGTAGTGAGAGATAAGGGCGATGGTGAGGGGAAAAAGAAACTGGCGAGGGCAATAGACAAGGGGAAGGCGGCGAGGAGACGACGAGGAAAAGGGGAGGTGGCAGTTGTGAGAGGTGAGGGGGGAGGCAGTGACATCAAGGAATGGGCGATGGCGACCGTCAATAGAGGGTGAAGCAGCAACAGTAAGGAGGAAGGGCAATGGCCACGTCACAAGGGGAAACGGCTAAGGCAAACAGAGGGGGAGGTGGCAACAGCCATGTTGTGAGGGGGAAACGGCAAAGGCGAACAGAGGGGAGGCAAGGACAACAAGGAGGAAGGGCAATGATGACGAACGGAAGACAACGACAGCATTTGCGATGGTAAGGGGGGTCCCGGCCCAGGGGGGTTGCGATAGAGGGACGGCAACAATAAAAATAAGACGACGACAGCTGACAAAGGTGAGCCTCACCTTCTCTTCCTTCCACGCCTCTCTCTCTCTCTCTCTCTCTCTCTCTCTCTCTCTCTCTCTCTCTCTTTTTCTTCAACCTCTCCCGCATCATTACCCGGGGGGCCCTTTATTGCTTTATAGCCCGTTGTTGCCATTTGCCATCAAGGGGATGCCTATTCGCCTCCTCCACTACTCAGATGGCAACACGCGACCATCGTAGACATTTCACTTCCCCGAACGTGCTGTGCAAGGACATGGCCTCGTAAAATTGGGACCAAGCACCACCGGCTGGGATACCACCACGCTTCCCTCCCCTTCCATCTTCCAGCAGTATCATCATGACGTGGTGATGGTTACGGCATGCTCTTGATGGGCCTATTGGTGCCATCAAAGGCGTTGATTGTGAGGGGAGCTCTAATGGGTGTCCACACCAACGGAAAAATGTTGCAATGCCCTCGATTAGTTTCCGTCGATGAGTTGGATTGTCATACGAGAACTATGAGAGTCATCGCACAAACGATGCCATCACCTTCTCGTCATCATTGAGGCGCTTGCTAAAGATTTGGAAGGTCGTCGTAAATGTTGCAACCTCATAAACTAAACCCGACAAGTGCACATTGTCTCATCATGGCTCCCTCTCCTTTCAGTGGTTGCCAAGCATCGCTTGTAGCTCCTCTTAAGCTTGTTCGTCCTCTCTTTTTTTACATTTTAAGTGTCGATAGTAGCCTCAGCCTTTGATAGGCATGTGGGGGACTCATCCTAATGACATGAATTTTAGGAGAGTAGCCTTGGACTTTGATAAGCTAGTAGGGGACCCTCCTAAGGATATGAATCTTAAGGTTATGGTTTGTGACACATGCATGTTATTTATGCATGACCTCCCAATGACTTAATGGGCAAATATCCCTTTAATTATGAGTTTGCTTATGACTGAAAACTGTGTTTATGTTCATCTAGGAACATAGCATGAGTCAAAATTCATCAACCAGCTGATCGGGCCTCATGCTGTTGTTGACTCTAGCATTTTCTATCTATATTGATTTCTTTTATTGCCTCACACACTGTCCGATAAGCTTTGAACCAAGATGTTATGTCCTTTAACAAGACTTGGCTTGGGGCTTCAAAACAAGGTGAATTTAGGGGGTCAAATGGAGAGGTGTAGGTGTGGGGAAATGAGAGAAAATGGTAGACTAGATCTATGAATCCATTCTCAGCCAGGGACTTAAGAGGGCGATCTAGTTTTGGATTCAAAAAAGCTTCGCCCAGTTGGATAGCTCCATAGCTAGCAAGGCAAGCTTGCCGAGGGGCTAATGGACAAATCTGACTAGGTCTTCAAGCATGGGATTCATAGTTTGGTGTTTGGTTTGGTAGGTTGTTGAAGGGATCAACATTAGGTCATAAGACATTTACAATGAGTTTATGGCCTACACAAGACTAGCTTAGCTCGATGAGGTTTTTATCTTCGAATGGTGTGTGTGTGGAGGGGGCCTTGGCTGAAGAGGGGGGGGGGGGCTAATGAGCCCTAGATATCCTCACCTTCTCTATGTAAGCTTTGACTCCTCCCTCTTGGATGTCTCAAATAGACACTCAAGAAGTCTTGGGCAACCGACGATCTTGTAATCCTCTGGTGCTAACGGCAGCAGGGAGCCCAATAAGGGTCTTCACCGTAGTCTCCCTACTCCAATAACGGCAAGAAGATGTAAAGACGGTCTTGCTTTCCTTGTCCAACTCCGATGACAGTAGAAGGCTTGGTAGAATTCTTTGCAGTAACTCCCCATCTTCGGCAACGGCATGTGATGAGTCTTTGCATTGAGTGTCCGGCTTCAACAGTGGTGGGAGACTTGGTAGAGGCCCCTACGGGGGGGCCTTCAACTTCGACAATGGTGAGTTCACTCACAACTTCATGATGTGCACATGGTGGCCTCCCCTGCTTCTCTCTCTTGATGTCCCTCTCTTTTTTCTAGAACCTCTAGGTAGGCTCATATGGCCTAGTTATATAGGCCCTAGGCCCTACTGCCATTGAGAGGAAATTCTGGTGGGTTTGGTTGCTCCCAATGGCAATTACAGAATACCCCAGTCTTGTTGATCTCTTAAAAGTCTTATGTGATCTAAGTTACATAATCTAGGATCATCAGAGCCCTCGATGCTTGAAGTCGGTCCTTTTGCTCTCAGAGAGATATCTCAATACCTTCGTTTCCTCATACGGAAACTACGACAATCGGGGTGGGTTACAGAGCTTTCATAGCTTACCGGACCACCCTTGCATTTGTTCTTATCATTCTCCATGATTATTGGAGACCCTAGAGACTCTTGTTACTCTTCAAATCCTGTACACCTTCCTCGCCTGACTTCTCGGAGGATGATTGCGATGGGATCCGCTTTGATCATGACTGGCCCTACTTGCTATTTCGTCGCCCTAGGGTGATCGTGAACCTTCTAGCATTGTCACACAATCTCCATTTATTGGGGCTAGGCTGATTGCCTTGGCAGTGCTACATAGACTTTCCAATGTATCAGGGTTCAAAATTGGTAAGTGTTTGATGATTCTTACCTTTACTTGTACTTATGGGGTAAGCTCTAGAGGTTTGTTGGCCTGCTAGCTTGAGATAAGGATGTAGAGCAGTGCTGCAGGAGGGCAAGTTCTGCCATGGGCCATCATAATAGGAAGTGGGGATACTGGATTTCATTTGTTAACAGCTATTTCGAACCAGAAATTGATCCTAGTGACCAAGTAAGGTGATGGCGGAATAGCATCTTTACGTCTAGTTGCTGCTTCTGGTTGGTATCTTGACAGCTATGAAATTTGAGATAAGCAATAATAAAATCTGATTAACCAAATAAACATTTTGTAAAATTTGAATTAATGTTCAAAAAATCTTGATGAATTAAATGAATGATAAAAATCTTTCAAAAATATTCAAATCAGGGTTAAAAATTTTGATAAATTAAATAAACATTTATAAAATTTAAATAAATGGTAAAAAAGTTTTTTAGAATCAATAAACATTCATAAATTTCCAATCAATGTCCTGAAAAACTTGGCAAAGCAAATAAATGATAAAACTTTTGATAAATTGAGTATAATTTACAAAATTCAAATCAATGCTCAAAAAACTATGATAAAGTAAATAGATGATTACAAAATTTAATTAACTGGAATAAATGACTTATAAAATAAAAAATTCCATACGAAATCAAATAAATCAAATTCAACTATAAACACTTAAAACAATCAAGTGTAAAGACCAACAAGTGAAATATCATCAATAAAAAGAAAAAAAAAATTCAATCAAGGGCCAATGGTCTAATGATAAAAAAAATACTTTATTTTTTTGAATGCATGCACATATCATGCCAAGTATTGCCTTCATATGTGAATGAATGGCTTCATCTAAGGGAGTTGCTACGGTTGTTAATCAAGAGTATTTGAGTAATTGTCCGATGCCATTAACATCAGAATATCACAAGTCTATGAGGAGAGGTATATATACCCATATGATAATTTAAAACAGTACAATGTGATTTTCAAATCTTTTCTGTGGACTATGGGACTCAAATTGTATGTTCTTGCCTATGCATACCATGTTAATTCATCTACATGCTTTCATAGCATATCTCATATCATCTATTTTTCGAATGATGATGAAGATTAACATTTTATCATGGAAGATGAAAATATTCAATAAATGGCATTCTTGGTGGGGGCCTCTCTTCCTCCATCTCTTCATCATATCAATTTCATGAAGCCACAAGTCCATAGAATTTTACTAAGCCCATTTAGTTCTAACTTGCTTGCCTCTTCTCTTCATTCTGAAGAGCAAGGGAAAAACAAGTGACACGTGATGATAGTGGAGGTCAAAGTTTTTTTTTTTTGGTTTTGTCAAGAACTATGTCAGGGGCTTCCTCGAGGTGCGGATGGTGTTTGGCTTCTTTCTTGTGATCATTCAATGTCCTGATCATGTAAGGGCAGAGCTTGCTGCCCCGGTTACTAAGGATTCCTCTCTGAGTTCTCTTGAACATCATCTTGTGGTGGCTAAGATGATGACACTGTCCTCCCAAGTCTCACCAATGTCAAAGTGGTGCCAAATGGGCCACCCCAGGCACCTACCTTTGTCAGTCGGGTGAAGATCTTCATATCATGTTAGAACCAAAAGGGTTCCACAAGGGCAAGGCCAGACAATACCAAGATGAAATCCGAAAATATGCTACTCTACCTCTGACATGCTCAAAGTGTTGGAGGATATGCAAGAGAAGGGGCCGACCTCGGATGATTTCCTAACCCAAATTGCCACTATCTCAAGATGAGTTGGGAATGAATCCTTAACACAGATCAGTGTTGTTACCACCTGGCAGGGAACAAATCCTCAGCCCTAAGTACAATTGCTGTTGGCCTGTCCAAGAACAGATCTCTGGGGTAACCCTGCATTATTACCAGGACAGGGAATAAGTACTTTGCCCCAGCTACTCTCATCTGGGCATAGAATGAATCCTTAACACAAGATGTTACAATTATCGATCCAGTAGGGATGAAATCCTTAACCCATGATGTAGCAAGGTTAGAGAGGAGGACAACCCCTGAGATCAAACAAGGATGGGTCAAGAAGACTATGACCCTGACTGCTCAGCAGGCTTGAGTCAAGGTTCATCATGCCAATCTTGATTCAATGACTGCCAAGTAAGCTCATGTATGCCAGTTACAGAGGAGGGCACATGACCCCACGTAGCATCCCATTGCACAGGGAGGTGAACCAAGCACCCACCCTCATGCTACCCCAAGAAGGCGAGCCTTGGGGCACCTGGTAGTATGCTCGTCTATACATGTTACACCTCGACCTCCAACATTCAAACTGATGTGGTTGCTGATGCCCCTCAATTAGCATCCTTTTTAGGACCAGTCACCCATCTTCAAAATACTGCTAACCATTTCTTTACAACATATGGCATTTATGGACCATACACCACTAGTCAACCCCATATCTTAAGAAGTGGAGGCACACAGACAGGTCTCACTTCCTTAGACATGGGGCATGCCTTCAAATCTAACTGCGAAAGACTTATGGAGGGAAAATTAAGAACTTAAGGCAATTTTTAAGGCCCTCAAATCTCTATATACACCTTCTCCTCAATCCATCAAGCATCTCGACATGTCAGAGGTGCCCCAAGTTGGGAAAATGAAACAACTTATGCACATGGTTCTCCAGGCTACAGCATGTCAAATTGAATCCCGAAATATCTGACTCTGGTATCCTAGAAGATCTTGTGACATCTCAAGGGCTCCTCATTGAGCACATATGAGGCAAGGCTCATGGAACATGATAAGGGATTGGAAACAAGGGATGCATTTCGGGTGGCATTCCATATCCACCATAATTCAAAATATTTACTTATGAGGTGGTTAAAGTCCTTAAATGCCTGAGATTTGATCATTTGGGATCGCTGAAGGAACATTTAGCAATGTATGTCATTCACATTGGTGAATTAGCCCTTGAGGAATCATAAATGCTAAAATTTTAATGGTATTCAAGATTGAAGCCCAAATTTTCACGGGTTGGAATGACATGGTAGAGAAAATTTATCAATAGTTCAAATTGACAGAAAGACTGGTCATGCTCGTCAAAATGACTTATCTACAGCAACAAAGACATGAGCCTGTTGTAACATATATCAAACGATGGTGAGAACTCAGCTTGAGACACCCTAATTTGCCAATCAAGGAAGAGGTGGTGGCTTTATACAGAAAGGGCTTATCTCTGAGCTTATTGGAAAATCTCATAATAGCCAACATTCAAATTTTTGACGACCTAAATAGAGCACTATCTGAAATTCTGAATTAGATGTGCAATTTCTCTCAACTCTATCTGCACATCTGGATCTGTGGGTGTAACATGTGGCTTAATTGAGAATGATTCTGGATGAGAATATCTTGGATAGTCATCATAATACCTTACTGTGCCCAATGTTGACGATGACCACTATAATAATGGCCCTCTTTGGACATCATATTCTACTTCATGTGGACCTTCTCCTTCTGAGTATGTAGTAGCTGCAATTGCATCTGATCTAATTCTAGAAGGCACTGAGTACTATCATTTGAACTCACTGATTTTCTTCTGACTTCTTTTTTTTTGGACTTGTGCCTATTCCGATGGTGCTGGTGGATCAATATGTGGACTAATCCCACATTGATACACATTTTTAATGTCTTTAAAGTCTCGTTCAAAGTGGTTGGTACTAGGTTGTCTTCTCTTTACTTTTCTCTTTTGAAGGAGCTATAGGTGGAATAATTGCAGGCTGTGTATCTTCTTGAAGTTCTAGATCTCTAGCCTATACACTATCAAGTTTTTTATTGACCCAACCACTATCATTTGGGTTGAACTCTAGAGGTAGTATCCCTACTGTGCCCATTGTTAGTGATGACCACAATAATAATGGCCCTCTTGGAAATCATATTCTACTTAAGGTGGACCTTCTCTTTTTGAGTATGTAGTATCTGCAATTGCATCTGATCTAATTCTAGAAGGTGCTTGAGTACTATTATTTGGACTTACAGGTTTTCTTCTGACTTGTTCTTTTTTCTATTTCTTCATTTTAGACCTTTACATGTTTCGATGGTGCTGGTGGATCATGCGAGCTAATCCCACATTGGTGCACATTTTTCATGTCTTAAAACTTTTGTCTAAAGTGGTTGGTAGTTGGTACTAGGCTTTGTCTTGTCGTTACTCTTTGCTTTTGAAGAAGCTGTCGGTTGAATAACTGCAGGCTGTGTATCTTTTGGAAGTTCTAGATCTCTAGCCTATATACTATCAAGTTCTTCTTTGACCCAACCACAAAGTCCACAATCATTTGGGTTGAACTCTGGAGGTAGCCTCCCATCTTTATCTAGTGTTACTCTTGAAATAAATATTACAAATCAATACAAGGTATATTTTCTTTAGCTTTTTCTCCTGTTGCTGTCCTAACTTGATAAATCTACCAGCAAAATTTGAAAATCTTTGTTCGGACAATTTCTGACACTTTTTTATATTTCTAATCCTCAACCTCAAAACAAGCTGATAGTAGCGGCCGACATTACCTAGGCAGTGGCAGTGACCTTTGAATGCGGCGATGGCCCCCATGATGCTTTTGATGCTTCAAAAACCACCAAAAATGTGGAGTGAAGCTTTAAAAACAGCCAAAAAGTGATGGTAGCAGCTCCAACAGTCCTGACAGAGGAACTCATAGGCAGCAGCAGAGTATCAAAATGGGATTCAACTGAACCGGTTCGGTTCTATTCAATCTGGTTTCAGTTTTCAAAAAAATGGTCCAAAACTGGACTTAACTGAACCATGACACCTGTTTGAGTGTCTTGGATGTTGCAGTGTCTTTCTTGTGTTGTAATTAGCTTTTATCTGCTAAATGTACTTGATGCTGCGGTTAGTTTCCTGCAGTGTAAACTAGCTCCAATGTGCATAATGCACTTTTTTCTTTACTTGTATGATCTATTTGTCTATCATTAATAGTTGCATGCTTAATTGTAGGTCAATTCAATGTTGGGTTCATCACGTTTGATATATCCCTAAGCATAAATGTAGCGGACCTTGTGCCTCATATTCCAGAATTTGCTGAGCTCATTGCACATGACTTGGAAGTTAATGCATCTCAGGTAAGATAAAAAACCAAAATTTGCTATCAAAACATACTTTTGGCCTGTCTTGGAATGTTATTACAAAAAAATGGTGTATCGAGACTTGCAGGTTCAGATCCTAAGCTTCAAGGATGAAGGAAATATTTCTTTGATAAAGTGTGGTATCTCACCGTCTAGTCCATCTGGTTTTATTCCTCGTGCTGCAGCAATGGTAAGTAACTATCATGGGTCAATTTCTTATATGTATTACAAAACTAACATTTAGGCTTTATTAATTACTTGGAAGCATTACAACATAAGCTTGGCAGATTTTGTTTCCTGATTTTTCTTTGACAATTTGCAGGGTATGATTTCTAGGTTAACTGAACACCGTGTGCACCTTCCTGAAAGCTTTGGAACTTATAAATTGGTAGAGTGGAATGTTAAACCACCATCTAGAAGGTACAGCAGCAGTAACTAGCCTAGGCCAACTAGTTAACTTCAAGTTTAAACTTATATTGTTTAAATTTAAGTTTTATGCTACATAGGAACTGCAGTCAGATTAAATATCTAAAATTAAATAAAAAATGACGGAATTGGCTGTATTCAAGTTCAAGCTCGATTTTTCTGATCTATCCCAACCTAATCTGATGATGATCAATCTGGTTGCATCTGGCTAGTTTAAAAGTATTAGGTTCTGTTTGTTTAGGCTTATTTGACATCTAACCTCTGAATCAGTCATAGGTTAGATATTCAGAACGTTTGATAAAACGTCCAACCTCTGATTCAATCAGAGGTTCGGTTAGAGTATAGACATTTAGACCGTTTGGTAAAATATCTAAACTAACGTCTGAATACGACAAAAAACTCTTGAAAACCACTTAATTTTAAGTGATTTACTATATTTTTATTTTCAAAGATAGGCAACTAAGATTGTTGTGCTCCACAAGATAAGTTATTAGAGATGAAATTAAGAGTTTAGATTTTTCAGATTAAGCTTAAACAAATGCCACCTTAGTCTGATTGTTGGTTATGTATTATAATACTATCTCTTCCAAAAACTACAATGGCAACAATCTTTTCATCACTTTGTGTACTGTTGTGATTAATTCGTCATTTTATGATACATATATTTTACAACATTTCTTATCATTTTCTTATTTGACCATTTCTTCAGATTTTTTTATCCTTACATTTTAGCTAGTTTTACTATGGGACTGATTTTGAACTGAATGATGATAATGGTGCTCAAATTTTCTGTAAATATTTTATTTTTTTAAACTTATGCCTATTGCCTTTTTTATTTTTAAGATTTTTCAAAACAAGCCGATCTATGATTGTCCTGTCTTCCAGTGGATTGACCAATTTTGCCAATGTCATGTTTTCCAGATTTCAACTGAGTCGTTGATTTGACCTTCTTAGAATTCTCTATTCATTTGCTGTATAAAACTTACCTCAAAACCTGACATTGGAGGTGAGATTTTTTTTCAAGGTCTCATAGTTATAAGCCTTTCCTTAGCTAATTTTATTTGATTATATATTTAGGGTCTACACATATCTCTTACAACGGAATTGATTGGAAAAAAATTAAGCTTGTTAGAGGCATATTTATTCATACAGCGTTGCAGAACAGAAAACTTAACTTTCTATATTTCTTCCATTGAAAAGAAGAGGAACAGATATAGACTTAAATGTAAAAGTTGCACTTGTGAAGATGTGATGGGGACAAATTTTGATAAACTTTAGAGTTTTCTTTTATTTGTGTCCCTACGAGGACAGGTCTGTAAATAGAAGTCTTAGTGGGTGTTTTTTTTAATTAGGTCTTCTCCCTCTTTAAAAAGGGGCACCCGATGTACATATCAACAAGCAATACAGGAATTTTTGGAACGCCCTGGGCGCTGGTTCTCCCGTGTGAGGGCTTCGGCCCGTCTCCCCTTCCACCCCGGCCAGTGAGGGCCGCCTTCTTCTCCCACCTCCGGCAGTGAGGCCGGCCGTCCATCCTTCACCTCCGGGAGAGCCCGGCTCCATCTTCCCCAACCCCCGGTAGCAAGACCGGTTTCTCCTCCTTCGTCCCTGGCCGCCGAGCCGTTCATCATCTTCTTCCCCTTCTCAGTTCGACAACGCCCAGCCAACGATTCCCCGTCTCCCGCTTCTCCTTCGGATCCAGTTTTCACCAGTCTGCGGCGCGAGATCGACGACGGAAGAAGAGGAAGAAGAAGAAGACTAGGCTGCGGGAGCAGTGGATCCGGCGATCCCCGGATCCCTCTCCCTCCGCGGCCCTTTCCCTCCGCGGCTCCCTTCCTCGGCTGCACCTCCGTCCCCTTCTCCGTCGACCGCGAGAGATCCGACCGGCATCCGCCATCGCCGCCCCTGCTCCATTCCTGCGGCTCCCGCTTTCGGACGGGGACGATGACGACACAGCCTCAGCTCTGCCTGTTCGACGACCACGACGCGCGCGGCTACGGCGTCCGCGCGAAGACGACGACGACGCACTCCCACCTGACGAAGACGATGAGGCGGGAGGGACGGGACGACCTCCTCACCCTTTTGTCGCGTCTCGGGTCCACGTGGGCGCTTGGAGATGCCGCCACGGCGACGGCGGGATCCCCTCCACGCGACCTCGGCGACTTTTCTTCCCCCGCGCGCCACGAACCCCCCCCCCCTGTCGGGTGCACCCCGCGAGCGAACACGCGCGCCGCGCGGATCTGGCCCTACCGGCTCGCGGCCCCGAACCGCCCAAGTGGCTGTTTCAAGTCGGTCCAATGCACCAACAGGCCGTTTCGAGGTGGTTCAAGGCGGTCCGGCCCATCTTGGAACTGTTTCAGCCCAGTTCGGCTCGGTTTAAGACCGATTCGGATCTGTTTGGGCTAGTTTGAGTCGGTTCATTTCATTTTGGGCTTGCTTAGGTGTTTTAGCGGCGATTAGCGCCGGTTTGTCTCGTTTTGTTCGGTTTAGCCCGGATTAGCCGGTTTGTCCCGCATCAAGATGCCTTTTCCTTATTCTTACAAGTCTGGTCGTTGACCTAAAATTTTGTATGTTTTAGCAAAGGAATATGATTAGCAATATGTGCATGTCACAGTCATAAGGGGTGGGCATTAGACCAAAGCCTTCCTTGAGGTCTCGTGTGTGTGTATCACACAATTCACAACCTAGTGTGAAATGCATGATGCACTTGTGTCAATGAGCTAACTTTTTTGATATTATCAAATTTAATCCTACAACATCAATTGGTCTAGGATCAGCCTGGATCAGTTTTTTTTTCAAGTAAAAAACAATGATCAAAGAAAAAAAGAAAAACAAAAAATAGAGAAATAAATTTTCTATGTTACGATTCCATTGAACTTACTCTGAAGTCATATAGATCTACGGAAATTAAAATTAAAACACTCAAATTTCGAATATGTATGGATGGATTAAAATTGAAGTACCTTGCAAATATATGTTCTCTAAAATGGCTGATGAGAATTATATGATTTACATGATTCTTCATGGGGTTTGCATGGATTGTTAATGTAAAATAATAATATCTTTATATCTATATAGAAATAGCTATTGCCATTTCTTCAAATTTTTATCTATATGTCTTGTCTTGGTGGGAGACAAATAACACTTCTATATTCTAGATGTTGAGTGCTCTCTGATGAGTCAGATTCAAACTTCAAAGTGATTTCAATATCCAAAATGATGGGCGTCCTAGATGTAATGCCACACTCCATGGAATAGGGTGGGACATACGAAGTTGTGAATGATGATGATAAGGGTATGATACCCCCCAATCGATGTACTAGTTTATTACCACAAATATCATATATGTTTGTTCTCTGGCCATATCCACCTTGACCTTGTTGCCTTTGGGCTCTGTGTGTAATCTTTAGCCTATGAGTTAGTAGGAGTTGTAATTCCCATGTATGATGCATTCCCATATGCCACGATAATGGCAACTGCATCATTTGATTCACTAGGCAAAGCGGGAGCCTGAGTGTTTTATCATGGGAGTTGGTTGGATCTATCTTGACATGAAATTTTATATTTCTTGTTCTTGCCTCTTCCTCATTGGTCGAGTGGTTGTTGGCGTCAACTTTTGCAAAAAAAAAAAAGCAAAAAAAGAGGAAAATAGGACCGGATCAAGTTCCAGCTGTCCAGTCCCCTAATTGGGCCAAATCAGGCCCTAAATTGGCTGAACTGGGGCAAGTCCTAGCTGGGCCAACCCTCAATTGGGCCAAGACAGACCATAGACTGGACTATAGGCACAATTCTCAGATGGCCCGGCCCCTATTTTGATTTAATTTGATTATTATTCAGCTCCCTTGAAGCCCAATTGTGCACAGCCCATGAGAGGAGGGAGATTGGGCCGCGGTCAACCCAATTGGCCCAGTCAACAGGCCACATCAGCTGGCCACATCAGCACCCAGTCAGTGCCATGTCAGCTGCCACATCACCTGCCACCTCACCTAGATCACTTAATGACATGAAGAAACTGAAAAGGCAAGTCAAAGATTAATGGCAAGGCATTAAGGAAGCCTAGAAGAAATCAAGAGACAAGTCAAGGTTTCAATGCAAGACAATTAAGTTTATCTTGAAGCCAAAAGTCAAGCTAGATTAATGGTCTAGGAGAAGGGAATGGTCACCTTTCCTTAATCCAACCATGTCCCTTCATCTCCCCCATCTTCTATAAAAAGAGGAGGGCGCCCACAAGCCAAGGAGATTGAAGCTTGGACGCCGACAGGCTGCTGGTTGTGCACCTGGTTCTCCCACCTGTCCGTGGCCAAGAAAAGAAGAAGAAGAGGAGAAGAAGGAGAAGAAGAGGGCGCTCCCTTGGCAGCTATCTTTGGGCATCAATTCCCCTTGGAGGAGGGGTCTCGCAGCCTCCTTCTTCATTCCCCATTGCATACGGCATCAAAAAAAAACAAGGTAGGGAAAGCACATACATATTAATTATTTAGTCTTCTAAGGACACCCCTTCTACCTCCTTCAACTTTCTCTTCTCAACCCCTCTCATGACCTAAGCCGGCCTTCATCGTCAGCAACCCATGACCTCAAACAAGCACTTTGCCAACCTCCTTTCAGCCAATCAAAATACCCCCTATACAGGACCTGTTCTGGCCTCTTGTGCAGCCTCCCTAAACAGGTCTATATCACTCTATTTAGCCCCCTGTCGGCCCACCTGAAAGACCCTTAAACAGGTCCTAAACAGGTCATCTCCAGTCCCTTGTGCAGGCCCAATTCGGCCCCTAAACAGATCCCAAAAACAGGCCATCTACAGCACCTGTCCAGCCCCTATCAGATCCCCTACAACAAGGCCTGTTCGGCTCACCTAGAGACTCCCTAAACAGGCCCCATTTTGACCCCCATGTAGGTCCTAAAACAGGTCACTCTTGGCCTACCTTCAGACCCTTAAACAGGTCATCCCCGGTCATCTCCAGCCTCATGTTGTCTCCTCTAACCATTCCTAAGCAGATCCAACCAGCTTCTAAAACATTCCTGGTCTATCTTCTTTAGGGCCCTAGGTGAGGGTGATGACCTGGAGATTCTTGGAATCCATCCGACGGGCCAAGTCTAGTCCAGGCGAGTACTCAATTTTCTACCTAAATTTCCTCTTTGTGGCATCCCTAAAATCATCTGTTTTATGCCCCTTGGGCAGTCCCCAAAGAGATCTAAAATTTCCTTCCGTTCTAATCGGCTGAATCAGGATCGATTTGGCTCGAATCGGTCAATTCCAGACCGATTCTGGTGATTTCTACTAGAATTTGCGGCTAAGAGTGCCGACGATGCTGTGGTTTCTTCCCCACTCTATCGGGAGGGGAAGAACATTGCATTGGGTCTCTAACCGGATATGAGTCATCTTATCCCATCCCATCATATCCCTTCGGACCTGATATGATGTGGGAGGGGAAGAAGGATGCGGTGCTGGATTCCGGCATCAACCCTACCATAAAAGGGTCAGATCGAATTGGAATCGTCAGTGGAATCAAAATGTCTTTCTTTACTGGATTTTCATTTTTCTGTTTTTGGATAAATCGATCCTGAGTACGGACCGAATCCAGATCATTTTTTGTTCAAGAAATCGCCTGATTTTTCCGGTCCGGATCGGAATCGGCACCTACCGATCCAGTGGCCAATTCTGATTCAGCGATCATTGCTCTCCACATTGGTGCAGCTATCCTGTTGCTTGCACTGGAACCGTAGAAATCTCAGTTTTCATGCATCATATAGATCATTTAAAATGATATGGTGATGTGATGTGGAAATAATAAATGACTTGGTGTGGTATACATATCGGATTATGTGATTTATCTTTAAGTGTAAGCATAGGGATATCTCTATAACTTGTGAAATCTTAACCACATTTGAATTATTTGGTTGTTACATGGATTCCTTGAAATATTCTTGGACCTTTCTCTATCGAATTTTACATCGAGGCAATTATTTGATCACCCTTGATTAACCATAATGGCAACAAATCATATGAGGCCATTCATTCACGTAAAAATGAAATATTTGACATAGAACAACATAAAGGAATTAGGAGACACTTCTCCATGGCCTTTTATGTCTATTTATTTTTTATTGACAAGAAATTATTTTTTGTTGTGATTTCATTCATGGTGTAATGATTCCATTTATTTTTAATTTGGGGGGAGGAGTTTGATTTTTTATGGTTTATATTTTATTTGAATTTGTGAAATCTTAACCACATTTGAATTATTTGGTTGTTGCGTGGATTCCTTGAAATATTCTTGGACCTTTCTCTATCGAATTTTACATCGGGGCAATTATTCGAGCACCCTTGATTAACCATGATGGCAACAAATCATATGAGGCCATTCATTCACATAAAAATAAAATATTTGACATAGAACAACATAAAGGAATTAGGAGACACTTCTCCATGGCCTTTTATGTCTATTTTTTGTGTTGACAAGAAATCATTTTCTTGTTGTGATTTCATTATGGTGTAATGATTCCATTTATTTCTGATTTGGGGGGAGGAGTTTGATTTTTTATGGTTTATATTTTATTTGAAGTTGTGAAATCTTAACCACATTTGAATTATTTGGTTGTTACATGGATTCCTTGAAATATTCTTGGACCTTTTTTTATTAAATTTTACATTGGGGCAATTATTCGAGCACCCTTGATTAACCATAATGGCAACAAATCATATGAGGCCATTCATTCACATAAAAATGAAATACTTGACATGGAACAACATAAAGGAATTAGGAGACACTTCTCCATGGCCTTTTATGTCTATTTTTTTATTGACAAGAAATCATTTTTTTTGTTGTGATTTCATTATGGTGTAATGATTCCATTTATTTCTGATTTGGGGGAGAAGTTTGATTTTGTATGGTTTATATTTTATTTGAACTTGTGAAATCTTAACCACATTTGAATTATTTGGTTGTTACATGGATTCCTTGTAATATTCTTGGACCTTTCTCTATCAAATTTTACATCAGGGCAATTATTCGAGCACCCTTGATTAACCATAATGGCAACAAATCATGAGGCCATTCATTCACATAAAACTGAAATATTTGACATAGAACAACATAAAGGAATTAAGAGACACTTCTCCATGGCCTTTTATATCTATTTTTTTATTGACAAGAAATCATTTTTTTGTTGTGATTTCATTCCTGATGTAATGATTCCATTTATTTCTGATTTGGGGGGTGGAGTTTGATTTTTTATGGTTTATATTTTATCATTATTTGGTATTTCATTATCAAGTATGAGTTATTAGTTATCTTGAATGCTGATTTCTTTTTGTTTTGTCATTGAATTGTGTTTTATTCCAGGTCTATCATTTATTTTCTGTTGATCAGTTTATTTGCATGTTTATCGACACACTTATTCACCTTTGTGTGTTTATTTGCTGTTTTTTTTCTTCTGTTTATTTGTTGGTTTGTTCATTTGTTTTATTTTATTTGGGTCAAATATCAAGTTTTGTATCTGTTTATTAATTTTTTTGTTAGTCAATTAAGGGTTATTTATTTTTTTATTTTTTCTTCTTATTTATTTATTTGTTTATTAGTTAATTAACTGTTTTATCACTTCTTTTCTGTTTGTTTCTTATCTACCAGTATTTTTTGGTTTATTTGGTGTTCATTTGATTTGACCCTTTAATGCCATGTCCTTAGCCACATGGATAAATTTGACGTAACTTCTGAGATCCGCCGTAAGCTGCAATCACCTTCCGAGTTCCCTTCTTCCGCGGCTCCCTCCTTCCCAGTCGCTGCAAGCACCTTACAAGACCCTTTGTTGCCTGTTGAGATCCGCCGCGGTCGATATTCTTCTGAACCAAAAAAGTCAAGGTTGATATCTGAACCATTCAGACCATTTTAAGAGGTAAGATGTTAATTGAGATTTTGATTGAGAGATGTTATCAAACAACCTTAGATGTCTAAGGTCTGACCCAATAAAAGATCATATGTTCAATAAGAGTTATCAAATGGAGCCTAAGTTAGCCAATGACATAAAATTGTCATGTTTGGAGAGATGTGATAAGGAAAAGAGTGGAAACCATGTATGACCAAAAGAGGTGGGGACCACAAGATAAAAGGTGTCACCATCCTAGAAAGAAATCTTTTTAAAAACATAAATTTGTTATGTTGCCAAGCATCTCTTTTAACAAGTTTTGTTAGAAAAACTCAATTTGTCTTACAGCCAAACACTCTTAAGTATGACCGGGAAGTAATTGAATGTGGAGATCCAGTTGCATTCATTTCATGAGTATAGTGATTGACTAATTGTTTGAATGATCCAGGACATGGTGGAGACATCATCTGCGGGCCTTCATTCTAGGAGTTTCCACTGCTGTGCTGATTTGTTTCTTGCTATTCTCCGGATGGTACTTTTGGAAGCACCGACTGAGGGCAGGAATTTACAGACCCGTGGATTCTTCTATTCCTGAGCAAGAGCTTCAGCCATTACAAATTTAGATTTGAGTAGGTATAAACCTAGGCCTTACTACATTGTTGCACGTGTCCGATTGAAGACCCTCAATGGCTCAAAGAAACTACTCTTTTTCAGATGCAGGTTATATTACAAGATGTGATCAAAGTTTTTATTTATGAATTGGTTTTAGTGTTCTATATTCTGAATGCAAGAATTTCTCGTATAGTTCAGCGTTGTATATTACAATATATTGACTCTTTGATTGATCGAGAGGTGCTGTCGCTCCTGTGAAGAACCAAGGAACATGCGGTAATTATTCATGTTATTTGGTTTCATTAATTTCGTTGACCTAAAATTTTGTATGTTTTAGCAGAAGAATATGAATTGTGTCATTGAGCTAACTCATATGATGAAGATTTTTGAATTTTCATTGTGTGCTATAAGGTATCAACGGCGATTGACCTAACGTTTATTCTGCGTACCTAGGTTGACCGAATGCGTCAGCCTGGCAATAGCGTGGGGGATTTAAATGGGTGGATCTGCGACTCTAGATCAGTAGGCCCTTCCCTAAAATGGATGCATTTAGGTTGATCAAACATGTCATAGTTAAGGAAGTCATTAATTACTCATAAGGTCGGTCAGCAATTTTGAATTTCAAATCTCTTACCTTTAATGAGATGCATTCAATTGACTAAACGTATCCAATCGAATGGAATGTTTGACTGCTTGCCCTAAATAGGACACATCCAGGTTGATTGAACGTGCCTGACTTGGGGCATGCACACAATCAGTAGGCACGTAAATCAAAACACCCAGCATTTTTGTCATTTAGACATGTCTAATAGGGCAGACACGTGTCTCTTCGAACTAAATGTGTTATCCTCTCTTATTGGATGTGTCAAAAGATTTGAACTTATAGTTTCAAGTGACAGTGATTGGGGTTCATGTAATAAGTTCTTAGATATCTACCGTAAAACTTAAGTTTTATGCTGTGCAACTAAGAAAAATCAACGTGTCTACAACATCAACATATAATGTTTATTTTTAATGCCCGTAAGTGATATCTAGTCAGTAATTTTTGTTGTGCCTTAAACAAATATAATTAGAAGAAGAGGGGAAAACAACTCATGCTGAGTTGAAGATATTTAGAGTTCACATGTGAGAGTAGAGAAAGCACGAGAAATAATAGGAATAGACATACGCAGAAAGCACAACAAATTTAAGTGAAATAGTTGTTCTCTTATCATCGTCCAAAGATATTTCTTTCCCTTTGTATTACCTCTTTGTATATCATCACATTGCAGTTTTTTCAAAGACAACTTCATGATCAAAACAAAAAATTGCACTTACTGTTGCACTAACATACATGGGCTTAGTATAATGATAGGTGCAAATTTATACCTTGATTGAGGTGTTGTCTCCTTAATACGGTGATATATAAAAAGAGTATAATGTAGAGAGAAGGAAGATATCTTTACGAGGATAAGAGAACAATTATTCCACACAAACTGTCGAAGAACTTTAGGGAGAGAAAAAACTTGGAGTGTATAGAGAGAGTTTAGAGTGAGAAATGAGAGGGATGAAGTGGAGATGTGTGGGTGGAAGGGGGAGGCCCTTCAGCACGTCCAACTGTTGGATCTGTCTAGCCATTTGGATAGTCATTGGGTTACCTGTGGCAACTCGAGTTGAACAAGTCCTATATCCTTCCTAACGTGACCCATCCAGCTAACATGGGCAATTGGATTGGTTGAAGCATTTTTTGACAAGGTTTGTTACAAAAACATATTTTTGTAAAACAAATCAACTTGTCATTCAACCAAAAACTCCATTAATATTTTACTAGTTTCATTCGAGGAAAGGTAGGGGCAGTTAAATCTATAGAGAAAATAACAACTCTGTCTCTTTGTTTTGATTCTAATAAATTAATCAAATATAATTAGCTTCAACTTTATTTACTGCACATCTGTTATACTTTTTCTGATCTTCAAGTTTCTTCTTTATCTGTAGTTGATAAAATACTAAAAACTTCATGCATATTAGGTAATATTAATTATCTTGAATCAAAAAGGTACATCTAAGATAAAAATAAATGTCTGAAAATAAGTACTTACTAATCATTTGAAAAAAAATACTAACACAGATGTATACTTACCTAATCATTTATATAGTTACTAACATCTCAACTTACTAATCCACGCGCATGTTTACTAACCTGTACTTATACTTACTAATCATCCAAAAAAATACTAGCAAACGTGTATATTTACTAAACCTCCCGTATAGTTATTAACCTCTTGATCTACTAACCCACATGCATACTTACTACTCATAGAGATACTAAACTCTCGATTTACCGACCCCACGTGCATACTTACTACCTCACATATATACTTATTAGTCATACAAAAAAATACAAACATAGGTGTATACTTATTATATAGCTCATATAGGTATTTGTAGACACATAAATTTGATTATACACAACTTAATCCAAAATTTAGATCTCATAAATATATTAATAAATTTAATAATACAATATAATAATTTAATTTAAGGTTGATGTGTGAAAATTGAGAGTGGATCACCTCAGTTCTCGGATGAAGAGACTTGTCTCAATCTCCAATCAGAAATGATCACATACCTCTCACTTAAGTGGCAGTTCAAAAATCAGTTCAGAGAATCACTACCGAAAAGAGTTGAACTTTTACCGACGTCTTACTAACTCATTATCTTTTTCAAATTATGTTATTGAACTATTACTGAACTGTTACTGAAAAAGACTGAACTGCTATCGAAAATGGTTGAATCACTACTGACGTCTTAATAAATTATTACCTGTCAATAACGAGTTAGTAAGGCGTCATAATAATTTAACTCTTTTCGGTAACAGTTCACTGAATCAATTTTTGAATCATCACTTAAATGATGAGAGTATGATGTGGTCATTTCTAATTAGAGATTAAGACAAATTTCTTCACCTGAGAACTAAGACGATCAACTCTAGTGAAAATTTAATATCTGACAGCGATGTGCGGTCGGCTCGACTTGCATGTTCCCTGGCCTGCTCCGCCTACAGCCTCTCGTGGTTTATGTTAGACTTGATTATCGATCGCGTAACTGGTTTGTCGAAATGGGTAAATATATCTATTATGGGGTGTTTGGTTGCATGATAATGAAGGTTTTTGTTTTAATTTTTAAAAATTGTAAGAAAACTAGTTAAAAGATGTGTTTGATAACCATGATAATTTTATGTTTTAAAAGTGATTTTCTTCTTAAACAAAAAAGAGGGTCTCACCTCTTTCTTTTTTCTTGTGGTCTCCCACTGTTTGGTCATGTGTGGTAGTTACTCTTTTTTGTAATCACATCCCTCCAAACATGATAATTTTATGTCATGAGTTGATTCACTTTTTATTTTAATACAATTTTTTATCATGAAAGTGTACAAAAAATTATCATGCAACCAAACACCCCATTAGTAAATTCGAGGTTTCCCGGGGGATATCTGATATTGCCGTGATTCAAAAGGGCCCAAACTTAAGAAACCGATGTTTCAATTCCCGGCCCGACACGGTCCAGGAAATCTCAGAAATCCGCGTGGGCCGATTTTTATTTGGGGATAAGCGTCTGGCGGTCCCCTCGATCCCCGTCTTCGGCTTCCTTCCCTCCCCTCACCCCTATCTCAGCTATACAGGAGCGGATCTCCGCCGGAAGGCGATCGGCATAGCCGTATACTCTCCTTTGCCGTTGATCCTTCTATGCTCTATAGGGATCTCTGCAGTGCCAGTTCTTCTTCGATGTGCATCTGGAATTAGGGTTTGGCTTTTGTTCTAGGGCTTGCTATTTAGCGATCTTGCTTTGTTGACCATCTACGATCTCCTTTTTCATCTTCCTGCTGGTTCACCCATGTTTGGCGTTGGCTCTTCCATTTCACATCGTCGTTTTTATGTTTTGTGTTTTTGCTTAATTCGGGCGATCGAAAAGGTAATATGATGTTTGCTGACTGGAGATTGCCCGTGTTTCTGATTTATTAACGGGTATTCAGTTCTGGTGGCACTATTTCTTCTTTTATTGGTTCTTCCATTGTTTCGGTTACTGGCTGTTCCATTGTTGCCGGATACCACTTAGGCGTTTCTGCTTTCTGGTGGCGAAAAAGAGTGCATTTAAGTGATATTGTTTAGGAAGTATAGAAGGGTTGGGGCTGGTGTGAATAATTGAGGAGGTTAGCCTGGAATTTGTTGTTCCTGAGGAGTAAGAGGTTGGACCATAGTTAAATACACATACGCGTATTATGCGTATAAATCAAACAAACGAACTGTTTTCATCCTAAACTCAGTCGGTTCTATGCGTGTATAATATGGTATTGGTGTTGGTGTATTAAACTCATATTGTACGTGTTTCCATTTAGTATGGTGATTTCGATCAGTGGGTCCTCCTAACTAACCCTATTCGGTTGACCTACGCTGCCCAAGTCCTGCCGCACTTCTCTTTATCCACAGAGGCAGCTGCTTCTCAGATGCCTGACACCTTCTCCGCCAGTGGCACCCTTCCTGTCGAGTGAGTTGAGGCCCACAGCGTCTCTGGCGTCAGCTGCCCACTTGCCTCTTGCCGGTTGTTGGTCAGACTCAACCTTGTTGGTCAGACTCAACCGAAGCGCTTTCCTCTCTGCCAACAAGCCATCTTGGTTGGCCACACCCTCCCTTGTTGAGGATCTCGAGATCCCTAACCCCTTCCCTTCTCGACGTCGGCTGCCATCCTCTGCTTTACTGCTTGTCTTTCACTGGCCGATAGTCAGGACTCCAACATCTCTTCCTCGTTGGCTCAACAGGAGCATTCTCTCCACCGACATCTGTTGATAAGTTAAGACATCTACGCCAGCACCCTCCCCTCCACAATCCTGTGTTGCTCATCGAGGTTCTTTTTTTGTGCAAAAATGGTTAATTCCGAGGTCTCTAATAGTCCTTCGGCTCAATTAGTGAGACAATTTGGGGTGACGAAGCCTATCTCCGTGGCCGGGCCAATGGAGGCAGATATAGAGAGAAGTAAAGAACTGGAGAAGGTTTGGTCTTACTTCATATCTCATTGTCTGTTTTTGTACTATAGCATTTTCTGACAAGACATCTTCTTTCTTAAAGTTTCTAGTTGAATTTACTCTCTACGAGAGCAAGGAAGAAGCAACAAAAAGAGAAGAAGTTCTTGGGCAGATTTGCGAGGTATGAATATTGTATATTTATGTCCATTCATTTGCCTTATTAAACGACAGGATACTGCAAATGGTCATTGCAAAGGTTATGCAGCTGTGATACAACTCTTTGATTGACATCGGTTGTGTGATTATGGTTAAAGCCTTGCTGATATGCATTTTCTCTTTGACAACTTCATGTGTGCTTCTTCTTTCAATTTTATTATTCTTTTTCATACAAAAGCTTGTTCCTTTCTACTTAGTGCCAATGTCCTTCCTCAATTCCTGTGCTTGTTTTGAGTTGTTAATTTCACCTGTTTTTGTTAGTGTTCTTGAATCCATCGAATATTTTGATAGTTGTTTCTGGATTGTTCAGATTTGCAGGGAATGGGTGAAACAACTAACTCGTCAAAGAGGATATAGTGAGCAAATGATTGAAGAGGCAAATGCTGTCATATTTACTTTTGGTTCCTGTCGTTTAGGGGTAATATAAACTTCTCTTTTGAGCATACACTACCTGTATTGGTTTTTTTCTCTTATCTTGTTCAGAATGGAATCTGCAGAATTTCAATGAATCAAGACATGTCAGTGGTCATTAGGGATTTTTTGAATGAGACCACTATTTCGTGGTTACCTTGTTCTACTTTCTTGCATAAGTTAAGAGGACTGAAATGCAAATGAAAAAACTTTCTTGGATCATCATACTAGCAATATCGACTTGATGCTCAGAAACTGCTGATACAAATGTGATCCTGCCGTTTAGTTTCAGGAAGGGGCTTCCGATGACTGACTCCGGCGATCCTGCGGGGTTTTGCTGGGGCATTCCCGGTCTGTCGGTGGCTGCAGGTAGCGCTTGTGCGGGCTTACAGGGGGTAGCCGTTCCTCATGTTAGTCCTGGTGTGGGAACATGTTGGCACTGAAAATTTTCAAAAGTTCTAATGGATTGTGATTAATTCAGATATAATCCCTCACAATGTTAAATTCTCAGATACAGCTCCTTAATTGAAGCCCACTTTGATTATAATTTATTAAGAAATAACCCCACTTGAATGCCAATTGTGCAGCCCATATATGATGTCATTAATGAGCTGTATTTTAATTTCAAAATAGGCTCACGTTGGTCATACCTCAATGAGAAATTACCTCCAATTCTTCAGCCCGCCTATGCTCCACCTAATCTGCTGTATTTCTATGTTAAGATGGGCCCTTTTTAGGTAACCTACATGTCAATCTGTCTGTGCAACAGACTTTTGCCACCTCAGCAGCCTCGGCCGGTCCCACCTTCCCCTGATTTTGAGGCAGGCCAGTCTGTCTGGCATCTCCAGTGCATTGCGCCAACCTCCTGCCACTTGTCCTAGATCATCCGATGGCTTTTAAGTAATAGAAACATACCATTGGACTTGCAGAAACCACCAGAACTACTCCCCTACAAATCAGGGACCATTAGCAACATGAACTTCATCAGGTGGGCTTTTGCCACCTTGCTCGACAATTGAAGAAAACCTGGAGGATCCTATAAACCAGGAAGGCATTCCAGCTTTCTCTCTTCCATTGGATCTATCAAAAGAAGAGTCTGTACGGGCTAGGACTCTCCTCTGATAGCATCTAAGCCTGCTTTTTTACAAACCAGGCTCCTGCAGATGCAACAGAGGACCGTGGGAGGTCCTACAAATCAGGAACTGAACCAGTTCCTCGACAGCACACCAAAACTGCAAGAGGAACCTCCGAGGAGATCCTGAAATCCAGGACGTTCGTGGCTTTCTCCTTCTACCAGATCTGCTAGCTTAGCAGTCCACCAAGGCTAGGACTCTGTCCCAATGGCTGTTAGGCCATCTGTGTATAAGAACAGCTGTTGCAGTATCAACCAAGGGGTTGGAAACCCTTAGTAGATACCCCAGCCACCTCTGCCTCTTCTTTCATTCTCTGGTCGTTGCTGTGCACTTGGAAGAAGAAGAGGCCGATGGTTCCTCCTGCTGCGCCAGTTGATGCTGCTATGCTGCTGCACCAATAGGAGGAGAAGTTGAGGGCCCCTCCTACCCATGGTCCCCATGCTGCTGCCAAGGCTGGTGTTGCTGATGCTACTGGGCCGAAGTCCCCGTCCTTTCCGTGATTCTGCGCTCTAAAGAGCAGATGAATAAGGGGAGCCAAGCCCCATTATATGATGACATTGTTGTTGCTGCACATCATGAGAGAAGAAGAGAATATAGAAGATGGGCCGAAGCCATCTTCTTCTCCTCCTACCTGCTGTGCACCAAGAAGAAAAGAGGAGATGAAGAAAGGGTAAAGGAGGGAAGATGGAGGGGTGCGGCTCTCTCTCCCTTGTCCTATCTTTTTAAATCCCCTTCTAATTATGCCATCCATGGTCTTTCACATTCTTATATCTATCTCGTTTCTTCTCATACCTTTAATGATCAAAATGCTTATATCCATCTTCTTTATTCTCATACCTCTAATGATCTCCGACCAAGGATTTTGATGGGCTGAATCGGAATCGGAAGGAAGTCGATCCCAGAATCGTGCAGAATCGTTTTTTTTTTGAATTTTTTATTAATTTTTTTTTAAAAAATCAGGAAAATAAATGAAAAATAGGAAATAGTTTGGAAAAAAAATTAAAAATAAGATTAGCATGTATCCACGTGGATTGAAGTATGGATTATGGAATCAGCCAAGTCGAATTAGAATCAGCCGGTTTCGGAAACATGAAATTTTTTTGCTTGTTTCTTAATACTTACATGTGTAATATTACAATGTATGATAAGAAGATGGTAACGAATTTATTAATTGTAACATTATAACAAGAGAACATACTAATAATTGTTAATAAACATGAGAAGATGTTAAGTACATAGTGAGATGCAAAAACTATAATAAATTTTAATTGTATCACATGAAAACATAAAAGTAGAAGTATACATGTTATCACATCTTCACCAATATCCATATCCTTCATCTTCTTTATGCTGCTTTCGAAACTCTTCAGTTGTGCCTAGTCTTCTATTTAGTGCAGGAGTATATCCATATGAAAACAACGACGATGTCATGCCATCAAAATTGTAGGCATCGGACTGTGACACATAGGTAGGTTCAGGTGGAGGAATCCACGGCTATTGGAGATCATAAAATGTTGGATATGGTGGCTCCATATAATGTTGTTGTGGTGTCTGCTCATCTAACGTGAAATATGGCTTTGGTTGCCGTGAATCAGGTAACTAAGGAGCTGATGGTTGCGTGGTTGGTACGCACTCCTCGTCATCATCAACTGAGGAGTGAGGAGCATGTGTGCTATCATCTGGGCTCACAGGACGTTACCTGATCTCCAGTTTTCTTCTCTTCACTTATTCAACCATCTCTAATGTCCCACTACAACCTAAAGATTTTTTCAACTTTGAAACTCTGCCTATTTTTCGTGCTGTCATATTTGTTTTAATTTTGCTTTAATTACGAATGGGCTGGGTAGTTACGTCTGGGGTTGGAGCTGGGGCTAACGCTAGAGGTGGTTGTTGTACAGTTGCTGGGATAGAAGAAGGGCATGTCTGAGCTTGATAAGTAGGTGGAGCATCCTCCTTGGACTCTACACCATCTAACTCTCTTTCTACCCCATGCACGAATCAAACTCAGCTGGATGATGCCTGGCTGCCCTCTCCATTATCTAGGAAGCAAGTGTATGCTTCTCTTAGAATATGTGATTCATGTCCACCTCCTCAGGTGGTGGTGTAGCTAAGCTATGTCTCTGCTTGTATCGATCACCTGCGAACCGTGCAAATCTCTCATCTGAAATCTTATGTCGATCTTTGATATTCTTGATGCGCAGTCTCATGTTGTAATGACAGAAGACCAGCTTCTCCAGTCTGTTTGAGGTCAACCTGTTCCTCCTCTTTGTATGTATCAAGTTAAATGTGCTCCAGTTCCTCTCACAATGAGAGAAACTAGTGCTCTGGTTGAGTATCCAGATACCAACGGCAACAAGTGGATTACATTCACTCCTAGTGTTCACTTGAACCCACCACTCAGTTGAAAAAAAAGAGAGCAAACAATCAGCCCAACATCTTCACTAACTTATAAGTTAAGTAAATAAAAATTTTATCTTAAATAAGTATACCAGGAGACACTTTGTCACAAGAATATCTCATATCAACATCTGAGTATACCCCGACCCTCATCTTATACCTCTGCATCTGAAAAATGACAAGAATAAAAAATCATTAGTTGTTAAATAATTATTGACTCTAAATTATTGAATAAATTCTAACTTACTTCTATCTCAGTTTCTACCTTATCCTGTTGAGATCGGTAGAGACACTGAATAACAGAGTATATCACGTATCACCATAGTTGTCAAGGCGACAAGGCGCCCAAGGCGTTGAAGGGTACCGATTCCGCTTAGGCGACAAGGCGGCCGCTTAGGCGTCGCCTAGGCGGTCAAGGCGGTATTTAAGGAAGGCTGAGTCGGGAGATTGTTATATATAAACAAAACATAAATATAATTATTTTTATTATGTTATAATTGAATATGAGTGTTTTATCAATGCACATAAGTAAATATGATGTGTGTGTGAAAGAGAAGAAAGTTAAATAAATTTTTATAAAATTTAAGTATATAACTTATTTATGATTATAAAATATATATATGTGCAATAGTATAAGTGATGGTAAAATATTGTTATAATATTATTAAATGGGGGGAGCGCAGAGTAGTCGCGGATCGATAATACAATATAAGTGAGACAGAGAGAGAGAAGAAAGAGCTGAAAAAGAACTTAATTAAGTATATAATATATGTTTATAATCATAAATCTTAAATATGTATGATAGTATAAGTGATAATACAATATATTAATATATTCAAATTATCATTAAATAAGTGTCCCTTGTGAGGGGTATCAAGGGAGAAAAACTCCTCAAAAACTTTTTTAATGATGTAAAAATACCCAAGGCGCCTTGTTTGGGCGCCTTGGGCGCCTTTTTGGCCCCAGACAAGGCGCCCTGGCAAGGCGCCCTTGGAAAGGCGCCTTGCCGCCTAGGCGGGCGCCTTGACAACTATACGTATCACCTCATTGTCGTTTGTCACCTGTCATTCATATTGGATACGGGGGTTCAAAAAATATCTTGTAAGAATTTATCAATATTAGTATTACATTATGAACAAGGCAATTATTGACTAAACTAAAATTAAGTAAGCACAAATATTTTTTTATCCACTAACCTACAACATGTATATCATGGTGCAAAGTCTTGTCTCATCAGTCATTTATGATCTTCTGGCATTTTTTGTAATCTCTGAGATTCTTCTCTTTTATTTTTAGTTTTGCCCAGCCCATTGCATTATATAGGGTGCCTATCTAGTTCCTATCATTGGAGTCTACCAGTCTCAGCACAACAACCAGTGGCTCTATGGTTGTCAGGTAGTAAGCAATCCTCTCCCAAAATGTTTTGTTAGTGATTTGCTTCTCAGTTCTGACAAGAATATCTAGTTGGTCTTTCTTGTTATGCAGGTGGTCCGCCATGTAGTTGCATAGTTGTCAAGGCGACAAAGCGCCCAAGGCGTTGAAGGGTACCGATTCCGCTTAGGCGACAAGGCGGCCGCTTAGGCGTCGCCTAGGCGGTCAAGGCGGTATTCAAGGAATGCTAAGTCGGGAGGTTGTTATATATAAAAAAACATAAATATAATTATATTTGTTATGTTATAATTGAATATGAGTGTTTTATCAATGCACATAAGTAAATATGATGTGTGTGTGAAAGAGAAGAAAGTTAAATAAAAATTTTATAAAATTTAAGTATATAACTCATTTATGATTATAAATTTTATATATGTGCAATAGTATAAGTGATGGTAAAATATTGTTATAATATTATTAAATGGGGGGGCGGGCGCCTTAACAACTATGTGTAGTTGTAATACTCTTCGGATTGGGTGAACCTGACAAGTGCATGTATGTGTCGATGTAAGCTCTCCAATGCAATGAAGTTTGTGGCAAAACGAGTCAGACCGAGCCTGACAAGATCGTGTCTTCCCATGTATGATCTCATAATATGTAGCAGACGAAGATGCAAATAAATAAATGAAGTGATCGTCTGCGCCTGTCTAACAAGTGTAGAAACACTCTTCTTCTTGCCTATATCCTCCAGTATGAGATCAATAGAATATGTCGCACAAGGCACCCAGAATAGATACTGTCTCTTCTCCATCAACTTCTTCCCAATTGCCTTATAGGAGGGTTCATTGTCAGTGACAACCTAAATCACATTCTTCTCTCCAATCTTCATCACAGCATCCATCAAAGAAAAAATGTAGTTGGCATTTTTTATCTTCTCAGAAGTATCCACTAACTTCAAAAATGCCGTGCCTTCGGAACAATACACCAAAAAGTTTAGCATGCTTCTCTTGGTGATCCTTGTCCACCCGTTACACATAATCGTGCAACCCCTTTCCTTCAATACTAATCTAAAGCTATCCATACACTCTCTCAACTCCTAAACCTCCTCATCCAGCTCATCGTCATATATATGCCTACTGGTCGAGACTTGCATTCCCGGCTCAGCCTCTCCCATGGCATCTACCATCATTTAGAAGTAAGAGTTGATGGTTGCATATGCTGGGATGCCTACATTAAGTTAAAAAAATTTGGATCAGCCAAAAATAATATTAACTAAATAAAACATACATACATTCCATTTTAAGAGTGATGTCTTCATGGAAAAATCATTTCACAATGTGATAAACTGTTCTCTTTGCAGCCGTTCCTGTTGCCTTCATCCCTTTCATGGTTTGTTTAATCCTCATTTGTCCAACATTTTGTTTTCTAAATAAATACTCATCACTCGGTGTAAACCGAGTACTGACAGAATGACGATGTGGCGCTTGTCTCCCTCCCATAGTCTCAGTCCCAAGTAGGGCGAGTCGATACTGATTGGCTAAGAACTAGGTCAGCTCTGGACCCTCCTACTCCTCTCCTCTTTTTCTCTCTCGCAATTGCACGCTTAGTAGCATGCCTAGTTCTCTTGAGCTCGGAGTCTATGGAGTCGTCCTCACTCTTTGGCTTTGACTTAGCTGATGCCTTCCCCTTGTCTTTCTCTTTGTAAGTAGGTAAATCTCGGTCTCTCATTCTCTCAAGTAGTTCATCGTGCAACTCTTCCATCTGTTTAATCCTAATCTGCCGTTGAAAGGCTCCACTGTCACGTAGCCTCTCATCTCTTCATTCTTTTCCCTAGGCACCTTATCACATTTTTTAATATTCTCACTTGTTCCGGCAATATGTTGTTTCAGCCGTAACACACTAATGTAACCTCAGATTTAAAAAGATTTCATATCTTTTGGTTTTGGAAATTCATTTTCCTTTTGAATTTGGATTAGATTTGATTAGATCTTAGCATTGACTTCTTAGGAAAATAGATGGTATTCCATAAAAGTACTAACTATGGTCAAAATTATATGTTGAGGTTGTTAGGTTCTTTGAAAATTTGTTTTGACCTCTCCCCGTCGGATGGTGCGAAGATCCAACGTTAATTACATCGAGATTACTCGAAAACCCTTGATTATCGTCATAGCAATCCATTGAAGTAGAAGGCATGCATCCACAAAAGGTAAAGAAACTCAAAGGGCAGCGGCCTTATGGGTCCGATGAGATGCAAACCGATTTGTTCGGGTTGATTTTATTTGTTTGTTGGTTGATTTTTGGATCGACTAGAAAGTCGGTTTGAAGGTTTGAGTTGAATCAATTTGTTTGATTGATTTGGTTTTGTTGTTTTGGTTTAGTTTTGATTGGCTTAAAGTTTTAAGCATGTTTGGATTTTTATTTGGTTGATTTTTGATTTTTCTGATTTCTGAATTTTCTGATTTTTGAGTTGATTTTGATCCACGTTTGAGTGTTTGGAATGTTGTTTAATTGGTTTCTTTTGAAAAATGTTGATTTATGTCATTTATTTGAACAAGGTTCGGTGGGTTTTAAATTAATTTTCAAATTGCTAAAACCAGATTTTTTTTTGAAGTCGGTTAGAATCTGTTTTGGTTGATTGTTCAAATCTGGATTTTTGGTTTGCAGATTTAATTGAAATCTGATTTTTTTGATGGTTGACAGATTTAATTTGACTCTGAAGTTTATCTGTTTTGGATTCGGTCCAAATCTGATTTTTTGGCAGGTTTATTTGATTTTTTTTTGTTGACAGATTTAGTTGAAATCTGATTTTGTTTCGGCAGATTTTTTGTTTGAAATCTGATTTCGGTTTGATTTGTTTCAAAACCGGTTCAATCTTGTTGAAGATCGGTTGTTGGTTGAACCGGAATAAGTTGAATTTCAGATTTTGTTTAGTTCTGATTTTATGACTTTCAGATTTGATCTTCTGTTTTAATTTTCTGTTTGAATTTCCAGATTGATTTTTGAAATGGTTTTATTTTAGTTTGGCGGTTTGCATCGCCTCCGACCCATCGGGCCTCTTTGAATGCCCGGTTTCATGCTTCGATATGAGCATCAAAGTTTCATTCATTGAAAGATAGGATGAAGTACATCGGTGTACAATATGATTGATCCTTCCCCCAATATAGGTTTATCTCCACTACTTTGGAAAAAATTTGGCATTACGACAGCATGCCGACTATTTTCCCAACTTAGTGAAAATTTACCCATCCAAAATAGCCAGCCTTAGCTTAGCCATATTGGGGGAAGGATCGACGGCTACGGGATTCATGCCCGCGCCCCCGTCCGGGTCGTAAGCTACGGGATGCATGCCCGCGCCTCCGCCCAAGGTGGAGTTCCCCCGCTAGGGGTGAAGTCCTTAATTTAATGTAGCTTTCGCATTTCTGATTTTTTTTATTTGTTGATTTTATGAAGGCCAGTTTGGGCCGGTCCCTTCCTTCGGCGTTCAAAGCCGGGCTTCAATCTTTATAGGCTCAATGGGCCTGTTTTGAACTGCTTCGGACCAGAAGGGCCTGCTGGAAATTCTGCTGCCTTGCTGGAGCTTCTTGATAGAACCGGCTTGGAAGGCCACCCGGCTATGCCCTTGGCCCGTCGTGCGGTTTCCAAGGGGTGCCGGGCCGTCACCTTCAAGCCGGACTGCTGCCTTGCTGGAGTACGGCTTCTGCAGAACCTGTTTTTGGCGCACTTCCCCTCCTGCTGTGGAGGCAGAACCATGGGCCAAGGATGGGCTGAGAATGGCCTACTTTAGGGGACCTGGTTGGGGCTGTACAAAGGACAGCTTGGAGGCCTAACTTTGAGCTGCGCAACGGGCTATTGAATGGCCTGGTTATGGGCCTGTTTAGAGGGTGCACAGAGGGCATGAAAACAAGGGGCTGTTTTAGGACCTGTTTTGGGGGTCCGGATGTGGGCTATTGGATGGCCTGTTTGGGGTCTGGTTTGGAGACCGGCTGGGGCCTGATTGATGGGGCTTTGGTTGGGCCGGAATGGGCCTGGCGAGGGCCTGGTTTGGAGCTGGTTTTGGGGTCCTGGTTTGGGCCGGACGGGGTCTGCGCAAGGGGATTTGGCTGGACCGAAAGTGGGCCTGGCGAGGGCCTGGTTTGGAGCTGGTTTTGGGGTCCTGGTTTGGGCCGGACGGGGTCTGGTTTGGAGACCGGCTGGGGCCTGATTGATGGGGCTTTGGTTGGGCCGGAATGGGCCTGGCGAGGGCCTGGTTTGGAGCTGGTTTTGGGGTTCTGGTTTGGGGCTTTGGTTGGGCCAGAATGGGCCTGGCGAGGGCCTGGTTTGGAGCTGGTTTTGGGGTCCTGGTTTGGGCCGGACGGGGTCTGGTTTGGAGACCGGACAGGGCCTGTGTAGGGGTCTAATTTGGAGACCGCCTGGGACCCGTTTGTGGGTCTGCTCGAGGCATATTTGGGGCTGAGATGGGCCTGGAATGAGCAGAAAAGAAGCCCCTTGAGGGGGCTACATGGGCGCACCAAGCAGCCTTGTTTTTTTCCTTTTTCTTCTTTTCTTCTTCTCCTTCCTTCTCCTGGCGGCAGCAGGTTGCAGGTGGGCAGGAGGAGAGCAGCAGCAGCAGCAGGAGGGGGGGGTGGCAGGTACAGCAGGGTGGTGCCCCTGTTGGTGCGCCAAGCTCCCTCCTCTTCTCTTCTCCTTCTCCTTGGTCGCGGGCAGCAGCAGCAAGGCAGCAGCCTGTCGGCGCCCAAAAAACCCTCTCTCAATGCTGGTGCGCACCCCTCTTTTTATAGAGGCTGGAGGGGAGGTGAAGGGTCAGCAGAGGGGCTGAATGGGCCTGGGTTGGTGCGCAGGTGGCAGGTGGGCCAGCTTTGCAGCAGGTGGCAGGTGGTGCACAGCTTTTTTCTCCCCCCCATACAGGGCTGGATTGGCTGCATGGGGCGGCTGGGGGCTGGGGTGACAGGTGGCAGGTTGGGTGCGCAGGTGGCAGCAGGATGGGGGTGGTGCACAGCTTTTTTCTCCCCCCCCCCCCCATGCAGGGCTGGATTGGCTGCATGGGCGGCTGGGGGCTGGGGTGACAGGTGGCAGGTTGGGTGCGCAGGTGACAGCAGGATGGGGGTGGTGCACAGCTTTTTTCTCCCCCCATGCAGGGCTGGATTGGCTGCATGGGGCGGCTGGGGGTTGGGGTGACAGGTGGCAGGTGGTCTGCTAAATGGCAGGGGGCTTTTTAGGTGCTGTTCACACCTGGCCGCAGGTGGCAGCAGGGTGGTTGTGGGCCTGCAAGTGGGCCGCGGCCCAGTCCCCTTCCCACTGTTGTGGGCTGCGCAAAAAGGCCTTTTCATGGGCTGTATTTATCTGGTTATGGGCTGGCCGACCAGGGCTGGAGATGGGCTGCCAATTGGGCCCAAATATTGGATGAATTGTGGGCTGTGCACCTTACACTTAAGCCCATTTTTTCTTTGGCCCAATTTTCTTCTTTTTTTTTTTGAAAAAAACCAGACGCCAACACACACCCTCGTTCATCTCCTTCCCACACCACTTGTATTGTACCATCTTTCTTGTTGTGTCTACCATGTGACTGTGTTCCCAATCGACGTCAAAAGTACGTGTTGGTGCTACATCATCGTGATTGGCCATTGTTTATATCTGCAACATTTGTAAACAATTTATAACAAATTGTTAGACATAGATACAATTACTTTAGAAGCTGTTCGAGAAGCAAACAGTCCAACGGACGGACTATTCGGTATATTTAGAGGGTTATGACTACACCTGAAAGGGTCGTAAATCAGCGTATGGGGTTTCCAAAATTTTTCTCATATCAAGAACAATCGATCGATGCTCTTACCATTTGTACGGAGTTGTTCGGAAGGAAATCAGTAGTTTTAACCACGCTCGGAGTCGTCGGAAATGCGTAAAAATCGGCGTATGGGGTATTCAGAAGTTTTCTCGTACAAAGAACATTCAATTGATGTTTTTACAGTTTGAACAGAGTTGTTCGGTAGGAAATCAACGAGTTTAACCATGCTCGGTGTCGTCGAAAGCACGTAAAAAGGGGTGTACAAGATTTTCGGTGAAAAAATCTTACATACAATCTTTCAAAGATTGAAGAACATGTTGAATGGAGGTAGATAAGAGCTTCGATTGGCGGAATCTCTTGAAGGGATTGTTGAAATCTCAGAATTGGTCTGGGATTGCCGTTGGAATCACCGAAATCGCCCTGAAATCGCCGCGGACAGCTGGGATCGAGCGATCTTGCGCCGGATTGATCGATTCCTCTCTTAGAATCACTCTGGGATCACCGGATCATGAAGGGAGCTCGCCGCTGCGGGGTTCCTACAAGGGAATCGATCTGCAGGCGTCAATTCATGCTCTGGAATCGGACCAGGAATTGAACCGGACTGGACCATCCAGCTTCCGGCAGAATCGGTCAAATCGACCTATCTAGCCGATTCCATCCGATTTCTAAGGAATTTCCCCCTGGAATCGGCCCTTCCGTAGGAGATCATCAAAATTGATCGATCCTATATTGGAATCGCCCGATTCCGATCCGATCCCACTGATTCTGCAATCAATGTTTCCGACATGCCTATATGTAACCCTTCCAAGGACATGGGATCGGAATTGGAACCCGGATTGGTTCAGATTGGATTGACCAATCCTCTGGGAGAAAAGTTGATTCAAAATCTGTCTGGAACTCTCCTTTAAACAAAAAAGTGTAAGATGGGCCTATATTGCATTTTGATCCGATCTAGGCCTTTTTAGGGTTGAAATCAGCCCCAAATTGGGCTGTGGGAGGCCCATTTTTTTCCCGTTCATCGATAGACAGGCTCCGCCGGTTCTATTCCTCCACCGTGGGACCTCCAGGCGGCCTTTTTTGTAGCGCAACAATGGTGGTGGGAGACCTTCTGTCTTCCTAGCGCACAGGTGCCCTTCGGGCTTTGTTTCAACAGTGGCGGTAACATTGGTTTTTCCGACGTCAATGGTGGTGGGAGACCTTCGATCTTCCCTATGCACAAGGGCCCTTTGGGCTTTGTTTTGACAACGACGTTAACATCAATTTTTTTTGACGTCAATGGTGGTGGGAGACCTTTAGTCTTCTTGGCACACAGGGGTCTTGTGGGCTTGTTTGATGGTGATGATGTCAACGGTACCATGTCGATGGTGGTGAAGGCTTTCGGCCTCCTTTCTTTTGTCTTCAGTGTACAAGGGCCTTTGGGTTTTTTTCAACAGCAGCGTCGATGTCGCTTTGTGACGTCGACAGTGACGACAATGGGAGATCTTTGGTCTCCATTTGGTGACGTCGATTTTTTTCGAACAGTGGTAACACTTGACCTTCGCTCTTTTCCCTGTCTGATGATTGATTTCTTCAACCACCTTTCTGATCTGGTTTAATTTCAGGGGAAGACTTTGTCGGCCTCTTTGCAGGGGCTTTATGCTCTCAGGAAGCCTTAACCGTTCCTTTTGGGGATCAATAGGGGTTTATCTTTTTGGGTTCTAGATATTTAACTTTTTAACAAAGGTTTATTCCCTCGGGAAGGCCTAGATCATCCACCAGCAGCATGCCGGAGCTTTCTTTGAAGATGCAACAGGGGCTTCGTCTCCTCAGGAATAGGCTTTAATGCCTTAAGTTGTCCTTCACCAGGACTCAACAAGGTTTTTCCTCATGTTTGTTGAGGATCACCACCTCTCGTTCCAAGCCAAATGATGGTCCACAGCATGCATCGGTTTTTCGGACCCCCCTAGTGTCGTACGGAGGCAGACCATCAATGGCGTGCCATAGGGCTAGCAGTCTTTCATGTTGTGTCCAACTTTAACTGTCTTGTCTCTGGAGCTTTTACCTTGCCTCAAGTTGTCCGCTATTAACCGGGGCAGAGGAGTTTTCAAATGATGCAATAGAGGCTCACAAGTCATTCTACAAGATATTTCTACAAGATATTCGGATCTCATAAATGGGGCATTCTCAATCTTTTAACAGGGGTTTATCCCCTCCGGACAGCCTAGATTACCAACTGGATGATTGTGCAAGGGCAGGTATATGAGTATGTATTTGTGTATATACACATGTACGTGTTTATAAGCACATATATTCTATTACATGTGTAAGCCAGTAGGGACGATGTTAAACCCATTTAAATAATGAGTTAATTGATGTAATGGGATCAAATACATGCACACATGTATTTGTGAGAGTCAAAGTAACCACAATTAACTTGCTTTTTATTTGTATTTTTATCCATAATTGTTTTTATTGACTTCATAAATCTCTTTCATCTTATTAGGTCTCATTTCATATTGTAGGTGCTCATTACTAGTATTTTTTTTTGAAGGGCACTTACTGGATCACTTCTTTTGCAGGTTAACGGGCCTGGAGCTGATATTGATACTCTCTGTGTTGGGCCGTCCTATGTCAATCGTGAAGTTAACCATCTTTATGATTCTATTGCTCGTTGATTCCAATCTCATACCTTCTGGTTCTATACTCACAATATATAATATAATCCTATCTTTGCAGGAAGATTTTTTCATAATTCTGCATGATATTTTAGCAGATATGGAAGAAATTACTGAACTACAACCTGTTCCAGATGCACATGTCCCCGTGATGAAGTTTAAATTTTGTGGGATGTCAATTGACCTTCTTTATGCCAGTATCTCCCTCTTGGTTGTCCCGAAGGTACTGCTGCAAATAAAAATATCATACCTTTGAAAATATCTAGATGCTATTTTAGGGTATGGTGTCATTTTCTACTCCCAAACATTATTCTATTGCCACTAAGAGCTTTTGTTCTTCATTTTTATTTATCATGTTATGTTGACAGTCGCATGATCATAATGTTCACTGATGATATTACTTGTGAGATACAAGGTTAAACTCACCTTAGCTGTCCACTTTCACTGACTTGACTCACCTCTTAGCAATTTTGTGCACTGCGATGATTGTTCTGCTTATCATGGAAGGCTGGAATCGGCTGATTCCAGATCAGGATTGGCATATGCCGAACTGCTTCTAGCGTGAAGGTCCAATCCAAGAGAGGATTATCTTGAATTGGTTGATTCCAGCTAAAATTGGTACAGGATACAATGGGATCTTGTCACTTCCGGAGAGAGATATCTCATTTCCACTATATTTAAAACTTAGAAATGTAGACCTGATATTCCAGATCCAATACAAAGGGTGGGGAAGACACGGGGGTGCCACTTTTAGAAGAGTTGAACCGGTCCCTATCTGGGTTAGAATTGAACCGAAATTAAATTAGCTTTCATCCCATGAAAATGTTTTCCTTCAGCTTTTGGAAGAGTCGATCCGGGCCAATTCCGGATCAGTTTTCATCCCTGGGATTGGCCTTTCCAATCCAGATCAGATCGGAATTGGCACTTGCATTATCCAAACCCCATTTCTGATCCTTTCTTGGCTTATATGGTGTCATTAGTATTGTCATTCAGTCAAACAAGATCTCAGTAACAAGAAAATTGGAGGTTGTGTTGACCTGTTGTAGCAGACACTTGACTTTGGTGGAACTTTAATTGCTTATATTGTGATCAGAACGTGTGTTGGGAACTTAATTATAACTTGATAGAAATTTCCCTTCTGATCTTGTGCATGTACGGCCTCTGTTTTCCGTTCATTTGGATCCTTCAAGGGAATCCTTTGATCAAATATGTTGCAGCATATTTGGCATGCTCGCTTTTTAGAGTAGGGTCTCATACATTTAGAGCGCGGTCCTATTCTGGCGTACAAAGAGTTTGGATACAGGTGCAACAGTTTGGAAATTTGATAATGACTTGAATTTTTTTCCATTTCTTGCTTGGTAAGCCTGTCCTTTCTTTGCTATATTAATCGACAATATTTTCTTACAGGACTTGGACATCTCTGATATCTCTGTTCTTTATGATGTTGATGAGCAAACGGTGAGAAGCCTCAACGGATGTAGAGTGGCTGACCAAATACTTCGTCTTGTTCCAAATGTTGAGGTATGTGTGACACCAGAAATGTGTTGATTTTGTTACCTATTTGTCTTAAACTTAACTGCCGTGCAGCATTTTCGTACAACATTGAGATGCTTGAAGTTTTGGGCCAAGAGACGTGGTGTTTACTCTAATGTAAGCTGTTCTTTTGGGTATCTTTTATATGTTTTCTTTGTGCATTTAGTCAAGTTACTTTTTCATTTCCAGGTGACTGGGTTCCTTGGTGGTGTGAACTGGGCATTATTGGTTGCTCGTGTCTGTCAACTTTATCCTAATGCTGTACCTAGCATGTTAGTTTCTAGGTTCTTTAGGGTTTATACCCAATGGCGTTGGCCAAACCCTGTGATGCTTTGTTCAATAGAGGAGGAGGAACTAGGATTTCCTGTATGGGATCCTCGTAGGAACCCTCGAGATCGTACCCATCATATGCCTATTATTACTCCTGCATATCCATGCATGAACTCTAGTTACAATGTCTCTGTGAGCACACTCCGGGTAATGATGGAGCAGTTTGAATTTGGTAACAAAATATGTGAGGTACTTGGTATCATTTTCTTTGCTTTCTGTTCAATTTCGTTGCATTTATTTATGACCATTTCTCTTATTGTGCTGTGTTCAGGAAATCGAGCTGAACAGGATGACCTGGCCTGCTCTTTTTGAGCCATACCTTTTCTTTGAATCATACAAGAATTATTTGCAGGTTGACATCGTTGCAGTGGATGCCGATGACTTGCGTACCTGGAAGGGATGGGTGGAGTCCCGTTTAAGACAGCTTACGCTGAAGGTAAATTTTATAGATGTTATTTATTTATAATCTTTGCAAGTAATAGTTATTGCTTACACTTCCAACGAGGTATCTTTGTATTACAGGGAGTGTTACATCGTAGTATTGCCATTATATAGTACTTGTCCAAGCGCCTTAACTGACAACAGTCTCATTTTTTTCTTTTATAGATAGAACGAGACACATTTGGCATGTTACAATGTCATCCATATCCACATGAATATGCTGACCCTGCAAAGCAGTGTTCACATACGGCATTTTTTATGGGCTTACAGAGGAAACAAGGAGTTAAAGTTCAAGAAGGTCAACAGTTTGATATAAGAGGAACTGTGGATGAGTTTAGGCATGCAGTGAACATGTTTATGTTCTGGAAGCCAGGAATGGAAATCTATGTTTCCCATGTTCGCAGAAAGCAGATACCTTCATTTGTTTTCCCTGATGGTTACAAGCGACATCGGCCGTCAAGACTTGCAAGCCAGCAGCACGGGGAGAAAATATCCTCTGAAGATGGAGCAGAATGTGGTGATGGATTAACTGAGAAGTTACCAAAGAGGAAGCTGGATGTTGAAGAGCTTGATATGCACACTAAAAAAGGAGGAAAACATAGCCCAGCGACTTCTACTGGGCAGGAGTTCCCTTGTTCCGAGTCTGGATGTAACCAGCCTAGCTTGGTTACTCGTACAAGTGAGGGAAGTAGACTCTGTAACCTTCTTAGACAACAAACTGAGAAGACTTCAACTGAAGATGGATCTGAGTGGGGTGATGGATCAATGATGAAGATGCTAAAGAGGCAGATGAATGTTGACGAGCTTGATGCAGAGCCTAGAAAAAGGGGGGAACCTGCCTCAGTTAGTCCTATTAGACGAAAGTCCCCGTCACCTGACACCAACCCTAGGTTACCCATTCATATCAACGAAACCACAATGCAAAAAGCCATGCCACAAGTCGAGAGCTCACAGGTGATAAAAAATGCTGCCAAAGATGAACTATATTGTGTCTGTGCAAGGACACAAGTGTGTAATTGTAGTACTTCAGTTGATGTGCCTCCAATTAGCTCAAGGAGCGTAAGCGGCAATCCTCCTACCACTACCGATGGTGCCAAAACTGGTCTAGTGACCCAGGTGAGGAAGAGGTTGAATGACAAGCATGACCTTTTCAATCTTGGCATCCAAGACTGCCTTCTTGATGATTCTCGCGAACATTCTTCGTCGTCAGCTGAAACACGTCGGACAGACTGCTCATGTTCTTGCGGCAAAACAAGGGTCTCACCGGATGTAGACAAAAGGCAAAATCATCCAGTTCTTCGTAGAAATTCAGAAGGTTGTGATGTAACAGTCGAAAAAGTTGGGAGTCCGGTAGATGATAATACCACCTTGAAAGGGTCCATAGGTTTTCGTACCAATGGAGTGGCCACAACAAGGACCTCATATTCGGACTCGCTGCAGCCAGCTTTGAAATGCAAACATTCAAATAGCGAATGCGTGGACTTGACGCACGAGTTGGAGGTCTCGTATCTTGTGCCTATGCATATGTTACTTGGCTTTATAATTTCTACCTTCTAGTAGTGTTCACTTATATATATTATATGTGTTGACTAACGCTAACATTTATTTCCTGAGGTCTCCTTTGTTCACCTCTTATTATTTTTTCTTCTTGATCTATGAAGTCAAGTGCTGATGTTGGAATGGTCTTGAAAACTCATGGAGCGGGCACGGAATCTTCAGATAAACCGGTCATAAGGCAAGCTTTCCTGGAACTATCATTTGGCATCCTGGAATCCTTTGCAGTGCTATATTTAGGTCCTCTCTTTCGATCTTTTTCCACCTTTCTTTTTGTTTGCATGCAGCATGGTGGGCCTTACATCAACAGCTTGAGGATCTTGGCTCGGCACTACAAGATCCCGGTGGCATCGAGCAGATAGATGATGGGTAAGTTCCTTAACTCCGCCGTTTTCGAATCTGGTTCACCAACGCTTGTCTATATGCGTATCGGCGGCAAAAAAGGGCGCAGTGAGCGTTCTCGGCTACCCGCAGGAGCTCGATAAGAGTGCCCCAGAGGACGCTGAACCTGCAGAGATGTTTGTTTCCAACACGGGTAATCTTCAAGACATCTGCCAGTTGCAAATTGCGAGGGGTGGTTGGGGGCTGCTGGTCGTTTAAGTTTTTATTTTATTATTTTATTTTTCATTTACTTCTGCCCATACTGACATTGTACACTGCCGACTGGGTTGCCTTGCCTGTAATCTAATTCTAGTTTGTAACATTCTGCTATTCTCGATGCCCGTTTGCGCCTGGGCTTTCGTCGTGGGGCAACTGTCTGAGAGGGCGGCATGAATTGGCTTTGGCCGACCAAGGGGGAATGGGCTGATCCCATCGGACCATCTGGGATTAGCCTTAAATTTTATAGAATGGGATCAGAGTGATCGGCCGAACCAATACGATCCAGGTGCGACCACTGCAACAATTGCCAAAAAATCAGCTGTTTTTATAGAAATATGTCAATTATAGGTCAGAGTAACAGTGTTGGTGTAGGGCGCTGAACGGACGCAGGAGTACATGAAAGCTGAATACGACATTTCTTTTGGGGGCGGGGGGGGTGTGGGAAAGTCAGGCCACTATACATAGATTGCAAAGGGAGAAAAAAATTTAGGGACAATTCGTTGAGTTTCACATATCTTATCGGTGTGAAAACTCGTGCATAAATATGTTAAGATTAAGCAAGTTCTAAATCTGATGAGGTTGAGTCTAATTTATATTACGTTGTGGCTAATTTTAATCTGATGAGGTTGAGTTTATAAATATGTTAAGATTAAGCAAGGTCTGGTTTCAATCTAATTGTTTGATGAAATATTTAAGTGTAATAATAATCTTTTAAAATTATTTAATTTTAAGAGATTCATTATAAGTATCTTTTAAAATTAGTTAGTTTTAAGAGATTCATTATAACTTTTATTGTTAGAGGTGGATATTATTAAAATTGTATGTTCCACCTGAGAGATCGAAAATAAGACTTAAGATATTTGATTAAGACAGACATCTCCTATAGCTATTGTAGCTACATTAAGGCAACAGGTGATGGTTACAGATCGAGCGGTCAACAAACATAGGCACGGAGAGGACATAGGCACAATAAAGTATGATGTGGTTGAGTAATTGCCCTTGTAAAAATAGGGGCAGTGTCAACTTGATAGGAGCAAAGGCAGCCACAGAGAGCACTAGCGTAGGGGACATGTTGACTTGGATGGCCAAGGTTGCTGGACTGGCAGATGGCTTAGCATCTAGTAGAGGACAATGCATAGGAGGTAGATAGCTTGGAGCTCATGGTGATACCAAAGTAAGGTGGGCGATGCAGGGTAGTGTTGGGTGTAGGGCACTAAATGGCACTAGTAAGGGTTGTAGGTTGGTATGATGGTAGACATTAGGTTGAAGGCATGGTAGAGTGTGGTCTGCAGTTAAACGCATAGCACAACAAGAGCTAACCATGTGGAAGTTAGGTATGGTCAAGTGTGGATGGTGATGTGATAACTATGCATAACTTCAACTTCATCATGGCAAAATGGACTTAGCGACTGGAGACAACATGATTGGCACTATTATAATAGATGGAGCACAATTAGTGCCAAAATAAGGGAGAATGGTGATGCAGCAAAGGGCATCAAACAACATTGGGGTGGATGACTGCAAATGTGTGTTAAGTTGGAGTATCAACAAATCAGTTGGTAAGAGGAACTGAGGAAGCACAAACCAAAGATTAAAGGTGTTGTAGGATAACACTAACACAAGTGGGGCAAGCGCCATAGATAGAAGCATGGTTTGCCGGGTCGCGACCCGGCCCCGACCCGGTCGGGTTTACTCCCGACCGGCCCGGTCGCGACCCGGCCAAGTCGACTCTCCCGGCCGGGTCGCGGGGTCGCGGGTGGGTCGCGCGAGTCGCGCGACCCGGCCAGCAACGGTCATGTGACCGTTGCTGACCGTTGCCAACGGTCATGGGGGGGCCGCAGCCCCACCATTCAGCCCCTTGGGGGCTATTAGCCCCCAAGGGGCTCCCCTTACTCCCACCCCCCCACTCTCACTCCCAAGCTCTCATTTTTGCTCTCATTGTTCTTATTTTGTTCTTCATTTACTTAATTATTTCATTAAGCATTTCATTAGTTCATTTATTTAATATTTGTTTCATTGATTAGTTAGTTAAGTAGTTTCTTCTTTTTAATACTTATTTGCTTACTTACATAGTTAGCTAGCTAGAAGATTAGTTAGATATTTAGTTTAGTAGTTACTTAACACATCATTAGTTGGAAGGTATAGCTAATTACTTACTTAATCATATAATTAGTTAATCATTCATTTTACATAATTAAAAGTATACTTACATTAGTAGTCACTAATTAACGTCATTAGCTTTTTAAATAATTAATTACTTACTTAGGATAGTTTTCCGAGAGACTGACGAATATGATCGTCATGTGTACATGTATCAGATTTTTTTCGCATTTTTCTTATTTTTTTGAAATTTTCAAAAAATAAAAATTTTGATGTGACAATGATGGCTTGATGGTGGCACGTAGGTGTTGGTTGATGGTGTCAAATGGAGAGATATAATGCCGAGGACACCAACTTTTAAGATAAATTTGAATATTTTCTAGAATTTTATAAGCGTCAACCGTGGCGTTTGGAATCCATTTGGTTTGATGAATGAGTTTTACATGATTTTGAGTATTATTTTCTAGGGTCATTTTTAGACAATTGCTTGAAACTAGTAAATTTTACAGCTTAATAGGCTATTAGCGTTCCCTATTTGCTTATAAAATTGTCTCATTTTCTTTTTACATGGTATTTTATTGTATTTTTTTGTGGCATATAAGTTTGTTGTCCGCTGGGGTTTGGGCCTATATAAGGGGCTACCTATTATTGTACTTGGCATTGGATATTCTCTTTAAATGCATTGGAATGACTCTATGGAGTCCAGGCAATTATTATCACAATTGGATGGTTGAGGGTCATTTCACACACCATTGAGCCTCTTGCTTCCGGAGCGTGACAGTGATAGCGAATTTGTATCCTAACCTTCTGCTACTCCGATCCTCCTATTGCGATGCTCGTTTGTTTTAGCGCAAATAGGAAAGTGTTCCCTGTCTTCTCCTCTTCATTTCCCTTAGGAGTTGGTCGAAACCAGAAAACGTTAATTTGTTGTTATTTGTTTAGCCTACCTTGAATCCGTTGATAACTGAACTTGAACTATGGAAACTTATTTTACGTGTTATGCTTTGGGCCTTAAGGAAGACTAGGAACATGAGGATTTTTTTGGGAGAGCTATGATCATCCTAGTTCTATTCTTTTCTTGATGGCATCTCTAGCCAAGGATTGAAAGCATGTTTACAATGGACAACACTTTGATCGAACAACATTCAAATATACATTATCTTTCATTTATTTTTCTTGGAAGGTCCTATAGTTTCTACTTTCTACCATCTCAGTAGATGTTTTGATGGGCTTTCTTTTATTCGATTTTGTTTTGTTATTTTGTTGTATAATTTTCTTTCATTAATAAGAAATTTTAGCTTCGGCCAACATCAAAAAACAAATGGATCCAACAATTTGAGTCTTGTTAGAATTTTAAATCTAATAACCTAGTCTATTCAAATTCTATGTCTAATAAGATACAACCAGATTGAATGAACTTATATTATCAGGTATTTAGTCTCTTTTCTACTCCTTTCATGATGAAAAATATATGATAAACAAGAAAAACCCTAGTGTCACCATACCCTTTCACCCTCAAAATATCACTAGGCACACTTTGGAGATGCCATTGTCATTGGATTACTGGGACTCTACAACAAGTCATCACCTTAAAGTTATTGATCGCCCACCATTCTGTGTTGTCAATCACCTGAATGCCGCTCCTTCACTTTGTCGAGCTTTAAGGAGGTTGTCAATGCTCACATAGGGGCGGCAATGGGGCGGGCTGACCCGCGGGTCTTCGGGCCGGGCCAAATGTGGACCTGATATCGGGCCATCAACTTGGGCCCGCGGGCTTACAACGGGTTCTGTTCGGGTCAAGCGCGGGCTGACGTCGCCAGTTCGCCTAGGGCGTGGGTTCTCCTTCTCCTCCCCCCTCTTTGTCCATTGATTTCCGGCTGTAGCTGCAGAGCTCGAGGTCGGTCGGCCACAGAAGAGGAGCCCGACCTGACGCTACGGCTCTGAGTGGTTCTCCTCCTCGGCGACGGGGAACCGCCGTGGAAGTCCTCTGCTGCGAGCCCCGCCCCGCCGTCGCCGCCGGCGGTTCTCGTGGAGCTGGGACCGAAGCGTCCCGCTGCCGCTGCCTTCTCGCCGCTTCGTACCGCCGCCGTCGAAGGGTGGCATAAAGAGGTGGAGGGAAAAGGAGGAGTGTGAGAGCAAACGATCAAAAGAAAAAGGGTCCAGTGGGTGCGTAGCGTGGTGCTGGTGTGTGGGAGGTTGCCGGTGGGAGCTGGTCGGCGGAGGAGACGCTCGCAGGGTCGGCCGGCCGGCGGCGCGGCGGTGCGCGAGAGATGGGTGTGCCGTCGTTCGTCAGATGGCTCGTCGAGAAATACCCCAACATCGTCATGGCCGCCAAGGGGGAGGTCCCCGGGGACTCCAGCCTGCCGAACCCCAACGGGATGGAGTTCGACTCAGAGCCGCAGAAATTTTTAGTCTTGTATGCACAGCTAGAAAGCCATATATTGCTGTTGGTACGAGGAATGTAATTTTTAGACTTTATTAACTACAAATCTCTTGGTTTTTACATTTTCATGCAATTTTCAAACCATTCAAATATTTTGATTTGGTAGAAATTTAATTTTTGTATCATATTTATATTTTTTATTCTGAATTTTATATATTTTTATATTAGAAAAGATCGGGCCGGGCCGGGCCGGGCCGGGCCAGAAATACAATGCGGGCCGGGCCGGGCCGGCCCATTCTATTTTGAATTGGGCCTGTACTGGGCCGCCTTCGGGCCGGGCCCGGCCCATTGACACCCCTATGCTCACATCCATCATCTGCCAAGCCTATCATTGCCAACCCTCAAGGTTTTATGGTCATTTCTTGGCCTCATCACCCAACTACCACCTCCATAGAGTCGCAATTTTCGAGGACTACCTACACCGTCGATCCTACTACTAAGTGTTGACACTTTAGCCAGCTACATGTGACCAGCTAGATCTCCACCTTTAGCCTTGATGCTTGGCATTTCCTACTACATGGATAATGCCTCAACCTGCATACTGTGCTTGGGTACTCCACCTATAGGTGCTGCCAAAAGAGTCTTGTTGTCAGAGAGTTTGTCTCATGCAAGTCACTAATCAATCTACTCGACTTGATGCATTGCATGGTGCTCTCTATCTACACTTCTAACCCATTATAAAACTTTGAATCGATATGGGGACCATAATCTCCCTCGTCTAACCTGGGGGCATATTTATTTTACTTGCCAAACATGGCTTTGATACTATGTATTCATTGAACACGTAGGAGGTATACACACATATCACACAAGACATGAATTTTGAAGAAAAAAATCAAAGTCTACTAAATTGAAAAGTACAATTTCTCTTCCGGTGGCTTTCTTAAACACCCTAAATAAGCCATCAACATGAGTTATTTATAAGAAAAATAACCCGAGTTTTAATATGACGCTTACACCTCGATGTCTATCGAGATCTAACCATAAAATGTTTATCGCACTTGGGACTGACCCACTCATGACATGGGTAAGGGACCCGAATATGAATAATGATGTATGGGATAGTGTGCAGATAACACATGGAGAAGAAGTGGATGCCACAACTTAACAATGATCACAGAAGAACATGGCGGGGGGGGGGGGAGATGACATCGAGGGAAAAAAGAAAGTTATTCGAGGAGGATTTGGACTCTAATTAGTTTGGATTTGGATTATCTTATCTTGATATTTCTATTAGAATTAGGGTTAGGATTAGGAAATTTTGCTTTCAAACTTGTTGAATTCATCCAAATTCAATTGAGTTGGGAGATTTGGTTTCGTTTTGGACTATTAGTTTGGTTCAATTAATTTGGAGTTCTTCCACATCAGATTAATTTGAAAATATAGTAAATCAATTAAATTACAATATAGTAAAGATATTGTAAAAATAATTTATTCATAGTTTTTAAAATAAAATATTAATTATATTAATTATTTATAAGTAAAAAAGTTTGTATTATTTAAATTTTATAATAATTAAGCACACTGGTAAAAGGAAATAAGAGAGAGGGGACGGAGATGGTACACATAATCAAGTGGTTTTAGGATCACACTCATTTATTAATAAAGTACAATATGTCGCATGAGTCCTCTGCCTCTCTCTTCTCCTCTCCACATTTTATGCTGATCAGAGTTTTCCACGGGGTGTTATTCCCTCCTCTGAGATCTGTTCGTGGGTAAGGGATGGCGATCGGTTCAGATACCTAGCACAGTGGGTGATATAGGTGCAACCACGTCTGTAAGGGTTAGTTTAGCGTAGTAAAAATTGACATGCTTTCACCTAAAATTAGTAAACGTAAATAAAATAGACTTCTCTAATTTTAGTTGTATTTCATCGTAATGCCAATTTATCTCATGTTTTTTATCATGACTCTTTTGTCTAACAAGGAACGTGGTATTCCTATCGCATGTTAATTATTTCTTAAACTTAACCAGCTCGATACCGATGCACTCACTAATTACGTCTGTCCACTTAGCCTCTGTTTGGTATGGGGATAACCTAGAATAGACCTGGTTTATCCCCAATCCTCTGTTTGGCACACACTTAAAAATGGGTTTAACCTGGGTTAAGTTAATCCAGATTATTCCCAAAATTAGGGATAAGTGCAGGGATAAGTCATCCCACTCAATACTTAGGCTAAGTTATCCTAAAATGATAATTTTGGGATACGACGTCCGTCCCCGGGGGAGGGAGGGGCGAACGCCGGCGCACGGCTTCTGTCCGCCATGGATCCAGCGGGGGGGGGGCGGCGAACGCCGCGGAGGAACGCCGGTGCGCGGCTTCGTCCGCCATGGATCCGGCGGGGGGGGGGAGGGGATGGGCGAACGCCGGCGCACGCCATGGATCCAGCGGGGCGGGGCGGGTCCGTCCGGCGGGTGGAGGGGAGGGGCGCGAGGAACACACTTGCTCCCCGTTAAAATATTTCATCTAATAAATTACATTATTTATATTTTCAAATTTATAATTTTAAGTTTAAATTTATTTATATATTTAAATAAAATTTTAAATTTATTATAAAAATATGTAAATGAGTTGAGATGTTTACGAATATGTTATGAGTAATAAAATAAGATAATATAAAAAATAAAGATAAAAATATAAAAATATAGGATTATCCTCGATTTTATTGTTAATATACCAAACATAGGATAGGGTTATCCCTAAACTTATCCTAAGTTAAATCAAACATAACGAGGATAGAGTTAACCACAAGGATTGGTTTATCCCTATCCCCACTAAATTTATCCCGATACCAAACGATGCCTTAAGTGCCCAGCTAATTTTGTATAACGAAACTAGTTAGCTTGGTAATATAATAACCAATTACACTTTATGTGAAAACTACGTTCCATGTAACAAACATTCAATAGTCCAAAGTTATGACTAAGTGCATCCTCTCTGATTTTTTTTTCTTTTTTGCTTTGTGTTGTAATAATTGGGTTTAAAATTCCAAAGAATAAAGATATATGTTCATCTTTTATTTTTTTAAAAAAATTACGAGATATAGATCATAGACATCGTCGACTTTCTCAATAATTATGTTTTGAAAAGTAAATTATAGTAAATATTATTCTAGTAAATTTTGCGTATAATCTCAACCGAGTAGGAGATTGACGCGGCTTTGGGTTGCAGCAGTTCATCGTGCGCCATCTTTGTTGATGTGATTGAGTTTTTTTAGAGTAGGCAGAGATTTATTTCATCGATGTTGTGACCAAGCGGAAGCAAAATGAAAGACGGCACTGACCAGGAAAATTCTTGGCAGCGAAGAAAAATGTTTCTGCAACGCAGAGGCGACCAAGTGGCGGAGGTAAGGCCATTCCCCTGTTTGAACGGCTGCCGTGTCGTGGAGGCGCACGACCTCACCTCCAAGTAAGGTAATCAATATCGGCGGATATATCGGTAATAACCAAGTACCAACGATACAATATACATATATATGCCCACCGCGGCTTGTCCGTTGAATGCAACGCCGCCTCGGTCCAATCCTCCGCCGCGTTTCTCGAAACTTCCGCTTTCCCAACCCTACTTAGGGGTCTGCTCGCCTCCCGCTATCCACAAAGCACGAAGACGCCGCCACTTCGTCCTCTGTTTCCGCCGGAAGAAGGATAGAATAGGGGAAAAAGCATCTCCCCTCCGACCGACCCTTCACGCTCGATACTAGAGGCGGCGGGACAGGGAATCCAAGGGAGGGGCAGGAAGGATGTCGGGCGGCGGCAGCAGTGGCAGCGGCGTGGTGACGTTGTACGGCAACGGTGCTGCCATCGCCGAGGCCACAAAGAAGAGTACCTTCTCCGTCAAGGTTGGGCTGGCGCAGATGCTCCGCGGCGGCGTCATCATGGACGTCGTCACTCCTGAACAGGCTCGCATCGCCGAAGAGGCCGGCGCCTGCGCTGTCATGGCCCTCGAGCGCGTGCCCGCTGACATCCGCGCCCAAGGCGGCGTCGCCCGCATGAGTGACCCAGGTCTCATCAAGGAAATCAAGCGCGCTGTCACTATCCCGGTCATGGCCAAGGCTCGCATCGGCCATTTCGTCGAGGCTCAGATCCTTGAGGCCATCGGCGTGGACTACGTCGACGAAAGCGAGGTGCTCACCCCCGCCGACGACGCTCACCACATCAACAAGCATAACTTCCGCGTTCCCTTCGTCTGCGGCTGTCGCGACCTCGGCGAGGCCCTGCGTCGCATCCGAGAGGGCGCGGCCATGATACGCACCAAGGGCGAGGCTGGAACCGGCAACGTCGTAGAGGCCGTACGTCACGTACGCTCCGTCATGGGCGATATCCGCGCCCTCCGAAACATGGATGATGATGAGGTCTTTACCTTTGCCAAGCGAATCGCAGCTCCCTATGACCTCGTCATGCAGACTAAGCAGCTCGGTCGTCTTCCCGTCGTCCACTTCGCTGCCGGTGGGGTGGCTACTCCTGCAGACGCTGCACTTATGATGCAGCTCGGCTGCGATGGCGTCTTCGTCGGCTCCGGCATATTCAAGAGCGGTGATCCCGCCAAACGCGCTCACGCAATCGTCCAGGCCGTCACCCATTATAGTGATCCGGAGGTGCTCGCTGATGTCAGCTGCGGCCTGGGTGAAGCCATGGTAGGTATCAACCTCAACGATGACAAGGTCGAGAGGTTTGCCAGCCGCTCCGAGTGAATAATCTAATAATGTTACAGAGGTCGTCGATCCAACATTATCTCTTTTATATAGTTTTCCCATGTTGTGATCCCTGCTTTTTTCTTATTTTCACTTCGGTCGTCCTTTGTACCTTGACGTACTTGGGCTTGGGCACCTAGATACAGTGGTAATCGTCTGCTAGTGGAAAAAAACCTGTCTATTTCTTATTCGGTCAATGCAGTGTTGGGCAGCAGTATGTTCTGCCCCTGCCTCCTGTCTTGTCTATTTTGATTTCGTTTCCCTACTTGAATCATCCAACAGAAAAAAGAATAAATTTTATATGGCACTACAAATCTGCAAACTGGATGTCAATGCTTTTTCCCTTTAGGGCAGTTTCTATGACACTGTTTGGCAAGATTTTTTTTCGTGATCCTTGAAGCATTTAATTCATGAACGATGGTCTCTACATTTCCCTTAAGCATTTGGCTAATACTATGCTTCTCAGCTGTCTTGTGTCGTCATCTTTTTGGTAAATGGTGTCCGTAATCTTGATGTTTGTGTTGGCATCAGTTTTGTCATCAGAATGACTGTCTTTGTTCAGAACATTTGCGTGGTATTGCCATTGGTTTGTCTATTTTAGTTTTGCGGAGAAGTGTTTACTTATTGGATTTTGGGAGCTATGGCCCCTTGATGGAATGCAAATTTGGGTTTTGAGTTTAGTTTGATTGATTTGGATTGATTTGGGTTTCATTTTGCGATGTGTTTTGTTTTGGCTAAGATTTTGTATCTTTTATTTTTGAACTTATTTTGATATAATCTGAGTTGATTAAAGTCCATTTGGGGGTTTGTTTTTGTTTTGAATGTTGATTGTTTTATTGTATTTGAGAAGCTTCAATTTGAGTTTAGTCCCTAAGGGATTTTAACATCTTTGTGTTTGGAAACTTAGAATTTGAGTTGCAATTTCAGATTTAGGGATTTTTCAGATCTAAGTTTTCAGTCTTGTAAGTTCTGGGGGGTGGTGATTTTACGATTTAAGATCTTTTGGATTAGGCTCTAGATTTTTTTGGTTTCAGTTTTGTGGTTTTGGAGGTTTGAAACTTAAGTTGGAATTCTAGTTTTGCCTTGACATGGACTCATTTTTACTTAGGATTCCCTTTCTTCTTGAGTAAATTCAAACCTTGATTGATATATATATTTGGTTTTAGATTTTAAGATTTTTTTTGGTTTCAGAGACTTTTAATTTTAACTTTCAAGTTTGTTGATTTTCACAATTGGATTCAAACTTTGGATTGCACAGATTCAGTTTTGATATTTGGGGACTTGGGTTTCAATTTTTAGTTTGACACCCTTAACTTCAATTTACTGGGGATTTCAGGTTTCAGGTTTAAATACTTGTCTTGATTTAATATTTCTCTTTTTTCTTATTCAAGAACCTTGAATCTTGGGGCCTGGAGTTTTAACTTTGATATAAGATTCGGAGCTTCACACTTGAAAAGCTTTTTGACCTTAAGATCCTGGATTTGAGCTTTCAGGATCTAAGGAATTTTTTATTTATGATTTGGGATTGTCTTGAATTTTTAATTTTTTAGATTTGACATCTGAAATTTTTAGGTGTTGATTTGAGATTCCAATTTAGAGATTTGAGATTCTTGAAGTTTAATTTGAGGTTTGGAATTTCAGATTTGGGAACTTAAGATTTTCAGTTTTATATTTGAAATTTCTGATTTAAGGAATTACGATATGGAAGTGTATGTACTCTGCATTTTGAGTTCGCTGATCATTTCCACCTTTTTTCTTTAGATTCAATGTTTGAGATTGAGTTTTTGGTTTCAGACTAGGACATTTAACTTTACACTTCGGATTTTGGGATTTTGAGATTTTTTGAGTTTTTTGGTTTCAGATCTGAAATTACAGATTTGGGAATATAAATTTGGAGTTTTAATTTGAAATTTGAAATTTGAAGTTCAAAGTTTTAAAAGGGTCTGTCAAGTTAGAATCTTCAAGGTCTTTTGATTTCTCTTTGTTTCTTTGGGACTCCGGGATCATAGTAAGTTTCAGATCATCTAGGATTCTGAATTTTTAAACTCCTGTCAGTTTTTTGAGAATTTTAACTGTTATTGTTTCTTTCAAACCCCTGACCAGGTTTACCTGACCTGCAGTTTTTTTGTTGCAGAATTCACTAATTACTTTAAGTTGCAAGCCCCCCATATTTCTGTTTTACTGAATTAGATGTTGTTCAGGTTTTCTTAAATACCGTTAACTTGCAGATTTGTAGAAATGGCATAATTTTTCTTATTTACATATTTTTTTATAATTTGCGGATTTTTAGAATTTTTTAGTTCATCAGACTCCAAATTATCAGTATTGTTTGGTTTCTGTGTTATATATATATATATATATTTGCAGATTCTGTCCACGTTTATGTTTCCACAATATCAGGACTTGGGTTCTGTAGAATTGTTGAGTTTGAAGTTGGCATTTACTTTTAGTCTTCTTCAGATTTTTAGGATTTGGAAGAATTTTCTGTATTGTTTGCATTCCATCAAGCCTATGAGGCTGATTGGAACTCCCTTCACATTGCAAGTAACATCAGACAAGATCTTTTGTCGCTTGAATCCAATTCCAAAACATACATATGTGGAGGCATGAGAGCTATAATTCCATGAATTGAATTAAGATTGAATCCCTTTTAGCCTTTAATAGGCTTTGGGGGAAATTCATCCTATGGATTGATTTGGTATTAAGTCTCTTTTGACCTTTGATAGGCATTAGAGACTATTCTCATTGATTTAGGATAGAGTATATCCCGGCCTTTGATTGATATTTGGGGACTCCTCCCATTGATTTATGAATCTTATTAGCTTGTGGTTCGGCATGTTTGCATGTCACATATGCATGGCCTCCCCATAGCTTAATGAGTTTAGACGTATGGTTTTTTTCTTTGACCAATAGAGTTGGATCTCCATGGCATTGCCCCCCCCCCCCCAACTAGTCTGCATGTTAGAATTATTTTAGGTTATGCCAAGACTCGGGGTGTGCCTAGGGTTGGCCCATTTCTATTAATGTGGTTGAGACATAAGGCGTATGATCGGCCCTAGTATTAATCTTAACTAGCTTACTTGTTGATTTTATCAATTGTAATGGCCATCTGACCTGTTCTATGCGTTGTCTTGGCCTGAAAGGCCTGCTACCATCAATCTTGTCTGCCCACTGATTAAGTTATAATGATGCATTTTGCTGCGCTGATGCTCTGATTTTCTGCTCGTCTCTTTGCGCTTTGACTTTGGGCCTTCTATGGATGGACTTGGTTCAATGAACTAGACGTCTATACAGATTGCCTGTTCCTTGACTGTCAGAATTTTGTAGGCAGATGGTAGATTTAGATTAGACATCTATATGTATTGTCCAATCTAGTTCCTCCTTGGTCGACAAATGAGAAGCGGCCCATCCAAGCATCTACATAGATTGCTTGGTGGTGGAATTTAGATGATGCTTCTTCAATCGACTGAGATCTGCATGGGAATAGCTTTAGGTAGAATGTGTGATATCTCAGAGAGGTATGAGGGGGACAGGAAGCTCGACCGGCTCATATATTCTTCTTTGCTTTTCCTTCTTTGCTTTATTCTGATGCTGACGTTGGCAGACGTCTTGGTAGAAGCTTTCACAATGGGCTGATGACAGTAGAAGGCTTGACAGGAGCATTCGCAGTGGTCTTTCGGCTCTGGCAATGGTAGGATCCTCCGTAGAAGCTTTCATGAGCATCTTTCGACTTGTTATAGAGCCTGACAGACTTGGCAGGTTGCTAGCTCCCTCCAGGGACACAGACAGCAGACGAGGGCAACTACAATGTGAGCTTATAGGCTCTTATTTGCAGAAGAACGTTAGAAGTCAGTTGCAGAGCATTTTTTAGGTGCATTTATCAGTCTTTTCTCTATTAAATTTCTAGACCTACCACTATCTGACAAGGGCACCTATAGCAAGGATTGGCAAGGTGGTGTTCAAAATATGGAGTCTAAATTGCATTGGGGGAAGAGCAAAATTTTATCAGCTGGTGGAACAAGCTCGAAAGTATCTGGGCCAGGTTCTTTTGGCAGGGCATTAACGACAGAAGGGTTCATTATTTAATCAAATGGACCATGTTTGCAGGCCTACTAGAGAGGTGTGGGGTCCTCCCCATTGGAGACCATCAATATTTCCTTACTATCGAAATGGTTGTGGAGGACAATGATAATCAATGCCATGCACATTTTACCTTCGTAAATGATTGTTCTTCTTGATAGAAGCTTGAGGGTGAAAGAAAAGAATGTTGTTTTCACCCACCTTCAACCAAATCTCATTGAATTTTTATTTCACCCTCCTGCATCTGTATTGCACCACATCAAACCCTAAACTCTTCTGTTCTCAGAGCAATACCCCCCAACAACAGAGTTCTTACGACAGAACCTGCATTATGGCTGAATAATTGTGGGATCATCTAACTCTGCAGGTGCCATCAGCTGGGAGCATTCCAGGCTGTCCTAGGCCCCCATCTCTATTTCTATGGCCTTAACCTGCCAGCGCACTCAAATATTGCCCTGAAGGACTCCATGCACACAGATGTACTGCAGGGAGACCTGAAATAAGGCACCAACAAGAGACTGGATTCTTTGATAGACACTCTGATGGTCAGGTACGAAGGTGCAAAGGAAGCATTGATTCCACCCAGTCCCTCCAAAGTTCAGCCGCAAGCAGTACAACACCCCCACCTTGTCCAAGGATCTCACACGTCTCCCTAGACCTGTAATCAGATCCTGTTCACCCGACATCCTGACCCAAATCCAAAATGATAATTGGGTCTGGTCATTCATCCCCAACTCACATGTAGACAAATGCCTTATCAACATAAGACAACAACTTCCTGGTGAGAGATTCTGTTTCACTTTATGTGTGCTAGTGTCAGAGTCTCCAGCGCTGCTGGCATCTTTTCCATCGTCGTCCCACTTGCTCATCTTTGAACAGCCTTTCCTTGCCGACAGTTGCTGTAATTCACAATGCCATTTTTTTTCAGTTTTCTGCTGGTTCTTGTTTCTTCCTTATACTGCAGGTCCTGGGAGTGTGTTGCATCGGGGGCTGTTCTTGCTGATACACAGGATACTAACATAGATGAGGCCTCTGAATTTTGGTATGAGAACAGAGGCTATGACTTTGTTGATTGCTGATCGTCAAGAAGCACTCCTGGTCACCCCGTGAGCAGGCAAGGGACACAGCAGTGGTTTTGACGGTGCTGGTCTGGGTGCCCTGTTGTCCTGCCTACTTGCCAACCAGCCTGTGGTGACTGACTAGATTTCACTTGTTTCCATGTCTGATTTGTCTGGATTTCTCAGATTTTGGCATCCTCTCGTGGTGTTGGCACGTTTAGTGACTATCTAATCAATCAAATCCAAAGCCACCTGCACTTTGGCAATGAGTTTGAGATTTTGAATTCATTCAGCTTGGTTAACTCCGGGTCATTTAAGCAAGCTCGAAATTGGTTGGTCTGATTTGAATGTGAGAATTGTCTTTGGATTCAGATTCAGATCCTAGCCCGATTAAGTTATCTATTTCAGATTTTGGTTTATTATCCGATTGGATCCATAAGGACTCAAATTGAATCCAACCCGTTGACAGGTCTAGGTTTCCCATTGCAACGTCTAAACCCCTATGCCTGGTTGAAGAGTCAGGCCCATTGTCTAGAAGAGCCCCCTATTTTTTGGGGTATTGCCAGCCTCTCTTGCAGTACACTGCTTTACTTGTTTGGACCTTCACGGTGCTTGCAAGCCTTGGATGAGTGTCCTACTCATGTGGGTGTTAAGGCTAGCAGTTTCGGATAGTCCTCCAACCGCATCACCTCCAGTTAGAGTTGTCACTTGGATCATCCGATATGACAACCCACCTTAACCCATTAGCTGAAAGTGTTTCGGGTGAGTGTGTTAACCCAATTTCATACAATTTCGGGTTGCCGGGAATCAGAGATGTTGATTTTTCCAGAGGCCATTCACACTAAAACCCAAAACTCATAACTTGTAACATTTGGGTGAGTTAATACATGGAAACCTTGCTGCTGACGGCATTTTGAGCAAGCTTGGGCGGGCTGGAAACCTCAATGCCGGCGCCACTGCAACTGGCAAGCTCCTTGCAGCATCAGTCTCCTTCTGCAACGTCACGTCCCATGATGACGATACTAGATTGATGCCACTGACAGCTGACTTTAGGGATCTGGTTCCACCGCCTTGCTGGCAGCAGGCTTGCTGAAAACTCCTCCATGAGTGCCATCACCATGGAGCTGCACAGCTCCGGAGCTCTCGGCGTCTCATCAGCAGTCTGCACCCTGCAGTTAATGGTATAGAGCTGATATGCAGTCTTTAAGGTGCCGTCTGTCACCAACAGCCATCTTTAGGGATCTGGTTCCACGGCTTTGCTGCCAGCAGCTTGCTGAAACTCCTCCATGAGTGCCATCACCATGGAGCTGCACAGCTTCTGAGCTCGCAGCATCTCATCAGCAGTCTGCACCTGCAGTTATTGGTATAGAGCTGATATGCAGTCTTTAAGGTGCCGTCTGTCACGGACAGCCATCTTTAGGGATCTGGTTCCACCGCTTTGCACGCAGCAGGCTTGCTGGTACTCCGTAAGTGCCATCACACCACGGAGCTGCACGGTTCCTGAGCTCGTGGCATCTTGTAAACATGCAGTGTATGTAGAGCTGATACTCAGTCTTTAAGGACCTGTTTGACACCATAAAATTTTGGGGACAAACCTAGTTTATCTTCTAAATTGTTAGGATAAATTAGGTTCATCCCCAAGTTATCCCAATACCAAACAGCTCCGAAGGGCTCGTTTGGCACCAAATTTTTTTGGGGATAAACTTGGTTTATCATCTTAATTTTGGGTATAAATCAGATTTATCCCGAAGTTAATCTCATACCAACCAAACAGCTCGTAAGATATTGTTTGTCAGCATCAGCCAACTGATGTGGAAGATGAGATGGTGACGGTCTCGGCGGCGGCATGGAAGACATTAGATTATCATTGGTGGTCGGTGCGAGGAGCTGGCTGGTAGTGGCATGTGTTGGCACTCAAAAATAGTTACACATGATGAGGATAGGCCACATACGTGTTTTTTTTTTTAAAAAAAGAGAAGAAAAGAAGGGAAAGCAGGCCCGCAGCTAAAAGAGGATCGGTTGGGCCAGGAGCTGAGCAGTCAAGGCCTGAAACAGCCCAATCGGGCTAGCGGTCCATGGAGCTAGTAATCAACGGCCCATAGATGCCATCTCTTCTATAGCCTGTCCACGTAAAAAAAAAGAGAAAAAGAAAAATGGATAAATGAAGAGGAGGAACTGTCGGAGTAGAGAAGGACAGCAGACTCCTCGTCAAACTCCACTCCGCAGCTAGCGCTAACCATATCAGAACTGCCGTAAGGAGGCAATGGATAAGAAGGGAAGGGGGAGGTCGATCCCATGAGTTTCGGGATTACTCCGAGTCCTTCTCGGAGCCGCAACTCCCATCTCGGGAGGATTCCTAGCAGGGGAAGGAGACGGCTCATGCCTATATAAGCTCTGCCGGAGGCTGCGCGAACGGACCCCGAAGGAGACCCGAGGAGCAGAGCCGCGCGTGAACACCCCCCCGAAAGAGAGAAGATCGAGAGACGAGAGAAGGAGGAGAGAGAGAAGGCTTACCGAAGTCGTCTTCCCCACGCCGTCGCTCGAAGCCCCTTCAAGCTTGTCTGGCCAGAAGCCCCCCAAGTCGCAGCCGCCGGAAGCCACTACGGAAGCTGCTGTTACCGCAGGAGCCCCTCGCCGGAAGCTCTCCTCGCCGAAAGCTCTCTTCGCCAAAGCCCCTACCGCAGGAGCCCCCTCGCCGGAAGCTCTCCTCGCCGGAAGCTCTTTTCGCCAAAGCCCCTGCCGCAGGAGCCCCTCGCCGGAAGATCCCGTCGCCTGGTCGGGAGGAGAAAAAGGCCGACGGGTTTCATTTTGCCAAACCTTAGTCCACGTTGGCAGATATCTAGAGGAGGAGGAGGCGCGCAAGTGCAGCGGATCCGATTTTGACCCGCAGGTCAAAATTGAAGTGGGGCCCACCCAGAAAAAGGAAGCAAAAAAAAAGGGGCCGCGGGGGGGAGAAGGTTGACCGGGGGTCTACCTTATGGTGGGGCCCACTTTATGAAGAGGTTTAAAAAAAAGAAAAGGGAAAGAAAGGGAAGAAGAAGATGGGCTGCGTCCGAAGGTTGAAGGCCCATTATCCTCCGGTGAACAGTGCTCCGACAGGAGCTAAAAAAAGGATTTTAAAAGACACAATCAAGTGAAAAATTAAATAAAAATGCACCTAATTAATTAAACAAACCGAGGCGAGCATCCGGCCGGCTAAAATCCCGCCTCATGGTCTCGGCATAACTTAAAAGAATGAAAATAAATGGGAAAGCAATAGGCCGGCTTTAAGCACGTCTATTGACCCATAAGTCAAAAATAAAATAAAACAAACAATAAACAGAAATTAAATAACAATTCACCTAATTAATCAACAAACCGAGACGAGCATCCGACCGGCTAAAAACCCGCCTCATGGTCTTGGCTTAATTTAAAAGAATCAAAACAAATAGGGAAAGCAATGGGCCGGCTTTAAGCACGCCCCTTGACCCTTTAAGGTGGACATACAAAAGTCTATTTAAAAAGACTTCAATGTCTTACCATGCCCCAAGAGGGAGTTACTTACCCATTATGTCAAGAGGGAGTTACTTACCCATTATGTCATGGAAAGGCTGTGCATGATCAACATGTCGATATGTCAAACTATGAGCTAATGAGGTTCATGGGGTATGAGATGAGTCCCCACAAGCTTGTCAAAAGCCGGGTGTGCTCAATCCCAAATCAGTGAGTTGATTGCCTATAAGCTTGTCAAAGGTCGGGTGCATTAAATCTCAAAACAATGGGGGATGCCCATAAGTCTTTCAAGACCGGGTTCATGCCGCCCATGAAATGACAAGTTCATCAAGAACTCAAGAGACCGGATTGTTGATCATGATTGTAAATCATGTCTCATGTTGAGAGAAAATAAATGAAAGTTCATGCTCGGTGCACAAATTTATGTTACAAGGAGAGAACTGCCGCATGAAATTTTTGGAAGGCAAGACAACAAAATTGACATAAAACAAAGTCTGGGAAATATCTGAAGTTAATAAAATCCGGAACGAATAAAAATCTGAAATTCAAATCTGTCATCACCCTAAAATCTGAACTGTAAAAATTCGAATGCCTGAAATCTGTAAATCTGAAATCTGTAAAAATCTGCAGAAGATCCAGAAAATCTGAACTTCAAAATTGAGGTCCAAAAATCAGAAAAATCTAAACACCCAAATCTGAAATTGAAACCTTTCAACAAAATCTGTAGATCAAATTTGTGCAGTTCATAAACTTACGGAATCTGAAATCAGAAAATCCAAAACCTGTCAAATCTGAAATTCAAAATCAGATCACATAAATCTGAAACCTGCAAATCCCAATCAAAATTTTTTCCTTGTTCCGAACAGAATCTGTGAGGTCTACCGAAAATCTGAGCATTTCAAACTTGAATTAAAAATAAGGCAGGGGATAATAAATTCTGAAGCTCAAATTACAAATCTCAAAAATCAGAAGTTTGAATTGAACTCATGACAATTAAAAGTCACCTGAACAAATAAAAAATAAAAAAATGCACAGCAAAACGAGTCTCAACAATTCAGCCGCCCATCAAACCCCAAACCAAATCAGAACCTGCACAAATCTGTAAATTAAAAGTTGTGGGATTAAAAAATTTCTTCAGAGGATCCAAGCAAATCCGATATGACCCAAATTACATAAGACCAAAGAAAGTCAAGGCAGAAACTTAAAAATCAAACCCAGATTTCTCAAGTTAAATCCATTCCAGTAAACAAATTTGATTTAAAACAAACCAAATTCAAACACAGTTTATCAAAACAAATCAAATTCTGTAAGTAAAGCCCAAATCCCATAAGCCCAAACCAACAACAACCTGTCCAAGTCAATTTTAAGTCAACAAATTCAAAATCTTAAGCAACTCCACCCAATTTTCTAAGTCAAAATTGAACAAATTTAACTTAAGCAAGTCGAACTGACATCCACAAGCAAATTGAATTCAAGGTTAATAAATCAAATCAATTTAAAAAGAACACACAATCTTCTTTTTTTTTGGAAGACCATGGCCCGGTGGCCAAGCACAGGCGCAGCACTGCGCCGGCGAGGGTTCGAGCGCTGCCGGTGCAGCGCTCGAACCCCACTGGATACCACCCCCCCGGGGGGTGGTCCCGGCTGTCCACAGCCGGGATCGAACCCTCGCCACCCCCCCCACGGGGTGGCGTCGTGCCAACCGAGCCAAGCTCGGTCGGCAAAAGAACACACAATCAACACATAAAGGATCGAATCAAAACTGATTCTGACAACATACGTTCAAATCAAATCTTCCTCGATTCAATCAAACCTAAATCAATCCAGACAATCTGAAAAATCCAAGTTAATGAACAAATAACAAATTGCAATCAACTCATCAAAATCCAAAGATAAAACAGTCAGTCAAATATCAAAACAAATTTAAGCTCCCCAAATCAAATTCAATCCCAAACTCAATCAATCTGTCACAGAATCTAACTTTTTTGCAAAATTCAACATTCAAATCTCTCAAACAAACACAAATCAATAAAACAAACTCAAATTCAAACTAAATCAAATCAACTCATACAGATCAAACTTTCCAAATTGAATCAAACTTAAATAAATAAGCAACTCAAATAAATTGATAGATCTAACTTCAACCCAAACAAAAATTAAATTCAACCAATCAAATTCAAATCAAACCAGTTCAATCTAATCAAACCAAAATTCAAATCAATTCAATCCAACTTTAATTCAAACCAAACTTAAAACCAAATTAAGTGCTTGCCTCCCATCAAGCTCATGGAGTTGTTTTCTCCTATATTTGTGTGAATGTTTATTGTGGATGCATGTCTTCTATTTCCATGGATTGCCTTGACGATAATCAAGGGTATTCGAGAAAATCTCGATGTAATTAATGTTGGATATTCGCATTATCCGACGGGGAGAGGTCAAAATAAACTTTCAAAGAACCTAACAACCTCGACATATAATTTTGACCCTAGCTAGTACTTTTATGAAATATCATCTATTTTCTTACAAAGTCAATGCTAAGATCTAATCAAATCAAATTCAAATTCAAAAGGAAAATGAATTTCCAAAAACAAAAAAGAATTAATCTTTTGAGATTTTTGAGGTTACATCAGCATGTAAGTCCGTCTCTTGTGGGTGGCAACATTGTTGTCTGTTGGAGAAGGTACAGAGAGAGATGAGGATGGACGACAGGGCCAAGCTCCTGCAAGCACCTTTTGTTGACATAGGAAGTTGGAAACTTCAAAAATTGAGGGGCATGCTTTTATTGGGTGGGATCCAAATCCGACCGTGGCTATTGGGTGGATGTGAGTTTGGGTTTGATCTTATCGGGTTCAGGTTTGCATCTATACGGATCTCTAGTGTCCATAGTATAGTTGTCAAGGTGACAAGGTGCCCAAGACGTTGAAGGGTACCGATTTTGTTTAGGCGACAAGACGGCCGCTTAAGCGTCGCCTAGGTGATCAAGACGGTATTCAAAGAAGGTTGAGTCACGAGATTGTTATACATAAAAATAAGTCTAAATATAATTATATTTTTATGTTATAATTGAATATGAGTGTTTTATCTATGCACATAAGTAACTATGATGTGTGTGTGAAAGAGAAGAGAGTTAAATATATTTATATAAAATTTAAGTATATAATATTTATAATTATAAAATTTATATATGTGCGATAGTATAAGTGATGGTGAAATATTGTTATAATATATATTTATAATTATAAATCTTAAATATGTATGATAATATAAGTGATAGTGTAACATATTAATATATTTAAATTATCATTAATTAAGTGTTCATTGTGAGAGGTATCAAGGGAGAACAATCTCTCAAAATTATTTTTTAATCACGTAAAAATATCTAGGATGCCTTGTTTGAGTGCCTTGGGCACCTAAGTTGGCACTTTGGATACCTTGGCGTCTAGATAGGCGCCTTGCGCATTTTTCTGACCCCAAACAAGGTGTCCAGGCAAGGCGTTGTAGGAAAAGTACCTTACCGCCTAGGCGGACGTCTTAACAACTATGGTCCATAGCCTCTCTACCTCAATCTGGAGCATTTTAAAATGAGTTTGGATCGTCTCAAATGTTCGGAAGAGAGAAATTCCTTAGTCTCCGATCAAAGGAAGTTGTTTGTGTTCTCCTAGTTAAATTATTTCGCAAACACTAGACAAGGAGAGCAAAGGAGCATGGTCATAAATGTTGTTAAATGCTTATGGGGTCACATTCTCCTAAATGAGGAGATGTAACAAGTCTCAATTATTCCTTGTCAATGTTGCCAAATTAGTAGGCCAACGTATGTCTACCTTGTGGAGTGTGTTGGTTGAACAATAAATTTTATACACTTTTATGTTAACGAATTATACTAAGGTAAAAACTAAACTAGCCAGGTAAATAAAGTTTTCATCGTTCGGAGAAATGATGACAAAAAAGTAGAAATTAAGTTAATATAACAAAGATCTCTGTTGCAAAACAAAATATTGTAGCAACAGCTCATTTTGTTGTCCAATTATATACCTCATTATAAGGCGCGTGGCTGCATAATAAAATTTGGTATCATATATGTCCAAAACAATACAGGGATCACAAGATAAAAAAGGGTCTTATCTCTTTTATTGTCTAAGAAATTTTTTTAAATAAAATTGTAATAGTTATCAAATGTTTTTTAATAAATTTTGTTAAAAAATATGAAACTGTAACAAAAGAACTCAATTTGTCACGCATCAAAACACCTCATCAGCATTTTTAACTTTACAAAACTTGCTTAAATGTGCGTTACTTTTCAATACTTGTTTGTCTTGGGTAACGTCGTAGGCCTGGCAATCCCTTTTTAGTTTCCTTATGCCCTGTTTAGTTAGAGTTTTATTTTTGATATTATATCAATATTAATATTATATTTTCAAATATTAGAGTATCAATATCAAAAGTAATATAAATTGACGTTTGTATTAATTTGTTTGTATTATAAATTTTAAAATTGATATAATTAACCAAATATCTCTTAATGGTTCTTATTAATATCAATTTTAAAATTAGTAGTGATAAAGATACTTAGTAGTGTTATCGAACAGGCATTAGCTATTTATTATGAGGCAGGATTCTTTTAGTTTATCTCTGGCATAGTTTCCATAATGTCAATTATTCCATTTTCTTTCTTAGTGCCATAAGGTTCTTTAAGATTTTATTTTGGAACATAATATTTAAGTACCTATCATCACCCACTTTTAATCATTTCTTTCATATGTTTTTGTTAAGTTCTTTAAACTTGTAGTATGCTTTTATCCATATTTGGATCTAACTAGATCATTTTCCCGAAGACAAAAAAGTCCTGGAATTTGAATGCTATGAAAGTCATTATAGGGCTTTTTTTTTGTTAAACATAGCATCGTTTCAACGGTTATATTGGAGTATAGCACCCTTCGGCCGACTTTTTAAGCGAAGTAACCCTGTTTTTCTGAAAACGTGTATTAGCAGTTCTCGGTTTCAAAAGTGGAATCCTGCCGTACGCTTTCTCTCCGGGGAAAGACAGTGGACTTGCACATTAATATTTAAGTATTTAAGTATTTAAAATTATAACATTATGTTTATAATTTGAATAATATATTTTATTTATTATAACATTGATTTATTTATATTTATCAAATAAATAAATATACTTTTTTATCCCCGACTACCATGATTTATAAAAAAATAAAATTGTTAATTTTAATCAAAATAAAATTAAAATTTTAAAATCTCACATTTTACATTCTTAAAATAAACATATCAATATTATTTTTTATTTCAATAAATTGCAAATATTAAGTTTGTTTTTACATTTTATTTTTTTCTAATCTAATTCCGATAAAGTAACAATTTCAAAATATAGTTTTATATCTTATAACTTATTAGAATCAAAATGGAATATTCCAAGAACTTAGTCCAAATTAGAATCATTTAATTTTATCTAAATATATTTGAAATATCAACATTTTCAAATTGTGTTTGGTATGACTATAAACGGATTGGATTTGTTACCAATATTATCTAATTTTTATTCTGATAAAAGATGAGTGGGGTCGGCTTGAGCGTCGTGTTTCTGGGGCGTCTCGTTGTGCAAATGGAACGTGGACGTCTCGTTGTGCAAATGGAACGTGGAAGCGTTGCGGATGGAGAGCGTTGCGGATAGAGAGCGTTGCGGATGGAGCGAGAATTGGTTGCTCTTGGAGAAGGGAGAAGGCGCGTTGATGAACGAGAAGACACTCAAAGGATCGATATTTCTTATTTCACAAGGTCCTTTTTTTTATATTTTTTATTTTCAAAATTAATTATTCCTTGTAATTCTTTTATTAATTCACTTAATCGAGGAATATATTTTCTTCCATAATTTAGTATTCCTAAAAAACTTTGTAGTTGTTTAAGTGTTGTAAATGTATCTGGGAATTCTTTTATTTTGCTAATAATGTGAATTTGAAGTTCAATAGTACCCTGATCAATAATTTTTCCTAAATATTCTATTTTTTGTTTGCAAAGTTCAATTTTTTTAGGTGATAAAATTATACCATTTTTAATAAGAATTTCTCTTATTATTTGTAAATGATGTTTATGTTCATTATAATCATTAGAAAAGACTAATATATCATCTATATAGACTATAATAAATTCATTATAATCTTTAAATATTGAGTTCATCTATTTTTGAAATATTTGCGGTGCATTTTTTATTCCGAATGGCATTACATTCCATTCTAAGTGTTCGTATGGTGTAGAGAATGAACTTAATTCTCTTGATTCAAGATCTTCTAATTTTATTTGCCAAAATCCTGATTTAGCATCGAATTTACTAAACCATTTTTTATCTTGTAGTTTTTTTAAAATACTGTCACAACTAGGTATATGAAATCCATCAAATTTTGTATGTTTATTTATTTTTTTGTAGTTTATTACCATTCTTGCTTTACCTCTTTTTTGCTCTGAATGGTTCCTAACCATAAAGGCAGGTGAAATATGTGGACTTTTACTAGTTTGTTTTAGATTGAATTTTTTTAATTCAGTAATTTGTTTTTGAAATTCTATTACATCTTCTTTGGAATATACTAAGGGTTTTGTTCTTAGATTCTTTCCTTTATGTTCTGGTAGGATTTCTATTTTACAATATCTTGGATTTTTATCCCATAATTTTAAAGGGTTTTCTAAAAATAGTTCGTTTAAACTATTTAAATAAAAATCTTGAAAATTCTCTTTTGATATATTTAGTGGTAGCTTAAAGATTTTTGGTACAATAAAATATCGTGGAATAACTATCTTTTTATCATTTTTTTTAAACGTATTAAACATCTTATCAATTGTAATAGGTGAATATTTGTTTATAAAATTATTACCTAGAATCATATTACTTAATCCTTCTTTTATTATGTATACTTCAGGAATAACAAATTCTTCTTCTATTTCATTTTGATCTAAAATATATATGGAAATATTTCTAGATATTTTTGTTGAATTAGTATTTCCTGCTAATCCACTAAATAATTGTGGTTTTTTTAGATCTTCTGTTAAATTTATAGGCCAAAATTTTTCTTCTACAATACTTTTAGTTGCTCCTGAATCTAAGATAGGAAAAATACTATAATTTTGTCCGTTTTCTAATTTTATTTTGATACATATTCTATTTATCTGTCGAGTTATTACTTCCATTAGATAAAATTGTAAATCTTATTTATTATAAGATCTACTAACTTATTTTTCTTTTTAATTCTAATAATTGATGCTTTCTCAAAACTTTTTATTATTATAGTTACTTCTCCAGTATATGTGGATTTTATAGTTCCTTCAGTAATCTGTAAATCTACATTTTTTAACCATCCATTTTTCCCTTTTATTATATACCATAAAATTCATCTGGTATCATAAATCCTAAGCCAGTATATAAATTTTTTCTTTCTGTAGGTAGTAAGGTTACATTTTCATTTGATAATAATGTAAATCCTATTTCTGATTTTTCTGGCCAATCTACAGTTCTATCGTATTTGATAACATATATTTTATAATCCTTGAATAAGTATTCTTTTACTTCTTTGTTTAAAGGTCTTTCCATTCGTATCATGGATTAATCGTTAAGATTTTTTCAATCGTTATTTGTTTAGTTTCAATGGTAAAGGTTATAGTATGAGGATTTATTGTAATTGGATTATATTGATTTAAAATATCATTTCCAATTATTAATGCGACTGCATCAGGAGAAGTGTATAAAGTTTTAAAGTTTAGATTATGAAGTTTTTTATTAACATCTTCAATTCTTAATTTGTTAATATTAGCAATATTTTCAAATGTTACTATATTTTCATCAAATGTAATATATTGTTCTATATGATTACTTTTTTCAATATTACCTTCTATAATTTTACTATTTATATGTGATATAGAAGCTCCGGTGTCTATTATAGCATTGATCCAAATAAATTTAATTGTACTTATTTTAACTTGAACTTTAATCATTGTTAATTTAGGATATACCTTTTTAGCTATTGTCATTATCTCATTTTGGTCGTGTCTTAAATATTTATCTATGCAATAAGAATATCTAGGTTGTTCTATTTCTTCTTCATCAATATCTTTTATTGTTAATCGACTTGAAGGATATTCTAAATTTTTTAACTTAATCATTTTATTATCTATTATTAACTCTTTACTAATTTGAGGTTTATTTTTTTGTTTTAAGTCTTCTAATGCTATATGTCATTCTTTAGGAAGGCTTATTTTATCAATTTTAGGTTCAATTATTTCAGAGTAGGATTGTTGATCTTCTAACATTATTATGTTTTGATCTATTGGTTTTGTTGGCATATCATTATGTTCTGATAAGCTTCTTTAATAGTTTAGTTGTTATTGTTAATGGTTTACTACCAGGAGTCATTTCTATATTTCTTAGTTCATGGTATATGTATAAACCTTCATCTATATTTCTATCATTTAAGCTTATTGAATATTGGGGAAAGATTCTAAATTTTAAATATTGATAAATCAAATTACTTTGTATCATTCCTATTATGGATTGCTACTGGTTTGGCGAATCTTTTATCAGCAATTATTATTGGTGTTGGAGAATTTATTCCTTTTCTAAAATTTCCTTTTATAGTAATATCTATGGCTCCTAGATGTAGATATTTAATTTTATCTTTTCTTTTAGAGTTTTTTAACATTTGAGTTATTTTCTCTTTATTTATGATTTGTATGTTTGTAATAGATCTATTAGTTTCTACAGAGTCTATTGTTTGTTCGAATCTTTCGATTAGTAGTTTATCTTTTCTCCATAGATTCCATTTTAATTTATATACTTTATTTTTCTCAATTTCCCATGGTGCATTTTGAATCTTATTATATATTTTTTCATCGAAAATTATCATTTGTCTATTATTATCTTCTTGGTCTTCTTCTAAGTTAAATATTTCAGAAGTTCCTTCTTCTTCTTTAGTTGATTCGTGATTAGTCATCATATAAATATATTGAATATTATTCTGTTGGAAAGGATCAAATTCATCAATTAAATCTTCTATGTTATTATCACTATCATAATAGTATTCTTCATCAGAAGAGTAAATAATTTCTTCTTCACTTTCAGATATTAATTCATAATCGTAATGTTCTAAATCAGAAAGTTCATAACCTATTCTTATATCATAGATTTCTTCAATAATATTCATATCTACTATATTAATTTGTCTTCTTTTTGGGCACATATTTGCATAGTGTCCTTCTTCTCCACATTTAAAACATTTACATTTTTTTGTATTAGGTTTCTTTTTTAAATATTGACTATGTGGATTTATAGAGTTAGATTTAGATCTGACTTGAAATCTTTTCTTTTTATAAGGATATCTTCTTGTTCTTGGTTTATTAACAGAACCTTGACTTTGTGTTTTATATGACTTATTGTAATAAGTTTTAGTTTTATTTGTGGATTTTTTATGTGCGGATCCACCACGCTTGTTGCGTGCTGGTCTACAACCATATAATAGTGTGGGTAATAATTTTTCACAAGCACTATTGATATTGTTTGAATTAGAATACTTTTGATAAATATGTTTTGACTTATTAAAAGATTGTATAATAGTCGTTTCTTTACAGTAATTTCTAAAGCAGTTTATTGCACAATTTATTCTTGTTGATAAACTGTCTGCTCCAAATTTTTCGTATTTCTGTATCTTTTAGAAATGTATGATAATATTCTTTTAATTTAGCATCCCAAGGAGATGGAAATTTATTAAAATATTCTAATTCCCAATGATTCCAATTTTGTGGTGGTAATTTCCATACATATGTTGAATAATCAGTAGAAAATTCTATTAGATAACATATATTGCATAATTTCATTTTTCCTAGAATTGTTTCTATATCTTCAATATTTATTGCATCAGGTCTAGTTGATGCAGTAAAGAATTGTAATAAGATAAATTGAAATTGCATTAGAGCATTTTCAAAAGATGACTGTTCTCTTATTTCTTGAAATATTTTATTATCATATTGAGATATTAATGCATAGGCTGCACTGCCTCTCATTTTACTAATTATAAAATCAATTAAATTAGGAGTATTTAAGTTTGGATATAGAAATTGTAATGAAAACATGGAATGGCACCATTGTATTATATAATCAGCTCTATGATGTACTGGTATTAAGTCTATATTAAAATAGTTGTCTATTGGTGTATGATTTTCTTTTGGAGGAATTTTAATATTAGATTGATAATAACTATATGGTGTTTTTTCAGGTCGTTTTGGTTCAGTATTAATGTTATAATCATTCCAACTATAATAACCATGTGATCCCCAAGTTACTGGTCTTTTACCATATTGTTGTGTTTGTGGTATTTGTTGACTAGGTGAAGAAGCTTGAGCTGGGGCTCTAGATGTTTCACCTTGTTCTATCGTAGGAGGATTCATTTCTTCTATAGTATTTATATTAAGTTTTTCGAAATTAATTTCTTCGATTGAGTCTTTAGAAGATTGTGATTGTATTTCAAAGTCTGGTGTAAAGTTATATTGTTTAAATGTATCATAATTTTGTTCATAATATTCTTGAATATCACTTAATTTATTATGTTCTGGATTCATTGTATAATTATTTATTTTAGTTTTTAAATTTTCTTTATATTGTAAGAATTGTTCAAATTCAGATTCAAGACAAACATTTATTAATTCTTGCGTGTTATATGATTTAAACAAATCTTTATAGTTAAATATAAAAGTAGGTGTTTGATTATGGTTATAATTATGATGAGGACTATGTTTAATAATCGGGCTGTTGTTAGATGTATTAAACTTATTTTCTAAAGTTTTAAGTATTTTATACGAATTAATTCCATAATCAATTATAGTATTTTGTTGATTAAAGATATTTTGGAAGTTCTGTTTAACATCACTAGTAGCTTCTTTGTTATGGCTTATATGTTTATAGTTTTCATTATTATTAGTACAGAAATTACTGTCTAGAAGATAATCATCGTTATGTTCAGCGGACATTTTTACTCTAGATGTTCTTGATTATACTCAGATATTCCCCTTAGCTCTATCTCAGAGCAACAATGGGTACTACACACCGAGTAAGATCAATACTACTCACTAGAATAATAACGTCTACTGAGTTTTACAAAGATTTCTTAAGATAAATGATTTCTATACTGACCTTGCTCTGATACCAATCGGCTTGAGCGTCGTCTTTCTGGGGCGTCTCGTTGTGCAAATGGAACGTGGACGTCTCGTTGTGCAAATGGAACGTGGAAGCGTTGCGGATGGAGAGCGTTGCGGATAGAGAGCGTTGCGGATGGAGCGAGAATTGGTTGCTCTTGGAGAAGGGAGAAGGCGCGTTGATGAACGAGAAGACATGCCTTCTCCCTTCTCCAAGAGCAACCAATTCTCGCTCCATCCGCAACGCTCTCTATCCGCAACGCTCTCCATCCGCAACGCTTCCACGTTCCATTTGCACAACGAGACGTCCACGTTCCATTTGCACAACGAGACGCCCCAGAAAGACGACGCTCAAGCCGATTTAATATTTAAATGTTATTAAAATAAAAAATAAATATTGATATATCTTACTTTAGGAATGTAAAATCTAAATTTTAGTGTTCTAAATTTATTTTGATAAAATTAACAAATTTAAAATTTTTGTATAGATCGACAAATAAATTTTAGTATTCTATATTTCTTTATTTAATTTTAATAACTATATATGAATTAATAATTTAATAAATTAAAATATACATTATTAAAACTATGATTTACAATATTAAAAATTTAAATTGAACATTTAAATAATTAGGTATTATTGTACAAGTCCACGGCTTTTTTCTGGAGTGAAACGGAAAGCAGGATCGCAGTTTCACTATTGAAACTATAAGAAATACATGTTTCCAGAGAAACAGAGCTACTTCGCTTAAATTCGGCCCTATTTTGCGAAATAACTTTTGAAATGATGCTATGTTTAGAAAAAGCCCTCATTGGAGTCATGACACCTTTTTTTTGAAAAATATACTCTGGAACTTGGAAGTACAATCATATTCTTGCAGTACCTACCCAGCGGGAGGGCCGCGTGCAACCTACCCAGCGGGAGGGCAGCGTGTGCACGCGACGGAGGAAATTGTGGTTGAACTTGGCTTGTGAAATCGAAGCACCCTTGTAACGCTTCGAGCTCTGAGCTATTCCAAAGTTTCTAGGTATTCCATCTCGTTCCGGGTAAATTCAAACATCGACCACATAAGCGGAGCACCAACCCCCATAATCGGCCTCACCCATTCCCGAATCCTGACTTCTCCGAGGTCGCTACCAGCCAGATGATGGCGGCGCGGTTCCTCGGGCGCATCTGCTCCAGGTTGGCGGCTATCAGCGCTGTCGTAGGCGGGGGAGTCGCGGCTGCCTCGGTCGCCACGTCGGACGACCCCGCCCGCACCATCAAGCTCTATTCCATCGTCCCCGTCCGTCTTGTTCGCGACACGGTTACTGCCACCTCCATTGTTGCTGGTGAGCGGAACTCTTACGTTTCATCGGTCATCGTCGACTTCTTCTCATTTCTCTTCCTCTTGTTCATGTGATCCGTTGTTGATCCCGTTCTTGTCGTGGTTTCATCTTGTTTAATGTTTGCTTTTCTCCTGGCAGATTATATGTATTCAATGTGGGGACTCGAGGAGGGAGGTCCCGAGTATGCAAGGGCGAAGCACGAGGTGCATACCCGGAGCGCAAACAAAATTCAGGATTTGTGTTTCCGCAATGGTGGGATATATATCAAACTCGGACAACACATGGCTCAGCTAGTACGTCTTTTCTTTTTAGGCTCTGCAAATCCGTAGTGTTTCAGCCGGAAACATTTTATTCTATCTGGGATAATTTAATTGACAAGCTAATTGGGAGTGAAAGTATATCATTTTATTGCACTGTCTGACGCGGTTTTCGTTTTGCTGGCTGACGCATTTTCTTGTATGACGCCTTCAAGGCGTGTTCACAGTTCTGTTCCTCTGAAACTTGATGTCGTTCATTATCTTGAAAAGGAATTTCGAGCTGCCAATAATTTTGTGCTTGCTAAATCATAGACGAAGGAATATATGTGACTGCTTTACCCAGGAGTTATATGAGAAAACCTTTTAGGTTGGATCGTATTTCCTTGCTATAAGTTTGACTCCTTTATTGTGGTGCGTCCTGGTAGAAGTTTGTCGCATGGGCTTGTACATGTGGTGAGGTTTCAGTTAATCTTCAAGACTTGGAGGTCTGTAGCATATTTTTTTCTAACTCTATTGCAAAACTCAGTTTGTGCCCAAATTTTGCCAAAGTGTGGAAACATATAGTGTAGGAGAGATTCCTCTGTCACTTGGAAGTTGGAACTAGAGAAGTAATATCATCTTCTCTGCATAAGCTGCTTTCATCCATTACTTGTAAATTGACTCCAAATTCAGTGAAATATCTTCAAATACAAACAATTTTTTTTTTCTAGTGAAGATGTTTCTTTGGAACAGGAGCATCATTTTGCTCTTGCACTAGTCCAACATATGGCAAGAGGGGAGTGATACTCAAATTTTGACTTGTTTATGAGTGAAAACCACCAAATGATGCATATTTTTTAGAGAGACAGTATTTACTCTTTAAACTGCTTGACCATCTTTCATTTGTTACAGGCTTATAGCCACAAAAATCTTTAGTATTTTATGGTTCCTTTCGCTTCATTGAAAGAAGGCATGACTTGTATATGTTAAATTTCAAATATTTTATCATTTTAATAAAAAATGAAATTGGTAAACTTTCTGGTAAGAAAGATCTGATGAAGGAGAGAATTAGGTGTATCATCAGGTGCTGCGTATTTAAATATCTTTTAATCAGCTTGGGAAGCTGAACTGCTTCCAGTGATGAGATCTTTGTAAAAGGGCATGATGCTGATGATGAGGAAGATAAAGAGTCTGAGTGCTAGAACAAAAAGTTGATTATTTGAGGTATGGTGAAAACCTGGCCAGAAAAAAATGTCAGGAATATCTTTTTCAAGGAGCAAAAAAATCAAAGAAATTATGGTTGCAAATGGGTTGGATTTGGTAGTGGTATTACCCCTTTCCAATTCCCATTAGGGTTAAGTGATTTTAATTAAATTGGAATTGTGGCATTCCAATTTCGTTATTGAAATCAGAATAATCTAATAAATTTTGAAATCCACAATGTATATCAAATTTATTAAAAATAGCCAATTAATTTTATTTTACTATTAAATTTTTGATATAATATGTTTTATATTTTAATTTTACATTTTAACATTTATTTATTATATTTTTAGAAATTTATATATTTTTAGTTATTATAATATTATTTATTGTATTTATATATTAATTTTATTTAGAAATTGGATAAATGGATACGGAATTAGTTGTTTCTAATTCTAATTTTGATAAGTTATTGGAATATCTAATTCCAGTAGCTAATAGGATGTAAAAATATGTTCCATATCCATTAATTTTTATTGGAACCGGATTGGAATATCAGATTCTGTTTGCACCCATAGAAGAAATGGATGCTTCAGCCTTCAACGACTGAAGAAACTGCATTAAGTCATTGACTTAATGTAGCTAATTCACATTAGAACTGGAAGCAAGAGGAATAACAAGGTCTGGCTGTGGACAAATGGGATGTTCTTATTCTGGTTAGTTACCAAAATGATACACAGTGGAGGTGCAAGTTTTGGATGGGAGCATAAAGTGTGGAACTTGGAGTTGATGCTGAAATCAAACGTTTTGTATGGAATCATGTTGCTGGAGACTTCTAACCACTGATAGGATTTATGAAAAATAAAAATGGAAATTTTGTGTCCTTTTCAGAGAAGTTCAGGAATTTTTTTTTCCTACCTCCAATTACAGTTCTTGCCTGTAGACTTGTTCACTGTATCTTTAACTAGGTAAAATGGCAAGCATGAAGCTGATGATGCCAGGATAAGGAGACTTAAAGCTAGCACATCTCAACAGTCAAATGTGGACAGCTTTCCTCACAGCCAGCCATTGTAGCATTTATATGGAGAGGGACCGGCTAGACTTTTAGAAAATCCTACAAGTCAATGAAGTCTATCTTCACCCAATCAGCTCATTTGTAATTGGGCCACTTCAACTGATTGGTCCTCTATAGATTTTTAGCATCTTCTACTTGTCCTGAAGCAAAGGGAAGAACTATTTTATGTAATTTGCACCTACTGATCTAATTTGCTCGGACCAAGGATGGAAGAATCGGAATCGGAATCGGAATCGAATTTCTAGGAATCGGTCAGAATCAGCCGTTTCCTAAGAAGCCGGATCAATTCGGATCTTTTTTTCCTTTTTTCAGAAAAATTTTAAAAAAAATCTGAAAAAATCTAGAAAAATAGGAAATGTCTTGGAAAAATTCTTAAAAAAACAAATTTAACATTTACCATGCATGTACATATCATGGATGACGAAATCGACTGAATCGAATCAGAATCGGCTGATTCCGTAACGATGTGTGGAGTTTTTTGTCTTAATTTTTAAATAAGAATAAGATGTAATATAATAACATGTGAGATGCAAAAGTATAACAACATATAAGATATAACATGTTTAAATGATAAGATAGAAAATATACATTACATCATCAATCATCACCAATATCTCTGATATTGGCCTTCATTCTCAGGCTCCTGCTACTCTTCTTGCCATGACTGAGTTGTCTTTCTTGTATATGCTGGTCCATATCCATAGGAAAAGAAAGCTCTGGACATCTCACTCAAATCATATGGATTAGACTGTGCCATGTACATAGGTTGAGGTGTAGGTGGAGGATATCACGACTGTTGTGGATCAGAAAATGTGTGATAAGGTGGCTCTATATAATGTGACTGTGGCTCCTGCTCGTCCAGAGTGTAATACGGCCTTGGCTGTCGTGAAGTAGGTGAGTCTGGATCTGGAGCTCCTGCACCTACATCTGCCATTGACACCTCTCCCCCTCTTGTTGGTTGGGTGGTTGGTATGCACTCCTCGTCATCATCAACTGAGGAGTGAGAAAGAGCATGTGTACTATCATCTGGACTCATAGGACGTTGCGTGATCTACAACTTCCTCCTTTTTACTTCTTCAGCCATCTTTGATGTCCTACCAAAATCTAAAGAATTTTTTAATTGAGAAAATTTGCCCTTTTTCCGTGATGTAACTTTTGTTTTAGTCTTGTCTGGACTGTGAATGAGCTGAGTAGCTGCAGCTGGGGCTAACGCTGGAGGCGGCTACTATACACCTACTAGGGCCCAAGATGGGCATGCGCCTGCCTGAGTCTAAGAAGTAGGTGGAACATCCTCCTCATGCTCTACGCTATCTAACTCTCTTTCTACTTTTGCATGGTCATCGGGATTAAACTCAGCTGCATGATCTCTGACTGCCCTCTCCTCTATCCAGGCAATAAGTGCACGCTCCTCCTGGAATATCTGATTCATGTTGACCTCCTCAGGTGGTGGTGTGGCTGATCTATACCTCTGCTCATAAGGACCACTTGCGAACTGTGCAAATCTTTTTTCTGAAATTTTTTGACGATCTATAATATTCTTGATGCGTAGCGTCATGTTGTAATGACAGAAGACCAGCTTTTCCAACATGTCTGAGGTCAACATGTTCCTCCTCTTTGTATGTATCAGGTTAAATATGCTCTAGTTTATCTCATAATGAGAGGAAAAATAGTGCTCTGACTCGGTATTCTGGTACCAATAACAACAAGTACTCCTGGTGTTCACCTGAACCCGCCACTCAATTGCAAAAAAAGGCAAATAATCAGCCCTCAGTGAATTAGTGGACTTATAACATATAAGATAAGGAAGTCAAAACATTATCTTAAATAACTATATCAGGAGACACTTTGTCGCAAGAATATTTCATATCAACATTTGAGTATACCTTAACCCTCATCTTATACCTTTGCATCTGCAAAATGATAAATAAAAAATTGATTAGTTGTCAAATATTTATTGACTCTAAGTTCTCAATGCATCCCAACTTACTTTTAACTCAACTTCTACCATATCTTGTTGTGATCGGCAGAGTCGTTGAATAACTAAGAGTGTACCCCTCATTGTCGTTCGCCACCTGTCCTTCATATTGGATGCGGGGCTTCAAAAAATATTCTGCAGTCATTTATCAATATTATATTATGAACAAGGCAATTATTGATTAAACTAAAAGTAGGTAAGCACAAATAATTGATTCACTAACTAACCTGCATCATGTACATCATAGTGCAAAGTCTTATCCCATCGGTCATCTATGATCTTCCTCTGAGATTCTTCGCTTTTATTTTTAATTAATTTTGTCTGGTCCATTGCATCGTACAACATGCCCATCTGGTTCCTGTCATATGAGTCTACCAACCTCAAGACAACTACCAGTGACTCAATGATTAACAAGTAGTAGGCAATCCTCTCCCAAAATCTCTTGTCAGTGATTTGCCTCTCAACCTTGACCATAATCTCTAACTGGTCTTCCTTTTTATGCAGGTGGTCCACAATATAATTATAATACTCCTCGGACTGTGTGAACTTAACCAATGCATGTCTATACCGGTGCAAACTCTCCAATGTAATAAAGTTCGTGACAAATCGTGTAGGACTGGGTTTGGCATGATCGTGCCTTGCAGTGTATGATCTCATAATATGTAGCAAATGGGGAAGTGAATAAATAAAAAAAGTAATGGTCTGCGCCTACCTGACAAGGTTAATAGAATATACCTCGCAGGGCATCCAGAATACATACTGTCTCTTCTTCATCAACTTCTTTCCAGCCGCCTTATAGGAGGGTTCATTATCAGTTACAAACTAAACCACATTCTTCTCCCCAATCTCTTCCACCACAGCATCCATCAAGGAAAAAAGATAGTCAGCATTTTTTGTTTTCCCAGAAGCATCCACCAATTTCAAAAATGTCGTGCCCTTAGAATAATGTAACAAGAAGTTTATCATGCTTCTTTTGATGATACCTGTCCACCCCATAGTTATCATGGCGACAAGGCGCCCAAGGCATTGAAGGGTACCGATTCCGCTTAGGCAACAAGGCGGCCGCTTAGGCGTCGACGCCTAGGCGGTCAAGGCGGTATTCAAGGCCGCTTAGGCCTTGCCGCCTAGGCGGGCGCCTTGATCGCATCCATCCATCCATAATTGTGCAACCATCTCCTTTCATACCAATCTAAACACATCCATCCACTCTCGACTCCTGCACCTCCTCCTCTAGCCCACCACCATATATATGCTTGCTGTCAGGACTTGCAGACCCGGTCCAGTCTCACCCACGACATCTACCATCGTCTGAAAGTAAGAGCTAGTGGCTGCATGTGATGGGATGCTCACAAGAAGGTGAACAAATATTGATATCATTATCGGCCATAAACAAGGTAAACTAAATAATGACGGTGTAAATGTCATTTTAAGAGTGATACCTGCATGTAAAAATCACTTAACAATGTGGCGAACTGTTTTCTTTATAGTCGTTCTTGTTGCCTTCATCCCTTTCATGGCTTGTTTAATTTCTATCTGTCCAGCACTTTGTTTCCTAAGTAGGTAATCATCACTCAATGTAAACTGAGTACTGGTAGAATGACGGTCTGGCCTTTCTCTCTCCCTCCGTCTCCTGGTCCTGGGTAGGGCAAGCAAATGCTAATTGGCCAAGAACTAGGTCAGTTTTGGACCCTCTTGCTTCCCTCGTCCTCTCTTTCTCTGCAGTAGCTACACGCTGGGTAGTATGCCTAGCTCTCCTGAGTTCGGAGTTTGTGGAGCCATCCTCACTCTCTGGCTCCGGCTCCGGCTCGGCTGGTGCCTTCCTCTTGCTTTTTTTGTAAGTAGGCAAATCTCGATCCCTCCTCCTCTTAAGTAGCTCATCATGCAACTCTTCCATCTGCTCAATACCAATCTACCGTTGAGAGGCTCTACCTGTCATGTAGCCTCTCATGTCTTCACTCTTCTCCCTAAGTACCTTATCACATTTTTTAACATTCCCATCAGTTCTGATAATATGCTGTTTCAGCCGAAACACACCCCTGTTCATCTCCTTGTCACATCACTTGCATTGTACCTTCTTTTTTGTTGTGTATATCATATGGCCATGTTCTCAATTGACATCAGAAGGATGTGCCGGTGCTACATTATCGTGATCGGCTATTGCTTATACCTGCAACATTTGTAAACAATTCATAACAGTCTGTTAGACATAGATACAATTGCTTTAAGGGCTGTTCGGGAAGACAACAGTCCCTTACTCAGGTTTTTCAGTATTTAAAAATCACTTCAGAGACTTCAGGAAAGTATAAAAATTAACTCACCGCCGTTTTGGCGGTCGAATGTTATTAATAAGATTTTAACGACGTATAAAAAAGTTAATAGGACTAATTTGGGATGCAAACAGCTCGTCGAACGAACTAATCAGTATGTTTAGAGGGTTACATTTACGCCGGAAAGGGTCATAAATCAGCGTATGAGGTTTCCAAAATGTTTTCCATACAAAGAACAATCAATCAATGTTCCTACATCTTGAACGAAGTTGTTTGGAAGGAAATCAACAGGTTTAACCATACTCGGAGTCGTTGAAAACGCGTAGAAATGGGCGTACGAGGTTTTCAAAATTTTTTTTGTACAAAAAACATTCAATCGATGTTTTTACAGCTTGAACGAAGTTGTTCGGAAGGAAATCAGCGGGTTTAACCATGATTGGAGTCGTTGAAAGTGCGTACAAATGGGCGTACGGGATTTTTGGCAAAGAAATTTTATCAACAATCTTCCAACGATTAAAGAACAGGTTGAATGGAGGTGGAACAGAACTTGGATCGTCGGAATCCCTTGAAAGGATCGTTGGAATCACCGGAATCAGTGTGGCATCGAATGGAGGATTGTCAGACGCCCTAGGAATCGTCGGAATCGCCCCAGAATTGCCGCGGACAGCTGGGATTGAGCGATCCTCCACTGGATCAATCGATTTCTCTTGGAATCGTGAAGGTATCAAGTGCTGCAGGGATCGAGTGTGTGCGAATGGCCCTGAAGGGTTGGAATCGGTTCGATTCTCGGTCCGGAATCGGACCTGGAATTGAACTGGACCGGAACTTCCAGCTTTAGGTAAAATCGGTTGGATCAATCGATTCCGACTGATTCAGCCGATTCCATCCGATTTTCGGAGAATTCCCCCTGGAATCAGTCCTTCTGTAGGGTATTTGATCCAATTCGATTACGGAATCGGCCGATTCCGATCTGATCCGGCCGATTCTTCCATCTATGGTTGGGACCCTAACCTTCTATTTTATCTGAGGTGCAAGATGCCAGAGACAAGGCACCTATGGCGGGTGCCATAGGCATGTGAGGCATTTTTTATCATTTAATTGTTTATATTTTAATAATACATATATTTGATATAAATAGTTGAAATAAATCTAATAAAATACTTGTAAAATTAAAATCATCATTTTAATAGCTATGTATTGTAGCCATAAATAAATAAAGTTATAACAGCAACATAAGGCCAATAACAAATATAACATCATAAGTTCATAACAATTAACAAGAGTAGAATACAAATTAAACATTACATAACATGATATCAAGGATTGTGGAATCGAAATTGGGATGGAGATCGGAGGCTATTGATCCAATTTGAATAGGATCGGATTGGTTCGATTTTGACCAATTCTCCGGAACATGAATTAGTCTGAATTATTTTTTATATTATTTCAACATAAAAAATTAGAAAAAATGTAAAAAATGTGATAATGTTGGAAAGTTGTGATCACCCCATTTGAGGTTGAGAAGAACACCTAGGGGTGCCCTGCCCTTGTTCAGGCACCCCTTCGCGGGAGCCGAGGGATGGGGAGTGGGGTCCTTGAAAAGGGTGAAAGGGGGGAATTGGGGTTTGGGGAGGGGTAGAAACCTGTTTTAGGGGGAATCGTCGAGGGAAATCGGGAATCACTAGAGGGGGAGCTGATTTTCGCCGGAGTAGAGCCCTAGGGGGAGGAGGGTGCCGGAATCGGGGGTCAGGGGAGAGAATCAGTCTAATCTCTCCCTAGGTCCAGAATCGGGTCTTGGATCGACCTGATTCTAAATGTGATGGGGTACAGAAAATGAAAGACACTTAATGAGGCTATTAACCCACAAGATTTTCTGACTCCCACAATTGGTTCTAGGTTTCCCAATTTTTTTAAAGTGATCTAATTAAGAAATTGTCCACTTAAGTTGCTTTCACTTTTATTTAATCAGAGGAGAAAGAAGAAAGAGGAGAAAACGCCAGTTTCGAAAATCTTGATAGATTTTGAAATTCGGTTGTACAGCTAACGAAACCGATTTTAGTTATCTGGATTAGGTCCACTCTAAGAAGCTCGCCAATGACCAACAGCAATTATGCTACTAGCTAGGACCTAATCGCACCAGGCATGGCATTTCGATGTAGATAATAGGAAAACAAAGCTATAACCATACAAGGAAGAGTGATCAGAAATGTACCTCCACACCAGAGTGTGGGGAAGACAGTTTTCAGCTGAGAGATTGGTAATCCCCCCTCTAATTACAATGAATTTAACAGATAAGTACAGAACCAAAATGATGACCCACACCTCACAGGGTGGTAATAGGTCTACAAAACTTTCTTGGAGGATTACCAATCTTCAGGTTGACAGAAAAACTCAAGATCTGCACCTTGCTTGTATTTTCAGCAACAATCTCGATTTCCAGCAATAGGGACAGCAATCAGATTTTAAGCTCAGAAAATTTGTCTCCTCACAGCCTTGGAATAAGGAGACCAGAACTAATGTGATTTCCTTCCAGTGGAGGACTAAGCTCACTGCCGGTAGCTACAAAAAGCTACCAAGGCCACAGGAAAATCACTGGTCCTCATCATTTTCAGTATCGAATAATGTAGGCAGATTCACACTTGTCTGCCAATTACTCTGACTAGTTGTTGCCGACAGCTGAACTGAGATTAAACTGACCACTGTATACTATCTAAATGAAATCAACCGAATTCAGAACCAGGAAACTTCAAGACATCGGCAGTTGAATATCACTTGACTGGAAATGGACCAGTCCAACAGTCAGTGTATGACAAAGAAATAACATCAACAGTGTCTGTCCATATGACTCCACAAAGATCAGCAAAAACAGAGGAACACGACTTCGGTGGAAATAGGACCGATCTCGCTTCCCATAATTTGTCAATAAAGTAATGCAGCAGTAAACAATATTCAGATCCGGAAGAACTCTGTTCTCGGACTGGAGGAGGACCAGTGCCTCGAACCGGAAAGAACCAGCAGATCAAACTGAAGTTAAATGAGTCGGAGAGGTGTGTTCAAACTAGAAGAGAATATCTGTTCTCATCAGGACAGCAGTTCAAATAACCGATCAAGACATTTTCGATTTCCAACACTTGTTAGAAAACAGGAACTCATCTCAGACGAAAACACTGATTCATTCAGTGGATGAAACCAATATCGGAATATAGAACGTCGATGAGCCTTTGTTCAGCTGTTGACAACAGAAAGTCAATGGACCAAAATGCTGGAAATAGTATTTGCAAACTATTCCAGATTCGGAAATCAACCATTATTCTCCAACCAGACTCAAAGAACAAGAGAGTATCTGTTCACCTCAGTTTTATCAACCATGATATAGAGCCGTATATGCAGGACTACCGTGAGTGGGAGGACGTACTCACAGTTGTAGCGCCATACTTTCCGTAAGCGTATTCAAGAGATCAAAGAAGTCTAGCCAATATTAAGACATAGATCTCATCGTCATAGGTCACAGACCTCAGATCCAAGAGGCTTCCGCGGACGGAGCTCAACAGAAACTCAACCAGCTAGAATGGCAACAACGAAGAGTCTGTATCCAGTGCGGGAGAGGAACTCTTCGGCTACCAGCACAGCTGGCCTCATAGATCCGACAGCCACTTCAACGAGGAAGGGAAAAACTCCAGTCGTTCGAAGAGAAGAAGGCGTCGGAACCAGATCCAGTAGAAGAAGAAGGAAAGAAGGCGAGCTGCCTTCAGGGAGGAGTCGAAAAGGAGGACGAAGTATCCTCAACAGAAGAAGGAAGGAAGTTCTGTAGAAACCGGAGGGTAGCTCCAACGGAAATGAGATTCAAGGCAAACCAGTGGATCCGAGAGGAAGGATTCGAACTCTCCAGAAGCGCATCGCCATGGCTCCAACGGAGGAAGGAGATCTAGAGGACGAAGATCGCGCTAGGTTTTCGCCGTCTGAGGAGCTCAAGGAAGGCAACCAGCCGCTCGCCGAATGGAGGAAGAGAAAGAGCCCGCGTAGACCAGCCGACCGCCGCCGGGAAGAAGACGAAGACCCGCCGCCGAGGAAGAAGTCGCGGCCAGCCGTTGCGAGTGAAGACGGGAGAGTGAGAGAAACCCTCGCGGGTTTAAAACCTGCGCACAGGAGAGAAGGGGGGGCAAAACCAGGAAGAAAACATTTCAACGGGAGGAATTTTCATTCAATGTATCATGTCGACTGGGGAGGGGTTCGGTCCTTTAAATAGGAGCCGGCCCACCCATTTACAAGTAAGTCCAGGAAAAACAATATACTAAATGAAAAAAATGCGTAAACAGCAACTAAAGTGCCTAAAATTATGTAAGCACTTCAGAAAAATCCAAAAAAAATACACTGACTAAACAAAATATAGACAATGATCTCCAAGCCAAATTGAACCCAAATTCTTCCTTCGTCGATCATAAACTTGACTAAATCGTGGCCAATGTCTAGTGTCCCCACTAAAATATTTTCAGATTCGATTGACCGACTCTCGATTCGATCTGGGATCGATCCTACCGTTTTAGACCGATTCTGTCGAAAGTTCGTGCTGAATTTGTAGTTCGGGTTGGAATCAGATCATCTAACACTGATCCGATCTAAGAATTGGTCAATCTCGATCCGGATCGACCGATTCTGCAATCCATGCATAATAATTTGTACTTTTGACTATATATTTTAATATATGACATAACATAACAAACATAACATCACAAATAATGTTACAACAACTAACGAGATATCTATTTTAATATTTTTAATAATTTATACTTATATAAAACATTACAACTTTTTAAAAATAAAATAAAAAACAAAAATGTCACTTCCAGGGCTTGTAGGGGGATCAAGATGTTAGGACCTCTTGTGGAAGATTGAGCATTGGGGGTTTCAAAGTGGGGGGAAGAGGTCTTAACTCTTAACTTACAAGATCCGGGCGAGGAGGGTGAGGTGAGAAATGCCAAGGTGAGGTGTATTTGCCTCGTCTCAATGCCTAGGCTCCTAAGACGAGTGCCTAAGATAGCATAGGTAACCTTTCTATGGTTTTTTGGTTTCTTTGTTCTTTTTATTTTGTTTTTGTGCTCTATTCGTCACTCAGTTCTTTTTGTACCCTTTTTCATGCTTCTGATGAATTATGTCCTTAGAACAAACAAATATAAAAAAAAGAAACTAGGCATTTTCTTTCAGGGGCATCTGAGGAATCATGGGTCTTTATCACTGCATGGAGAAAGTATGAATGGATAAATGGGCTTTTACACATTGGAATCTTTTATACTTTTTTAGCTGCAGCTCTTAATAACCCGTTTGGATACGTTTTTTTCCCCACTTTTGACATAAATTTTAAAAATAGAAGAGGAGTCATGTTTGGTTACATTTTTTTCTTCTTTCTTTTTTTTTTTAAATCGTTGCACTCTCCTTGGTAACTCTCTTTTGAAAACAAAACAGCAAAGCACATGTTTTGTTTTTGAGACAGACGCGGGAGGAGCATGCGGTCGACCCGGGGAGAGCGGACAACGCGGGGGTCGTGGGCGGGTGGAGCACCGCTGCGGGCGTGGGGGAGCGCTGCCGCGCCGTGGGGGGAGCGCCGCCGAGGAGAACATCGCCGGGGGTGGCTTCGGGCGGGGGGAACGCCGCCAGGGGGGGAGGACCTTCGCGGGCGGGGGTGCCTCTCGCCGGGGGGGGGGGGCTTCGCGGGCGGGGGGAGCGCCGGCGGGGAGGCTTCCGCGGGCGGGCGGAGCATCGCCGGGGGGGGGTTCGCGGGCGGGGGAGTGCCGCCGGAGAGAGTATCGCCGGGGGGGGGCCTTCGCGGTTCGCGGGCGGGGGAGCGCCGCCGGAGAGAGTATCGCAGGGGGGGGCTTCGCGGTTCGCGGGCGGGGGGACGCCGCCGGGGGCTTCGCGGGTGGGGGAGCGCCGCCGGGGGAGCCTCTCCGGGGGGGGGGGGGTTCCGCGGGCGGGGGAGCGCCGCCGGGGGGAGAGCGTCGCTGCGGGGGGAGGGGGGCCGGCGGGGGGCACTACCGCCGAGAGGGCCGCCGCCGGAGGGAGCAGATGCCGACGATGACGCGGGTTTTTGCTGGCCGCCGCCGTCACGGGGAGCGAGGCGAAACACGCCAAGGGGGTGGGGGCTTTCGCTGGCCGACGCCGCTGCTACCGGGAGGAGGGAGATGGACGATGCTGCGGGGGAGCCTTCGTCCTCTCTGCGAAGGAAGTCCGAGAGAGTTTCACAGAGTCGTTAGTCATAACCAAACACTATTATCTAATTTTTAAAAATTATGATAATTTTACCAAACACTAAATAATTAGACTCTTTTGATTTTAAAAATAAAATTGAGAAGTCAAATAATCTTGATTTTAAAAATGAAGTTGTCTTAAAATTAAAAGTGCTACCAAACACCCTATAATGCTTTCGTGCTCCCCTAAAGGGAAGCTCTGTTTGTAAATATACGTGTTCCTGTATCATCTTCTCAACTATCTGGATACTCTAGAAACTTATTTCTATATAATATTTTTGGTTTATTTTGCATTATGCAGGAGTATGTTCTGCCTGAAGAATACGTGCAGACCATGAGAGAATCAATGTTGAAGAGATGTCCAATTTCTTCGTATGATCAAGTCCGCTCAGTGTTTATTAAGGAGCTTGGGAAATTGCCAGAAGATGTATGGTCGACATTTTTTGTTTCTATTGCTTCACTGTTTTTAGAGTGAAAATCTATCGTTCTTGTTCGCTTTTCTGCAGATTAAATGTTTTTTTTGCACTAATTATTGTAGCTCAGTAGCTGAAAATTACTTCAGTCGTAAGCCATGACTAGTGGGGTGTTTGGCTGCATGATAATGAAGGTTTTTGTTTTAATTTTTAAAAATTGTAAGAAAACTTGTTAAAAGAGGTGCTTGGTAACCATGATAATTTTATGTTTTAAAAGTGATTTTCTTCTTAAACAAAAAAAGAGGGTCTCACCTCTTTCTTTTTTCTTGTGGTCCCCCACTTTGTTTGGTCATGTGTGATAGTTACTTTTTTTTTGTAATCACATCCCTCCAAACATGATAATTTTATGTAATGAGTTGGTTCACTTTTTATTTTAATATAATTTTTTATCATGGAAGTGTACAAAAAATTATCATGCAACCAAACACCCCATAGGACTTTTTAGACATTTTCTTTGCTCTTTAGTTCTATGTTACCAAAGGCATGAGGTGGTTAAGGTGAAGGATCCCTTGCCTCCCCCCAAACGCCTCCCCCTATCACTTCCAACGATGGAGGCGATGTCTGGCTCCATTGCTGCGGACGAGCAGGAAGCAAAGTTTGCCCACAGAAGCGGTGGCATTGCAACATTTGGTCGGGTGGAGACGATGAGGCCTGTGGATCCCCTATCAGATCCCGCATGCCCATATGTGCTGGATCTGCAGCTTAAGTTGCGGTCTGGTCCAAATGGGTGCTGAACTGCTGGTCGGATCAGGGTGGTTCAACATCTAAGGGGGCGGTCCGCAACTTAAGTCGTGAATCTTTTTTTTTTGGTTCGCCGGATTCAACAACGGATTCCGTGGATCCCCTCTTCCTTGCCCGAACAGATGCCGAACCTTCCTGCCTTAATGCTGGAGGTGCCCTGCCTCAATGCCAGAGGCAGCAATGTCGATTGCCTAGGCAACAAGAGCCAGAGCCAGACGTTGAGGCCTTAACTCGCATCACCTCATCGCTTAGGGTGATTGCCTTGCTCGCATTTGATAGCATAGCTTCAGTTTTTTATTTTCACTTTAGAAATTTCGGACTTTTGTTTCTTGGGCCAAGGTATTTGGTACAATTTTGAAAAACCAAAATTAACCAGTGAGTTCAGTTGGTCTGGCTTGGTTTGACTTGGATCGGTCATGCGGTTTTATTGGTGCTTGAGACCAAACCAAAATGAAATGAATTAATATACATATTATATTTAAATATATTGTTTTTAATTAATTTTGTTTAAAAAAATACTGTGGTGTCAGTGAAAAGAGTAGGATATATGTTTACTCTTGTCAGAATAATTATAGCAAGAGAAATAATTAATGTAGTTAGCGTTTACGCTCTATAACTTAGATAAATAAGTGCTATTAAAAAAAGTTTTTAGAGGATATAGATGATCTTATGCATACCGAATGTAGAGTACATAAACTTTCATATATAGAATGTTTTTGCTTGACTTATGATCTTATTCCGACATATACCTTTTTTATTTAATAATATTTGCAACAAAAAATAAAAGGTCAATTTAACTTTACTTTTACAAGAAGATTAATCATGCTCCTTGCAAATATTGTTATCAATAAAATGTTTAATACATCAACATAAGTTAGTGCTCTTTGATGTAACATTATGAGACAAGCAAACATACTCAAAAGAAAGAGTTAGAATAAAATGGTGAGAATTAAAATGGGAGAAGCAAAATACATTTATGAATGAACTTTTCAAGGTAAATAATTTGAAGTCAAATATAAAAACCAATGTTACGTGAATGAACATGACTAAAAAGATTAGAGAGATATGGCAGAAAAGTACTTGGAATGTCCAAGGGACTTGATCCCAAAGCTTGTTGGATTGGGATCGGACCTAGGATCTACCAGTACCGATCCAATCCGATCTAGATCGATTTAGATTGGACCAATATGGACTAATTATCCGGGAGGGTTGCTGATCCAGAATCGGTCTAGATCAGATTTTTTTATTTTCATCTGAATCACCTTGATTTTGCTATTGTGTAGGTAGAACGAACTCTTTTAACTCATCATCTAAGGAGGGTACCTGGGTACAATCACCGAGACTCATAGGTCTTCGCTTGACAACTAGTTTTTTCTATTTTCTTACTTTCTCTTCTTGCGTACTCTGTTCAATATTGCATTGATACATCTTCTTCAATAATTTGAATTCTCTAAAATTTTCTTTTGGACAATATACATGCCTTGAGCTGTGGTTGAAGGCTCTAGAGTTGGCTCTGGAGCTATGGTGTAAGGTGGGTCCCACTGGACTAGTGCTGTACAAGGAACCTGAGTACATTTTTTTTCTTACATTTGTTTATCTTCATTCTTACTTAATAAGCTGTCAAGCTCTCATTCAGCCCATACTTGATCATTGAGGTCATATTCTGGTGTTGGAGACGCATCTTTGTCCTTCATCTATCTTGAAAGCGGATGTTCTTATTGGAAGAGATATTCCAAGTCAACATCTTCTTACGATAGGCCTTGACCACCTGCATTGAGTCTTTTGCTCGTAAGGATCACCTACAAATTTTACAAATCTTTCTTCAGAGGTTCTATTGTGGTCCTTAATGTTCTTCGTTCTTAATCTCACGTTGTAATGACAAAATACTAGTTTGTCAAATATCTTGGTGATTTCGGTCTATCCATCATACATTACAATACAATTCCGCTCCTTACACATTGTCTTGAACCTATGTAGTTTGAGGTGATTGAAGTGAGGTATCCCTTGCCTCGCCTCAAGTGCTTGAGGTGGGCACCTTAGGCACCTGAGGTGATAAATTTTATTATTATATTTATTTTCAAATTAGGAAAAAATATGAAAAAGCTGAAAATATATATAAAAAATGCAAGGAATACTTCAAAAAATGCAAGAAATATACATAAATGTAGGAAAGCATAAAAATATGGAAAATTTATCTAAAAATGCAGGAAAATACATTTAAAAATGCTGAAAATATATCTAAAAGTGCAGAAAATACATACAAATGCAGAAAATGAATATATAAAAAATAACAAGAAACATGTACCTTTTCCTAATTCATTTATATCAGACTGCAAGAAAAATGAATACATCACAATGAAGTACATTAATATGTCAAGTGGATAATATTTAAACAATAATTGTAAAATAAGCATAAAAGTACATAAATAATCACAAGTTCAAAACACCATTAAAAAGTTCATTTAACTAATATCCCATCCGATTAACACAAATATTAATTGGAAGACCCATCGGTAAGATGAACATGAATTTTTCCATCCGATTATGAGGTATCTTCATCGATGGACACACTTTTTCCTTTCTCAAGTCTTTAGCTTTTAAAGACATCTGCTTTGGTGGATGAACCTTTCTCTTCTTCAACATCGGTTGCTAGCTCAACTTCCCTCCATGTGAAGTTGTGTGAACCTCTTTTTTACGTCTGTTCTCGAGTAAGAAAGACTTTTTTTGATACTCCGGACTTATCTAAGAAAATAGGTGATATCCTAAAAATATTAGGTAGTCCAGTGATAATTTAAAAATATAAGAACCAAGATTCGGGTTCTCTGAAAATTTTCATTTTTTCCCTTCTCAACCGGATGGTGCGAGTATCCGGCGTTAGCTTATATCGAGCAACGGCTCGAATGTCTTTGATTAACCGTCACGGCAACCTATTTTTGGAGAACGTGCACATCTACAAAATAAAGAACACAAAAGGGCAGCGGCCTTTTGGGACCAATGAAATGCAAACCGACATTTGGGGTTGATTTTATTTGGTTTGTTGGTTGATTTTGGTTGACTTAAAAGTCGGTTTTGTTGATTTTTGGGTTTTGAATTTGTTTGATTCAATTTGTTTTGGTTTTAATTTTGATGTGTTCGAAGAGTTTTAAGCATGTTTGGATTTTTGATTTGGTTGGTTTTCTGAATTTTAAGATTCTAGATTTTCTATTTAGGTTGATTTTGGCGAACTTTAGATGTTTGAGATATTGCTTGTTTGGTTTTTCTTTTGAAAAGGTTGATCTTTTGTCATTTATTTAAGCAAGGTTTGGTGCCCTTTTGAATGGATTTTCTGATTTTTAAAACCAGACTTTTTGGGTGTGTTTTCAAGTTGGTTATAATCTGTTTTTTTAGCAGATTGCTTATATCTGTTTTTTTTGTTGACAGATTTGGCTGAAAATCTGAAATTTATGTGTTTTGGGTTTCATCAAAAATCTGATTTTTGTTGGAAGTTTGATTTAGAATTGGTTCCTTTTTGTTAAAGATCGGTTGTTTGTTGAAATTGGGATGATTTTTAAGTTCAACTTTCAGATTTGTTTTAATTCTATTTTTTATTGAACTTGCAGATTTTTGTTATGTTGTTTTGTTTTTTATGTTATGTTTTGGTGGTTTGCATTTCATCCGGCCCATCGGGCTGCCATTCGGTGCCCAGAATCAAGCATCACAAGTTGACATCGGAGTCACTTCATTTCATTGAAAATGGAGTACATTGATAGATGATCCTTCCCCCAACTTAGGTTTTTCACCGGTTTAGAAAATTTTGGCATTACAACGGCATGCCGGTTAGTTTCTAACTCGGTGAAATTTACCCATCCAATACGGCTAGCCAATGACTTAGTCAAATTGGGGGAAGGATCATCGGCTACGGGAGCGTGCCCGCGCCAACGACCGGATCGACATCCTTGGACGTACCCGGGGGAGCCATCCGATAGATGGAGTTTTTACTCCTTAGTTTATTTTTTACATTTTTGCATTTCTGTTTTTGTTATTTGCATTTTTTTTTGTCAAGGCCACTTAGGTCAGTTTTGAGTTTCATTGGCGTTCAAAGCCGGCCTTCGATCTTCTTGGGCCGGAAGGGCCTGCTGGATTTGTGCTTGATCGCCTCCTCTTGTCTTTATGGTAGGGTAAGGGCCCACCCGGACAAACGATCGGCCCATCGTACGGATTCCAAAAGGGTCTGGGACATCCACCCCAATCCACCAATGCTGGAAAAATGGCAGGCTTCTACTTCATTACTTGTTGAGTGCCTCAGTGCTGTCCATCTTTTTGGAGCTCCACGGATTGCTGTCCTCCCAGAAGGCCACAAGGGGGCCGCTGGAGGAAACTATAAGCTTTTTTTTTGAAGGGGGGTGAACAAGGCCTGTTTGAAGGGCTGTTCGGATCGGCCACCTAGAGGCTGGTAACCTGGCCACAAGGGGGCTGTTCGGATGGACTTAGATGGGCCATAATGGGCCTGCACAAAGGGCATTTCGTGGGCTGGTTAGGGTGCTGGACAGGGGCCAGGTTGGGCTTAAATGGGCCGAGAATGGCCTGAATTGGGGGGGCCAGATAAGGTCTGTTTTTGGACCTGCACGCTGGCTGACCTGGTGGGCCGCAGAGGGGGCTGGGCAGGACCCGTTTGGGGTCAGCTTTGGCGTGCCGCAAGGGGGCTGATCAGGTGGCCTTAGACCGAAAATAGGCCTGCACAAGGGGCATTTCTGGGCCTGATTTTTGAACCTGATTGGGGTCTGAATATGGGCTGAACAAAGGCAGCTTCAGACCTGTTTAGGTGGTGTTTTGACTGGCCAAGGGTTGGCCAAGAGGGCTATTTGGGGATACCCCTGGGTCGGTTGGTCCATTGGAGGGGGATTAAGTAGAGAAAGAAGATGAGGGGCTACATATTTACATAATATTCAACCATTTGTTCTGCTTCTCCTTCTCTTCGTCTCCTTCCCTTCTCCTAGCTGCGGGTAGCCTCCTGCAGCAGGCGCACAGCAGAGGGCAGCAGAGGCGCAAGGGGCAGTGCCGCAGTAGAGACTCCAGCAGCTTGTCAGCGTCCTTCTCCTCTCCTTCTTTCTTTTGGCAGTAGGTGGCAGGCGCAGCAGCAGGGCACAGCTGGTGACACTTCGGCAGCCTGGCGGCCTCCTCCAGCAGTCTCCCCCGTGAAGCTGGCAGAGGGGCAGCCTGTCAGCGTCCTTCAGCTCCTCTCCCTGGATGGGCGCACATGGTCTTCTTATAGGGATGAGAGGGGAGGCCAAGGGATTGGTCATTCACGTAAGATGGCTGTTGGCTTGTCCTATGCAATTAATCCCATTTAATCTCTTGAATTCTTCTACGTTGGCCAGACCTTTGGGTTTCCCCATGCTTTAATTCCTTGACTGACCCTTGAATTCCCCATCTGACCAGTCCCCTCAGCTTTCCCACGCCATCAATTGGGCATGGTGACCTGGCGGGTGAGGTGGCAGGTGTGCAGATGGGCTGGAGCGGCTGGGGCCTGATTGGTCCCGAATTTGGCCTGTTTGATTGACCGCAGCCCACCCAGCTCCTCCTTCATGGGCTGTACGTACATGACTCCAAATGGGCTGGGGGCATTTCATTTAAATCAGAATAAAGCTTGGACCAGCTGGCATATGTACCCATGGGCCTGTTTTAAGGTCTGATTGGGCCTGATTTGACCCAATTGAGGGCCGATCCAGTTGGAAATTGGCCCGGACCAATTCTTCCATTTTCTCCCAATTTTTTTGTGCTACTCCTCACCTTTATGCACATAGTCCACTTCATCTCTAGTAATCTACTCATTAGCTTCATCGATATCATCCAAAGAAATAAGATCATGATTGAACTTCTCCATCCTAAAGTATATTGATACTTTTTTAGTTAAGAGGAGGACTTAATAACTAAAATAGGAAAAAATCAGAAAAAATATTTAATACGTTGTTTGACAATTTAACGATACTAACTAACATCAACAACAATTTAAAAAATCAAATTTAAACTAAAAAAGTACAAGCAAAAATAGTATTGAAAAAAATGTTATCTGACGAAATTAAACTAATGAAAGAAGTATATATGAATGTACTAAACTATTAAGTTGAAGTATAACAAAATAAAAGAAGTAGATATGAAGAAAATGAAAAAAAACAGGAATTGTATCTTTCCGACAATGTCCGACTTGTTCAGTAATTTTTTTCAGTTCCGATTAAAACAACATCGGTTTCTCTATCTTTCCAGTGTGCTAATAACAATACTTGAATCATATTTACAATGTTAACAAAAAGAAAAAGAAAAATTGAAAGAACATACCTTTTACGGCTAAAGATGGTTGTTCGACAAAATATGCCAAAAATGAACAACCAATATGCTATTAGGTGGATGTTATATTAGAACAATGTTGATGAATAAAAAAAAGACACATTGAAAAAACAAAAAAATTCAAAAATAATTTTAAATTGCACATGTTTAACACCTTTGAGAATGGGAAGAGGCTATAGACAGGTTTGCCGGCAGCATACGGTGGCAATGGCAGCTCCTCTGATAGTAGACGGCACGATGACAGCTTCTCTGGCGGCAAACAACGACGTCAGGTGCTGGAGGAGGAGGACCTTTGTTTGCAGCATGTGACCGTCGGAGGTGGGCTCATGCCTTGCCTCAGTGCCTAGGTGCTGAAGGCACTTGTCTTTGATGACATAGACTTGAACTCATCCATCCATGAGGTCAACTTATTGACATCATCATCCAACCCACCCTCATAGATATATTTCGAAGTTGAGACTTTTAATCCCCGTCTAGTCCCTCTAATGGCATCAATCGTTGTCTAGAAATATGGATTCTTGGTTGCATATGCAAAGATACCTATATTAAGTTAAGATAATGTTGTTAAAGTGAGTGTTATTGTATATACATGCATAAGTTAAAGTGAGTGTTATTGTATATACATGCATATGCAAAGAACATATAAAGCCCTACTTGCATGCATAGCACTTTTCATTTGTATTTCTTCATCATCGAAACTTGAAGAAGACATTTCAACGTACGTGGTTGACTTTTCTTTTTTTTTTCTACTTCTTTTTGATGAGATTTGTGTCTTGCTACCTGACTTGCAATTACTGGCTTTGCTCCATTTGAATCTCCCTTTGTGATGCTCGACCGGTTAAATATGTTCTCATTTCTTCTTTGAGTTCCATCAGCACCTTATTATAGTTCTTCACGTTCTCACCCACCTCACCTATATGTTGATCGAGATGATAGACACCTCCATTTATTTTCTTCTTGCATCATTTACATATATCTTTCTTTTTGTCCACATCTAACGTATGCTAGTGTTTCATCCAATGTTCTTATGTACAGGGGCATGTTGCTCATTGTCTGACATTTTTCTTACACAATAAATAGATTATAATTTAAAAGATATATAGAAGACAATCATCCTAAGGAGAGGAAGGGAGGGGAGAAAACATATCTCAAAAGGGGAGATGGAAACCTTCGCCAGAGGGGATGCCGCAGGGGACTGTTGGAGGGGTCATTGGAGGGGGAGGGGGCCCTAGAATCGTTTTGGGGGGGGAGACAGGGTGGAGGTGGAAATTGGGATCAATTTTTCTCATAATCGGGTCTAAAATCGGACTCAATTTCAGAAAGATCTATAACTTAAGGACTTTTGGAGAATTGACTTGGATCAGCTGATTCTCAATTTGATTCTCACACTCTAGGTCGATTCATACGATAATCAATTCTGAGCTGGTTGTTCATGTCATGGATCGGATCGACAAGGCTATGGATTGGATCAATCTAAGAATCGGTTGATTCCATTCTGGATCAGTTGATTCCACAACTAATCCACCTTAGGACAAGAGATGGCCATAGGACGAAGAGGTGCAAAATGTGAAAATGAATAAAAAATATTGGTTAAAAGGTTGTTATGTTGAAATCTCAATTTTTTATCTTTATAAAAATTAATTATTTTTTAATATTTTATTTTTTAATTATAAAAATATGTTTTGTATTTTAGGAATGGGGTAACTTTTATTTGTTTGAAGTTGTTTAAAAATTTATAAGGTTATGGTGTGGGCCATAAGATAGAGGTTAGATCGATCTCTCAACACCAATTCTCGAATGGATTGTTGCTAATTATGCATTGGCAACTCTTGATTAACTGTTGTAGCAACATATAATATATGCATCATTTGATGTTTATATTTGACAATCATCATAATGTTAGATCATGAAAAGTATTAATTATATAAATGGCATAAAGTTCATTATTCAAAGACATTGATGAGAAATTTATTTAATTCTTAAAGTCATGGGTTAAATGGTACATATAACATGTTACATATGATTATGCAGAATGACACACCGATAACAAAAGAGTCATTTTTTCAGTCTAGGTTGGCGTTGCTTTATCGATGTTAGCTGATGGGCGTTGCACGTCAGTCAAGTCACATTGAAGGTTTTAAGGGTCAGACGTTTTCTTAACACTCGGTGACTTGGTCCCACCGGTTCAAACATGCTTGGACTTCAATGTCATTTTAAAGTCAGATTGAAGGAGTTAAATGATGAGATCATAGTTTTGGATGGTCCTTTGTGCTTAGAGACGCATTACGAGATCATAGTGAGGGAGTTGGGGATCATATGCTCTTTAAACTCTGCGACTTAGCCTCCATTGATCCTTAGCCTTTGTTCTTTTTAGATAAAAGTCACAAGTCCAAATTCCATTAAAACGTTATGAGAAAAAGATATATCAATTCATACTTGCTGTCACGTAAATATTTGAAACATAGGAGTCTCTCCCTGACGTCAGGATCCACAAAAATCCTAAAGAAGTCATAAATTATTCCTCGACATGGACAGCCATATGATGCAAAATCAGATTTGGATTCTGGAAATGGTTTTCAAAGATATGTTTATTCTTTATGCATCAAATAGCTCATATCATAGCTGAAAAAATAATATTTTAGACTGAATTATCAGCAGACCCCTGGTTCAGCCCCGACCATTCTTGCATTAAAGAAATGATATCATTAGGTTCTGTTCAGCCCATGCAATCTTCCCGCACTTGAAGATGATTCACCACAAAAAGTCAATATCTTTGCATTTAAAGAATAGGTGGTCCATATTTTTTTCCCTTAGGGTACAGAACACACAACATGCTGACATAGAAGGGAAGAATCTATACAAGTGGCTTCTATTAGGAAGTTGTTGTCTCCCAATTTTCCATAAAAAATTTTGATCTTGATAGGGATAGGTTGTCTCTACACAACATAATGCCAACAAATATGCAACTCCGCCTTAAATGGGCCTTGTCAAGGTAGACTTCACTGAGAAAGTAGAGTTGGTGGTAGGGAGCCAAACTAGTCTATCGTCACTCTTCACCGTGGACCAAGCACCTTTTAAAAGGTTTCTCTTAAAAGTAATACACCACTTAGAGACCTCATCCCAGGAATTACTGACTCTAACATCAGGATTAGTGCTCAAGCCATTAATAAGAGTAGGAAACCTTTGTCAAGTGTAACATTACTGATCAAACAATCCTTTCAAAAGTAGGTTCTCCCATTCCTTATAACAATTGCGTTGGCCGAATTAAAAAGTTTTCAATTATGAAGAATTCCTCTACAAATGCTGGAAAGTTGACTACTGGTCTGAAGTCCCTGATCCAAGCATCATTCACACCAATGTTGTACTTAGATTTTAGAACAAACAACCTTAGCTTACAAAGAATTTTTATTTATATTTAATTTTCACAACCATTTTAAAAAAAGAATTTCATTGATAGCAGCAAGTGGTACAAGACCCGTGTTTTTTGACATGGGTTCTTCAAACTTAAAATAAAATTATCAACATGTTCCTATGTCTTAAAGATCCTAAGAACACAGAAAAATACTTAATAATATCTTGAAGCCAAGATATCAAATAGTCGAGTCAACTTTTTGTGGGCTATTGAAAACATCACATCTTTTTTCTGGCCCTTTTGTTATAAAATTGGCAGTTAGTTTAATACCTTTGGGACCTGGTCCATTGATCTGGTAAGTTTGTTTTGCCACCAATGGTTAGGAAGGGCAGGCCAAGTTGGTGAAATGGACCCATAACTGACATATTCTGGTGAGTGTATTATGATTTTGACACTTTGAAAAGTGCAATTTAGGGCCAGAAAAGTCCGTGACTATTTTTGTGTGAATTCTTGCAGTTTTGGTGCTTCTGGTCAAACCATCTTTTTGGGTCTATGATCATCGTTGCAGCATGAGACTGGATTTAAGATTTTTCTTAAAACCAAGTCCGTGCTTCTATGTTTTATTATACATAGAATTGCTGGCGTTTAATTCTTTTCTTAAATATTTTACTATGTTTTTTGGAATATTCCCTTTGTACTTTCTGGGAATTATCATCTGATTTAGTTCAATTTAAGCTCATAGGTTTTTATGGAGTTCGAGCAGGTTCCATTAGCAAGTGCTTCACTTGCTCAAGTCCATGCTGCTCGGACATATGACGGCAAAAAAGTGGCTGTAAAGGTACCACGAGTTCTTACCTTTTTCTCTTATTTGGCTGTCTACATTATGGTCAAAATTTTGGAGCTACTATGTATGGTTGTGCATTATATATATTTTTTGTTTATCTGCTGAGATTCAGCCTGTTGTTTAATATAGGTCCAGCATGTTCACTTGACAGATACCGCAATTGCTGATCTTACAACTGTTGAACTGTTGGTGAACTTTCTGCACTGGTGTTTCCCTTCATTTGATTACAGGTACATCTATTGTGAATGTTCTTTCTTGACTGAAGCTGTGCAAGTTAAGCTGTTAATGAACTTGTGATGTGGTTAAGTTTCATGGTGATTAGGTCATTATTACTCGTTTACATGTATACATGTTTACCATTTAACAAATTTCTTTCTGCCATTCATCAAAAATGCTGCTTTTGGCTTATTTCTAATAACTTAAGAAGTTTGTCCTTTGTCGTCAACTGTACTTTTAAGCTTATTTTCTGTTTAATTTGTTGAATTTGATGCACCTATATTATTTTTTTGGCTTTAACTTTATTTTCCCATTGTTTAGGCGCTTATTACTTGCCAATAGATACACGCACAAGATGTGTTAGCACATTCCGAACTTTAGTTGGTGCATATCCTCCAGTCAATGGTGAGGCAACATGATGGTGAAAGTTAAAACTTCATATTGTTGACAAAATAGAATATACCTAATTGCATAATTCATCAAAAAGCTGTACACTTTTAAGCAATCAATACATAACCTTTATTGCTTGTTCCGGCCTCCAGGTCAAAAATTGAAATTGCTGATTTTAGAATCTAAGGGTGCGTTTGGGAACCACTCAGAAGGACTTTTTTTTTACTTCTTCTCTCTGAAGTGCTTCTAATTTTTATGTTACCGTTTGGCTACACTCCTATTTTCACTTCTCCTCCTTGTCGAAGGCAGAAGTTCGGAGGAGAAATTTTCTCCTTCTGAAAAGTGCTCCAAGCGCTCCCGTGCCAGCCCCCGACCTTGTTCCTCCGTGAGCGCCCCGGCAATGGACTCCCTTCGGGACCCCCCTCGGCGAGCTCCCTCCCCCACCGGTGACCCCCCCCCTCGGTGAGCCCCCTTCCCCCACCGGCGAGTCCCCTCCGCCACCGGCGACCCCCCCCGGCAAGCCCCCTCCCCACCGGCGATCGCCCTCCCCTTCGCGAGCGCCCCGCGGCAGCGTACTCCCCTTCGCGCCCCCCCTACCACGTTGACGAGCCCCCTCCGCCACCGGCGCCCCCCCCTCGGCACGCCCCCTCTCCCACCGGCGATCGCCCTCCCCTCCGCGAGCGCCCCCGCGGCAGCAGACTCCCCTCTGCGACCCCCCCGCTGGACATGTCCCCTTCGCGAGCCCCCCTGTGTCGGTGAGCATCCTCCCCCTCCGTAAGCCCGCACCCCGATGAGCACCGATGAGCCCCCTGCCCCCTGTGCTTGGCTTGGGACGAAAATGACTTCTTGATTTGTCAAAAAAATATCCAAACACCTTTTGCTTCCATAAATATGAAGCACTTCAAAACGAAGTGCCTTTTAAGAGAAGGTCCTTCTACGAGAAGTTCTCTCACCGAATTGCCAAACGCACCCTAAATAGCTGAAATTTGCTCAAGTTGAAAAGATTGAGCATGCATTTAAACAGTTGGGTACCATTATGTTCATTATGGCCAGTCCTTTAACGTCAGTTTGGCCAAACTCAAGGAGAATTGAAATTGGAATCGATTGGTACTGATCTGATTTGAATCCGATCGGATTGACTGATTTCTTTAAAGGGAAACTGATTCTGAATCAGTCTGGATCATTTTTTATTTTTTTCTTAAATAAATCATAAAAATTAGGAAAATTTTTAGAAAAATGAGAAACCCATGCAATGATCCTAAAAATAAGAATGTAACATTTAACATATTTTTATGATATATATAACTGTAGACATGCAAATTTGGCATAGTCATGGGAGTTAAAATTCATGTCTTTAATTTTTTGATGAACCAATTGATTTCTCGGAGAAATAAGTAAAATAGTTCATTGGGGAGCTAACGTCTCGACAGATGTCCTGGTAAGTAGGACATCAGACGACTCCCCTTGCAGGACAATACACATTCCCGCCAAAATCAAGTAGATTTGACCTCGGTCGGCATAGTTTTTACCTACATTTATTGATGAACAGTACGAAAATGTCTCATCACCTGATATGCCATGTACTGTAGCGGCGAGAGTCAACCTTCGCACCGGCTTTCGACGCGGCATATTTAAGGACATTAAATGACTGACAGACATCTTGTCTATCAGGACGTCAACTGTTATCTGACAGTGTCAGTCGATGCCTGAATTACACCTGCCTTGTGTCTGTAAAAGAAGTCCTCCTAACAATGTTTTCAATAAACAACATAATATTCATTGTCAATAGCATAGTTATTAGAGGCGCTCGCCGCAACCGCCTAGGCGGTTAAGGCTGGTGAGGCGCTGGCAAAACGTCTCGCCTCGCCCCAAAATGCCTCGTCCTGCCCAAGTCAAACAAATTTGGCCAAACATGATCCATTTCTTAATTTAATTATGATATTTGTCTTCTTTTGTTATTGATTTCTACTCTCATTAAGTTGTTATGCTATGTTATGTTTGATTTGTACTCTACTCTTGTTAGTTGTCATGATGTTATGTTTGTTATTGACTTTCTTTTATTGTTATAACATTATTTATTGATGAATATAATATATTGTTATTAAAATAATGTATTTATTTCAATATTACAAATATTTTTTAGATTTATTTCAACTATTTGTATTAGATATATGTATTATTTAAATTAAAATAATTAAATAATATAAAACGCCTCGAGCACCTGAGGCGAGGCGCTAGGTCCCTCGCCTTGGGCGTCTCACACCTCGAATAACATAGGTCAAGAGAGCCTTTAAGAGTTCATCAACCCACTTTTCTTCAAGAACACCCCCGAAGCCAACACCAAGGCACCCTTTCTCTTCAACACCCACCCATATTGCCATACTCGAGCTCTTAAGGCCTCTACATACAAGTAATCTCTCGAGATCCTACACCAACAAGGTCTTCCAGAAGGCCTTGCACGCCATCCATCAACCGAGAATCCTTCTGAAGGAGCGAGGAGCATCAACCAAGTGGAGTTCAGCCTCAGGAGCAGCCTGTGTAGTTAGAGGCGTTCGCCTCAACCGCCTAGGTGGTGAGGCGAGGCGAGGCGGTTCAAAACCGCCTCGCGTTGGGCGATCTCGCCTGAGGCGGTCGCCTCCGGCGCCTTGTGCGCCTCGCCCGCCTCCTCCTCCTATCCGGTAAGAACCGGATCCGGTAAGAACCGGATCCGTTTAACTTAAACGCCCCCCCACCCGCGGTTCTCTCTCTCCCCGACGCGCAAGGAGCCCGACGGAACAGGCTACTAGGTCTCCTGCCGCCGCCGCCGCCTGCTGGTGCTGCCGCCGCCGCCGCCGGAAGGTGCTGCCGCCGCCGCCGCCGCCGCCGGAAGGTGCTGCTGCTGACGCCGCCGCCACCGGAAGCTGTTGCCACCGCCGCCGCCGCAGGATCCTCTTGACGCCGCCGCTGCCACCGCCTGAAGGTGCCGCTGCCGACGCCGCCGCAGCCTCTTGACGCTGCTGCCGCCGCCGGAAGGTGCTGCTGCCGACGCCGCCGCCGCCGGAAGCTGTTGCCGCCGCCGCCGCAGATCCTTCGACGCCGCCGCCGCCGCCGCCCGTGCAGAAGCTTTTTCCGCCACCGCCGGCGCCTAAAGCCGCGCCGCCGCCGCCGCCGCAGATCCTCTTGCCGCCGACGCATCTCCCACCGCGACGCCGCCGCTCGTCGTGGCCGCGGGTGGGTCTTTACAGCTCTTAATTATTTTTGTTTATTTTTTATTCGTTTGGTTATTTTCATTTAGTACATATTTGATTAGATATTTATGTTCGTTAAATATTTATCATTTTGCTTTGTAAATATTTATCTGATATCACATATATCATTATTAAAATATATATTATTATAATATTCAAAACGCCTCAAGCGCCTGAGGCGCCCGCCCTAGGCGCCTGAGGCGAGGCGCCGGGTCCCTCGCCTCAAGCGCCTCACGCCTCGGATAACATAGGGAGCAGCAGATGTCGTCACATTCAGGACGTCAGATGTCCCTAGTTTTGGGATGTCAAACATGCATACTATCAAGACATCAGGACCTTTAGAGCACTGAATTTTGCTATCGGATCTTCTCTCCCTCATTTTCTCTTGTAGCCTTAGGTTATCATCTCTTCTCAATCCTTGTCATAGTTTATATTAGCATGTATAGAATACTTAATTTTTTTTTGCATCATGAAAGCATTTAATAGGGGTTAGGAGATAGTCCTATATTAGTTAGTCATTCTCTTTTTGCAATTTCATGTTTTATTTGAATAAAATGCTACACTTCGTTTAGTGCTTACCATTTTTTCATGTTTCTTTGTTTCCGCTCACTTTGTAGGAGCAAATGAGTCATTTCTCTGGCTCCTTCTCAGCCGGCCGAAGAAAAGAAAGTTGAAACACACCACAAACCTTCCGCTACGGTACGTATGGTCAACTTTTAGTCTTTTCCATATGTTCTTTCCATTGACTCTTTTAGAACTTCCGGCTTATGGCGACCACATTCCTTAAAGAGAAGTTCACCCCCATATCCCCCTTGCAAAGATTCTGTTCGTACAATAACATTGCAAGATGCTTTTATTTAACATATATAACATGATAAAATTGAAAGTCATTAACATAAAATGTAATTTTTTACTTTTTCTTCACCAATATTTATGAAATTAATCTTCATCCTCTTGCCCTTGAGTCTCCTGTCTACTCCATTGAGATGCGCTTGTCATTATCGGTATGTTTCCATATGAAGAAGGTGAATCAACCATCTCACTAAAATTATATACAGTGTCTTGAATAAGTATTGGTAAAATAGTTGGATAGAATGACTGGAAATCATTTGGAGACACTTGTTTTGGATAACGAGCTATTGTGTACTCATTAAAAAAGTCTTCATTCCATCTGTGGCTTCTCCCATTGGAATGTTGTCTCAAGACCAAATCATCTCTATTCGTCTCATTATTTCATACACTAGTAGAAGGGTCTCCACATTCTCTACCTTCTCCGCCACTTGGTTGGGTGGGTAGTATGAATTCATCATCTCATTCGAAGAGTGTGAGGGTGGTTGTACTGCTTGTTGGACTCACATGACTTTGCATGATATCCAACTCTTTTTTATTGACTTTTTTTTTAACTGTGTCATGTGATGAACTTTCAAGCCCCATACTTTTCTTCAACTATGCAAAGTGTCATATTTTTCTTACTGTTATTTTTATCTTTGCCCTCATTGGATTGATATTTGGTTGTGTAGTTGGGGTGGTGCTAGAGCTGAGACTAGGGTTGGAGCTGCATCTAGGGCTGCTAGGGCAGAAAATGGGATTAATTAAGGAGTAGCAGAAACTTCCTCTTCCATATTTTTAGGCTTCAACCTTAACATCATCTGGTTCTCTTTTTGCCCATGCATACTTCTCAAGTTCAAACTCAAGTAGGTGCTCCTTGGTTGCTAATGTAATCAATGTCCACCTTTTCTTTGCGGTTTTTGTGTTCTATGTCTTTCTTCATATGCTCCACTTGTAAACCTTACAAATCTTTCATTTGACAATTTTTGGCAGTCTTTGATATTCTTTATGTGCAACCTCATATTATGATGACAAAATAATAACTTCTTCAGCCTATCAAATGTTAGCTTTCTATTCTTCTTAGTGTGTATCAGGTTGAATGTATTCCAGTTCTTCTCACAATGAGAAGAATTGGTACTCTGGCTCAAAATCTTGATGTCAATAGATGTAAATGGATTTCATTCACTTCTTGTGTTCACATGAACTTATAACTTAGCTAAAAAAATAACCAATAAAAATAATTAGGCTTTAGATTGAGGATTTGTCATAAGAATATATTAATATCAAATATCATATTAAACATATTAGAACAAACTTTGTCACAAAAATATCTTAGATTTGGAATTGAATACATTCTAACTCTCATTTTGTAGTGTTGCATTTGAAAATTGATAAATATGAAATAATTAGTATTCTTAAATAAATATTAAAAAAATTTAGAATAATTAAGAATAATTTACTTCTATTTTAACTTTTATTCTATCATGTTGAGACCTGGACAAATGTTGTATGATAGATAGAGTACACTGTGACACTTCATTGTCATTGGACATTTGTTCTTTATATTAGATGTGGGGGTTTAAAAAATATCCTACAATCATTCAATTATATGTCAATGTCTCGTATAATGTTTAAAATTAAAATAAAATAAGCACAAACACACTTAAATATGTACTGCATGTACATCATGATGCTATATCCTATCCTATTTGACATTAATTATTTTTTATCATTATTTGTATCCTTTGGTATTCTTCTTTTTGATTTTCAGTTTTGCACAGTCCATTACATCATAAAGAGTCCCTATTTGGTTCTTGTCATTTATGTTAATTAACTTCAAGACAACTACTAGTGGCTAAATAATGGACAAGTAGTAGACAATCATATCTCAAAATCTCTTGTCCGTGATTAAATTATCCATTTTCATAAGAATTTTCAATTGATCCTCTTTGTTATGCAGGTTGTTGACCATATAATTATAGTAATCTTCTGCATTTATAAACTTGACCGGTACATGTCTATGTCGATGTAAACTTTACAGAGTAATGAAATTTGTAGCAAAATTAGTAGGACCATGGCTGATTAGATTGTGCCCCTCAGTATGATTCCTTTTGATGTGCGATAAACGGGATGCAAATAAATATATAATGTAATCACCTATGTCTGCCTGACTAGTGTAGAGACTGAAGGCTCCTAATTGGTTTTAGGCGTAAGCCTCATCAACGTGGTGAAGTGCTTTGACTTGAGTCATAAACCTCAATGCCTCAAGGTGGCACCTTTTTAAACAATGCTTTTAGCAACTGCTTTTAGTCTTTATATTGTCTTTAAAAATCAGTATCTTCTACTATGACGCAGAGTACTTGATAAGCTTATTTGGTTATAAAGTGCTTTTATGATTGTGGATTGTCATAATAATTTTTTAATGGTTTCTTAACATCACTTTTGCAGATGGTTGGTTGATGAAATTCGTGAAAGTGCGCCAAAGGCAAGTTGTTTTTTCTTTCATGTGAGATTTAGTGCATGATGCTTAGCTTTTTATTGCATGCTTAGCGTTCTTCTACCAGTTATGTATTAACTACAGAAATCTGCATGTTTTGCCTTGCCATTTCTGATATGAAGTCAACGAGTTATTTATTCATGCACAGTTACGCGCAGAAGATGAGGGTACTTTACTAATGACTGAAGGTTAGTGGTGCAAACAAGCAGATACTTTTGTAGCTTGAGACTAGACTATGTTAAATGAGGAGCTTGATTAAGTATTCAATTAAATATTTATTTAAAAAATAACATAGGATCATTCAATAGTTATATAATGTTAATTAAACATATTAAATAAGTTGAAATCGAGCTTAAGTCAAGCTTTATAAACAAGTTCAGACTGAGTGACCAGAAATCGGCTAGTCACTGAATCTTAATTGGTGTTTTGTCTCTGAAGGAATGCTTATAAATATTTTTTTTCAAGGGTCTTTTTTACAAGTTGGCTCTATATAAAGAGCCCTTTATGTACTCTCGATGCAGTGGAATGATAGAGTGAAAATTGGGGAGCCAATTTAGCTGTTTGGTGCTGTTAGTGGGCTTGGCCCCAATATCTTATATTCACCCTCTACTCCAGCTGGGAGCCACTCTGATCTTCACCATGCAGCCTGCTAGTCTTCTTTACCTCCTACTCACCTTCGGCTTTCGTGCCTTCCTCTATCCTTCCTCTTTTCAGGTTCTACCTCACCGGTGCTTCACCTTACCATCTTCTTTGTCTCCGATTTGCATCGACATGGTGGTCAACATTAGTTTAGCTTCATCATCATCCATCAACTTCATCAGCACAGTAGCACACAGGTTTGTTGACGCTGCTGAATCACTGGATTACATGATCCTTAGTGTTTATGACACTTGAGCAACAATGCCAGCTGGACACTTCACTACAGTTATGAAGTTCATAACAAATCTGGCTAGTTCCTTCTCTATGGCAGGCTCGTTTGGCGATCCCCAAATGTGATCCTTCCAGTTATCTTCTTCTCTGACAGGTCCTCCTCCGGCTCCGTCGTGTGAGCATCACCCTTTAGATCATCATTGTTGGATGATCACAGTGCCCCAATGTCTAGATTGATGCACTCCACACTCCTTATATCAATCTGAAGCCAGTGGGATCTTCTTAACTTTATTGGCCGCTCCATCCGTGTCGTGATAGCTCACGACTCCAGGTTATTGCAGAGCTCTGTTGTCGTCCTGCAATTGGCAGGCCATTGTCTCTGGAAGCACTGAGCTCTCGCCTCCACCACACACCTCCATGACATTTTGGTCTTCCCCAATCCGCCATGTCATTCCTTGTTATGCTTGAAAGGATGATGAATAATGCACAATGTAGAAGGTTTAGACATGTGAACATTGGGGCTACAATGTCATGGAGGCTTTATTGTCATTCAGTGTCGGATGGCCCTTCACGTGATCGGACCATCAGCATTGGAGAGGCACCTCTTTGATGCCATCCACAAACCCCTTTCATGTGCTCTCTGCATCTGAGTACAAAGACAGCCGCAACGCCAGTTGGCGGGTAGACCTGGCCGGTTCACCTGACTCAGCTGGGTTTGATTTTGGACTGGCCGGTTAACCGATCACCTGGTCTAATGCTGGTTCATGATGGTTCTTCACTTGTTCAAGTTGTTTAGACGTGGTATATATTTAAACTAGTTTTCATTCGATTTGCTTTAGTTTGGTCTATTTTAGTTTGTTTCCGGTGTTTAATTTTGGTTTTAAGCCGCTTGTTCCTTATTGAGCTTCATAAATGAGCTCAGATCGACTCAAACTTGAGCTTAGGCCTCCAATTCCAGTTCAAGCTTGAACTCAGCTTAATCAAACAAACGAGAACTCATATATGTTGAACTCTTAATGAGCAGAGCTCGAGCAGCCGACTTAATTTTATTGTCTCCCCTACTAAAGGCTTGTGTGGCATTGTCATGGAGTCTTATATCCATTAGATTGGGGTTCCATAACATACATCTTCATCTAGCTTTTTTTATTTGTCTCAAGGTGGGAATAGTACTCAAAAGCCAGCCAAGAAGGTTTCTCAAAGCCATCGAAGCCAGCCGTCTTTGATGGAGAAACGACGCCGAGGGTTTCTTCTGCCATCGGCGTCGTCTTTAGTGGACCAGGTTGCCTCCGCTGAGGCCACCTACTATTCTTCCCAGCTGCTGTCAATGAAGAAGTCCGGAGGATCCCTTCTCAGAAACAGTGAGTCTTTCGCTATTGAGCGAGCTGGGCACTGCAATGACATCGCCCGAAGGAGTCTTCTCCCCGCGCATCTAAACCATTGTGAGGTCGTAGGTTGTCGAACCCGTCAGCATTGTCGAAAAGGGTGGTTGCGAGTTTGTGAAGGTCTTTTGACCTGCAGTTCAATCGAGTGTGTGGTCCACAAAAAAAAGGTGTAAAAAAAAGAGAGGAGTGCTTCCCACCGGATGAGGCCCAGTAGGAGCATGGCAATGATGGGCTGGGAGGAGAGAGGCCCAATGAACCTCCATCGGACAGTGCTTCAAAGAGATTTTTTTTTTAAACAAACATCAAACATTTAAGTGAAACTAAATAAGAATCTATTAATTAATTAAACAAACCGGGACAAGCATGGGGTCGGTTAAAAATCCATCCCATGGTCTCGGCATAACATAAAAAATTCTGAAATAAATGAGTAACCAAGAGGTCGGCTAAAAAAATCACCTCTTGGCCATTAATTAAAAGATAAAATAAAATATAACAAACAATAAACACAAATCTAAATAAAAATTTATCAAATTAATTTCACGAACCGAGACGAGTATGGGGCCGGTTCTATACTCACCCCATGGTCTTGGCTTAACTTAAAAGAAATCTAAAACAATGGGTAACCAAGAGATCGGTTCTAAACCCACCCCTTGACCCTTTTTAAGGTAGACATCAAAAGGTTCATTAAGAGACCCCAATGTCTTACCACTCTATAACAGTGGATGAAAATAATCAATATGAGTTATCTTTCTACATGCCTATCAAAGGCCGGAGCATGCTTAATCTCAGGTTTGATGGACAAATTCCATAATGCCAATCAAAGGCCAAATTGATTTATAATCTGGATTGATGAGAATTATGGCCTTCATGCCTTTCTCTACCTATTTGTAATCTGATTCCAAAGATTAAAAAAAATGTCATGTTCAGTGCACGTGATTCTATAAAGAACATGAACAGCCCTATGAATATGGAGGAATGCATCCGTTTGAAAAGTGGGAACAAATAAGTGGAATGATAAGGAAGCTGTAAGGCGGGAGCTGCTGTCAGAGCATAACTAAATCAGAGCTTAGTGGAGATTGAAAAGAAATCATCCTAGGGATTTTCAGAGCTTGCCAATCTGAATGTTGAGTCCCCCCCCCAGCGTCAGAAATCAGGGTGAGGAAAGGAGAATAATGATAAAGAAAAAAAATCAAGATCATAACATACTGAACAAATTGACAAAATTCAAACGTTGTTCCAACATGTCAAACCTTAATAAAAAGAAGCAGGCAACCAATTCATAATAACCCAAGTCCCTTAAAAAAAATGAAAGACCGGTACACCCATCTGTTCACATATCTGAGGATTGAAATTTCAAATAGACAGGGAGTTCATCGACCAAAACTCAAAAAAACTACTTAAAAAAAGAAGAAGAATGAAAGAGCGGAGAATAAATTAAGGACATTAGTGATCAGCCCCCTGATAAAGATAAAACCTTGTAGTTCTTTCAGAGTTCGTGAATAGCAAATTAAATCCATGCAAACTGTGAAATTAAGAAACTGTAAGATAAACAGAAATAAGAAAAGGAGAAGCGGCCACAACTGAAATAATAACTTCAAGCTCAATAATCTACCCAGCAGACTCAACCCAAGTTGTTGGGGAAGTGATGTGTCCAGGTGTCCTCAATGGAGTTGGTTGGAATAAGAGATGTCGATTCATAGCCAAAGGTGAACCAGAACCTCCAAAAGCCTCAATCAAAATGACTCAAGACAAGCATGATCTACCAGGAATCATGATTTCAATGAAATCAGCCGAGTTCAAAATAAAACTCATCCTCACAAACAGGAGATAATTATCAAGTTCAAACCACATCAAATTCAGATCAAGCTTTGCAAGTTTTTTTTAGCGTGCCAAATCTTGCTCTCAAGGGCATACTTAAGGCAGCAAATTCAAAAAAAAAGAAACATTCTTAAGCAAACCACAAACATAATCAAGTACATAAACAGAGTTTGTATTGATATTAATCAAGCATAAACATGATAACGTTAAATCCCAAAAGAGATTTTCAAACCTTAAGCGATTTAAAAATGAATTCAAACCAATTAAAACCAAGTCAAAATAAAATCTTAACTATAAATGAACAATCAACCCACGTAATTTTAAACCAAATTTGAAATCTGTAGGCTCCAAGGATCGCGGGATCGGGATCGGGATCGGGATCAGTGACCACCGATCCGATCCGGATCGGGTCGGTCCGGATCGGCCGATCCTCCGGAAGAAAGGGCGTCCTGGATCGGTCCGGATCGGACAAATTTTTTTAACTTTTTTAAATCATAAAAATCCTCAAAAAATCAGAAATAAATATAGAAATAAATAATTTTTTTTTAAAAAATAAAAAATAATGTGGATGACATTCTATCAAATAATGTCATACAACGTAAGTTTCTTTCAAGAAACTATCATATAAGTATAAATTATTATATAAAAGAGAGAGAGAAGAGAGTAAAAATAGATCTTTATGTAAATTTAAGTATATAATATATATTTATGATTATGAATCTTCTATATATGTGATAGTATAAGTGATAGTGAAATATATTAATATGTTTACACTATCATCAGCGGGACGCAGAGTAGTCGCGGATCGACCTGCGCGGTCAGGTCGCGGGGGTCAAGGGGGGTAGCGCCCCTTGTGGGGAGTATCAGGGGGGCAACGTCCCCCGAAGAAAAATTATTTTTATGGTGGTAAAGGGAAGGGGGAAGAAGGGATCGGACCCCCCTAAATTTACCTGTTTAGGGGGGGATCGGCCAATGTTTAAGGTGGATTGTTGGGGGGAGGGGTCTAGGGGAGCCCTAGACAATGAAGGGGAGGGGGGAAGTGAGAATGAGGGGTGGAAAGGGGGAATCGGTCCGATCTCCCCCTTATTGGGGGGGATCGGACCAGAAAATGGTCCGGAATCGGGTCCTGAATCGATCCGATTCTGGACCCTTCCGGGTTCTAGGGAATCGGTTCGGATCGACCGATTCCCGGATCGATCCACCTGGATCGGTCCAGGATCGACCGATCCGGTCGATTCAGACCGATCCAGCCGGGACTCCCGACTGGATCGGTAGTTTGGGCTGGAATCGGATCGGTGGGTACCGATCCGATCCAAGAATCGGCCGATCCCGATCCGGATCGGCCGATTCTGCAATCCATGGTAGGCTCCAAAGGAATCTGAACATTCCAAACTACTTTTGAGACATAATAGGACCGGACCAAGTTTCAGCTAGCCCAATCCTTAATTGGGCCAAAACAGGCCATAAACTGACCCATGGGCGCAATCCACAGCAGGCCCACCCCTTATTTTGTTTTAAAATAATTATCCTCCAGCTCCTTTGAAGCCCATTGCGCACAGTCCATTAAAAGAGGGGAGAAAAATGAGCGGAGGCTAGCAAAACAGACCCAATTCAGGCCACATCAGCAATGCCAGCTCACCTGCCACCTCATCAGACCCCACCGCCCTGTCCACATCAGTCTCCACTTCAGATTTGACCCATTTATGACATGGGGAAGGCCAGGGGACTGGTCAGTACGGGAGAGCTCAAAAGGTGATAAAAAATTTAATGGTTTAGGAGAATTCAAGGACTTAAAGCCTATTGACCACCTAGGACAGACCGACAACCACTTTACATTAACTCTGACCACCTAGGACAGACCAACAATCACCTTACATTAACTCTTCAGCTGTCTCTTCATCACCCCCCCACCTTCTATAAAAGAGGGAGGGTGCCCAAGCCAAAGAGGCTGCTGGAAGAGGCCGACAGGCTGCCCCTCTGCCTGCTGCTGTACGTCTGCACCTACTCCAAGTCCTGCCAGCAGTCAAGAGAAGAAGAGAAGAAGAAGAAGAAGAAGAAGAAGAAGAAGAAGAGAGCTTCTGCTCCTGTACATCTGCACTTGTTCCAAGTCCTGCCAACGGCCAAGAGAAGAAGAAGAAGAAGAAGAAGAAGAGAAGGAGGAGGAGAACAGGGGGGGACCCCCTTGTGGCCTCCACTTGGCACCAATCTCTCTTGGAGGGGAGATCCTTTCGTCATCGTTCTTCATCCTCTTCAACATCAGAAGTAAAAAAGGTAGGGGAGATACACATTAACTATGTATCCCTCTTAAGGGCACCACTTCCTTCTCTTCTAAGTTCTCTTTTCAATCCCTCTCATGGCCTAAACCGGCCTTCCTTGACATCGGCACCCATGGCCTAAACAAAGCTTTTTGCCAACTCCATTTTGGCCAACCAAAATACTTTTAATCAGTCTCTCTTCCGGCCCTTTGCACACCCCTCTGAACAAGACATTTTCACCTCTGTTCGACCCCCTCCCAACAGCTCCTATGCAGCTTTTTAAAATGCCTCAAACAGGACCTGTTCTGGCCCCTTGTGCAGCTTCCATAAATAGGCCATATATTTTTTTATTTAGTTTCTTGCCGGCCCACCTGAAGGACCCCTAAGTAAGTCCCTAAACAGATTATCTCTGGCACCTGCCCAGCCCCCTGTCAGGTCCTCTACAACAAGCCCTGTTCAGCCCACCGTAAGTCCCCTTAAACAGCACATCTTCAGACCCATACACAGGTGCTGTTCAGCCCCCTGCCGGCCCACCAAATGACCCCCAAACAGGTCCCTAAAAAGCCCATCGAACAGCCCCTGTTCAGCTCCTTAAAATCTCTAAAATAACACCTGTTTTGCCCCTTTGCGCAGGTACCCAAACAGGCCCTCAGGATCTCCCCTTTTGCAGCCTGTTCGATCCATCCTCTAGACCCCCAAACAGGTCCTAAAGCAAGGCTGTTTCCAGCCCCATTCGGCCTCCCTATCAGACCCTTATAGTAGACCACATTCTGTCCGTCGTTGTGACCCCTTGTATGGTCACCTTTTGCCCTTTCAAGCAGACCCAAAACAGGTCCTGTTCGACCCTACCTAAACAGCCACCATTTCGGTCAAATCAGACCCCCTACCTGTTTGGCCCTTCTAAACAGACTCTTTCTAGCCCTTTTGTAGCCAAAATCTTAACCCCTTTGCGGCCAAGCTAGATAGCCCACAATTAGGTTCTATTTGCCATCGCAAAACACACACACACACACATGTTTTCTTGGCAGTCCCTTTTGTGGCCTTCAAAGAGGACAGCAGTCCCTTCACCTGGAGCAAAAAAAAGGACAAAACAGCACACTGCAGCTCAATAGAAATGAAGAAGACTCATCACTTTCAGCATTGGTGGGTAGGGATGATGTCTCGGACCCTTTTGGAATCCATATGACGGGCCGATCATTTGTCCGGGTTGGCCCTTACCCTCCCATCAAGACAACTAGAGGCGCAAAAACAACAATATCCAGCAGGCCCTTCCGGCCCAAAACAGTCTAAGATGGGCCCCTGAGCCCAAGAAGACTGAAGGTCGGCTATAAACACCGATGGGACTTGAACCGGCTCAAGTGGCCTTGACAAAAAAAATAACACAAATAAAAACCAGAAATGTGAAATGCCAAATTAAATTAAGGAGTGAAACACTCTTCCACGGGTATTCCACTTTTGGACGGCTCCCCCGGGTACGCCCCGGTATGTCGATCCGGATGACAGCGCGGGCACACTCCCGTAGCTGACAATCCTTCCCCCAATGTGGCAAAAGAAAAACTTGCCATTTTGGATTGGTAAACTCCACAAAGTTTGGGAATGACGGGCATGTCATCGTAATGTCGAAATTTTTATAACTTTATGAAAAAATTACATTGGAGGAAGGTATTCCGATTTTCTTCATATTATATTCAAAACATTGTACTTCAACTTATGAAATGAAATGACAATTCAAATGATGCTCCATTTGCATGAAGCCGGACACTGAATAGCGGCCCGATGAGCCGGATGACGTGTGAACCAAAGATAATTAAACCATCTCCAATCTAACGTCAAAACATAATTAAAATGCATAAGAAACCAGATTATTACCAATCTGGAAAATTTAAACAAAAGATGCCCAATCCAACTTAATTAAACACCTAAAATCAATGATAGACAAACCAGACTTCAATCAACATTGAGAACGTCATAAGGAACATCAAAACCTGTCCTTAACAAAAAAAACAGATTTAAGATAAACCTTAAAACTTAATCAAAATCCTTCTAAGTTCAATGGTGATCAAGCTACAATCAAACAAACTTCAAAATCAAACATCAAACAAAAATTGAGATCCGGCTGGACCTGTTCAAAAAAGAAAAACAGATTTAAAACAATTTTCAATAAAAAACTTAACCGAAAGCCTTCCAAACCAACCGACCAACCGACGTTCAAATGGAATCAAATCAACTCAAGGTTTTGACATTAAACAAGAAAAATCAGAATTCAATAAAACTGTCAACACAAAAAAATTCATATTTCACTAAAACTACTAACACAAAAAAACAGATTTTTCAAACATCTGAAACTCACTTGAAAGCATCATAAGCCTTGTCAAGATAAGATCTAAACGAAGCAACAAATGATTAAACCTAAAAGGAATAAATTTTACAACATTTCTAACATTCAAAATGCACTAAAAGTCAACATGAAAACAGAAAAATCAGATTGTTAACTAAATCTGAAACCTAAAAATTAAATCAACCAAACCAAATCCCATAACATTTAAAACATTTCGAACTCATCAAAATTGAAATCAAATTATCTTGAACCAATCAAACCCAATTAAAATCAATCAACAAACCCATAAAAGATGAAATCAACCATAAACAGTTGGTTCACATCTCATCAGGCACAAAAGGCTATTGCCCTTTTGAGTTTGTTGCTTTTCCATGGATGTGCATGCTCTCCAAAATAGGTCGCTATGACGGTTAATCAAGGGCATTCGAGCCATTGCTTAATGTAAGTTAACGCCGGATATTCACACCATCCGGCTGAGAGGGATCAAAATCAAATTTTGAAAGAACCCGAACCTCAGTTCTAATATTTTTAAAATATCACCGGACTATCTAATATTTTTATAGGATATCACCTATTTTCTTAGATAAGTCCTAGACATCCATATTTCTCCCAAATACATTAAACAGTTTTTTTCCGAATCAAGAAACGGAAAAATGAGGTTCACACAATAACCAATAAACTTTAATCAACTCACTAAATTCAAAGATAATCCCACGGATAAAAAATATATACTAAGTCAAACTTTAAACTAAATCCATTTCAAGCAAAGTGAATCAAATCCTCGTAAGAAATTGAAACAAATTTCAAAATGAATGTAATCGGCTCATAGTTGTCAAGACGCCCGCCTAGGCGCCAAGGCGCTTTTCTAAGGGCACCTTTCCAGGGCGCCTTGTCTGGGACCAAAAAGGCGCCTAGGCGCCCAAGGCCTCCAAGGCGCCAACCTAGGCGCCCAAGACGCCCAGGCAAGGCGCCTTGGGTATTTTTATATCATTAAAAAATATGTTCGAGGGGTTTTTCCCCCTTGATACCCCTCACAAGGGACACTTATTTAATGATGGTTTGATTATATTAATATATTGCATTATCACTAATACTATCATACATATTTAAGATTTATGATTATAAACATAAATGAGTTATATACTTAAATTTTATAATCATAAATGAGTTATATACTTAAATTTTATAATTATTTAACTTTCTACTCTTTCACACACATCATATTTACTTACGTGCATTGATAAAACACTCATATTCAATTATAACATAAAAATTATAATTATATTTATGCTTATTTTTATATATAACAACCTTTCGACTCAGCCTTCTTTGAATACCGCCTTGACCGCTTAGGCGACACCTAAGCGGCCGCCTTGTCGCCTAAGCGGAATCAGTACCCTTCAACGCCTTGAACACCTTGTTGCCTTGACAACTATGAATCGACTGTAAATCAAATTAAACCAGGCCCAATCTAAATAATATACAACCAAAACAAAAGATCTCAATCAGCAAATTTAAAACAAAAACACCTAATTTGAAATAAATGAAGACCTCTAATTAAACTTTAACCAATCCCAATTTAATCTTAAATAATTTTGAAGATGAAAGTCACAATAAATCAAACCTCTCAAATCAAATTCAAATTCAAATTTCTCAAATCAAACTTAAAGCCAAATCTCTCAAACCGAAATCAAATCATTTCTTTTAACCGAGCAGATTCCACTCAAATTAAAACTTAAACCAATAAAAAAATTAAACTTAAATCAATTCAAATTAATCCGCTTATTAAACAAATTTAAATCGATTTAAGCCTAATGAATCCAATTGAAATCAAAGTAAACTTAAATCAACAAACAACCCATAAGCAAAATCCATTTATGTCAATCAATTCAAATCAAAATAAGTTTAAAACATGTTAAATGTTTGCATTCTATCAAGTTCATGGGGCCATTGTTTCTATGTGTGTGTTTATCTTTTGTGGATGTATGCTTTCTATTTCATGGATTGCTATGGCGGATAATCAAGGGTATTCGAGTATTCTTGATGTAATTATGATCGGATCTTCGCACCATCTAATGAGGAGAGGTCAAAATATATTTTCAAAGAACCTAACAACCCCAATTTATATTTATATATATATTATTGAACTAGCTAGTACTATTATGGAATACCGCCTATTTTTCTAATAGTCAATGCTAAGTCAAAGAAATCAAAATAGAAAATGAATTTTCAAAATCTAAAATTTTATAATTTTGAGGTTACATCAAGTTCAAGGGTCCACACTCAAAATGAACAAAGAGACCAAATCTGAAATTTAATCAAGACATTTCACGTTTGAGCCCAAATTCTAAAACTCTTCGAATAAAAAATATAAATCAAAACCACAATCTTTGAACAGGTACAAAGCAAACATAAATTAAACCATTCAAATTAAAAGATACTAAACCAAATTCGACACATTTAAGTCAAGGAGAACCAAAGCCACTTAAATAAGTTCTCAGTTTAAAAGATAAAGGAATCCCAAATCTTAACAACTTCTTTAAGCCAAATCTCCAATCACACTTCAAGCAATCACAAACTGAGAGAAATCTTAACCAATATTAAACAGATCATCAGTAAATTTTCAAACTAAAGGTATTAAGTAAAATAAACTAAATCTCCAAATCAAAGTCATAAACGAAATCACGTTCACACCAAAGTGAAACAGATCGTAAAATAAGCTTAACCCAACTAAAATAATCAAATCAAATCTTACCACAACCAAACCCAAATCTAAAATAAATTCCACATTTAAAATCGCATAACGAAATTTCCAAATCTGAAAATTCAAACTAAAGGAAATCAACAACACTTCAAATATGAAGGATAACAAGTCTAACAGATTGAAAACCAAAATCACATCAAATTGGAAAGACATCTACTTTTTAATTAAAATAATTTGAATTTCCACAAGAAACAAAACAAATCTTCCAATAAACTCAAACTACAAAATCAAGTCAAATTAAATCCAACCTTCCAAGTCAAAATTTTCTCGAATCAAACAAAATCCAAATCGAAACTCAAGCAAATCTGCAATTTGAAACCTTCAAAGAAATTTGGGAATTCCAATCAAATTTAAATCAAACTCAAATCAATTCTAACCAAATAAGTGTAACTCAAATCAAATTGAATATAAACCGATAAATCAATTTCAACAAATTTAAATCAAATCAAATCAACTCAAACAAATTTTAAACACATTAAGTGTTCGCATTCCATCAAATTCATGTGGCTGTTGTACCTATGTATATGTTTATTTTTGTGGACGTGCATTTTCTATTGTATGGATTGCTATGGCGGATAACCAAGGGTATTATGAGTATTCTTGATATGATTAATGTTGGATCTTTGCACCATCTGATGGGGAGAGATCAAAATAAAATTTCAAAGTACCTAACAACTTCAATCTATATTTTTATACATTTCATTGACCTAGCTAGTACTCTTATGGAATACCACATATTTTCTTAATTGTCAATGCTAAGACAAGTCAAAAGTTAAATCAAAACAAAAAATGAATTTCTAAAATTTAAATATATTGACTTTTGAGGTTACATCACTATGACTAGACTGACTTGTCAAAGGAGTAATCCTCTAGATTATAACTGCTCTAACTTGTCCGAGCCAGTCAGCTCTTAGACTTGCTCGTCCAGTTTTCAATTTACTACCCCCCCTGCTGTCTGGTTATTCCTATACCCAAGAAGGGCTTGTGCTCTTAATTCTTAACCATCAGGTAGCCTGTTCATGCTCAGCTTAGCTCATTCCTTTTTTTTTATGCCTGATGGTGCTAGAAGCTGATTCGTCTACCTGTATGTCATTTGAATTTTCCAAGACTGAGTAGTTTCCTCTCTCTCTCTCTCTCACACACACACACATTTGCTAAGGTCCTCATAGCATATGAATTTTAAGGGGAATGGCCGGCTAGTTCTGTGTCCTGTTCTACACTTTTCTTTTTATCTTTTTTATGTGAAAATTTAGGTGCCATCAAGCATATAAGAAGGAACAAGGAGAGAAGTGGAATATGGGTGAAGATGCCTCCACAAGTAGACCACAACAAAAATCCGCAGGAATCATTAGAATTTAGAAATGAGTACAACGCTGCGGTACTTTGAGGGTAACATTTGAGACATTAATTTAATATGAAAAAGCTGCACTAGATGCATATAGGCGATATGGATCTATGTTCTCACTTAGTTCATTCATTTTACTTTTGTATGCAGGCCTTGATGAGAAATAGTTGAACTTAACATCCAAGTTAGCCATATTTCATTTCTTATATGTGCTATTATAATTTTTTAATTAGGAACTAGATTTTCTACACGAGGCAAAGAACAGCGAAAAGTGCTTGTATAACTTTCGGAGATTGTCTCCCCATGTTGCAGACTACATTTATGCCCCAAAGGTTTATTGGAGTTTGAGCACCTCTAGACTTTTGACTATGGAATTTATGGACTGTCCAGAGATAACTGACGTGGATGCCATTATAGGGCTTGAAATGAAGCCTAGATATGTTTCAAAGCTAGTAGGTACCTTGGTATCTCAAATTTGGGTTCCTTTTACTGATCATTTTTATTTTGAAAAATATTGCTGATTACCTCATGTTTTGCAGGTCAGCCAAGCATTTTCTGAGATGATTTTTAAACATGGATTTGTCCATTGTGATCCTCATGCTGCTAACATGATGGTTCGTCCTTTGCCATACAGCAAAAGGGACATTTTTGGTAATTGCTTATCTTTCATGATAAATTGATACTGATCACCTATCTTAAGTTTTGAAGGAAAACCTCTTGTAATAGATGGAAAAGTTGTATAGTCGTTACTTGCTCCAGTCAAAACACCAATATGCAAGTCTATTATTTCTTATGTTATCAAAGGCGAGGCGAGGCGAGGCGGCCAGACTTGTCATGTCCCCTAGGTGGCCCAGCTTCTTGGACCACAGATGGCTGCAGCTTCTTATCTGCCCCATTTTGGGTGGAGAAGATGTGGATCTAACAGACCCAATAAAAAGGGCTGGAAACTTGAAGTTGGGCCACTGAACTGGGTGGACTTAGCTGTTGAATCGGATGTTTGGACCGGCTGGTTCAGTGGCATATCAGTCCAACTTAAGTTTTGGACCCATCTTAACTGGTTGACCCATCGATCTTCCCTCCCTCGCCCAACGCCCTTTCCTCCTCGAGTGCTTGGCGGGTGAGCCTTCCTTCTTCTCCACTCCAATGCCCCTTTGCATATGTTACACCTCAAGCACCTTAGGCAAGGCAAAGTCCTCCTTGCGTCAATCACCTTATTGCAAACCCTTGACGTAAGTCAATTGAAATACGAAAATCTCTTGTTTCTTCTTCAATTATGCACATGTTAGTGGTTGATTATCGTACGTCTTTCTTCATTTGTATATACTTAACAAGCACCATTTATTGTTCTAACACTCACCAAAAATCTCTTTAGAAACTCTATCATAAGTCTTTTCTAAGTCAATAAACACTACATGTAAATCTTTTTTTTCATATCTTGATATTTCTTTATCAAACTTCTAATAAGAAAAGTAGCTTTAGCTAGACGTCGACCATACATAAATCTAACTTGGTTATCCGAAATATTTGTGCAATTTCGTAATTGCTTGTACAATAATGTTTTATCATAATTTTAAGTGACTCATGAGTTTGATTTCTTTATAATTCGCACAATTTTGTATACCTCATTATTTTCTTAAAAATATATATAATGATGTTTCTATTCCATTCGTTTGCCATTTTTTAATATTAACATTTTGTTTAAAAGTTGAGTTAATCATTCTACCTCTAAATCTTTCAAACATTTCTACACTTTAATAGGAATGCTATCTAGACCACATGTCTTGTTTTCATCGTCTTCAATACTTATTTAACTTTTGAAAATTAAATTTTTTTAATATAATTCAAATTAAACCTTCTCATATTCTCTATGCTTTTAGTAAACTTGCCAGTAAAAAGAGTATCAACATCATCATTCTCTACTCATCCTAACCAGTGACAATGTCAAGTTCATCATTATCATTTGGGTTGAACTCTAGCTCTTCCTCAATGTCTTTCTCATTTATCCATATTGCAAGTGGACATTCTTCTTGGAAGAGATATTCTAAGTCCACATCATTCTGTGTCGAGCCTTGATTGGCTTCAGCTTCAGCTTTTTCTTGGTACAAACCACCTACAAATCTGGTAAATCTTTCCTTAGATTTGTTTTGTCCATCCTTGATGTTTTTAACCCTCAACCTGATGTTGTAATGTAGAAAACTAAGTTTTCCAATCTTTCAATTTTTAACATATTTCTTCTCTTTGTGTGTACGAGGTTGAAGGTGTTTCAATTTTTTTTACATTAAGAAGAGCTTATACTATGGCTCAGCACCCTGACTACAATGACTGTCAGTAAATTTCATTCACTCATATTGTTCACTTAGATTCACCAATCAGTTGTAAAAAGACCAATATCATAGGAATTAGTAAGGATAGTAAACTTCTAGCTAATAATATTTACCATGTATGATATGTGCAATACTTACCAAGAGAAACTTTGTCACGTGAATAGGCAAGATCTTAATCTCCATACATTTTAATTTTATGCTTGTATGATGTTATTTGAAATACAATATGAAATGTAGTTAAGTTTATTGCTCATCTTCAATGCGCAATAACCAATTAATAAATAATAAGCATTTTCTTTAATCTCAGCCATGGAATGCGATCTCCCGAGAATCTCTCGAGATCTCCCGAGAATCTCTTTTCTTCCGTGCGTCCGAGAAACAAGATCGTCGAAACGAGAATATCTATGTAGTACCTGTGATACTTTGATCTTCTCTACCTATTATTATCCTCAACTTGTTAGATGATCTTGTTAAGTTTCTTTCTTATATTGCCAATTTTATTATGAAATCCGTCCAAATAAAAATATAAACATTATTATTTGATAAAATTTCATAGCTTAATATTTTAATGACTATATATGCACAATTGACCCAAAATGTTATCAATCTCCTATCCATATTGTTCAAGACGAAACTTTGGTTTGACATAAGATCCTTTGTATGTCTCATGCTAACAATAGTTCATTATCTCTATATTACGCTTTTAATTCTCTCACAGCTTATTTTAATATTTAATATGAGTTCTTTTGTCCTTTTTAAAGAGATTATATGACATTCTACATTTAAACATGCACATTGATCGGTATTTCCAAGATCTAATCCCTTGAGATTTTTTCGAGATCGTTTATCTTCAATCTCTGTGAGATAAAATATAGATGTGAGATGGCAATCATTGGGCAATCATTGGGTAAAGTATTGGTATACCCTGCATAAATAAAATCTGAGATCTGATCTCCCGAGATTTTTCCAAGAATCTCACGAGATCTCTCCTCTTTCACGCTTCCGAGACGAAGCCGAGATCCGAGACGACAATCCTTGATCTCAGCCTCTGTTCTATCATGTGTAGTATTAGTTAAATGTTTGATCACTGATAATGTGTATGGCAACACCTCTACATCATTGCATATTTGGTCACCGTATTACATCTTTTGGTTCAAGAAATATCCTATCAAAATACAACCTGATCCAACTATTAAGGCATTAACATATTACAACAACAATAAATAAAATGATACTAAAGAATTAAAATTATATCTGCAACAAAGTACCTTGTCCTATCTAGTGTCTATAGTCTTCCACCATTTTTTTGTAGCTCCTGAGATGCTTTTCTTTGATCTTCATCTTGGCCTTGTCCATGGCATCATATAAATACCCCATTTGATTTTTGTCATTGGAGTTAACCAATCTCAACACTTGTATTAGAGGTTCTATGACTAACAGATAATATTGCACATTTTCCCACCATACGTTGTGTTTAATAAGTTTCTTTATCTTCGATAAAGTCTCACACTGGTCAGTTATGGCTCACACTGTATCTATGTAGTCTTGATAAGTTGTAGAGCCTCTTTAAATCATTTTTGTATTCATAAAGACTCTCCAATGTAATGAATTATGTAGCAAATCTAGTTGGACCGGGTCAAAGCAGATCATGACATCAGTGTGCTTTCTTATGATGGAGTAGCTTGGGGTGCCTTGACTCACCAGGGACCTCACAGTTGGCTCGTTCCCAATGTCTTTCAACATCAAGGCAATTGAGTGCACAACACATGGCACCCAAAACAAATAAGGCATCACCTCCATTAGTTTTTTTGAATGCAACGTTGTATGAAGGCTCATTATTAATGACAAACTGCGCAATGTTGTTCTCCTTAATGTTCTCCACCGTAATGTTTATTAGATCAAATAAGTAATTTGTGTTCTTTACCTGTCAGATGCATCATTGGACTTTAGAAAAGTGGTGCATTCAGAACAATACACAAGGAAGTTGATAAGTGACCCCCTTGTGATTTCCGTCTATCCATCACATATCACAGTGCAACCTCTTTCCTTTTATATGGATTCAAATTCATCTATCTATGAGGTTAACTCATTAATCTCTACATCCAACCCCTTCTTGTATATGTACTTGGAGTAGGGACCAACCCTGGTTCAGCTTCATTAATGGTATCTACCATTATTTGGAAATATGGCCTGGTCGTTGCATGCGCCTTGGACGCCTTGGGCGCCTAGGCGGGCGCCTTGGGCGCCTTTTTGGCCCCAAGCAAGGCGCCTTGGCAAGGTGTTGTTGGAAAGGCGCCTTGCCGCCTAGGCGGGCGCCTTGACAACTATGCTTGATAGACCTTTGCCATCTGTTATGTAGTAGTCTTCACTTTCTTAAAGGTCTACTTGATAGACCGCTACCCTTTTTTACTCTGCCCATACATTGTGGTGTCCATCGACCGAATTGTGTGTGACTAGCATAACCCACTATCTTGCCCGAGCACCTATATAGGCTGGCTCCCAATGACATTTAATCATTTGGCTTTGGTAGTGGCACCTAAACTTTCTGCTCCCTTTCTTCTTTTCTCGTCTTCTCTACCTTGAGCCTTACTATTATGCTTGGCTTTCCTCATATTTACCTCCTCTTCATCATCTAAAATTGATGAATCAATATGCACATGAGCTTGTGACTTTCTCTTCTTACCCCTTTCAGACATGAGATCAGTCTTTTTGTCCAACCAACTCATCATACAGTTTGGTTTTGTGCTTAATTCTAATCCCTCTTTGTGATGCTCTTTCAGTTAGATAACCTTTCATTTTTTAATCAACTTAGCCGAGGCTTTGTTGCACTTCTTCACATTCCCACTCACACTGGCTATATGTTACTTGAGATGGAAAACGTTCTCCATTCATATCTTTTTAACATCATTTACATCTTACCCTCGTCTTCCTCACATCCAACATGTATCCATGTTGCTATCCGATGTCTTTTGGTCCAATAGTAGTTTACTCTTCGTTAGACATTTTATCTACATATATAACAAGAAATAATAAAAATTTTGAATCAAACTTAAAAAAATTAACGATCACCCTCACTTTGAAAAGGGTGATCTCCCTCTCCTTAGGGGATGAGAACTGTTCACCTTTTTGGGGGTAACCTATAGTTGCTAGAGTTCCACCTTTTGTGAGGGGGAGGGGGAAGGTGGTTGGAGATAGGAGAGACCAGATTGGACTGGAGAGATGCTTGATAGTTGGATGGGAGCCTTGTCACTAGAGGGGAACCCTAGATGGGGTGCTATGTGGGAGGGAGAATGGGAGGGGGGAGCATTGGTCCAATTTTTCCCATAGGGGGAGATCAGATTGGAATCGGGTCTTCGGTAGACCCAATTCCGGAAGGAATCAATTTTTGAGGGATTGGCTTGGATCGATCTAAGAGAATCGGCTGATTTGGCAACAACCTACCCGATTCTCACTGATCCCCTCAAAACTCCATGTAGGATCAATTTTGTCGGGTGGAGCTTATCCAATTTCAGAATTGGCCAATTTTGTGAACCATGTTGGCCCCACACTTTTATGCCAATTATTTAAATACAATAATTTTGTCAATCCTCTTTTGACCACATCCTCATGTAATCTTCTTAAAGGAAAGATGTAGCGAATCTTGTCACTCCACATCTTACTCATTTTTTTTCTCATGAAATCCAGTAAACGAAAATGGTTATACTAGTACGTAGTCAATTTCTTAGCTTTGGAGATGATAGTGGCATAAACTTTTATCTTTCCAAAATTCTCTAACATTAAGTCAAGACAATGAACTGCACAAGGTGTCTAAAATAAAATTTTTTTTGTCTATCAACAACCTCTTTGTTAAAACATTGTAAGTTGCATTGTCGGTCACAATTTGTATCATATTTTGTTCGTCAACTTTATCAATTACTTTGTTAAGAAACTTATACGAATGGCATCTTTCTTATGGTCAGAGACATCAAGAGACTCCATAAAATAAGTACCTTCTAGACAATTTACCAAGAAATTCACTAACTTCTTTTGTTTTTTATCTGTCCAATCATCACACATTATGGTACAACCATAAAATTTTCAAGATTTTCCGTACTTAGAATTCATTTTATTTGTGTTCAACTAATTTTTTCAACAAAAACACCCTGAACATGTGATAACAAAGAGGTGTCACACCAGACCCAACCCTAAGCTTTTTAATTTTGCTGCATTAAAAGAGATACATGTGTCACAAAACCTAGTGGCCACATCAACTTCAAATTTTATTTGTTCTTTCTTATTGAATTTACTTTCTCGAGCACTTTGATATTGTTTGTCACTTCTTCTTGCTTCTACAAAGTCTTTAGCAGATAATTTTGCAAATGCATTGATTGGTTTTTTTCTTCTTACTACTTTTATCAACAACCTTAGTTGATATCACACTTTTCTTTGTTGATGATGAATTCTTCATTGATGCATTTTGATTTTGCTTATTATCTTCACCACCTTCTTCGTCATAACATTCAAATATTGTATCTATATCGGATTTGAGCACCTTTCTCTTGTTGTTTTTAGCCATGAATACATTTCCTCGTCAATTTCTTTTGAACTTTTTGGAGAGTACATCACTAGATCCACCAATCAAGTGTTCCTTTTGTCTTTTATGGGGAGATAACAAGTAGCCAATCAAACGGGTACTCAAAGCATGACATACAAACTTCAAACAATGTCTTCATTAAATGTAGAAGTTAAAAAAATGTTTAAAAATGAAAATGATAAGATTGAAAACCATCGACACACCGAAGACGTTGAAACTTAACATTTTGAACATTTAAGTACAGGGAATGTAGAAGAAAATGCAAGTGAAAAAATAAAAAAACAAAACTTAAAGTTTTTACCAAAGGAGGACGAGAGACAGATAGATAGAGAGTAGGGGTGCGACAACAGTGGGGGCTTCGGTGGTAGGCAACAACACCGGTGGCTGTGCGGCTTCCGCATCCATCTATGTTGCAAGTGGGTCTGTCTGTCAGGGTGTTCGACTGAGTATCTTGCTCAGTTGACCGGGGGGAGGGTTTAAACAATGAATTGGACAAGGTAAAGAAAAAAGAATCTTTTTTTTGGACCGACCAGCCCAAGCAGCCTAGCTGCCAACTAAGCACTAAAGAATATGCCTTCTTCGGGCCGAGCAGAGCACTCGGTCTAGGAGGGCTACCTTTGCACCCAAGTTGCTTAAGTACTCATCTTGTCAACAGTGTAAGTACCTCATCTAGTTTTTGCCATTTGAATCTACCAATCTCAACACATATATCAAAGGTTCTATCATGGACAGGTAATGCTACACCCTTTCCCACCATTTATTGTTCTCAATAATGTGATCCATATTTATCAATATATCAAACTGGTCCATTCTGTCATGAAAGTCATCTATGTAATTGATGTATACTGATGAAATATCTACAAGTTATGTTGGTGTCTTAGCAAGTTTTTTAATTGAAGAAAATGTGTGGCAAATCTCGTTTGACTAGGTCGTACTAGATCACGACGATCAAGATGTTTTTTCATGATCTACAAGAGTTTAGGATGCCCATATATAAATAATGTAATCAATTGTCCTTGGCTCACTAAAGATTTGGCGATGATCAAACTGAGGGTTCTGATATTTATGAGTGATGATGATCAATCGAATTGAAAAGGCCAGAGTTACTTTCTATTGCAGATGATTACTAGATGTGTTTGATTGGATGACGATGGTGGCTGAGGGTTCTACTCTTAGTCATGGCATTACTTATTTTATTTTTAGTCTATAAAATAATGCACATGTTGTACATGCCGTAGCTTTAATCTGGAAGCATTACAATTTATTGTAGTCACTTTGAAGTTTGTTAACACTTGAAATACTTACGATCATTATTTAAAAATGCTTTATATAAAATTCTCATTGCTAAAAATGTTTTGATAACAACATCACAATTGATATAATTTTATAGCATCTGACCACGTGCAATCTTGTCTGTTATTAAATTTTTATTAATCACTAGATGTAAATAGACCAAGTTTAAAAAGTACACGCTGTTATTAAATTTTTTTAAGTGAGCCAATCTTATAATTTATCATTATCAGAACTAACGTTTTAGAATAATATGAGTTATTGGAAATTAATTCTACTAATAAAATATGAATTGGGGTGCCCTTTCTTTCTCTTGTTAACAAGGGTAATTGGTTCAATTGAGAAAAAGTTAACAGCGTTGAGTAAATTGGGGCGGAAGCAAGGATTCCGGAATCAGAATCGGAATCGGACCGATTCCGATTCCGATTCTAGGAATCGGCCGGAATCGGCCGATTCCTGGGAAGGGAATCGATTCCGGATCGGTCCGGAATCGGGTTTTTTTTTTGAATTTTTTTTTTCGTCAAAAAAATCCAAAAAATTCAGAAAAATTCTAAAAAAAATAGGAAATGAGTTATAATTTTTTTTTAAAAATAACCAATGCATTCATCCACATGACCACATCGAATAAATACTAATGAACTCCAATTGAAGACTTGAAGTTAAGTACATATTCCAATTCCATTGATTCAAAAATAAATGAGTTGATACATCATAAAAAAAATTTACATCATATCAATCTACTACCAATATCCAGGATATAGATATGGGTCTTCCTCCTCTCCCTGTTGCTCGTGATGCTCCTCCCTCGTGCTCAGTCTTGTATACTGTCCGGGACCATATCCATATGAAAATAATGTTAATGCCATGCCATCAAGGTCGTATGGATCGGACTGCGGGACGCCCGGGATGTAAGCAGAGGATGGTGGAGCTGGTGGTGTAATCCACTGCTGGTCAACCTGGCCAAATGCTGGATATTGTGGCTCCATAATATAAGACTGCGGTGTCTGCTCATCCAGCGTGTAATACGGCTTTGGAAGCCGCGAATCGGGAGACTCACCGCCGCCGATGGCCGCGTCGCCGGTATGCACTCCTCGTCATCATCACACGAGGAGTGAGAAGGAGCCTGCGTCGTCATCCGGGCCGACAGACGCCCGACCTCTACTTCCTTCTCTTCACCTCTTCGCCCATCTCTGAAGTACCAGAAGGACCGGAACCCAAAGTTTTTTTCAACTTTGCAAATCCTCCCATTTTCCGTTCAGTCATCTTTGTTTTCGTTGTCCCCGGACTGGGAATGGGCCGGGGTAGCGGCCGGGGACCGGAGCCGAGGCTAAAGCCTGCAGTGGTGGACCATAGCCGCCGGCGTAAGAAGGCCCCCGCCTGAGCCTGAGAAGTAGATGGAGATGGAGCTGGAGCATCCTCCTCGGCTTCAACACCGTTCAACTCTCCTTCAGCCCATGCACGGTCATCGGGATCAAACTCAGCTGCATGATCCCTGGCTTCCCTCTCCTCTATCCAGGAGGCAAGTGCATGCTCCTCCTGGAATATCTGGTCCATGTCCACCTCCTCGGGTGGTGGTGTGGCGGAGGAATGCCTCTGCTCGTACGGTTGATTCGAAGAAATCTTACCAAAAACCTTACAAAGATCGAAGAAGAGGTTGATTCGATGCCGATCCGAGCTTGAATCGGCGGAATCCCTTGAAGGCCAAGCTTGGAATCGCCGGAATCGCCGGAATCGGTGGAATCGCCGCGGAATCGGCCCTGGATCGACGGAATCGGCCGGAATCGACCCTGGATCGACGGAATCGAGGCCGGAATCGCCTGCGCAGTCTCCTTCCGCCGCGGGATCGACCGAGAGCTGCTCTGCGGGTCGATTCCCGGTCCAGAGTCGAACCGGGAATCGAACCGGGCCGGGGTTGACCCGGCCTTCCGAAGAATCGGTCGGATCGACCGATTCCACAAGGAATCGGTCGGAATCGGATCGATTCCGACCGATTCCGGACGAATCGGACCGATTCCGCGGAATTCTTCCCGGAATCGGTCCTTCCGCCCGGAATCGGATCGGAATCCACCGATCCGATTCCGGAATCAGTCGGAATCGGACCGATTCCGCCGATTCTGCAATCCATGGGCGGAAGTTATAGAAATTGCAAAGAGTGAGTCTTCTATTAAATAGTTTCTGACACATGGCCTCATGTTAGAGTGCTTCACGAGGGTTGGGCTTCTTGTTAATTTTTTTTTTTAATTTTGAGGTTACATCATACATGTATTTCAAGGATATGTTTGCAAAAAACCCTCTTAGAATATGCTTGATGTGTATGTCTACCTGGAAGAAATTACGCTAATATGGTTTGAATACATTATAGTAAAATTTGGAGATCATAGTTTATGGGAAGTTCCAAGTGTTCCTTGTCATCTTTAGGTTATAGGAAGCCACAGCTTGTCCTGCTTGATCATGGTCTATACAAAGAACTTGATTTTTCAACGAGAACAAGTTATGCTGCACTTTGGAAGGTATGTTTTTTAGGTTTATGGTGCTTCCTGTCTTTTCTGTTGGTAATTAGTATCTTGTCCCTTGTTAACACATTCTTTGATCCAGGGTCTCGTTTTTGCTGATGTTAGTGCAATAAAGGAAAATAGTATGAAATTGGGTGCTGGTAGCGATCTTTATGCTTTGTTTGCTGGTGTGCTTACCATGAGACCTTGGAGTAGAGTAATTGATCCAGCCGCTGATCATCTGCTTCTCAAGGGAACCGAGACGGATCGTTCAGAACTCCAGGTAATTTACTTTCCCGTTTGATTTTCCAAAGTGAGATTGATATTTTTTTCTCTTAAACATCATCGGGTTTCTTTTAGCCATTATCATATAGAAGTTAAAGTTGCATATATATATATGTAAAAATAGATAGATAGAGTTTATTAATAATGATGCTTGCAGACAATATTTTGTTTAAATAATTAATCATAAAATTTAAATAACTGATATACAATTCTAATAAATGAATGAAACATATATAAAATTCAAATTAAGCTTTTTTCTGTGCCCACAAGACAGCATTTAGGAGAAAGAGACAGTGTTGGCACCTGAAATTTGCATGCAAGAATAGGTGATCCTATGTGTGGATCCAGGTCCGAGATGTACAAAGGATCTATATATACGTTCAACCTACGGGATGTCCTATATGCATGATTGAACTACCCAAGGAAGGCTGGATCCTTGATCGTGACCGGGTCGGCCCAGCTCTCCGCTGACCCAATCTTTTTTTAATATTTTTTGATAATTTAAAAAGAACTGAAAAAATGTCAAAAAAATTGTAAAAAATCTGAAAAATAAGAAGTATAGCAATAAAAATCTTTTTATTCATTAGCACAAATTTTAGTTTACAGTTTACATAAACTTGATTTGGTCTACGTTTTCTACATAAGTTTTATACTCTTCCCATGACATTGTATTATATGCAGTCTGCCACACATGCTGATGAATATTATATTCTGGAGTCCTTTCTATAATGACTCTAATGTCGCTACTGGGTCTTAAAAAACCACCAAAGTAATATCCGAACGCTGTTGTCCAATTTCATATATATGTACGGAATGTCTTGCCGGTTCGACAATTTCTTCCTAATATGTATCCTTATGCTGCTGTGAAGTTCCCTTCGTTGCTTCCAATTCTAATAGATACCATCAGAATTATGCTCTTACCTCTAGTGGAGCCCGAGAGCACGTTGTCCTTCATTCCAGCAAGGTGGTGTTTTAATCTAAAAATACCACCGTGCATAACTTTATCACAGCCTGGCCGTCATGGACAACAAAGTGCAACGTAATTAAGCCGGATCATTCCGGGTTGACACAGTAACTTCGGTGTCACCACTTGGAGAAGTCATGGTGAACCAAAGTACAGTAACTTCGGTGTCACCAATTGGAGAAGCCATGATAAACCAAAGTAAACAATAAGGAGAAGAACAACTAAACAACTTAACCTTTACTAAATGAAATAAGGACTTTGGAGGGGTGGAAATTGGCCTTAAAACGCAAGGCCTATAGGGCTTAAGATGAGGAGGGAGGGGTGGGTATAAGGGCCTCCCTACTGGATCGGGCCCGGGTCGCAACCTGGATCTCGCTCCGACATTCCATGGTTGTAACACATGGACAGTTATGGACTCTACACATATATTAAGTCCTATATAAGCAAAGTAATGAACTTGCCACCTCTATAATTTCGAAGGCTATTTGGATGCCTAGATATGGTTAAGTGGCTAACATGCATTGCCAATTAATATATAATAAGGGAGGGACTGTTATGCATATATGAAAGGCTAAACATGTTGGTTGAAGGAAACTTTTACCAAATATGGGAGAAGTAGAATCTGCCAGACCCAAGATGTGACCGGGTGGATAAGTGGATTCTCTATGTAATTCAACTATAATCAGATATTAGTGCTCCTACACATTCCAAGCATGGATGAGAGGGTGCAAGATAAAGAGGGCAAGGTTCTCTTAGACTCACGCATGTTCAAAAGTTAGGGGCAAACATATCCTCTATAATTTTGGCTTTATCCAATATCTGACTGTGCATTTAATAGATCATGGCAAATAGAACAAATAAGGAGAAAGCATATATTCATGTTTGAGTTTGATGGGCCAATAAATGCACATATCTTGTATGTTGAATGAGAGTGCTATGGCAATTTGAGCATGATCGATGATCAAAGTTCAAAAATATGGTTCTATCGAGTTCATGAGGCCAAAATACATTTAAGATTGAGAGGGCCTATCTTCTCTTAGCCTTAATGTCATAAATGCTTAATTAAGTATCTAGCTTGTCATGAAAACAAAGAAAAAGCAACATAGAATATACCTACTGCTGCCGGCAGCGTGATCAAGAAGTTGAAGCTCAAAAACGAAGATGGCAAGGCCCAATAGGTCCAAGTGATGCTCAACTAGTGGGCATCAGATGTTTTCTTCTCAAAAGCAGTTGTGGAACCTCAAATTTTTAACTATATTTTAATTTTGATTTTCTTTTTGAAGTTAGCATTGACCACCATGAAAATTAATGATATTCAATAGGAGTACTGGCTAAATTAGGTGATACGTATAAAAAATGTATTGAAGTTTTAGGTTCTTTGAAAATTTATTTTGTTCTCTCATCATCGATGGTGCGAAGATCCGATGTTAATTACATCACACAATAACTCGAATAGTCTTGATTAACCATCATAACAATTCATGAATGAAAAATACTCATCCACTAAATAAACATTCGAGATTAAACCATTTGAAACTTGCGTATGTATTTTTGTTTGCATTCTACATGAATCATGTGGGCTATATAGAGCTTTCTCGGGTCATCATAATGGAGGCATTTAATATGCATGCCATTCACATGATCGAGATTACATCATGTCAAAGGTAATGTTATATCATACATATATTCATCCCATTTGTGGATATCTCATACCTTATGTAGGTATAAATTGTTTCTAAGGGAACTTTTGTAAGGAATCGTCCATAATAATTTGGTGCAGCGGAAGCGACGATTTCTATGGGTTCTTTTAGAATCTGTCTCAATCGGAACCGAACGACAAAAATCGAAAATGGATCAAATTGGGTTCGAATATATCTAATAGGGATTCATATAATCCCATGGAGAGGAAGGAGATGAGCTTCTCAAGCTCTTTAAACCGTTCAAATGTTTGGTCTCCAGCAGTATCCACACGAACTTCATCCACAGCAGGTTCTCCCTTCGCCGACCTCGAGAACTCTTCCCGAACGGAGCTCCATCGACCATAGACACCTTCTAGAGAGAGGAGGAGGTAGGGAGGAGGCTAGGGACGTGATTTTCACCCTTGGCTTAATGGGGTTTAGAGAATTTTAGAATTATTCATAAAAATCCAAATTTTTTATCACTTACGTCCTTGCCCCTGTACTTGTGGATAAGTTCTTTTATATGTGACCTACTAGACCCAATAGCCTATTTGGTTGAGACCTAAATAAAATAGATTAATTCTATTTAATTTAATTAAATCCGTCATCCAATAATAGATTAATCGGTCTATCGATCATGAAGGGTACAAGCCACATCCCATGATCCCAAATAGCTATGGGGATAATCTCATCTCTATTGAGCATTTCCATCATCAATTACTGCATGGCTATAAACCCTCGTCCATCCAATGTCCCGGTCAGAAAGGAGTACGGCATCAATTGTCAACTCCTTAGTGTACCGACTCTATAGGATCTTGTAATTGGATTTGGATCAATTGGAAAACTCTTTTTCCAATTATTCTATCTACCCTGGCCAGGGATTTAGAGTACTATCACATAGGACATTCACTCTCAGTTACTGAGAATAGACGATCCCTTATTGTCTGCTCAATTGTCTCCATCAGGTTTTCCTTGTACCTGATCCATCGCTATACTGGACCATCTATACGGTGATCCATAAGACAATAGTCAAAGCACAAGTTCTACCCAACAAGGTATCTTTGGCGACTCGGGTCAAAGGTCCAACCATGCAACCGTGATGATAGAAAACCCTGATTGACAGTTCGGTAAGATACCATTCAGGGTTTCTAATTCGGTCAGTTCAGTGAACTCATTCAACTAATGAGCACCTGTATGTGTATCTCAGTGTCCCCACACTAATGACCAATGAGATCTGTCATTCTCATCACATGAGAAAATATCACATACACACTAGTCTATCCGGATCCTTGATGTCCCGTCTCAAGTATCCTATGACTAGGAACATTTAGATCAAATACCTCTAGATGATCAATCTCATTATCATGTTTTCATCATGATTTAATCATCATCGTATTTGATCAAGGACTTCATTATGATATTCACATCTAATAAGAGCTTATAATGAAGATTTGCCTAATTAATTGATTAAGATATATCTAGAAATGTCGAATCATATCATATATGATTGGCTCGAAGGACATACATTTCTATCAACTTCTATGTTAAACCATAGAATTTCGGTCTATTATTGACCTCATTCTATATGGGATGCTAATTTCCCCTAATGAGTTGAGTTTATAAACTCTCCCATAGTGGGATGGATCAAGAAAACCGGATACATGTCTGGGATCCTTGTCCAGATCAGGCATATTGGGACATGCCCAATACCACCTGTCCAAAATGTCACTTATATGCCTAAGTATAGGCGTACACCAGATATCATAAACACGTTTTTTATTTAGTGTTTGAGATCCATTGTCCTCGTGTCATTTGGACCACACAGCACCCTTTTCTTCATGTCTCAACTTCATCTTGGTCCAAATGACCAATTCTTCAAAATCTTCAAGGCACAAATGGCAATGTCTTCATAAGCCGCATGTCTTCTTCTTCTTCAGTTTTCTTTGCTTCATTAAGGCTACCCGGGGAAATCCTTGGTCCATCATATGGGTTCCAAAGATGCCGGTATAACCTTGCTTCTCTAACTCCATGAGGACCATATAGAATGGCTTGACTTAGGAAACCATTTTGGACATGGATGGGAAGGTTTAGGCATAACATTCTGATAGGTGGAATACAGGTGAATAAAAATTTTTTGGGCGATCAGCCAGTTAGAATGTATACATATACATACCTGTTTTAGACTTTTAAAACAACAAGAAAGGGGTGTTTTTGTGAATCACCATCAGGGGGTATATGCTTTATTTGGGGAGATACATGTATAAAGCTATGAGAGTTGACATCTGGTTGGATGGTAGGATCACTGGTCCGAGGGAAATCATCACCAAATCATGATATGCCCATACCCAATGGCTTGCGCTCATGCAAAATATTCTCTAGGTTCAGCCATTGCTCTATGCTTATATGGAGGCCATATCGGCCCCTGTCCAACCTTCACTATAGGGTCATATGACAGCTCTTTGCGCTTATGTTCGTCCTATCATCATGGCCTAATAATAGCCTCCATGCACAGCCTATGACTGTCCCTGTACTCATACACCTAGATCTATAGAAACCAAGTCATACCTGGCCCTCTTGGGTTCAAATGTTGAGGTAAAGAGCTATAGGGTAGCTTCGATTTCTCGTCCTTGACATAAACCCATTTTGGATCTTCATAGCTTACATGAAATGAAATCACAGCCAATGATAGAGGGGAGCAAGGTCCGAAATGAGCAAGAAGATGAAGAGAAGAGCATGGCCGAACCGTGAAAGATGGAGATATGTGAAGAATGATGCAAAACAGTTCTTCTTGGACCAATAATGACATGATTATGGGCCGGAATGGCCGAAATGACATGAAGATGAGCATTCATGGCCGAGATGATATGTTAATGAGCCAAATGATGGCCGAAATGACACAACGACATGGGTATGGACCGAATGTGGCCAACTGACAAAACTAGATGAACTTCTTAAATATTTGCACATATGAAAATATTTAAGAGGTTAAGCCTATTTAGTTAGCCCCCCTCCCCCAATAATTTTGGTCAGGCACACAGATATGACCCCGGGGTATATCGATCTTGGATGGCTATGTGGGCATGCTCTCACCATACACCAATTCATCCCAATGTAGGGAAAGTACCTAAACTCCACCTACTGAGGGAGAATTCTTACTTGATTTAAGGGGAGGTCGAGCATGTCACCATGCAAGACCAACCTTTAAAATCTAAGTAGGGAAGAATTGGGATATTTCTTGCCCGCATAGGATTATAGGAATTCTTATATGATATAATTTTGAGGAAATCATGGCTATATAAGCATTCACATGTATTGATGTAATTGAATGTATCCCATGTTATATGAATGGCATCTGTATGTCTAACCTGAAACCGGTTCTGAGAATATGATCTCAAGGATAAAAAATGTCAACTTTCAAAGTTTTTCAGTACAGTCAATTCATGAATATATCAAATCTGAAAACCATAATCCGAACATGATAAATTTAATGGAATCTCAATCAACTTGGTTCCAGATACTTATCAGTTTCAGATTTGAGTAGATCTTCAATTTTTAGATCACGGACTTATGACTATGTCTCTTGGAAAAGGAATATAAATAGGGAATGCTAATTCCGAAAGTGAGAAGATTTGAAAGTTTAGAAATCTGATAATCAGATCATGACTGAGGAGGTTTTGAGTGCTTTGGGACTGATCCTTGGAATGAGATCCTAAGATCGGAATATCATTTTTTTCTTTCAAAGTCTCAAGGGCCATGGAAATCTGAATGGGTAGAGTCAAAACCCTTCATAAAATGTTTCAAATGCAAAAGTCCTAGATTTGGATTTCACTAGTCCATGTCCCTTCCAAAGCCATTTAAATCTGAAACATCGGAGATGATATTTTTAAATTTTGGGTAGGTCCTCACCTTTTGATAGCAAGGAATTTCAATGATGATGAGTCATGTTCTTTCATAGACACCAGATCCAAATGAACCCTATGATTCCAAATGTTTTAATGTTAAGATCTTGAATTAAAAGAGTTAAATTCATATAAAATATGATAAATATATTTAAGAATTCGCTGAAGAGCATGTCCTTGGGATGTTATAGCTTCCATTTATTTTGTGGATGTTTGTTCTTATTTCTGAGTTGTTATGATGGTTAATTAAGGGTATTTGATGGGGTGTTTGGTTGCATGATAATTTTTTGTACATTTTCATGATAAAAAATTGTATTAAAATAAAAAGTGAACCAACTCATGACATAAAATTATCATGTTTGGAGGGATGTGATTACAAAAAATAGTAACTACCACACATGACCAAACAAAGTGGGGGACCACAAGAAAAAAGAGAGGTGAGACCCTCTTTTTTTGTTTAAGAAGAAAATCACTTTTAAAACATAAAATTGTCATGGTTACCAAACATCTCTTTTAACAAGTTTTTTTACAATTTTTAAAAATTAAAACAAAAATCTTCATTATCATGCAACCAAACACCCCCTGAGTATCTCGATTTAATTAATATCAAAATTTCACAACTTCTGATGGGGAGGTCTAAAGATATATTTAAATGAACTCAAAACCTCGATATATATATATATTCATGCATACCATATATATTTTGGCTAATATTTCAATGAGATATCATGTTTCTTATAGTAGTTTATATTATGAAAGCTAAAGATGATGAAAATCATTTCTCCAATGAACAGAAATCAAATGAATTTTTAAAAATTATGAAAAGTTTTCGATATGACGAAAAAACAGAGATTTCACGTGTGGCTATCTAGCAAAAGTTTTGGCATCCTAACCCAAATTAACTTATGGAAAAAAGGGTAATCCCAAGCCAAGGATGATACAACATATGGCTACTGTTTTCAGCCTAGTGGCTGGGAGATCACGTGTCTTAAGCCAATTGTTGAATTAACACTAACAAAAGGCCCATGACTAATTAATAAGCTTGATGGAAAGGAGGCATCAGTCTCATTATAAAGCGTTTGCAAAGAACTTCATATAAGGGCACTTGCTACAAGGATCCAAGTCTAGAAACATTGTGGTTTGAGTATGATTCGACCTCTGAATGTGAAGATGAAGAGGTGTGTTGTTGAACTTGTCCACGCGAAGCCCTACTAGTGCAACCCTTGCATGTGAAAACAGATGTGAATGGCCATGAGATAAATCATATAATTACAGATTCCTGAACAATGTTATAAGGATCAGTACTAAACTCTTAATTAAAAGACATTTGGGGAGTTTACTTGTTGAAGTTCGAAGATTTTTGAGGAGTTTACTCGCATCTCTGCTCAAGGAGACACAACTAGGGTTTAATCTTTATATGCTGCAAGCTTATAAAGGTAAACCAATTCCATTCCAGGGTGAGGAATGAAAACGTGTGGAGAGGAGACTCTTGACTGCACTGCTCGCCCTATGAAAATAAATCAGGCTTGCGACAAGATGCTGATATTCCTTTTGTTGTGGTTCTCATGGTTTGTCGAGTCAAGGTCAGGTTGTCTGACCCAGTTGGTTTTGCCCAAAATCGACCTAACCCCAACCTGCTCATCAAAACCCCAAATTAAAAAAATAAGAAAAGAAAATGGCACCCTTTTTTGGGGGTTTCTTCTTGTCCTCTCAAGCAGCCCTCCACCATCCATCCCATTGATATGAAAATTTTAATAAATTAAATAAAAATCAATCTATAAACTTTAATAAAATAATCATATATTTATAATAAATCAAATAAAAATTAAAAAAATTAAAATAAATGGTATAATTTTTTATGCATCAATTAAGTATCTATAAATTTAGATGAATGATCATATAATTCTGATAAATCAAATAAGCATTTATAAAATTCAAACGAATGGTTATAGAACAGTGATAAATTAAATAAATGTATTTAAACTAATTAAAATAAGTGATGAATAAATGTGAAAATAAAAAAAAATTTGTTGAAATAAGTATAAAACCTAAATAAGCATGACTGGAGTTCAGGCAATCTAAATTAGCAATAAAAAGTCCAAACAATTCAAGTAAATGTTGGGATATTCCAATAAATCCAATAATCGATCAGAAGTCAGAACATTATAATAAATAAATAAATAATCATAAAGTAGAGATACAACTTTAAAAATATGATACAATGATTTATAAAATTTTAAAAAATGATTTAAAATTCTAATCATCAAATATGTTTATAAATTTGAATAGTATAAATGTTATGAAATTTTAAAAATTCAAATAAATTTTTATAAACAAACATATACTTCTAATAAATTAAATAATTTTAGAAAAACTTAAATGATGGATAAAATTTTTAAGAAAGTAAGTAATCATCTATAAAATTCAGGTAAATGATAGATAAATCTTAACATTTATAAAATTTAAATTAATGTTCAGATTATCATGATAAATCAAATAAATGACTTTCCAAATAACTGAACCAAATGATCATAAATTAAATGAAATGTCGTCAAAAACAAATAAATCAAGTTTAACAAAATAAATTCAGAATAATCAAGAATGAGTCTGGGAATTCAAGTAAAACAAGTAGAACACGATCAATAGAAGTTCAAAAGATGTTTTGGAAAGTGACCCAATAATTAAATGATTCAAAATTTTATGAATTTTTAATGCATGTTCGTAATGTGGTGTAACGTCTTATATGTTATTATGGTGGGTAGTCAATGGTCTTTGAGTGTACACTCGATGAAATTAACATTAAACTTGTTTGTTGGGAGTGGTCATGTCCAATATTTCAATTTAATAATTTTTATATAACATCAATAAATCAGACAATAGCATAATCCTTTCCAAAATTTGGGTTTTGTGGTTCGCTCTCAGGCTTTATTGCGGCAGGCTGTGAGCTAGGATGTTCATCGTTGCCTTCAGTAGTGGATGGAGGGAGAGGTGTTGGCCAAATCACCCATGGCGACCACCAGGCACCTAGGCAGTCTAGGTGATTTCAACCTATGTATTTACAGGATTCTATGTTCTCAAGTTAAAGCCCTTCAGTTATCTAAGGCTCTTGCATGGACTTTGAAATTCATCAATAGCTAATTTCTTTATTGTCATTTCTCCATTGAGATAAATGGTTGGGTTTATTCTCAGTGCATATACTTTCTAGTTCATGTCCATTGAGAATTTATGGTATTTGATTTTTTATCATTGTTTATCATTGCCAGTGTCTATACTGTCACCAGGTTTGGCAGCAGAAATTAGACAATCTAACTTATTATGGTTTATTTCTATGTTTCCTATCTTCAGATGTATGCTTCCCAATATTTTTCTCAGATATCGGAGCTGCTAAGGAGACTTCCACGTGTAATACTGTTGATGCTGAAGACAAATGATTGTTTGAGAGCTGTTAATAATTCACTAGTAAGTAATTTGTTAATGGACTTTTGATTAAGCAAATTGAAACTACGTTATGCTCGGTCCATCTCTTACTGCTTTAACATTATTTTGAATTTCTATTTTGTTGCCTAATTGGGTATACAAGAAAATTTGGTGACAAGATGTTGGATCTTGATCATATCGGGTCGATCTGACCTGACCTATTGGACCTGAATCAGCCATGGACTCATGCTGTATAAATTTTATGTTTTTATTAACGTTTTTGGTTTTTGGAAGAGCCAATCCCGGATTGGATTTTCTTTTCTCATATTGGCCGATCCAGTCATGATCTCAGCCAGAATTCCATGATGACAATGATTGAGGTGATCATGTGTAATGTCAATCAATTTAAGCATAGTGGACTGAGCCAAAAGGCAGTCAAATGGTCCACATGAATAAAGCAGCCCAAAACGCTCGAAAAGATGATCAAAATACCAACAGAGAAGAAGAGGGTACAATGATATGATAGGGCAACCAATAAGGCTCATGATGCGGGACAGAAAATTAATTGCCATCTCAGTATGAAAATAAACTGACTGACCGATGAAAGATGATCAATTTTACTGTAATCTGCGCTCACTGTCACCTTGGTGGCTGAAATCTACTAATGGCACCTATCTGACCAACTGGACCTTGTTGAATTACCCGAACCATTTAATTTAAGCATACATGATCGACACCCAATAATCCTTTCAAACTGGTGCTTTGAGTTGCTTCCTGTTGGTGCTTCCAGAGGCTCCATGGTACATCCACAGTTAAGAAGGGTCATGGCCATCTGAAGGACCTGCTAGGGTGGGGTTTGGGGCAGGCAGCGGAGGACCTGAGATCATGGCACTGTAGCAGCTGGGTGTTGTGGCTGTGACCTGGTTGCAGGAGCCCCGCATGGACCCATACAACTTGGCGCAGGTGTGACAGTGACTTGGGTGGTATCTTGGATGCCGGAGAGCCATCTGCTGGATGGGGATTGTGGCAAGCTTCTACTGCACCCGGACTAGAGTGAGTGCCAGTCGGCGTGTGAAGGCCCTGACCACTGTAGACCAGGTGATCTGGCTGGCATTGGGCCCAGGGGGGCCATGTCAGCCCCAGGTGACTACTGAGCATAGAGGGGGATCATGGAAGACAACATGTTAGAGCCGCTTCTACCATCAATGTATAGCTCCTGTGGGAACCTTAACAAAGCTTCTTTGTGCACACCGTAGTGCTGGCAGAACAGGGGAAGGGAGAGATGAAGCCGATGTGGAAATCTTGTTGGGGACTGGGGTTTGGGCCACAGTGGGAGGTAGGCTTGGAGGCAATGAGGGATCCACGGTCTCAAAGGGGATCCCTGTTCTGAGGTGTTGGGGATGTCGGAGAAGGGGGTTTCGGGCCAGGCAGAACAGGGGGTGGCAAGGGGGTTAACTGAGGGGCTTCTCAGAAGGGGGAAGTCAACCACAAGGGTCAGCGGCTGATGATGGTGGATCTGGAGGGCTGTGGGTTGATTGGATGGAATGGTAGGGGATTAGGGTGGAAGGAACCCAGAGGGTGTAGGGGGGTGTAGCACTGGAGTGATGCGAGGGGAAGATGGTGGGCCTCGGAAGATGGTGGCTATCTGGAATTTTGGATGATTGGGTTTAGAGAGACAATGGGGGGAATGATTGGGATCAGGGACTATGTGCAGACAGGAGATCGATTGGAGGTGGATAACCATGACTGGGGATGTCAACAATGAAGGAAGCTGATCGTAATTGAAAAGCCAGTATCTGTGAAGGGGAAGGGAGAGGTGAATGGCATGGATGCTGTTAGGAGAGGGGGGAGAGACATCAGTGCCGGGTGTGGAGCAGAGAGACTGGCCACTGTCAGGGATGGAGAGCAAGCCAGTCTTCCTACCAAGGGTGGATGTGAACACCAAAGATGGACTCAAACACCTGTAAGTCCTAGATGCCACTGGGATGCTGCCACAGTCACCGGATCCATGGTACACTGCCGTTGAGTTTTTTTCAGAGGAAGACCTAATAGAAAGAGAAGGGGATTTGTGAGGGGTGTGTGACGATCCAAAATTTATTTTCATTCCATCATAACCTCATACATACACAATGAAATAGGCCAAGGACAATATCAAATAAACCCTTTAAAGCTGTGTCTCTCAATACCCAACCCCATGTGTAAAATATACGAACCAAGTATGTGTGTGACTCAACTATACACAAAATAAACCCCAAAAACATGATGTTGTGCAAAAGAAATGGAGAAATGTATCTATTGTGTATCTATTCACAGATGTTGCATTACATCATTGCCACCTTTAAACGTGGTCCCGAACCAGACTTGAGCACAGGTCCTCACTAATTCACCATCTGAATAAAATGGAGAACAAAGAATTGATTGCCGTGGAGGTTCCAACTTTCTGCAATAGCCCAATCTTGTTGCAGCTAAAGAGACCAAAGATGATTTGTGTCGATTGTCTGCTCCATCAAACCTGCTTTTGTTTATAATATTATAGATGCTCCAGAGGATGGCTGGTAGTAATCCCAAACCAAAGGATCGGTCCCTTACAAAATTACGGAATTCCAATTGGAGAGTAACTTTGATCATATTCTGCAATTGGCCTTGAGGTGAATGCAACAGTCTATCACATGAACTGGGTGATTCCACATTTGTGAAGTAGGTGATCGACCCTCTTGAAACCTACTATAAAAGTTACAAGATTGACCAAATGACTCCTTCAGCTAGTGTGTTCAGGCGGAGGTGGGGAGCCCCCAAGCCTTTGCTGAGCTAATTTTCACAAAAAGATTTTAATTTTTAATACACTTTCTTCTGCCAAATTACTTGGGCCCAGCATATCCTTACCCCTATGCTCAAGGCTTAACTACTGACTTCGTGTTATTTATATATATAGAGAGAGAGGGGGAGTATTTATATCATTTATAGATTAATGTTAAAATTAATGGGACAAATCAACGGGGTTAAACCATGGGTATGGTCGTGGGAATGAATTAAACTTTCAGGATTTTTTTTTCATAAAACAAGGATATATTCAAGATTAGGATAAATTATAGGAACCAACATGTAACATATATATATGATTATGGTACCTTAAAAACTTCTAGAATATTTAGTTTATATCAATAATGTATGCAAACATAATTTATATGCCTAAATTAACAAAATGATTCAATTTAAATTCCGCTTACTCAATCTATGGGATTTGGTTTGATTTGAAGGTTCTTTAAAAACAAAATCCAACGAATGGTTAGTTCAACCCAAACCTTTACTGATTTTGTTTGGCTTTTTGGGTTGAATCGAGTAGTGAATACCCCCAATTCTAGGTGATATTTTGTGTAGTGAATGGTTATGCTTTTTAGGTACACAAATTATAAAAGATGTGTACACGGATTTTAGGAACAACTCGTATTTGCATATGATTGTAGAGAAAACAGGTGATTTTTTTTCTATTTCAATTATGAATGTGTAGTAAGTTCTCACTTTTTACATTAGTTTTAAGTAAATTAATGAAGGATATATATGATATACCATGGCTTGTGATGCTTGTAGATGATACTATAATAGAAGAGTTAAGGTTGATTATGTAAGAGACATGATGAATATATTAGGAATGGAGAAGCTAAGAAGAAAGATTGAGATAGGGCGTAAAATGTAAGGCTAAAGAAGTTTCGGTGGTAAGTGGATAAAGCTAAGATATTCAGGACACAGCAGGCTTGGATAACTTCTGTCATGAATATAATTTGAGAAAGGTAATTCAATATAATTTGAATGATTTATACCTCTTTAAATAACTAGAAACCCATAGAGTGGATAGTCCATATAGCTAAATCCCTAATTATTCGGGTCTAAGGCCTAAGTGGAGCTTTAATAACAACTACACTGCAGGAAAATACAGCGTTGTATTATATTTATAAACTTCTGTCATGAACTTTGCAGTTGCAGTTGCAGGGCTCCTCTTTGGAAACTTTCTTGATCATTGGAAGAGTCTCCTCGGAGGTGGTCGTTGAGACAAGGTTGTTACGGGAAAAATCGCTGTTATCGAAGCTAAGCATATGGCTAGAAAAGTTGGTGCTTGAAGCTCGATTTCTCAGCATGCAGATTACTCTGTGGCTTTTAGAGTTCAAAATGGCAATTTCTCGACGAAGATAATCAAGTTCGTTTATATTATATTACATAAATATAACATAAAAGGAAGAGTAATTTGACTTTTTCTTCTTTTAACCGATTTATTGTTTAGAGCCTGTTTGGTTGGAGTATTGAATGTATACAGTATATTATTAATTATGATTTTGTAGGAGATACATCAGCATTACAGTTCATCAGATATAAGATGATATGTATGGCTAATACTCTACAAAAAGGGCGTTTAGTTATTATTCTTGATGTGGAGGAATTTGACCCTGGTGTGTTGTTTCTTTTAGTAGCGGAGAGTACAAAGTATTCTTTGCCCCGTGGAATTTGAGTGGATTGACTGGATTCATTTACCCACCCTGCTAGATAGTGTATCCTTCTGTAATGATGGGCATGCAACACGTTTTTCTTGTAATAGTTTAGAAGTTATTGGGCGGGTCATAAAAGTTATCTCATGCAACATATTTTTTTTCAAAATCTGTATTTTATTTGGTTTCTTTTGAAGTTGCGCCTACTAGGCGACCAGGTTGTCAACAACTAGCCGTTGGGAATGCCCATGGGTCTTGAGGCCGTATATGAGAACCCTAAGGGCATGTTTGGTATGAGGATAACTTTGGGATAAACCTGGTTTATCCCTAAAATTTAGGGGATAAATCTAGTTTATCCCCAAAAAATTTGGGTGCCAAACAGGCAAACCAAAATATTTTGGGGATAACCTTGGTTTATTCCCAAGTTATCCCATCCCCAAGTTATCCTGTTACCAAACAGCCCCTAAGGGGGATCCTGAGCCCCTAAGATGCCTTCTCTCTCCCTCTCATCTTTGCCATTCACTATCAACCCTCTCTTCACTTTAAAAACTCATGCTTTCAAATAATGCATTTTCTTGGTCTAAAACGTTTTAAGAATATTAAATTTCTGATTTCAACTTTGTAGAGTTATATTTTTTGTTCAATTATGATAATAACTTTTTTACGTGTTATTTTTATGTTGTTAAGTTTTACTCAGCATATCTTTTCTAAGTTGTGACATTTAAACTTTTAGTGCGTCCAAGAATGATCTAGTTTGGCTATATTATACTTTGATATTCGTGGAGGAGGAAAATACAATGTGAATATTGTGAAAAAATAATGTATAATAAAATTTTGTGATTGAAGCATCACATTGCTAGGATCAAGGGCAACGTTGTCATGTGCACATAAATTTCACTCAAGATAAGAGTCTAATTTCATGGTCATTTAAAAGTAATGGAACATGCAAGGGGAGCTTACAAGATCAGATAGGAACACTTGATGGCTCCTTTAGATGAAGGTTTCAACGACAATATGCCGTTGATGTTTAATAATGATACAATTATCTTTATGGCATTGATATTTGATCAATATTGTTAAAAATAAATGACATGGTACACTCAATGGAGACAAGTCGTGAGTCGTTTACGGATGAAGACATGTATCAACGTATCAATTGATTTGAGTCAAGGTTTTGAAACTATAAGTGAACACAGAAGTGGATGAGGATCAAACAATGAGGAAGAATGGGAGATCTATGATCTCATGAGAGATGATGGCTTAAGAGTATGTCTTATGGATCTTGTCCTCACATGCTGTCGGCAAAGACAAATCTTTATCACAATAACAATGAAGAATTTATAGATATATGAGGGAGGGAAATATCAAGATGATTTTTTTTCATAGTAGCATACAGATGAATGCTGCAAAGGAACCGTATTACAAGTTTATGATTGACACCATAATCAATGTCAGTAGAGGAGTGCTTGGACTGACTCTGGAAGAAATATACAATATTTTCTTCTTATGGAGGTGAAAAATATTAAAATATACATCAATTCATTTGAACGTATTTGACAAGAAAGATGATACATGTTGATGATGGATGGCTAGACAAATTAGTAACTTTTTAATTTTTAAACTTATTTCGTACTTATCTGTTTAAACTTCAAATTTAAAACTTATGCATGACCGTTTTAATAGGTATGAATAGGAAAATAATGATAAACTTTTTAATATATTGTCAAGTCGAGACCATCTTTTGAAAGTCTATGGACATGTTCTAACAAGTAAAGAATGCTAACTACTTTTTTAAATTAAACGATAGTATTGTCGAAGAGAAAGAAGAGAATCAAGTTGTCTAAGTAGTAATAGACAATACAGTTACTTTAAGCAGTTGGACAACTGTTGATTGTCAAAAAATCATATTTATATTGGGCATCATGTTTTACCCATTCGTTAGATTTGATGCTAGAGAGTATATGTAAGGATCTTTAAATTGACAAGATAGTTAAGATGGCCAAAACATATCATTCTTCATCTACAACCATAATTTCATCATTAACCTAATGATAGAGCATACGATACGAAGAGCTGAGAGCTCTTACGGCCTAGGGCAACTCAGTTCCCTTCTCACTATATTTTCTCAAAGAGTTTAATGTAGCATAGGTATCCTCTTACCCAAACGATATTTTCACTGAGATGGGACAATTGGATTGCTAGGACTACTTCTCGAGAAAAGGGAGGCGATTGAGGAAACGTTGGAGAGTGGAGACTTGCCAAAATTGTAAAGAACATACTTTATGTATTACAACCTTGCCAAAATTCTTAGAATAGTCGATAGAGATATGAATGTAGACATGGGTTATCTTTATGAATCACTTGAGCGAGCAAAAGATGAAACTACAAAGACAGTGTCAGATTTCAACAAGTGATAGGATATTATCAACTGTCAATAGGACAAATGTAATATCATCTGATGCATGCAGTAGGTACTTTCTTTGTCATGAAGTCAATTCATGCATCTTCTACATATTGTTATGCTCTTTATTAACATAGATTTGTTGCTAGATCATTTTTTAATTCTAGATATTGTTATGATCTAATATTCAAGTCAATTAATGAGCTACTAGATAAGGTGAAATTGGTCATTAGTAGAATGCTCAAGGATGACGATCAATTATAACATGCAATAAGATGTATTACTATATAATGAGGATATTCCACTTTGGGACATCAAAAGTATAACAACTAGTTATATTTTTAAGTCCTAGTGCATATCATCTAATATATTATTTGTAATTCAGATCATTAACTTATTTTAATCATATTTTAACTTTTATTAATACTATGTAACTGATTAGTGAATGGACCATGGCAAGACACTGAGATATGACGACTTAGTTTAGGATGTGAAAGGAATTAATTAACGTTTAGTTTAATTCATACAAAATAGAGGAATTGGTCGACGTCAAGAAGTTGGGAATAGTTAGTATACTTTTATTATAACAGAAGGTTGAAACTAAAGAATTTCTAGATACTAGGAGGAGGAATAGAAATGGAGAGAAGAAGTGATGGGACATTGAAGTGATACGGTCACTATGAAAGATGATGACATCAATTTGGATGAGATCTTCGTTGAAAAAAAATCATTGTAAATTTTGGGTGAACAATAAAAAAAGATTAGGCAAACCTTAGTTCAACCTAGAAAATTGAGAATGAGTTCAAGGAGAACTCGATGATATATCTCTACCCAAGAAATTAAATATTTATTTAATGGTAAAGAGATGAAAGATTGGACAATCTTCTCGTCAAGATAAGAAATTTTAAGATAAAGATAAACAAATTGTAACTGATCCATTGGGGACTGCAAATCAAGAAATAATTGGTGATAGATGCATAGACACGCTAGAGTCAAATGTCTATTTTTAATACCTGACGTTGGATGATTCAACTTCAAAGAATAATAGAGATGGAGCATTAGAAGTGGAATAAACCATTGCTGGTGCAAGGAGGTCAATAGATTCACTGTCATATCATACAACAATGCAGTTCACTGAAGAACAATACATACATACAATGCAAGACATAGATTATGGTGCACAATTGCAAGATGGTGAAGATCAACACAAATAATGGGGCGGAAGTCAGTATTACCAACAACTTTATGGAGTTGATATGTCAGGACTATTAGTTTTATACGTATCACTAAGAAGATTATGGGGTGACTCGATCTACATATAGATCTTTATCGAACAATTGTATACACTCAACGTATGCTAGTTAAGGTGGATCTTTGAGATTTTATCTCATCTTATGATGATAATATAAGAGAATGATGAATATAATCAATGTATATTTTTTCAATGTTAAAAATAATAACATATGATTTTTTTAGATTTTCATATTTTTTGAAATTTTTATTTTTTTACCTGGTCAGGATTAAAGACTTGACCTTCCTTGCTTATGTAATGATACACATACAACACTGGATTCACGTTGACTCATTATTGTAATAGTTTAGTTGTTATTGGGAGGGCCATGAAAGTTGTCTCATGCAACATATTTTTTTTCAAAATCCCTATTTTATTTGATTTTTTAAAAAGTTGTGCCTACTAGGTGACCAAGTTGCCAATGGTTAGCTGTTTGGGACACCCCTTGGGGCCTTAGGGGCATATATGACCCTCAGAGGGCCTTCTTTATGAGTAACAACGTTGTCTAAGCATTGGTAACTTATCTATTAGATTTTTGGAGTACCATCATACCAATCAAGAGATGTTTTCTATATGCCGAATCTTTTATTGCATACCAAAATATTTTTGGAGTAACAACATTATGTCTAAAACAGGAGTGATTGGCTATTTGACCCAGTAACAACATTATGTCTAAAATCAGGTCAAGACGTTGTTAGTCAACCTAAAAACTAATTGGGTCAACCGACCCGATCTGACCCAGTGGCAACCCAACGAACCATGGTTACTCATTTAGATTCTTTGTTCTTAGACCTTTCACCATCTCCATTCTTATCTTTGTTGTATGACTATGGGGCTATTTGAAAATTGGCCGGATCAACTGACCCGATCTCAAGCATAAGTGGAATGGTGTCGCACTATGAAAATATAGATGTCAACTGTTATGGATTATCTAATTATCTAACTTGTTTAGTTAAGTTGATAAACAAATAAAAAATAATTTAAAATTTTTAAATAAACTATATGTATCTGTTAATTGGTTATCTATTATTTTAGTAAATATGATCATAGATATACTCTAAACTAAATCTAAAAATAACAATCTGTATCTGTTAATCAATAATGTAACGACTCATATTTTAAGACATGTAATCATATTATATATTCTATCACAAAAAATTTTATCATCCCTAAATATCCATTTTGCTCTACTTCCTCTAGTCTTGACGTTGAAAAAATCTTGCCCAAACCTCCAACAACGACATCTCCTTTCTCTCTTACATCTTAACGATGTAATTCATATACATAACGACGGCTCATTCCTTTCCCTAGTCTAACTATCACCAAGTTTGACATCCTACGAGACCTTCCATGTTGAAGGAACTTATCTATTGTGTGATGTGTTGGATAGTTAACAACACAAAATACCAGCAAACATTGCAATTGCACGAAAAGGTGCTTCACATGTGCAGTGCCATTGCACTCGAGTTTCTCCATATATTAAATGTGTATACACAACCGTCCCATTAGTCTCTCTCCATATATTAAATGCGCATACACAACCGTCCCATTAGTCTCTCTCTCTCTCTCTCTCTCTCTCTCTTAGATGTTTTATGGAACCTGCAAGTTTTTGAAAGAAGAATTTTTCTGTTGAACTATTTATGACATTATGTATTTAATTAATTATTTATTATTAATAGTAAATCATTTTTAAACAAATATTACAATTCAGTTCATGGATACACCAATTTTCGATAGTTAATAAACAATATGGGGATACACATTTTACTATAAGATATAAATATGGATAATATTGTCGTCCAATCCATATCCCACTTATTGACATGTGTAGCTGAAAAGCACAAAGCTTTATGTGTTTGTGCGGTGGTGATGGTGGTGGCGGCGGCGACGATGATGAGAGGGGATCTAAACTGAAAGGGATAAAGAAGGATAGAAGGAGGGTCTAGCGATGGGAGAGGGGGAGTTGACGGTGAAGATGGAAATAATAAAGGTATAAATTTTGAAAATAGTGCCCCACTTTATTTTTTACGGTCTTTAATAAGGTTAACCAAACAGAAACACTTATTTTAAAAATATTCAAAAAAAATGTTTATAAATATATTATTTTAAAACAAGAAAATTATTAGAAAAAAACAAGTCCCAAGTGAAAAAGGACAGACTTGACCAGAGGTGTCAGTCAGTGGACCAAGCCATCCGTGGGTTTGCAGGCCGGATTAGTTATATATGACTTGATATGCAAGTCAAAGTTTCAAGCATACGATATCAATTCTTCTTCTAAAATAGGGCATAAAAGGGGGTTAAACTGGCCTAAAATTTCATAATACGATATTATTCATTGAAAATAAGTTAATATTTAAGTTATTTCCAATCTATTTTGATCATTAAATTTGTTAAATTTCGTAATGATATATACTTATAAAAAAACAATGGATGATGCCAGACCGGTTCAACCTTAATTATAAGATAATATATAGGCCGACTCAAGAAGAATAATAATAATATGATATAGGATGACTCAAACTAATAATATAATATCTTAATCGGACTAATTTCGGATCTAGCCGATTGACAACCTAGACTGACGGAGGAGGTGTCATTTGGTTGTTGTTATTATCTCTATTTTACCTAACATTTTAGGATGAATGAACCAACAGACGGGTTGTGAGCATAAGATAAACAAAAAAATGGTCACGTTTGGCCGGATACTACGCATAAAAGATTAATATCTGTGTGCTTAGTTAAAGGATGGGACAGTAAGGTACGCATGGCTCTGGACAAGATCATGAGATGGGATGTTTGGGATGACACGTGTATGGCTGAGAGTGAATGACACGTGTATGGCTGATGAGACGAGCCCAACCGACTGGATCGAGGAGATAGATACGTGTGGGAGGGCAGCGATGGAGGAGAAACTTCTTGCCACCTTCCTTTCGCTCCAAAGAAACAGCCATATATGCATCATCGGGCCGGCCGGTGCACGGGTGGTGGTCAAGACATGCATACATGCACGACTCTCGTGATTGTCACCCTCACCTGTCTCCTCCTCTCCCCTCTTTCAATTCAATCGTCTTGATTTGTCCTTCCATTAACATGCGAAAATCTATCGTACGTCGAGAGCAAGTAATTAGGAGTGTGTTGAATAATGTCACGGAAAATCTCTTTAAAAAAGAGGTGAGACCCTCTTCTTTTTGTTTGAGAGGAAAATCTCTTTAAAAATATAAATTTGTAATAATTGTCAAGCACTTATGAAAATATAAATTACAATAAAAACTCAAGTTATCATCCAACCAAGCACCCCCGTTGACTAATTACCATGATATGTATACATTGTCTTGGAATTAAGAACACATAGCAAACTTCTTTGGTGTGCTCAAAAAAGAGTATCGGATTTTGAAACAATCTAAACGACTCTTCACTTTTTAAAGATCTAGCTAGATTTTGTAATAACTGATAATCCGCATAATTAATTAATCTCTTAATGTAGCTTATAAAAGTTAAGAGAGAATATGATATTATATTTTTAGTCCATCTCACTTTGATTTAAGAATCAAAACTCAGTCATTGCAATCTAAAGATTAGAAGAAAACAAAATTCAAATATGTTTGGATGAGATTTATGTTAGTTAATATGATCTCTTTCATGATCTAAATGGAACACACCCTAAGAATGCTTGAGGTGGCGAGAGTACAAATTAATACATCTCCATCTGAGATCTTCGTTCAGTTAGCTACACCGTCACACACACACACACATATATATATATATATATATATATATGTACGTGTATGTGTGTGTGAGAGAGATAGAGAGACGTACGGACTGTGAGCTGAATGTGAATGTTGTTGTCTTAATTAAGAACACTATATATATATAAATAATTTAAGAGACTTTTGCTTGGGTACGTACTCATTGGATGGTGACAGTTCTAATTAATGTTAATTATATTTATATCTGATATCAACTTTACAAATGACACAGTGTCAAATTTAGCATTAATTATGACTAGATTGGTCAAAGTCATCATGTAATTCGAAACTTGCGCTTCAGCTCCATATGCGAGAGATCACTTCGTGCCGCACGCAAGGGTTAGTTACCACACGACGACGGGCCTCCCCCGTATCTAGGGGTGTCAATGGACCCGGTTCGAGGTCGACCCGCTTAGGGTTCGGTCCAAAATATATTGGTTCGGTCCAATTCAGCCCGCACTACATTGTTGGCCCGGCCCGACTCGGCCAGCAAAAATTATTGACTTGGCCCGACCTGACCCGGCCCGGTTCAACTATATATTTTATAAATAAATATTTATTAAATATGATAAATATAATTATTTAAAATAATATTATAAAAATAATAATAATTTAATTAAAATATATTTTAAATAAGTAAAAATGATGTTTTTGACATAAAAAATTGAAAGTTATTTGACCCATTTTAGCCCGCGTTGGCCTGTTTCGGCCCGTATGTCGGCCCGACTAAAACCCGCTGGTTAAAATCTTTGGCCCGTCGAATGACCCGCAGCAGGCCCGGCCCGCGAACCCGTGGACCGGCCCATTGCCACCCCTACCCATACCACATATGCGGTTACGTACCCTCACTCAAACCCACTTCTCAAAATAAAAAATAAATCAGTACGCGTATAAATCAAGGTCGTCGATGAATAAAGACGAGACTGATGGGGTTTTAATTAATTTCACCACCCCGACGGAAGGAAGATGTGATCAAGTATGATCAGTCGTGCATGATTGATAGTGTAGTACGTGTACGTACTTGCAGAGAAAACCAAGGAGCATGAAGCTTCGCGGAACGTGAGCCCTCTTTGGCGTCTTCCTTCCCATCCCATCTATAACTATAAACATGTTCGTCCTTTAATTAATGCCGTGCCCGGCCGTCGATCAACGGAGCTTCCCCGCGCCGGCATCCCGAGACCTACGTACCGGAGCTTGCACGACGGACGGCCGGCCGCAGCGGAATTCCTCACTCTCCGTCGACGTCACCGTCCCGGGCGGCCGGCGGTGGCCGCGGCCGACAGCGAGACTAGTGTTTTACCAGCTAATTAATTCAATTGCGGTGCGTCGTTGTTTCGATCTCACTCTCTCCGTCGCCTTCCGTTCATCTCGCCACGATATTCCTCCTGCGTTTTCCTTGCCGATCGAAGGTCGTCTCTCCCATGGCCTCGTCGACCTATGTCGTCGACCCGAGAAGCCTCGAGAACGGGATCGGGCCGCCGAAGGGGTCTAGCAAGGAGATCACCCGCCACCACCACCACGGCCGGACGGCGCATAACATGTCGTCCTCGTCGCTGCGCAAGAAGTCGGACCTCACCCTCGTCTCCAAGGTGCCGTGGGGTCTTCTCCGCGATTTCCTCGCCAACCTGCAGGAGGTCTTCCTTGGAACCAAGCTGTTCGTGCTCTTTCCCACCATCCCACTCGCCGTCGCCGCCCGATACTACGGCTTCGGAAGCGTAAGTGTACATATATATGTATATATATATGCACGCATCCTCCTCCTTCAATTCTTCTTCAAGTTTGTTTATTTAATTAATTAAGTTGGTCGTTTAGATGTTGTCGAGATCAGTCTAACTCTGTGTTGAGAACTCTGTTTGACATCCTTGTGGCGTATATACATTATACATATATATATAGCAGGCATGGCTTTTCGCTCTGAGTCTGCTGGGCCTCACGCCGCTGGCCGAAAGAGTCAGCTTTCTCACCGAGTATGTGTGCATATTCATTGGGTTTAAGATATATAGTTTTTCCGTTTGCTGATATATAGGTGTCGTCTAATTTCAAGAGACGATGTATTAATTTCGATATACTGGATTAATTAATCTGACGTCGTTTCTTCCTTTTGGCATTTGATCGATCGGGCGTCCCACAGGCAAATAGCATATTACACGGGACCGACAGGTACGCAGGACGTACATTTTTTTGTTAAAATTAAAATAGCTAGTTAGTCTCATGACTCTAATCTCAGAGATTGAGCCGAGTTTTGCATACAATTAATATATATATATATACATTGCGATTGATATTAATGAGTTGTTCCTTCTAATATATATATATATGCACACACGCACAAGTTAGACTGATTAATTATTGAACTGAATTGACCCTATTGAACACGTACGTACGTATGTGCGTTACGTGGTGTGCACAGTTGGAGGACTGCTGAACGCGACGTGCGGGAATGCGACGGAACTGATAATCGCCCTGTTCGCGCTGCACAAGGGCAAGATCGAAGTGGTCAAGTGTTCCCTGGTCGGCTCCATCCTCTCTAACCTCCTCCTCGTCCTCGGCTCCTCCCTCTTCCTCGGCGGTCTCGCCAACATCCCCGCCAAGGAGCAGCGCTTTGACCGAGTGAGTAATTCTTTGCTCTGCTCTGCGCCAAGTTAATTGCTATACATATATATATATATCTAATTCTTCGATCATATATATATATATATATACACACACACATATCTGATTCCATATTTCTTTGTAATTATTAAATGGCTCCTCCGTTAATCTATAAAATATATATATGTCGTGCTCTCTACGTTACGTACCTACAGAAGCAAGCCGACGTAAGTACGAGCCTGCTGCTGCTGGGGGTGCTCTGCCATATGCTGCCTCTCATGTTCCGCTACGCCGCCACCGTCGGCGAGGGGACGACGTCGACCTTAGACTCCGGCGTGCCCACCTTGCAGCTGTCGAGGGCCTGCAGCATCGTCATGCTCATCGCCTACGTCGCCTACCTCGTCTTCCAGCTTAAGACTCACCGCCAGTTCTTCGAAGCGCAGGTGATAATTAACTTAATTACACCTTCACCCAGCTGCTAGCTTAAGTAGAGTCTTATTAAGATGCATGGTTAAAGACAGAGAAAACCAAACCAATCTCATCTCTGTGTGCATGCATGCACTTGCAGGACGACGAAGACGACGGCGACGGCCCGACGGCGGACGACCAACCGGCCATCTGCTTCGGCAGCGCAGTGACTTGGCTGGTAGGCATGACGGCCGTCATTGCCCTGCTCTCTGAATACGTTGTCGGTACCATTGAGGTGAGTGAATCAAGAGATGGGCAGATTTCTTATATTAGAGGAAGAGAGAAATGTTTACACCCACTGATTATATGTATGAAGTGGTTAGGCTCGATTGGTTAAAACATTCTTATTTATCACTCTATCTTATACATTTAATGAGGTAGACAAAGATCTCGGCTCTCTCGTGAATCAAGTGTATATGCAAGATATATATATTTAAGTATAGTAACCAGTACACATGCGCATGCACACGGCTTGACCACACGGCCATTGATGACATCAATTCCCAGGCGGCAGCTGAATCTTGGGGTATTTCGGTGAGCTTCATCAGCATCATCCTTCTCCCGATTGTCGGCAACGCGGCGGAGCACGCTGGAGCCATCATCTTTGCCTTCAAGAACAAACTGGTATTACGTAATTATCAATAGTACGTGAACTAGTACACTGTGTACACACACCCCATATACATTTATATATATGTACATGTATGTATATATATATACTTTACTTTGAGGGACCTGCTGCATGCGCAAAATATATATACTTAGGCTTAACGGTGCCGCAGGACATCACGCTGGGCGTCTCGCTGGGCTCGGCCACTCAGATATCCATGTTCGTGGTAAGTTATTTTTGGGCCGTCGACAAAAGGAGCAGCTGGGAATTTTGAATGACGTAGCTGCATGTGTACGCGGATCGGGGGGGGACGTATGCGGTGGGTGTCGCTTAATTAATTAAATTAGTTAGGCCTGGACTGGCATGCAATGCAGGTGCCACTGAGCGTCATCGTGGCGTGGATCATGGGCACCGCCATGGACCTCGACTTCAGGCTCCTTGAGACGGGCTCCTTGCTGGTGGCAGTCCTGACCACCACCTTCACCCTTCAGGTACGCACGTCCGTACACGACGTCCCTGCAGGCTATCTACGGTTTCTGTTCTTAATTAATTCCTTGCTATATATATATATACATACATACATAGATATGCATCTAGATTCTGAATATCGTTCGTCCACGCGCGCAGGATGGCTCTTCGCACTACTTGAAAGGATTGGTCCTCTTGCTCTGCTATGCTGTCATCAGCGCTTGCTTTTTCGTGCTAAGAACTCCGTTGAGTGAGTTATCGATCAATTCTCAAGATCCTGTCAACATATTAATTAGCTTAAATTTTATATCATTAATTCGCAGTGCCTGAGATAATTGATATATTTATATATATACTTAAAACACGGACACTAGCTGATGCAACACTAGCTTGTGTGTGTGTGTGTGCAGAGGATGGAAACAGCATCAACCAGCTGGGCTTGCAACCTTCGATCTCCTCGGTTTAATGTTATTCAGCAGCTGCATATATACCATAGCGTACCGTCTGTCATCAGAAGCCATCGAACATCATTTGATTAATCGCTCGCCGTCAATCAAGTTGCATGTCCGAGTACCGCCGGCCGGAGGAGTTGGCGGCACATACCGATGGCGAATTTATTTTTTTATGGTCGATGTTTGCGTCTATTAATTAATTTGGACCAGAAACGTCGTGTGTGTGCCCAGCAAGGACGTCTACGTCCGATACCTGCATGCAGAGATCACCACTCGTCAGATCAGATATATTAACAGTGAGATCGACGACGTGTGTACATCATTAATCAAGTCGTCCACCTGGTGTCGTTTAATTTTTATCAGCGTACCTTGCGTATTAATTTTCTAGATTTTATTTCTTTTAGTTTTATACCACACACCAGGAGGTGGTGGTGGAGGACGTTGATAGAATCATTTGATGTGCGTCTAAATATATATATATATGTCTGCACCTGTAAAATACGTATAAGATTGTGTTTGTGCGCACAATAATAGAAAAGTTTGGCGATTTACTTTTTTGCGCAACATAATTAAGCAGAGAAATTTTCTCAAAGAGTGAATGAACGGAGCTTTACAGGCCAGTTTTCTTTTTCGCTAGCTCTCCGTAGACCATCCTAAGTAAGATTGAACCGCCTAGATTTAAACTTGAGTCATCCGTCTCAAAATTTCAAGATAATGAGTGGATTAGGCATCTTTCTTATATCTTTACTAATATTTTTCATAATATCTAGCATGCGATTACTCTAAAATTTTCATAATATCTACACGGATGTACGTACATCCCATACAACACTCATCGCAAGAAAAAAAAGAAACAAGATTTGATTAGAACCTGCCGCCTCCTTGTTTATCCGTGCAAACATATATATATTTGTGAAGGTGGCATATTTTCTTCGATCGTTTTGCTCTACATGCGCACCTTTTCTCTCTTCCGGACGCATCATCTTTTAAAATCTGCACGTGATCGATCAATTAATTTTCTTATGACTTGATATTTAAGGCACTACTCATTTGTCAGAACGACACTCCTTTATTCATCGTCATCGATCCCCCTCCCGACAGATGCATCCGTGCGAGCTTCAGAGACGACGACTTCAATAACGTGGTAGATGATGAGATGAGATCGAGACTCTCCCCGCAGTAAAACGCGAGTCATCGCTCGAGAGCATCTACTCACGCAATTCGAGCAACGTGCGATTCATATATCAAGAGACCAGATTACCTCAACTCACGGATAAAAAAAAACAATCTCAATTTCTAATCAAAAAAACCGTCGGATCGCTCAAATGACGCTTCAATAATAATTCAGAAAATAACTACCAAAGAAAATTTAACCATCATCGTCGATAATAAATTCAATAACATGTTAATAAGACACCGATATATAACAACTCAATTCATTCGGTGACAAGTTAATAAAATATCAACAATAATTCAACTATTTTTGATAACAAGTTATCGTGTTAATAAATTATCATCAACAGTTATTGAACTATTATTAAACCACCACTCGTGACCGATCATAACGGTTAAACACCTTGTAACGATTCATTGAATCACTACTGAGCTGACCCGAAAATGGTAGCCGAAGACTGAGATTATTATTCTCTCAACGGGAGGGAGAACTGAAGTAATCCAGACTCGCATTCCAAAGGCCGGCACAAGGACCGATACAAATGAAAGCATCCCGGAGGCGAGGAGGTCATCACATAGATTTCATAAAAATGCGGGGAGTACCGAACAGCAGGCGGGCGGTGATCAAGACGTCCACGACGCCCCTGTATGTACGTACGGGACGGGACGATCATCACCAGCTGTGGCGGTGGGAGTAGTGTGAGAGGAGGAGATAAAAGAGAGGTGGATGTCCAGGAGCACTTACAAACTCGAAAAGAGCACATGGTCCGTTCCACTTCCCATGCGATGCGAGTGGAGCGTTATTCTGTCGCCCAAAATGAGGGGGGGCACGATCGACACTGCATCCTCGCCGAAGAAGCGAGCGGAGCAGTTTTTATGATGTTAATGGACTCACGGAGATCCCCGCGGTACCATCGTGTAGACGGCCCGGTCGGCGAGCGCCCTCCCCACCACCCCGGCATATCTATGCAGCTGTCGCTCTAACGCGTCCATGCTGTTCTTCTGAATGGGGCCCGCCATCCGCTTAAGATCCTGTGCAAGCAACCAATTGTCGGATCATGAGGACGGCCGTCATCGGAAGCTCTCCCCCCTTCAGCCGTCCATCCGCCTATCTCACGGTCCACGGGATCATGACCGAACTCACAAAGAAAGAGATACGCACCTCGAACTTCATACGGGAGCCGTCCAGTTCAAGCATCACGTTGCTCACATCCACGGGAGGAATCTCAGTTTCCGAGTCCGACTCTTCGTCACTCTCGAATTCTCGGTCCTCAAAATCAATATCCATTCCACCATCTTCGTCGTCGCCCGGCCGGCCTTGCCGATCAAAATCACCCCACTCCAGCTGGCTGCAACTTTCGAGGAGCTGAGAAGACGACGCTGCTTCACCTTGCAAGGATGCATAATCTGATAAAACGACGTACGGTCTCTTATCGAGAAGAGGTCTTGCTATCGTAAACGGCACCCACCTGTTGCACAAGAAAATCAGGTACCAAGAGTTGCAGACAAGACATTTGCTTATTTGCAGCCACCCGTGTTGGCAACCATCTTTTGCTTTTATCCTAAAACTGCGTGGTGGCTAGGCGGCGGACGATTAGAAAATGGCTTCGACCTAGTGGGAAATAGGACATAAAAAAGGCTCCTTTTAGTGACCACTATGAACCATCATCTAAGTAGGTAATTACCAAACAATTCACCTTTGGGACTTTTGAGGATTGAATGCATTCCCCTTTTTCGTATCTTCTGCTCTGAGTCAGAGAACACAAAATTGAGTAAAAAAGCCTAGACAGTGCAACAGTTTCTTTGATTGGGCCATTGGGCGTCCGCGATTAATTAATAGCACATGCTTTCCAAATAGATTCTCTCCGGATGCTTGGATGAAACCAAGGAAGACCAGGTCATGGGTTGCAGCAGATGAGCCCAAACTTGACCCCATCAGATCAAGCAGGAAAATAATTTTTTAAATATTAAAAAATATAAAAAATTGAAAATTTTAAAAAAATACCAAAAATTCTGGAAAATACGAAATATGGCCCAGAAAAAGTATATCCATTTCCATTCAAATCTTTCGTATTGTTATTCTTTGACATAACAAACATATTTCACCTAAGTCATTTGAAATGATTATATTTAGTTATAAATAGACAAATGTTATACCACTCTGCACTCTAACTCACGATCATTCTAAGGTAACATCTCCAGATCCATCGGAACTTCTCTAATAGAAGTGTCCGATAAAGATCCATAATTAAGTTGAGTCATCACATAATCTCCTTAGTCAAGTAGAAAACTAAAAGTTTTGACATGACTGAGCCTCCCAGTGTTGACATCTACCTAATTGCGTGTACTCTCATCCTTGTATCTGTGCACTATGACCATCTTGGGTGGCCTGCATGTATTGCTCATCTCTAGTGATTCAATGAACTACATGAGGCTGCGATTTTGTCTTAGTTTTATATACGTTTGTGACCATTGCTCCATCGTCGTCAAACCATCCACTGTTGACATCGAATCTTCCAACATCTATTATTAAAATTTAATGTTTGACTCGACTCGGGCATGTCTTATCATGTCCCTATCAATTTCATCAGTAAGATCCAAAAGAACAATTACTACTATTTACCCTTACTCTTAGATTTCTTATAGATTCTCTCCAGATGCTTGGATGAAACCAATGAAAAACGGGCCATGGGTTGCAACAGATAAGCCCAAACTCGACCCCATTAGATCAAGCAGGAAAATATTTTTTTTAAATATTAAAAATTATAAAAAGGGAAAAAGAGAAAATTTTAAAAAATATCAAAAAATCTGGAAAATACTAAATATGACCCAACAAAAGTATATTCATTTATATTCAAATCTTACGTATTGTTATTCTTTGACATAACAAAGATATTTCACCTAAGTCATTTGAAATGATTATATTTAGTTGTAAATAGACAAATGTTATACCACTCTGCACTCCAACTCACGATCATTCTACAATAACATCTCCAAGATCCATCATAACTTCCATAATAGAAGTGTCCGATAAAGATCCATAATTAAGTTGAGTCATCCCATAATCCCCTTAGTCACAAGTAGAAAACCAAAAGCCTTGACATGATTGAACCTCCCAGTGTTGACGTCTACCTAATTGCGTGTACTCTCATCCTTGTATCTGTGCACTATGGTCTTCATCTTGGGTGGCATGCGTGTATTGCTCATCTCTTTCAGTGAACAACATGAGGCTGTGATTCTGCCTTAGTTTTATACACGTTTGTGACCATTGCTCCATCGTTGTCGAACCATCCATTGCTACTCTTTTACATCGAATCTTCCAACATCTATTATTAAACTTTAATGTTCGGCTCAACTAGAGCATGTCTTTTCATGTCTCTGTCAATTTCATCTATAAGATCCAAAAGATCAATTACTAATATTTACCTTTACTCTTATATTTCTTATATTAGCAAGAAAATTGTCTCGTCTTGTCTCTTTGTCACCGAATGAGTCCTCGACTAGAGATACGTCGTCAAGGTCTCCTTAAGCCCATTCAAGATCTTTTTGGTTGAACTCTAATTCACCTAATTCTTCTCGATTGTTTATCTTGCAATGTATTTTGCTCTAAATCAATGTCAATATCTTGTATAGTCAAGGTCTTAATTTGCCATTCAGATGTTTCCTCTCTCCACCATTGTTCCTTCTTCTGGTTCTTCCTTATCCTCTCCAAATTCTTCGACTTCGAGCACATATTGTAATGACAATACACCAACTACATCAGTCTTTTTGACATCGACCTATTTCTTTCATTTGTATAAATAAGGTTGAATATTGACCAATCATTTCACATCCCGAAGTCAATGAGATTTGACTCAAGACTCTAATTGTATCATTATATATAATAAGTAATTTGAAATAATGTAATCATCTAAATTACAAAAAAAAAGATCATATGATATATAAGGACTTAAGAACATAACTACATGTTTTAGTTTTGATGTCCCAAAATGAAATGTCTTTATTCTATAGTCATGCATCTTGTTGCATGCTATGATTGATCGATCGTCACCCTCAAACATTCGATGAATGACCGATTTCACATTGTTTATAATGTCATTGAGTGGCATGAAGAAATGATTATAACAATATTTAAGATTGAAAAATGACCTGACAATATATACATGTCAGTAGAAGACATAACAATATGTTGGAGATACATAATTAAGTTTAATAATAAAGAAAGTACTTACTATATGTATTGAATGATACAATCTTCATTTCCACCAACAGTCGATTATATCCCACCACTTGTTGAAATTCAACGTTGTCTTTGCAATTTCATTATGACCGTTCTAATGCATCGTAGAGATAGTATGTATGCCTTCTTATTCCTATTTACTATTTCAAAAACTTTGACTAAAGGTTCCAATAATGAAGAGTCTTCTTTACAATTCAACAAAAATCTCCACTCTCAAGTATCTCCTCAACTTTTCACCATTTCCTCTTATCCGAAGAAATAACCTTAGCAATTCAACTTGCACATCTCGGTGAAAATACCATCTAGGTAAGAAGACGCATCTACTACATTAAACTTTCTAAAAATATATAATGAGATGCGAACCTAGTTGTACCAAGCCATACAAGCTCTCTGTCCTTCGTATGCTTTCTCGTTAAGTTCATGATAAAGTTATGGTTGTACACGAAAAAATGATATAAATTACACTGTCAATTTAGAGATCCTTACATATATTCTCTGACAATAAATCTAAAAATTTAGCAAAGTATGATGCCCAATACAAACATGGTCTCTTGACCATCAGCATTGCTCCATTTACTTTATATGCAGCTATGTTGTCTCTTCCTACTTGGATAACTTGATCCTCTTATATCTCTTCAACTACACAATTGATTAATTCAAGCAAATAGGTTGTGTTCTTTACCAGTCCTCCTAGTTATACTTATTAAGATCATAGGCAAGTTTTAAATTTTGAAGTTTAAAAAGATAAGTATAAACTAAAAATTAAAAATTTAAGACTACTAACATGTTTAGCCATCTATCATCAACGTGCATCATCTTTCTTGTCAAATATATTTCAAGAAATTGATGTATTTCTTCGTATCTTCCACCTCCAATGGAAGATGAGTATTGTATATTTTTTCACTTCCCTACCGATGTCGACTATGATGTCCATTGTAAACTTGTAATATGATCCATTTGCAGCGTTCGTAGATTTGCTACTATATAAGAATCATTTTGATGTCGCCGGCCTGATCTTCTCCTTGCATATCTACAAATTCTTCATTGTTATCGTGATAATAGTTTGTCTTTATTGTGGACATGTGAGATAGGATCTACAGGGCCTACTAATGGGTCATCATCTCATATAAGATCGTAAATCTTCTCCGCTTCTTCTTAGTTGTTTGATTCTCTCACTTTCTAAAAGCATTAGCCCATGAATCGGCTAGTACACCAATACATGTTTTCGTCCACAAATGACTTGTAACTTCTCGTAACAATAATCAAGTCATTTATTTATAACAATAATGATTGAATATTAATGCCATAAAAATATTGATTTGATTTAGAAAAATTAATAGCAATCTACCGTTGATGCAACCTCAAAACTATAAATTAAAATTTATAATGATATTTTGAAATTCATATTTTGTTTTGATTTGATTTGTTTTAGACTTAACATTGACTACTAGGAAAATATGTAGTATTTTATAAGAGTATTAGCTAGATCTATGATATATATAAAAATATAAATTGAGGTTGTTAAGTTCTTTGAAAATTTATTTTGGCATCTCTAATTCGAATACCCTTGATCATCCGCCATAGCAATCCATGAAATGAAAAACATGCATCTACAAAAATAAACACACAGGAGCAATGGCCACATGAACTTGATGGAATGCAAACACTTAATAATGTGTTTTAAGTTTAGTTTGATTTGATTTGAGTTGAATTTATTTGTGAGAATTGGATTTGAGTTTGATTTGTTTTGGAATTGATTTGTTTATGCGTTGTGATGTGATGTCTTTGCAATTATTTAAAATTAGTTTAAGTGCATTTCTTATTTGAAGCTATGGATGAAATTTGAGATTTTGAGAGTTTCTGTAGATTTTTGGATTTGGTTTAAGTTTATTTGGAGATTTGATTTGATTAATTTTATTAAGGTTTGGTACCTTTCTGATTTGAGATTTTGCTCTGAGAATTTAGTGAGCTTCAGCTTTCTGGAAACTATCAAATTTTTTTAACCTTTTTTGAGTTGTGTGGATTGACAGACATTTTAATTTTCGTTTCGTGGGATTTGGGTTTCTTTGATTGATCATTAAGATTTAACGTGCAGAGAGTTTATCTTGAGTCTGGTTAATCTGTTTGTTACATTATGAATTTGACTTTGATTTGGTGTTTAGTTTGAACCTGATTCGGAAATTTGAATGAGTTTATGGTTTGTTTAAGAATGTTTTGGTTTGGAGTTTGTTGCCTTAAGTATACCCTTTGATCCAACAAAGCGTGATTTGTATTTTGGTTTCTTTTAATTGGCCTGAGGTCCATTATGGTCTAAGCTTGATGAGTGGCTGTATTTTGGTTGAGACTTTGTTTCAGATGTGCATTACTTTTGATCTGTTCTGATTTTTTCTAGTTTGAGTTGAAGAATTTTTTGGTTCCGGAGACTTTCAGTTTTGACCTTCAGTTTTGATGATCTTTATAATTATGATCAAACTTTGGATTGCATGGATTTTGTTTCATTCATTCAAAAATTAAAAGGTATGGTTCTTTAATTAATCAAGTGGATTCATATTTTGTTTATCCTAGCTTATCTCCTCTTGAGTTTGCCATGAATTTGATTCAAGTTTCTGTTTTGAGATTTGGGATTTGAGCTTCAGATTTAAGGATTGCTGAGCTCTAACTTTGATTGGATTCTTTCTTCTCTCTTTTTTATTCACAGTAAACTGAACCTTCGTACCTTCAGATCAACCAAGCATTCTCAATCAGATCACTCCTCATTTAAATGTAACTTCTGTTTTGGGACCTTCACAGATTTTTCAATTTAAATATTTGTAATTAATTAATTCCACGAGGCTATTCATATCCCTCATATGATCAAACATGCACCAAACATAGCACTCTCATTGTTTTTGCTCAACCCAAGACATGATTTTACAACTTGAATGGCCTGAAATCAGGCCCATTGAATCCTTGATGGATATGTCTTGGTCGATTTGGGATGAAAAATATCCGCCCATTGATAGGCATATGAACATTCTTCCCACTGTTTTTGTAGATTTCATTAGCATACGACCGGCATGTTGACATATTAAATATGCACAACCTTGCATAGCTTAATGAACATGATAAGACATTAGGATCTTTTTAATAGACCTTTGTATGTTTACCTTAAGGATGCAGGGGTGGGTGTTTAGCCGACCTCCCAACTAATCTAGATTTTTATTTGATTTCTATTGATTGTTTATTTTAAAATTTTATTATCGATTTAAATCCCTCTATCGGAACACTGTTCATCCGAGGCATTGTTGGGCCTTATTGGGCCCGTGACCCAAGGCCGGTCTCTATCTGGCTGCATCCAGACGAGGCAGATCCTTCCACCCTTTTTTGTAACATTTTTCTCCAGTGGGCCCCACGCGACCTTGACCCTCGCACAGGCGACCACCCAACCAATGTGTCACGGCGCCAGATGGAGATGATGGGCTCAAGAGAAGCTTGGCTGACTGAAAGCTCCGGAGGGGGCTTGCTCGCTCTCCCCTGACAGCAACGGTGAAGCAAGCCCTCCTGCAGGGCTCAACGATGGCAAACGAGCCTGTAGAAGTCCTCGACGGTGAAAGACAGCATCAACGATGGCTGCGAATGTTGCGAACAGCCTTGACAAGCTTAGGAGGCTTCAAAGGCACTGGTAGCTAGGAGAAGAAGCCTTGGCGTCATCAAGAAAGATCGATGAAGGGAAAGCCGGCAGCCGAAGAACATAGGAGACAAGATCCCCTGGTTATGGCAAAAATAGTGCCGTCCGAAAGTGCTCAATCATAGTGGATGGAGTGGGCCTTGGCGTTGGAATTGGAGGATGTGGAAGAATCTATAGGCAACCTTGGATGGTGCTGATGCAGTTGTCTTCAACAGCAATGGCCAGTGAAGGCAACAGCAATCGCAGCTAAAACAAGGAGTTCAAGATCCTATGGCACCTCTCGTTCTTCCTCCCAGTAGCTTCTCCCACCTCCTCTCCTCTCTCTCTCTCTCTCTCTCTCTCTCTCTCTCTCTCTATCGATCTATCTCTTCCGGCCCCCGCATGGTCTCGATGACGATCTTCTTATAGACTTGGCACCGTGCCGCTTCTGGAAGGCTTACGGGAAGGAAACTCAAGTTTGTGCTGGGCTTGGAGTCCCCTCGTCATGCGAAACTACCCCGGATAGACATTACCACGATCATGCGACCCATCCAAGGAGTCCTAATCAGATTTGGATTTTGTCCGGAGCAATCTATGGCAACTTCACCTTCGATCGTGGTAAGTTTCCCATATCGTGGTGGCTTTCTGATTTCATCCCTGAATCCATGGAATGCCGAATCGGGATCCGGGTCCCAACCCGGGCCCAACCCGGTCAATTTTTGGGCCAACCGACCCAATCCCAACCCCATAGACATTTTTAAATTATTATTTTATTATTTTTTATTTCGATCTTGGCAGACCCAAGTCCCAACCCGGGTCCTGACCCTGGCCACTCCCAACCAGCGACCTTGCCTTCTTTGCCCGGAACTTTCTCCAACTGATCCTCCTTTGTCAAGGAAGTTCGAATGGGTCTTGGCATTGGCCAACACAACTCCGCTCTACCAGCACACCTTGGCCCCCATTTCAACTTATACTTGGCTTAGGATAGGCTTTATTTGACCATTGCACAATGGCCCAATAAGGGTTATCCATAACCCAATAAACTCTGATTTTTTTCTTTGCTTTTTTTCTTTTTTTCTTGTGCCAACAACCGTCATCGCAACCTTCATCATAGGAAAATTCCAAATGCTCCAGTCTGGTCCCATATATGCAAACTGAATACTTTGCATATTCAAAAATGTCTTTTCAAATATCTTTATGCCACTTTGAAGCTCCCCTTGCTTGTCTAAATACTTGTAAATACCTATGAAATTGCACTCTTATCTCAAGTGGAATCCATATACACGGTGCAACGTTGCCCTTCATCCCAACGAAATGATACTTCAACCGGAAAGTCTTCTTATACATTACTTTTTCACAATATTTACATTGAATTTTTCTCATTGACATGAATATCAAATTGCAATATAGTCAAGCCAAATCATTCTGGGTTACTCCGAAAATTGAGCCTCACGGCTTGGAGATGACATATTGTAGAAAGCATAAAGTTTTAAAAAATAAATATTATAGTCTAACACAAAAGAATAAGTTAGTAACAAAATCAAACAAAAATTGATCTCTAAGAAGTCTTAGAAACGAATCGAAAAATAAACTATCTAGAAACAATTTAGAGAGATAAAATGTACTATTTGAACGCTTTAGAGAGAGTGATTTTAGAGTGAGAAGAAAGTTAGAGAGAAAGTGAAGGATAAAAGGAGGCCCCTTGGAGACCATACTTGGGGGCTTTGGACACCCCCCCCCTGCGCGACTAGCCAACCCTACTCTTTAAAAGTGAGAAGAATCCCTATATAGAGACAGGTCCTTTATACAGCCATTGCACCGACCCAGTTGGGACCCTAGATCCGACGCTAGATCATGAATCCAGGGTCGGGACCAGGCCGATCGTCCGGTTTTCCAACCGGATCAGGCAACCCAAATCCAATCCGGCGAACCCTAGATGAAAACATTATCAGGTCCACATGGCTAAGGATTATGAACATGTGCTACATATGTAAAATATAAAACACAGGTTGTAAGAAAACTTACTCGTGGCGCAGAGGGCAAAGGAGCTCAGATGGGCCATATGCTGCTTTATATCTCATTTTGTTGCAAGAATGAATATAGTAGCCGAGATAATAGTACTGAAGGTTTGAACAGTTTGCTGATGTTCGTTTAACCCATTCTATTTCCTTGAGTGCCGAGTACTTTCCAAGTGAAAGAAATGCCAGCTCAGGATCCCAGAACAAATACTTGCTCGATAGACACCTCGGAAGTACGTCAACCACACCAACAGCAACAAGCTTCCCATCAATGCGGTATTGTTGATGGAAGGAACCAAACCCGCATGTGGGAATAGTTCCATTTTTGGTATTGCATGGAACAAATATCAAAGGAGTCTCGACTAGAAATCTGTAGAATTGGCTTTCAGTAACTTCAGCTGGTTTATCCTTATGAACTGCAATTTGATATTTCCTGTACAGCTCATACTCTTCACGATCGAATCTCGATCTTCTCATGTGAATCTCTAATTTCCTGCCTCTGTGCCTCTGTGTTGAAGCCAGCTGGCAGCGTTTGCCACTTCCACCATGATCTTTTACAGGCTGCACTGGTGGAGATGTAACAGTGTTTGCTGCCTCCATTTCATCCCCTCTACTCACGAGGTAGAAATTAAGATAGCCCTTGCATGCATTTACCATCATGCCAGAAACGTCGCCGTGAAGATTTATGATGTGTGCTAGCTTCTCAGCAACAACTACTGGAGAGTAACACACAAAATCTCCATTCTGGCTGGAAGCACAATGTGACTCATCCAACTTGCAGTCTAGCCCTTGAGACATCTGGTACCGTTTCAGCATAGCAGCAATCTGGAATGAGATATTGCTTGTATACAACATTTCTTCTGAAATGTGAGTCAATTTCTTCTTCAATTGTGGTTTCAATTTTTTCACAGTTGATCTAGGAAGGTCAGCACTGGAGGGAAAATCACCATTAACAACACAGGCATTTACAGCATCGTCAATTCTCTTTGATATATAATGTATATTTTCATCCTCTTTGGTATCTTCACGTTTGACTGAAGACTTGGTCACAGTGTTGGTGAAGGCACAATTTACAGCACTACAAACAGCCTCCGGAGAGTGTTTCTCATCCTTGAATTGATCAGACTTCTTGACGTCAAGTGTACCCTCGAGAAACCTAGTCAAATATAGAGTTGAAATTGAACTCAGATAGCACGTTATCCACAAATTTTAAACATTCACAAAAAAAGGAAAAAATGATACCAGTACCTCTGAACTCGTTTAAGTACACGTTCTTGCTCCTTAGATGGGGCAAAGTCAGCAGCCTTGAGACGTATAGTGTAGGAAGGACAGCATGTTTTTTCCATGTCAGGTTTGTATATATATGAACCAGACCTCCTCCAGCCTCTGTCAAGAAGATCTTCAAAATGGATAGAAGTTTTAAGTGAGGGAAGTAGAGGCTAATTCTGATCTCACATCTATGCCAAATTTTGTTGTATAGTTAAATAAAATTACATTTTACGGGAGCATAATACAAGACAAAAGGTAGAAGTTCCAAAAAAGCTAAATCCCAAGAAAGACCAGCTGAAGGGAGGAAAGAAGAAAAAACAAAAAAAGAAGAAGCTCCAAAAATTCCAAGTCCCAAGAACCAGCAGAAAGAGGAGAAAAAGAGAAAGAGGCCCCAGGATTTTGACTCAGGCAGCCTTCCAAATGACTGTAAGAAAAGAGTAATGCGTCATCAGAGAACTGGAGATGTGACTGACTCCCTATTAGGTCCAACAAATATACCCTCAATCAAACTGGCCCATTCCACCATATCCCACATATACTAAGAAGCTGGCCAACCAGAACAAAAAGTAAAGGAGAGATAGGATCTCCCTGTCTAAAACCTCTAGTACTAGAGAAGAACCCAAAAAAAAAATTCTCATTGATGTCTTCTAAGAATCAAGCACTGCTGATGCAACATTTTAGCCAGTCAATCTATTTATTATTAAATCAATGAACCTCATAAGCTGCATAATTCTGAGCAAACAGGACCACATGGTTGTATGCTTTCTCAAAATCCAACTTCAGAATGATGCGATCCTTTTTTTTGCACGTTGCTCATGTATGCACCCATGGACCGCCATAAATTTATCCAAAATGAACCTAACTGGAATGAATGCAGATTGAGAATGGTTAGTCAATGTGAAACCTCGAAAATTTCTTAACGAATGAATTTGATTTGAAAAGTTTTTTTTTGTTGAATTTGAATTGAAGTTTGAATTTTGAAAATTTGTGCATGAAATTTTCGTAAATGATTTTTAAAATTGATTATTTTGAAAAGCTTAAAAATTCATTTTTGATTTGGACTTACTTGAAAAAGATTTTGAATTTTTCTAACTGTGTAAAAGGACAGTTTTTTTTAAAGTCTTTTCCAAAATTTTTATTCATCGAATTTAGTTTTACAACTAGGAAATATCGGTACTCCATAGGAATATAACTAATTTGACGATATACATAAAAAAATATAAGTTCGAGGTTGGGTTCTTTGAAAATTTGTTTTGACCTCTCCCCATAGGGTGGTGCGAAGACCCGATGTTAATTATATCGAGAACACTCGAATACCCTTGATTCGCCGTCATAGCAATTTCGAAACAATAACATACATCCACAATTGAAATGAATACAATAGGAGCAACGACTCCGTAAACTTGATGGAATGCAATTTTTTTATGTTTAAAATTGAATTTGATTTGAGTTTGGTTTTAAAACTTTGATTCAATTGATTTGTGACTTAATGTCTTTTAGTGTTTATTTAAAATTTGATTAATGGTTTGGATTTAAAATTGATTTGGATTTAGTCTTTATCATTTTTTATTCTTTAAATGTTTGATTGATTTTAGACTTGTTAGGTTTATTTATTCTAAATGTTATTTAATTGGTTGAAGATGTTTGATTTAGAAGTTTGAACATTATTTTATGAGATGACAATGTGTTATTTACTGTTTGTTTATTTATTTTTTTAAACTGATTTTTTTTATTAAATTTATTGATTGATTAATAGATCTTTTAGCTAGGAGATTTCATCATTTTTTTATTATCCAAAGAATTAGTTTAAGATTAATCATTCTTTTACTTGGTTAAGTATATTTTGAATGGTTTTCAAATTGATTTTATAATTATTTTTTTATTGAATTTATTTGATTTGTTTATTCTTAATTGATGGGTTATGTTAGAAAATTTCTTTTATTTTTTTTTATCTGTTTGTTTTGTTTCTTTCTTTGTTTGCTTTTTTTTTAGTCTTAAAATTATTTCTGAAATTAACTTTAAGTTATGAAAGTTAAGTTTGATTGACTTTGATTAATTTTAGTATTTTCAGATTATTTAATTAACTTACTTTCCTTTTTTTATTATTTTGATATGTTTTAAATTATTCTTTTTATTTGCATTCCATTTGAATTTATGGAGCTGTTTTTAGCTCTCGACAACATCAAAAATATACACCATGTAATTTCCATTAATTGGAAAAAATGTACAACTTATAAATATGATGAACATAAAATGATGTCATGATTACAATGAATCGAATCGGTTTTGAATCCATTGAGCCTTTGATAAGCATTATGGAATGGATCACATCGATAATAGATATAACACACCGACCTTTGGCTAAGGTTTATGGGTGTTATTTATCGATATAATAACTATCATATCGGTTTTATATTTTGGCATTCGTGCATATATGCGTATACATTTAGCCATCATATAAAATTGATATAATAATCCCTTGATGGGAAAATTGATATAGCATTGGGGTCATTTCATTTTGACCTTTATATGCTGATCAAAAGTATTTATTTTTGATTCTTTTAAATTATGCCGAAGCGTAGAGCGTGCCCGATTGGACCGGCCCCCAATTAGTCTTAGATCGATTTATTATTTAAGTTTAAATTTGAGACGTAGAGCGTGCCCGATTGGACCGGCTCCCAATTAGTCTCAAATCGGTTTGATTGTGAATTTTATTTGATTTACATCAACATCAAAATTGAACCATCCTGCTCCCATGGATATCAGTTTCATCGACAATACTATCTTGGCTCTGGCAACCATAGCGACTTTGGTGACTGTGACAGACGTGGGCTTTGGCAGCCTAGGCACAACATTGTATCTTGAGCCCTGGCACAACATGTTTCTGATCAGAAGCTGAGCCCTGGTGGCCTGATTTTTATATACTTCTATGCTCCCTGTTTCTGCAACTTGACGTGCTGCCAGCCTTTCAAAGGGAGCTTTAAGGTGGTCTGATTTCAGGCCTGTTTAGGAATTCAAAGAAAGGGCAAAATAGAGGCCAACTGAGGGACCGAAAGTAGGTTTTTATGCTCTGCTCGAGGGCCACCAGGAGGGGTGTAATCAGGCCATTGACTGGCCCGCGTGAAGGACCAAGCAAGGGGGTCTCCTTGGGGATCGAACCAGGCTTGACAATGGTCTGGTCGGATGATCAAAAAGGGTTGGCCTGAAAGGGTCGAACAAGGCTCAGAACAGGGGGTTTGAGATGGCATGCTCAAAGGGAAATGAAGGGAAATACAAGGAAATAAAGGGAGAAAAAGTGCACCAATGGGGTTTCTCTTTCCCTTACCCATTCTTCTTCTTCTTTTTCTTCCTTTTTTTTTTGCACTATAGCTCCTGTTAGAAGAAGCGGCCTCCTCCTCTAGATGCTCAGCCTTTTGCTGGAGGGAGATGAAGACCCTATGGTTGTTGTTGCCGTTGAAGGAGGGGAGACCGCAAGGGGGTCCTGTTGTTGATGAAACTGCTGGAGGAGAGGGCCGCCTTGGTTGCTGGAGTAGAGAACCAGCAGAGGGAGCCGCCTAGGAGAGCTTCTGGAGAGAGGGAGGAAGCCACGCACAGGAGCCTCTGTTAGAAGAAGCGGGAGATGTCGTTGGAGGAGGAAGCCGCAGCCCGGGAAGCTGTCCGTTCGGGAGCCCTCTCCCTGGAGAGATCTACCGAGGGAGGAAGAAGAAGAAAAACTGCCGGGGTGCCGAACCGTCGGGGGGTTGAAAAGTCGGACCCCCTTGCCCCCCTTTTATTTTTTCTTTTATATGATTTGCTTATCTACTGCCTTGTTGGCAACGTGCGTGGCACATACTTTTTTTTTTTTTTTGAATATGACTGCAGGCTACTGTTACGTGGGAGATAATCAAATGGAAGAAACTGTTACGCGGAAGGAAATCAAGAGGAGAGATTTATGTGGAGAGAGATTTACGTGGAGTGAATTTAGGTAGGTGGGTTACGTGAAAGGGGGAAGGAGATGTGGGCATGTCAGTTTCTCCCTTGGGCTGTGCGCACATTAAATGGGGTGGCTGACCTTCTAAACTCAATCTCCTTCCAAAATGGCTCTGATCCAAAGGCCAGTATTAATTTCAGATGAAATTAATTTAATTGACACTGAAATTGACTGAAATAATCCAAAAAATATTTCGATGGCCGTAGATCTTGTACTCCTTCGTATCAGCGATTGAGAATTCACAACTTGTCTATGGATCACCGATTCATCAAATTTGTTCGATCTGCACAATCTTGGCTCCTTGAAAATTCTGAAAATTGTATTTAAATACAATTAAATATCTATGCACCAGACCTTGATTTCCGTACATAGATCTAGCTGTTCATATTTTTTTGGACAATTTTACCCTTATCTCAAAGTGCGTGCCGACTTGGCAATTTTTGGATTTCATCCATAACTTTCCAAATATAGATGGGATTGATGATCCAAGTTCGACGTTGTTCATCTGGAAGTCGGACGGACTTTTTAGCGGTGTCGAATGTTAACGGGCCGCCCAGACCGTCCTACCGCCCAATAGGGACAAAAGGGGCATTTATTCATCCGAAGTCAGATTCTGACATTCATGGCACCGTTGCGAGACTCTCTAGCGAGGCAATAGTGTCGGCACATTGGGTTGGTCATTTGGGTCCATTAAGCCTGACAAATACTGTCCGGAAGTCCACTTTCACTGTTTTGCCCGTATCTTGCCGAATACAAGTCGCATTTCCGATTCGACTTCAACGTTGCTCAATATGAAGCTGAGCAGACTTAACGATGCACTAAGATATTATCGGGCCTGTCCCGAATTGCCCAAACCTACCAAGGGCGAAAGATGTCATTTTATCGTTCAGGTACCATCCGAAATCGGATTCTGACATTCGAGGTACCGTGGCGAAGCCCTCAACTTGTACCATCTCATGGATCCACTTGTTTTGTCTTTCGGACTGATATGCCCTTGTTAAGGCCATTCGAAAATCGCCAAGTTGTTTTCCTCATAACATTCCAAATACGGGTCGGATTGCCGATCCGACTTCGTCATTGTTTATCTGGAAGTCAAGTAGACCTTCTGGTGGTGCCACTTTTCTTTGGACCTTTCCCAAATTGCCCGGACCCCACAAGGGCAAAACGGTCATTTTACTGTCCCAAGTCAGATTTTGACATTTGAGGCGCCAATGGAAATGTCTTGACTGGTACAGTGCCGTAAGCCCACTTGTTTTGTTATTTGGGCTCATTCAGCCTGTTGATCTTAAATGCAATGAAATGTTGTCCCACCTTTCCTGTTTGATTTTCTTTCATGCATTTTACCTGAAACTTAAAATTTCTGAATGTCATGACATTTTTTAGGTGCCAACAGTCAATTTATCCACAATCCAGCTCAACCTAGTTGCAGGAATTTTGGTAATTATCTTACAGGCCTAAGATCCCAAATACCATTCATATTCTCTTTCTAAGGCAATAGAACCAGAATGATATAGTTCAAGAATTTCATGCAACCTGGGTTTTCCTCAAACTCACTTACAGTTACAATAAGGACCTCCTTTATAATGTCCCTGCAATGCTGATAAAACCCTGCCAGATGGAGATGGATCCATACAAGGAACCACGTCCAAATATTGATACTTAATTAGCATTATTTACTCCTAAATTAGAACATTGAGAAAATAATGTGCTGGTCACCTAGGGTGACAGGTGAGGGGTGCCTTGTCACCTAGGTGAAGCCTTAAAAACAATGTTAGGTAATAGGTCTGTATGTGACAGAAGAATAAAAAAGGCAATGAGTGGAAGGAGACGGGGTTCACCAACATGGTTCAGCAAGGAGGCAAGAAAGGAGTAGAGAAAAAGGTTAAGAAAGTTTTCTCTTTTTTGGAAATGGAAGATGTCCTGCATGCCCGAAAGCAACAAAACATAATTACCAAATAGTCACCACAGACGACGAAGTAAACATGGAATTGGTATAAATATAGTGTCAATATCTTAAATAGGTCAAAAGGGTCTCAGCCTGTTCAGTTAAGTGTCAACCAGGGCCGGACCAACTAGGACTGGCATCCCACCAGTCTCTCATTCCTCCTTTTTCCCAATTACGGCCAAAGGATGATGCTAAAAGTGCAATGAAATATGCTACCTGACTAGACAACTAGCATGTCATCCTATTTAAACGTTCTTCATTCCTCTATCCTCCAATTGACTTAAATTCTTTTTTGTTAGTTTGTGCCAATATCAAGATTCAGGGTTCAGGTTAGAAAAGAAACAACATATGAAAAAGAGTAAAGATATAGAAGTGCAATGAGATAAAAAATGAAAAAATTAGTGCAAGTTACGTGGCAAAAGCAAGGACTTAGTCAAGCCATGTCCGTCTAAAAAATAGGAAACGTGTTGAAGAAAAAAGATTAGTACCAAGACATGGGGTAATTGATGCATGACCAGCACGGTGGACCAGGCTAAACACTACGAAAACAACATTAGAATGCTCAAAAAGAACCAAAATAGACCAAACAAAACAGACCATGCTTAAACAGGCCAGAACTGGGTCCGAACCGGCCTTGGGCCATAACCTAACCCACATGGATTGTGGTAGAATCTGGGCTGGACGCGAGGACCCGCGATAGTGGGCTCGTTTGGGTGGCGTGGCACCATCTCACAAGGAGGCTGGCTGAAATGGAGGGGTTGCAAAGAACATTGGAGGCACATGCCTTTGGAAGATAGAGGCGACACCACAAAAGAGCCTTGAGGTGAGCGGCGGCATCACAAATGAGCCCTTAGGCACGTGGTGGCACCACAAAAGAGCCCTGAGGTGTGAGTCCATGGAAACTTTTAGACGTGAAATTGGGGCCCATTCCACCATGGTATCATCTCTGTCGTATGTTCGAGTTGCATTTGTTAAACTTAGATCCCAGAACCCCAATGAACTGTGATGGGGATAAGAGGAGCAACAACATCCACGGTGAGTGTAGACGAAGGGGACAACTAGAAGAAGGAAGAAACACTAGAGGGATGCCAAAACTTCATCGCCTCATCCAAGAAGAGGCATCATTGGCTCCGTCTCCATCGGACGGAGAGAGGATACTGAGAAGAAGAGGCGTCAATGAGAACCTTTGCACGGACAGAAACATTTGGGATGTTGATGTGGCTCTTAGAGGATCGCCGGATTAAGAAGTCACAAGCGCAATTGAGCTCTAATGTTGAATAGAGTGCAAGAGAAAAAGAAGGCACTATAGAGCTGTAGACCACAAACCTGTGAGAGGATACGCAAGATCTAAGAACCTGTGAAGGGAAAAGAAATGATGAACGTTGAGGAGGCCGGAGGGTGAGGAGGGTGAGAGAAGGCCCGTGGCCAGAAGATGGAAAAGGGAAGGCCTCCTCGGCCAATTGGGGAGGTGACGAAGAAGAAATGGGGTTGCGCCCCCTCTACGTAACCAAGAACTCTAATAATTGATTTTTGATTCCATCATCTGTCCAAGTGTACATCAACGACTTTTAAAAGGAAGCCAATAGACCTACTAAAAGAAAGTTTTACAAACTAGTCCTTATATGGAACAAACTATAAAAGAACTTAACAATCAACTAAAATTGGTGCTCATCATTCTCCCCTACCGGAAGAAAACTTGTCCTTGAATATTTTTTTATCGTCTTGAATATCCCAAGAGTCGACTAGTAAGAACGAACTGATCCAGGCTTTGATACCAAAATTGACGTGGGACCGAAATGGCTAAGTCGGAATTAAAATGCTAAGAAGAAACAACTAAGTAAAATGTATTAAAAATCAAATTTGAATGTTGGAGATTGGGCAGTCCTGATCTTGTGCATCAACTTAACCATCAGAAAAAGATCGTGGCTACGTCTGAGAATGTGCATGACGCGCATGAAGATGACCTGGCAAAGTGTGGTGTCATGACGGTAGGCGTGGCATGTCACGAGAAACTAATTGGGTTCGTGACGCCCTAGCAGCGGATGACTAAACCCCGAGGGATCATGGTGGCTGGAGGTGGCCCGCAAGCGAGTGGGGCTAACAAGGTGGTGGCATTGCATGGTCGCTTTTGACAGCATGGGGATTGTGGCACCTCCAAAGGAGGCCCGGGGGTGTGTGAAAGAATGCTCGCAAGTCCATGGAAACTTTTGGAGACGGGACTGGGGCCCATTCCACCTCAACATCGTCTCCTTCATATGTTCACGTTGCCTTCGCCAAACTCAGATCCTGGAACCCCAAATAAGGGTTTGCATCAAGAGAAGAGAGACCATGTTGAAGATAGGAAGAAGAGTGGCATCGGAAGATGAGAACAAGAAGACAATGGGGGGAAGAGGAGCAACAGCATCCAAGGTGTGTAGACAAATGAGATAGCCAGGAGACAAAAACACTGCAGGGATGTCAGAAATTCATCGCCTTATCCAAGAAGAGGCACCATCAGCTTCATCTGCAGCGGACGGAGAGAGGATGCCAAGAAGAAGAGGCAACAGTGGGAACCCTTGTGTGAGCAAAAACCTTTGAGATGTCAATGCGACTCTCCAGGGATCATCGGATTAAGATGTCACAGGCACAGTTGAGCTCCAATGCCAAAGAGAGTAGAAGAGGGAAAGGAGGTGTTGCAGAGCCATGGACAATAAAGCCAACTTAACAAACCTGTGAGAGGGTCTACCAGATATGAGAACCTGTGAAGGGAGAGAAGGGATGAACAGCGTAGGGAACGGAGGGTGAGGAGGAAGAGAGAAGGCGCGTGGCCAGAAGGTGGAAGAGGGAAGAACTCCTCGGCTGATTGGGGAGGTGACAAAAAAGAAACGGGGCCATAACCCCTCTACGGAACCAAGAACTCCAAGAATTGATTTCTACTTCCACTATTTGTCTGGGAGTACATCGAAGGCTTTTATAGGGATGCCAACTATTATAATAGACCTACTGAAAAAAAAAATTACAAACAAGTACTTATAAAGACCGAACTATAAAAGAACCTAAAAATCAACTAAAATTGATTCTCATCAGTTTCATTTATTCCTATCCAAATTTTTGGATCAGAAGTGAGAGTACAGCTGGAAACTACAGCACTCAAACATCTATCGAGCTTAACTGCCACATCACAAGGGGCAAGCGAAGTACCTGTCATTGACTCATTCACAACTCAAGACTCTAATAAGAGCCTTGTGAACAAATAAAAATTAGATTAATGCATAATCATGTCAGAGGAGAAAAGCATTCTTCTGCCATAAGCTGGTTAGGAACTTAACAGCTCTCAGAAAAAACACAAATTTCAAAGTTGAATAACTTGGAATACATCACAAGAGTGCAACCCTCCAAATCATCATGATTGGAAGATAGCTAATGCAACCCAAGTTTTTGTAATTTATGAGCAAGAAACTGACCACACAGAGGAAACAAACAGCTATCAAGTGTATCCCCATATTAAACTTGTGCCAAACAGGAGGTAAAGGAATGGCAAGTCATGACCACGTGCCAACACCAACAACACTTACTAGTAACGTTAAAAGTTCACTACAGAAGAAAGAGGAAGAGAATGTGAACCTTGATAATCATCAACTGTTATATTGTAAGCCCAAAGACCTGCCAGAGCATATCAAGAATACTATATCAAAAGACAGCAACTGCAACATAGATGGAACTTATAGCATGTAACTACATACAAGCAAGTGATTGAAAGTGACTAACTGCACTGATCAAAGAAATGCACAATGAAAGCCAGAGGCTTTTCACGATGAACAAGTGCATGGAGAATACCCCAGGAGCAGCAAAACAAGAGCAAAATTCTATCCAAGCAAGAGACAGATAATGTCAAAGAGAACATGAGTCTTTCACAACTATCATACATAAACAATGCCATTCTGTCCAGAAAAGAAAAAAAAAGTGAAAAGTTCTATTCCCTCCCGGCTATTAGAGGAGGACAACAAATATATAATGCATGTTCAATTGTACACGGATGTGCCAATAGATCCTAGCAGCGCAATCACACCATCAATTACTGATTACTCTTGCCCATCACCATCATATTAGCAACACGCATTATATGCAACATGTGCCTATAAGGTACAGTTATCAATCAGGTTGAAACGCGATGTGCGATTGAACAGTTACCGTCACCTGTAGTAACACCGATCTCTACAGTAAGGTCATTCATATATGACAAGTACAAACTTCGAGAACAAGAAAGACGGAAGAAAGGCTACACGTTTAACCAATATTTTGTCAGACACGGAAGAACATATGAATTTCTTCGAAACGTCGGTAGAACAGATCATATATGCTAACAACAGAAGCCAAAAGGAGAGTCGTGCCTATAAAACAATTATGACTACGACCGCCAGAGAGCAAAAGGAGCGAGATTTTAGCAAGAACCAGAAGACCAGATTATTAAGCGAAGGTTAAGCAAGATAAAGGGCGAATGATACGCTGAGGAGAAAGGAATCACACGAACCGTGGCAGAAGCTGGTGGAGCCGAGGGACTTGCAGTAGCCGCAGGAGATTCTCCTACGGCCGAGGTCGGACACGACGGTTTCCCCCTTACTGCTGGCCCGACCGCCGCCTCTGCCCCCTCTGCGGCTGCTGCTGGCACCGTCGCCCATTTTCTTACCCTTAGGCAAACAACTCCGTCGAACGGGAATTCAGCCCTCACACTCCCCCCTCGCCTCAAGTTCAACAGAAAAGAAAAAAAAAGAACGAAATTTCACGATTTGGTAAGGATCGTGGAAATTAGGAGGACGGTGACGGTTGATGGATAACTGGTGTGCCCGGCCGTGTGACAATCCTGTCCATAGCCGGTAAAGGGGAGGTAGAGGGCAACCTACAAACTGCGGAACCAAGCAGGCGATCAGATCAGGTGCTCTCTCTCTCTCTCTCTCTGTAAACTCTCGACCTTCGCCCTCTCTCTCTAGCGACTTCTATTGTTTTACTGCAAACAGCTTGCTTGCCGCTGCAGACGGAAAACATAAGGCCAACGAGGACACCGGATGATACCGACTATTCCGTCTTCTACGAAAGAACTACTTTGTGTCTGACTTCCTTGGCCAATAACGGTTGTACAACTCTTACGTCTGCCTTCGGTATACTACGATTAATTCGGACATAAAATAATCTGGTTTATTCTTCGAATTTTTGAGAATAAACTAAATTTATTTATAATTAAACTTGTGCCAAACGAGTCCTATGAAAGAATTAATACACCCGTAAGTGATTTCTTTTCGTTGAAAGTTGAAACATCTAATTTATATTAGAATTTAAACACTATATCAATCAACCGAATGTCTGATTTAGTGGTTAGACATAATTTTCGTAATTGACGGAGTACTTTTCTCTTCCCTTCCCTTTTCTCCCTATATTTTTGAAGACTTTTTTATATACACATTTCGCCTCTCAACAGAACAATATCTTGTATGATCTCGTAAAATCAAAATTTTGCGGCTGTACCCTTAAATTCTAAAAACTACCGATGCGTACAATTGATTGTACTAAAATTATTAAAAAACGATTTTACTTTTGCCACATCCGGTTTGAATCCCTCACACACCCATGTATAGCTCAGGCTCGAGTCTTTTTTTCCCCCACTCCAACTCGTCGGCAAGCGTGTTCAATGAGAGTGCATATCATTTGGAGAGTTTTCTCTAGCACTCTTATATATATATACAGAGAGAGGTGAAGTTCATAAATTTAAAAATAATATCATCTCCTTGAATATATTAGTGAGTCTCGCAGAGTGATGAAAAAGACGAAACCCTTGATTGAGGTGATCGGCGCTCGTTCACTTGCCTACCCTTCCTTCGGACTTTGGAGAGACTGGCATATCATAAGATATCAACCCAAGATCATGCAGACTGCAGATCAAAGAATATATATACTCTGTTGGGCGTTTATAATTTCTTTCTTTCTTTTAGAGGTGCTAGATGGACTTGTTGTCTTTGGAAAAGGAAGTCCATGACGAGTCGTTTTATATATATATACATGTATACATGTATATATATATGTGGGTGCGGGCGCGCGTGTATACAAATATGTATATATACGTGTGTACGAATGTGGTGATATATGGCCAGAGAACATGGAACCTCTACTGTCACGACCCGGATTTCAACCTGTACAACGGAAAATAATCCGGGGACGTAACCGGGGAAACAACCCCCAAAAACACATCGGTTTGGAAAAACTCGAAGACAAAAGAAGGTCCCAGTTCAGGATTCTAACACTATCCACCTATCACAAAATCACGTAATAAAAATTTCAATCCAAATAATCATATACCGGTCTAAATTGCACAATAACCAATCAAATTAATCTCTGGAGTCCATACCACCAAGCTTCGCCGCGCTAAACCTCGATATCCCGAAAATATAATAAAGGATTGGAGTGAGTCATAATGACTCAAGAGACATCCCGTCCTCCACCAAATAGGATAGACAAAGGCCCTAACATGATACATATACCTTTCCCAAAGTGCTCTTGATACTTAGCATATAAAACTATACAATATATATATATATATGAAAGTTGGCATTCCACAAATTTTTAAGACATACACCCAGCCTACCAATCTCTAGGACCAAAGAGGGCTTCTCACAAATATATAAAGTATGAGGAAGAGGTTATGCAATGCAACACTAACTAAAAGACTTACCATGCATATCATACAAAACATGTATGCTTAAATGAACTAATGAACACTACATAAATACTAACACCGATACCACTCTACAATGCATCTATCCACTACATGAAACATCAGCATTTTCATTTTTCGCAAGGAAAGCGTCGTCTGCGATCTCGACGAGCTATGACCTCGTATCTACCATATATAGAGTAATCAGATAGCTAAGCTAAATCCCGTAGTGCACCTAGGCAGGGGTGGCACTTAGGATAACCCGCGGGATCCGGGATCGAAGGATGCACTCGTACGGTTCTAAGCTCCGCCGTACCTGACACGACTACTAGTCCAAAGATAAAGCTCTGGCCTCATTAAATTTCTTTAATGCACACATGCATCACAATGCATCTCATACTATGCAATGAACAATCTCATACAATATGAAACAAATTTGCGATGGCAAACTATCACATTTAAAATGAAGACCTTACCACCATGATAGCCAATAGACAAGCTAGTAAACCATGCATTTTCACAATCTAACAAAAGACACACATAGACATGATACTTAACGCCCATGCTACTAGCACTCTATCTATCATGATTAAACAAAACGACATTCTATACATAAGCATGCTATGCCAACATCGATACATGACGTAGACCCCTAAAATAACCACAATATGAAAGATTGATGGTGTTGCAAGAAAATACAGATTTAATAATTAAATTGGATTCTCTCTAATTTGATTAACCTACCACATTAAGCACGATATAAATCAAGGACTAAGAGAACTAATCATAATTCATAGGGTTGACAATTAATAATCAAGGTTTACCACATAATGTGCAAGAATATAATCAATTAACTATGATAGAACTAATTATACAATCATCACTAATTGACTTGCAATTACATGCTAAATAAATCAAAATAGGCAACTAAAGATACCTTCACTCTTCTAAATCACACATCTATCTATTTCATTATTATCTACAAGTCATGTAAATATTTTCAATAAAAATTTAGTGATAATAGACATGTCCGGGATGCCTACCCTGGAAAGGCGTCGATAAAACGATCCGGAGCTAATACGAAGCTTGAATAGGCAAAGCAAGGATTTCTCCCTCAATCGGTGCTAATCGCAAGCATACAAAGGCATATAGGTATGGCATGAATAGAACATAATAAAAATGATGCGCAGGGAGTGAAAAAGGAGAGAAAAAAATAAAATAGATATTACCACAACACCGTAGCAATTTCCGGATGGAGGAGATGGCGCGATGCAAGAGGGGGCTGCTGTCCGGGTCCAAAGAGGTGCGGCTGGACAGCAGACACGCCGGAGAGAGGGAGCGCAGGCAGCCGCGGGCCGGGGGCCGGATGGCCGCGATCGGGGTGGTCTGCGCAGCCGAGTGCCTGGGGAAAAAGGTGGGCAAGAGGAGGATGGCCGCGGCCGCAGCCGCCGGGCGTCCGCGCGCAAGGGGGGCGCCCGCGCGCGGAGGGGGCCGGGGCCGGCTGCTGCGGGCTGCGGCCGGGCGCGTCCGCGCCGGGCACCGAGCGAGGGGGAGGCCGGAGCTGCCGCGACGCCGCGGGCCGCGGGTCCACGCGGGCAGCCGAGCGAGCGGTGGGGGCGGGGTGCCGCGGGTCCACACGGCTGGCCGAGAGAGAGCAGGGGGCGGGGAGCCGCCGCGACGCAGCGTCCACGCGGCGCAGGGGCGGGACAACCGCCGGCGCGGGCGAGGGGGCCGGGCTCGCGCAGCACGCGGGAGGGAGGTGCCGCGAGGGGGGGGATCGAGAGGGGGAGGGAGGCACGCAGGCGGTGCGATGGGTCGGGGGGAAGAGAAAAAAATAAAATAAAGGGGGGGGAGGTAAGGCGGTGGCGAGGCGGTGGGATTTTGGGGTTTTTTTTTGTAAAAAAAACAGGATATTACACTCACTACCCCTTAAAATAAATTTCGTCCTCGAAATTTGAATATTCTCACCAAGTACTCAAGGTTATCCTATTCTTCCAAATTCCTTGATCCAATTTCCTTAAACATATTAAAGTCTACGTGATTAAAACATCGAGATCCTTATAATCTTCTTCTCTACTTTATATCGGCACGTATGATCATCAATCTTAATCATACTCAAGTATCGGTATCCAACATCAATTTGCTATTATATCTCAAACAAAATCTAAATCCTCTAAGGATCCCACACACATCAGTTTATTCCTGAATTCTTATCAAATACATTCATATCAACACTCTAAACCTATACTAAACTAGATCATAACTTGACCTTCAACTCTTCTCTTCATCCTCTAATGTTATTCATATCATAAATTCTATATCAATTTTTTTCTCCATCTAAACCTTGCTCAGTCGTTAAGTATCATACTCCAAGTATGGTAGAAAACCACATAATTACTATCCATAAACAATCAAGGCAAGGTTCTATCATCCCCCTTTTTTTTTGAAATCCTCCAATATCATTATGTAGTCTAGTTATACAAACATCAATTGAAAAAGTTGGTATACAATTGCATTTCTTCTAATAATCATCATCTTTATACCATTCTAAAAGATTCGCCATTACAAAGTTAAATCTCTCTTGCCGATACATCTATCCTCAACTTACACCTTTTCGAAACAAATCTTATCATAATTACCTATCTAATCCACACAAGGTAAAAAAAATATGTACATCCTCAACAATTCTTCTTATCTAAATATCATTCTTAATAATTTATAGTCTAACTACTTCTTATATTCCAACTCAATCACAATCTCAAAAGTCAATCTTTCACTATCCAATGAAGTTTCAGTATAAGCATAAAGTCTACCCTTAACTAAGTTTGTAATCAAGATTTGAAAAGATAAGAAATTCTCAATCAGATGCAACATATACAGATCATGATGAATAGATAAAGAAAATGCTCAAGTTCAAAATTGACAATTAAAGGATGATAATCCGAACGATATGATCACACTCTAAATCGGATTGCCAAAATCTTGAACTAATTACAACCATGTCTAAATAATCGTCTATCCTCTAATATTGATAGCTAATCTTCTAAATGCCTCATCCTCAATATCAAAAGATTTCAGATTTCCACCCTATGATACTATCTTTTTTTTAAATCTTATCCAAAGCTCATGCCAATAATTCATATTCTAAACATGACATCTTCTCATCTTATAAAGTTATTGCATTCTCTTAGCCAAACTTCTCAAAGAAAAGATATTCTATATCACATGTCCCAAAATTATTCCATCCTCTTATCCAATCAAATGAACTACTCTTAGCTTCTATATCATTCACATACATATAATCCAAATCTAATTACCTCACGCCATCTATAATACGATATAAACCCTCAAGGCGATCAAATCTCTAACTTCCAATAAAATTATTCTAATGGAGTTAACTACTCCTAACATCATTAACATCACCTAAACAATAATCATTATCTCATTATCACTTTCATTCAAACCTTAATCAATCATATCAATCACAATTTCTGGTTCAAAGTGTTAGTTATCAAATTATCCTCAAGATATTCATCTCTAACCTCCAACATACAAATAATATCTATTACAATCACATATGAATTGCAAAAGATTCTCATCCTTGAAGATTTGCTATTTTTTTTTCAAACATCTTCCCAGGTATGATTCTTACATGATATAACACCATTCTTTCTAAAAAAACAATTATAGCTCTAATTTCAATTAATTCTAAACAACCAACAAGATAAGTCTAGACTATCATTATACTTCATCTAATCTAAGAGATTACCTCTAATAAACCAAGGTCCAACTTCGCATATGACCAACCAATAATTCGACATAACATCTAACTAAGATTATCTAAAGTCAAGATTTGGCTAAATTGATCAAACAAGATATGAAGAGATAATGAGTTCAAAATTTGATAAAGAAGATAAAAGATCTTGATAATGGAGTACACAATTAGAGTATCAATCGTTGATGGATACCTAAATATAACTCTAAGAGAGGATCTCTCATTCATGAATCATGCTCCATACTACATATCTCATTCTCAATAGCATCGAAGTGTCATCCATAATCTTATCCAATATCCAACTTTGAATCCCAAAATCTAGAGTAATCTCATTTTTATATTCAATATCTCTTCATTCCAATCAATATCTTAAATATTTGAATCTCGATATTAAATCTATGATAAACAAATAATATCTCCTCAATATTACCTATTGTCATCTCTTTATGCCATATATGTTCTCTTTCCTTGATAACATATACTAATAGCTTGAGTTTATTCCCCTATCAATCATATCATCAAATCCTTTCCCAATTTCCTCTTTCTCCTATTCAAATACCTTATCTATCCACGTATATATCTCTCTCTTATATCTATTCTGTCTATCTCTATCTTCTATCTATTCTATCTATCTATCAATCTCTCTTCACTATATCCAACATATCTAGCTATCCAAATCTCTCCATAACTTTGTCTATGTGTCGGTCTATGAGTTTCATCAATCTACCTATATATATATCTCCTTCCAATTAATCTAACATTTCCTTCTATCTTCATAATAAAATCATGTCCCCTCTATTCACTCAAAAGATTACCTTAATCCAAACCACAAGATATATTAAATCTCAAAATTCAATCATCCTGGAGTAAGATCCACTAATTATAACATTGAAAAAAATCCAATCATCTGACATCAAACTTCCATACAAACTAAAATTTTTATCTGATAGAAATCTAAAATTTTTCATATCAACTTAAGATAAAAATCTTCTCATTATCAAATTCATCTAATCCAAACCGATTATATAAACCTGGGCAGGTCAAAATAGACCTTAAGGCCAGGTTAAGGCTCTGATACCACGTTGTCACGACCCGGATTTCAACCTGCACAACGGAAAACAATCCGGGGACGTAACCGGGGAAACAACCCCCAAAAACACATCGGTTTGGAAAACTCGAAGACAAAAGAAGGTCCCAGCTCAGATTCTAACACTATCCACCTATCACAAAATCACGTAATAAAAATTTCAATCCAAACAATCATATACCGGTCTAAATTCGCACAATAACCAATCAAATTAATCTCCGGAGTCCATACCACCAAGCTTCGCCGCGCTAAACCCGATATCCCGAAAATATAATAAAGGATTGGAGTGAGTCATAATGACTCAAGCAGACATCCCATCATCCACCAAATCGTATAGCCAAAGGCCCTAAATACGATACATATACATTTCCCAACTCGCACTTCGATACATACCATATAAAACTAAACAATATATATATACGAAAGTTGGCATTCCACAAATTTTTAAGACATACAACCAACCTACCAACCACTAGGACCAAAGAGGGCTTCTCACAAATATATAAAGTACGAGGAAGAGGTTATGCAATGCAACACTAACTAAAAGACTTACTACATGCATATCATACAAAACATGTACGCTTAAATGAACTAATGAACACTACATAAATACTAACACCGATACCACTCTACAATGCATCTATCCACTATACGAAACATCGCATTTTCATTTTTCGCAAGGAAAGCGTCGTCTTGCGATCTCGACGAGCCATGACCGCATCTACCATATATAGCAGAGTAATTGTATAGCCTGTTAAACTCGTAGTGCACCTAGGGCGGGTGGGTGGCACTTAGATAACCCGCGGGATCCGGGGATCGAAGGATGCACCGTGACGGTTCTAAGCTCCGCCGCCCACTGACACGACTACTAGTCCAAGATAGCTCGGTCTCATTAAATTTCTTTAATGCACACATGCATCACAATGCATCTCATACTATGCAATGATCAATCTCATACAATACGAAACAAATTTCGCGATGACAAACTATCACATTTAAAATGAAGACCTTACCACCATGATAGCCAATAGACAAGCTAGTAAACCATGCATTTTCACAATCTAACAAAAGACACACATAGACATGATACTTAACGCCTACATGTTTACTAGCACTCTATCTATCACGATTAAACAAAACTACATTCTATACATAAGCATGCTATGCCAACATCGACATGACGTAGACCCCTAAAATAACCACAATATGAAAGATTGATGGTGTTGCAAGAAAATACGTATTTAATAATTAAATTGGATTCTCTCTAATTTGATTAACCTACCACATTAAGCACGATATAAATCAAGGACTAAGAGAACTAATCATAATTCATAGGGTTGACAATTAATAATCAAGGTTTACCACATATTGTGCAAGAATATAATCAATTAACTATGATAGAACTAATTATACAATCATCACTAATTGACTTGCAATTACATGCTAAATAAATCAAAATAGGCAACTAAAGATACCTTCACTCTTCTAAATCACACATCTATCTATTTCATTATTATCTACAAGTCATGTAAATATTTTCAATAAAAATTTAGTGATAATAGACATGTCCGGGATGCCTACCGGAAAGGCGTCGATAAAACGATCCGGAGCTAATACGAAGCTTGAATAGGCAAAGCAAGGATTTCTCCCTCAATCGGTGCTAACTGCAAGCATACAAAGGCATATAGGTATGGCATGAATAGAACATAATAAAAATGATGTGAGGGAGTGAAAAAGGAGAGAAAAAAAATAAAATAGATATTACCACAACACTGTAGCAATTTCCGGATGGAGGAGATGGCGCATGCAAGAGGGGGCTGCTGTCCGGGTCCAAAGAGGTGCGGCTGGACAGCAGGACACGCCGGAGAGAGGGAGCAGAGGCAGCCGCGGGGCTGGGGGCCGGATGGCCGCGACTGGGGTGGTCGGCGCAGCTGAGTGCCCAGGGGAAAAAGGTGGAAGAGGAGGATGGCTGCGGCTGCAGCCGTTGGGCGTCCGCGCGCGCAAGGGGGAAGCGCCCGCGCGCGGAGGGGGGGCCGGCTGCTGCGGGCTGCAGGCTGCTGGGCGCGTCCGCGCTGGCAGCTGGGCGAGGGGGGGGCCGGAGCGGCTGCGACGCCGCGGCGGCGGGCCCGCGGGGGCAGCGGAGTGGGCGGGGGGGGCGGGGTGCCGCGGGCCCACACGGCTGGCCGAGAGAGAGAGAGCGGGGGGCGGGGGAGCTGCTGCGACGCAGGCGTCCACGCGGGCAGAGGGGGCGGGACAGCGCCGGCGCGAAGGAGGGGGGCTGGGCTCCGCGCAGGCACGCGGGAGGGAGGTGCCGCGAGGGGGGGATCGAGAGAGGGAGGGAGGCACAGAGGCGGTGCGATGGGTTGGGGGGGGAAGAGAAAAAAATAAAATAAAGGGGGGGGGGAGGTAAGGCGGTGGCGAGGCGGTGGGATTTTGGGGTTTTTTTTTGTAAAAAAAAACAGGATATTACATCTACGATGATCCAAGGTTTGACAATCATCATACCTTTCGTGGACCTCAATGGAAAGCATATCAACATTATCTAATTTTCCTCCTTTGGGGTTCCTTCTTTGTCATTTTGAAGGATAGATCATATTGGTTACGTGATAATGTACATTTTTTTTTTACTTTTGAAAATTGTAACGAAAGAGGTCTGGGGAATACGTTTGGTCCGTCTTTTTATTTTTATGTTTTGAAAACATTTTCACGGTTGTCACGTTGTAAAGAAAAAAAGTGGTATAGACCCCTTTTTTTTTAAAAACGATCTCACCTCCACCCGCACAAACCCTCGATTCTTCCTGATGCCCCCTTCTCACTGGAGCAGAAGTCGTCCCCGCGGCGGGAGGTCCAGCTGCAAGGCCCCCGCCCCACCCTGCTCAAGGTCTCCAAGGACTCCCGCAAGATCCGGAAGCCCCCCGTCGCCCCCTCCCACGCGCCACACCCCCAGCCGCAGCCCCCCGTGCCCCCGTCATCATCTATGCCGTCTCCCCCAAGGGCATCCACACCGATCCGGGCGACTTCATGTCCCTCGTCCAGCGCCTCACCGGCCCCTCCCCTACCTCCCTCCATCCTCCGGCCGCCGCCGCCGCCGCCTTCAGCCCCGGCCCCGTCTCCCCCACCGCCCGATTAGCTGTATTCGAGAGGACTTGTGTACCGCCCGACCCCCACAGCAGCGGCCTCCTCCTGGTACTGGTGCCCTCTTTGCCCCTTCCTCAAGAGCTGGCGACGGCAGTGGTGGCACATCCCCAGCTATTCTTTGCGGCGACGGCGACGCGGCCTCCTCCTAGCCCTCTGTTTATGCGGCTTGACCCGATCGCCGGCCGGAGCGAGGACGAGGACATGATCTGCAGTGCATATTGGGAACAGACCAGCTGGGAGTATCTTCTTCCTAGCTCCTTCGTCTTGCCCGGCGAATTCAAACAAGGCGGACGGATGGCAAGCAGAATGAGACCGGCAGGCCGTGCGGGCGGCGGAGGCGTCTTCCCGGTTCCAACATTTCGGGCTGTTCAGCCAGCGGTATTCGGCAGTAGTAATCCTCTTCGACACTGTGATTCACCGAAGAGAATGTGATGCACATATCCTGTTTGCATATATACTTTGCCGAGACGAATTCGCCCCCTTTCTCTCATACGATGCAGCCGGCCTCTGCTATCAAACACCTCATTATCATTTTTAAAAATTAAAATATTTTTGCCAAGCATATTCATGATCACATTTTCACTTTTGAAAATTATTGTGTTTGGTATTATAATATAATTTTTTATCATGAAACTTTTTAAAAAATTAAAATGCAACCAAACACCCCATTAGCATTCTTATCAGAGGAGTGTTGTTGTTGTTTTTTCTTCGTTCATTGTATCAAAAGTATTTGGCTATCGGATATTATCGTAACGTTACTGCAGTATCTTATGGGGTGTTTGGTTGCATGATAATTGAGGTTTTAATTTTAATTTTTAAAAATTGTAAGAAAACTTGTTAAAAGAGGTATTTGACAACCATGACAATTTTATGTTTTGAAAGTGATTTTCTTCTTAAACAAAAAAAGTGGGTCTCACCTTTTTCTTTTTTCTTGTGGTCCCCCACTTTATTTGGTCATGTGCGGTGGTTACTCTTTTTTGTAATCACATCCCTCCAAACATGATAATTTTATGTCATGAGTTGGTTTACTTTTTATTTTAATACAATTTTTTATCATGAAAGTGTACAAAAAATTATCATGCAACCAAACACCCCATTAGCGTAGACAAATTTAATTACGTACCGTAAAGAAAATTCGTAACATTATGTGCAATATTTAGATCAACATGCAAACATGTTATCTCAGAGTGTTGGTCTTTTTATGATATAGTATATATGCCATTGTATAATTTCATCTGGTTTGTTTTAAGTCACTCTCTATTAAAAGGACTTCCGTTAGTTTTATCTTAAAATTAAACGATTAGAATAAATTTATCTTTGTATAAAAATGTATCACTATCAATTGATATACAAAATTTAAAATATAATATTTAATTTAATTTGAGCTATTTAGTTCACCCCGTTGATTTGGTTCGAAGAATCGTGAAAACTAAACTAATTCGATCCGTAATAAAAAATAAATTAAATAAAGTTTGTTTTTCTTAAAGTTAAACCGAATAATAGTGAACAAAAAATAAAATTTTTAACCAGATTAACATAGTGAATTAAAATTTTAGATTTGCTGAATTTTTTATTTTTACTTTATCACAAGACGTTCAAAATAATTATCCTAGACGAAGCAACAGCAGATAATATAATAGATCAAGAAATTATGCCTTGTAACTACTGATGTGCTTTGAATAAGAGAGAGGATCGATGGATAACCACATCGATCTTAATAAATCAACACACATTTATTATAAGAAACTCAAACGCTAGCTATTAATAACGGCTTCACCGTAAGAGATTAACGATTATTACAAGACAGGTTGTAATTAAATCACGTACGATTGCTCCGAACCTCTTGAAATTATTTACAATTGGAGATAATTATGATTTCGAGATACGTACGTCTTTTGCAAATAACATCGATGTCTTTACCGTAAGGTAGCAATCGAACAGTTTGGAATTTATACGAAGTTAAGAACAATTGGGAGTTTAGAAAAGAGAAAAAAAAAACGACGGCCGAAGGATGAAAACCGCCTATAGATTAGAGTATCATGAATTAAATTAAAGGTCTTATTTTTTTTGAACAACAACATTACCATATTCATTCATACTAAGTTAAAAAGAGTTTGAACAACCAAACACCAACAACGGTGAAAACATAGGACCGAGTTAACAAAAGAATGATCTTGGAAATATAAATTTTCAAGAGAAGATAGTACCACCACGAAATGACCAACACACCAATATGTCAATGTGATCGGCGGTAGATGAGCAGTAAGTAGGATAAAGAATTACGACGTGTAAAAATATAAATTCCGAGGCACATAATATAAAGCAAATAGATTTTTTTTTTTTTGGCAACAAGAATAGATGAAGCAGTAAGTAGGATAAAGAATTACGACGCGTAAAAATATAAATTCCGAGGCACATAATATAAAGCAAATAGATTTTTTTTGGCAACAAGAATAGATGAATCAGTTCTGTCTGTCTCTCAAATATAAACGAGGCTCTCAAAATCCCGCCGTTTGGATTTGGACACCTCCGTCGATCTCCGTTTTTATTTTTTTTAAGCTCCCACTCCGATTTACTGAGATTGCCCTCGCTTGTCGTTCCCTCTCCCTCTCCCTCTCCCGGCTCCCTTTATGTTCGCCCGACCAGCACCGCACCGCCGGCCGGCGCTCCCTCTTTTTATCTCCCTCGCCGCCGCGGGAGCTGCTCAGGCGCCGTTGTCTTCTCGCAACCTCCACAGTCCACGTCTGCCCGGTTCGTCTTCGGACTGCAGGTTTCACGCGAGCTGCGGCTGCTCCCGCATAAAGCACACTCCTTTCCTAGAGCTCAGCCCGCCTGCCGTCTTTAAGGCGCCGCCGTCCGCATTCTCCTCCCGGGTAAGGAAAATACTCAATGATGCTGTGAGAACTCTCTTCCCCACTTTCGTCTTCGCGCCTTGTCCAGATCCAGCAGTATCTGGAAAACCGGTGAACCACCTAACATCGCCCCATGGCCAAATCTCGGATGATGTCTCTTCACTCTTCGACTATTGTTTGCGTCTAATTTATGGGAAAGGTAGGCATTGCGTCGAAGACAAGGAGGGTTTCTTTTGGCTGGGCGAGATGCTGAATCGGAGCTTTAGGGGTCGAGAGAAGGGTGCTGCTACGACGTCTCCCCTCTCCGGTCAGCAGCCGCCGAGGGGGAGGAGCCTGGGGGCAGCCATGAAGGACAAGGACGAGGATCTCACCTTGTTTCTTGAGATGCGGAAACGGGAGAAGGAGCGCCAGCAGAGCCTTCTTCTAAGCAACAACGCCACCGACGACCTCGACGCTCCTCCAGGTATTTGTGTGAAAGGAAAAGCAGAATATGGACACAGTGACCACCTTACCGCTCTGTTTCCATTCCCCTGGAGGATTCGTTCTTGTAAAGGATTCTCCATGTTATCTCTTCCCCAACCAACATCATCCTTTGCTCGGATCTCCTTCTAACTCTCGCTCGCTCTCTCTATATCGGAGCACAAACGTATGCGCCCGCCCTTGCGTGCTTGCTTCACCTGGTACTTCATTTTACCGTATGCCAGGATTCAAGCCTGGGAGTTCTCCACTATTCAAAATAGTTTCGTCGGCGCCTGCACGTCGGACTGGACACGACGACTTTCTGCATTCCGACAGCGATAAGAACGACTATGACTGGTAAAATAGAATCGGTGACTGTCTGATGGTTAGACATGCCTACTTTAAGCCTATTCTATCTTATTGTTCTTTTGTTTCCCTCATTGTCGTTATCTTCCCTTCATCCACATCGGTTCAATTTAAACCATGCTGCGTGATATTCTTTTCTCGTGTCAATAGCTTAGTATCACATGGTTCTTCTTTGACGAAGCAAAAATTTCTCAATTACTTTTAAAATGATCGTGACTGAGCGTTCCTCTTTCCTGGGGTATTTCTCATATGTCCTTCGAAAACAATGCCCATATCTAACTTGCGCGCCAAAATTTCTGCCATCTGGGGAATTTTCTTCGATGAGTTGCCTTAATTGGTTAGTCGATCACTCTGAGCGTCTATCATCATCCTGACTTTTAAGGTCAAGTTTAATTCCAGGTGTATGTGTACCTTGTTAATACACTTTGCGATATGCATTTCTTAGTCAATGCAGTCTCTACCTTATTGAATTCCTTTTGTTATAGAAGAATGTTGCACATCCCTTTTTCCGCTTTGATATTTTTAACGTGTTCATCAATGTGTATGAATTACTAAATTACACGATCAACTAAGGCAGCCGTCTTTGCATGATGCCATTTCCCCCTCTTCTGTGAACTGTTTTTAGTTGATGCACTATTATGTTATCAGGCTTCTGACACCACCAGGAACTCCTTTGTTCCCATCTCTGGACAAAGAAACGTCGAGATCGCCCATCGACCATGTTGGAACCCCCAAAAATCACCCAACAATTCCACTCAAATCTAGGGTGAGTACTTAATAGTTAGCAGCACCTTGTTTAGTGGTTTTAGGGTTTAGTGGACTGTATTCTACATCTTTTGCCACCATGAACACACCCGTGGATTTAAATCAGTGTTCTGTGCTGTAACATTTTGATGGAACATGAATTAATGTTTAGTGCCCATTTTAGTACAGGATTAATTTGGGGATTATTCTGGGTCATCCCTAAAAAAATTTGGGATAAGCCAAGATCATCTCCAACTTGATCTTGTACCAAACAGGCTCTAAATTCTTTACTGCTACCCATGTCATGAGCTTCATGGTATTTAACTGTTACCCTGTTAAATGGTTGCAGCTATCTAATCTGCAAGGTCCCCCTCTTAGGAATGGCTCGGTGTCCAAACAACCAACTGTTTCGTCAGGCTCAATCTCAGGCACAGGTGGTCGACGACCATCATCATCTGGTCCTGGGTCTACTTCATCAAGACCTGCAACTCCAAATGGTCCTACTATGCCTGTGACTTCTAAACCATCTAGATCATCTACTCCTGGGTCACGAGCCACAATCCCTTCAAAGACCACAGTTCCTCTACAAAGACCATCTGCCACTGCTCCCAGGTCTTCTACTCCCACTTCGAGGCCCTCAATAGTTGCTCCAACGAAAGCATCTTCAAGGTCGACGACACCAGCAAGAAGGCCTTCTACTCCATCCGCTGGTACCAACAGCACTGTTCCTCCTGCTCAAACAGCGTTGGCAACAAGATCAGCAACTTCAACAATCAAGAGGCTGGCCCCATCTCGGGGGCCATCACCAGCTGCTAGTTGTAGACCATGGAAACCATCAGAAGTGCCTGGATTTTCTCTTGATGCTCCTCCAAATTTGAGAACATCGATGCCCGAGAGGTCTTCCTCAGCTTCCCGGGGAAGACCTGGTGCACCCATTGCTCGATCATCATCTGTTGAGGCTGGTACAAGTGGCCGGGTGCGGCGTCAGTCCTGCTCACCTTCTAGAGGTAGGGCTCCAAATGGTGCTGTGCACAGCCGAAGTTGTGTCCCTGCTGGAAGCCGTTCCCACATAAATGGTGGTGACAGTGTTAGCCCTGTTCTTGTTGGAAGCAAAATGGTTGAGAGGGTGGTAAATGTGAGAAGACTGGCACCTCCCAAGCATGACGACGGGCATGCTAGTAATGCTAGCTCCGGTGGGAAATCTGCAGCGTCACCCAACAGTTCTGGCTTCGGCAGAACTCTGTCCAAAAAATCGTTGGACATGGCTCTGAGACACATGGTATGTGCATCTTATTCTGAATTGGTTGTGCTTCTTGAACGTTGAGGATCCCTCAGCTTTCTGACATCTTGGCACGAATTCTCCGTTGTGTCCTCTTTATAGGATATAAGACGGAGCATTCCAAATAGCTTGCGGCCTCTGATGACACATATTCCAGCATCCTCTATGTACAGCGTGAGATCCCTACCCACGAGAGGCAGGAATATTGGTGCTTCCGACTCTCCTCTAGCCACAAGCAGCAACGCCAGTTCAGAGCAAAGCGTCAGTAACCACAGTATCTTGCATTTGGATGGAAGTGGACTGGAGGACGGTGATCTTGGACGTGAGAAGGGAATGAGGCGCTCCCCTGCTGGCCCAGTGGCCAGGTGACCTCGGAGCAACAGCCTCATTCAAAGGGCTTCAATTTCGTCGCCGTTCCTCTGCTCTGCGGTTCCGTATGTGATTGTCAGGTATCAAATGGTTCGCATAAAGTTCACCTTTAATTTTGGCATGCATCAATTGAATTCAGGGATCAAAACAACTATGATAGGAGCAGCTTTGGGCACTTGTTCCTATGTAGTGCATATTTCGGGGGGGGGGTCGGGGTGATTGTAGCTAACCCTTCTTTGTCTGTGTTCGCCGACACGTACAGCTATTATTATATTATATTTGGAGTGTTTACTTCGCACCCTCCTTTGTGTTGCGCTGCCCTTCTCTTGCTCGTTTTCGGATCGGGCGAGCAGCCGTGCGCTTTGTAAGGACTTGTTTGCCGTGCGCTATCTCAGGACTCGGTTGGTAACTCTTATTAAATACCTTTTGTCACCTACAATTTTCAAACTGATATTGATATAAATCATCCATAGATGTTTGATCATCAACATCTATATTAAAACTATTAGTGTAAGTAAAATGTGATAGGTAATCACTTGTTTGGGGTTGAGAAACTAGAAGAAGCTGAGGGGTCTCTGCCGCTGTTTTTCCTTGTCCTTGAATTGTGCCATTAACAATAGCGAACACAGAGCAACAGGGTCAGGGACTCAGGGGGTTATCTTACGGTGCTTCGGTTCGCTGTGATGACCAAACTACCAGGTAGCCAGTTCGCTTTGCCATTGCATTTCGTAAATTCGACAGCTGTAGAACTCCCCTTTAATAAATTATGTATTCCTATCCGATTTCTATAGCATGTTCCACAGATTTTTATATTTTGAATGGAAGCTAATGCCCTGTTTGGTAACACTATTAGGTACCTTTATCACTATCAATTTTAAAATTGATATTGATAGGAACTATTAAGAGGTGTTTGGTTAATTGTATCAATTTTAAAATTTGTAGTGCAAACAAAGCATACAATGTAATACAAGTGTCAACTTATATTACTTTTGATATTGATACTCCAACATTTGAAAATATTAATATCAATATTGATATGGTATCAAAAATGAAACTCTAACCAAATAGGGCATAAAGCTTTAGATGTTTTGTGAAAAAGTAGTGTCTCGAATTTTACGTTACTTCGAAAAGATATATTTTATTGTAAGCTGTAACAAAAAAAAGAAAGAAACAATCTAACCTGTATCTCATTCATCCTTATCCAAATCCCTCTTATCGTCATTTACACCCTCTTTTCCTTCCGTCGTTCCATGACTTTCATATCCGCATCCCATCCCCCCACATAGAGACTGTCTCGGCGTAATTTATCTCTCGTCCCCGCAGCATGAATCTGACAGTATTATTGTATGTCCCAGTCCAACCATCCACATCCTGGGCAATTGAACTTGCAATGTAAAAACCTACTTATCTAGAATATGATAGTACTATGTTGCCGGTCCTGGTCACTCTTCGATTGCCTTATTTATTCTTTTAATCTTTTCCTCACCAGATTCCCCACTGAGATTACTTCTCAAGGAGCTGTTCATCCATGTCCCATCCATAAGGTCCCACACCAACTCTTATGGGTGGCTTCGTACTATACAAAACTTCATATATTTTTATAGACCAAATTCAGTATGTAACTTCCAACCACCATTAAAACAGGCCGTAGGTAAAAAAGAAAAAAAAAGTTGAAGCAAGAAGAAGAAAGAGCACTAGCATTAAGAAGAGCAGATGGAATAGAACTACTCTGGGTCACAGAACCCACCTTAAACGGAGACATCCATGCAGTACTGTTTCCTCACCTCACCAGTCCAAATATCAAGAAATGTAGTGGAGATTTGGTCGATAACGGCAACTACACCCGAAGCACCCTTGTTCGATGACTGCAGTGCTTCGGCAACAGATAACCATGGATATGGGTGCAACCAAGCTGTGGTAAGACAAGTATGTGTGATAACGGACAAGCGAATTTTTTTACTGAGCTAAACCCCAGTGCCATTTTCCAGGATACCCGCTGTCTGTTGCCCATCATTTTTCTTCCTTGGTATGGTCTCCACCGGCAGGTGCAAGCTGCCGAGAATCAGACCCCGTAAGCCTTGCAGCACAAGATGCTGCTTCACTGTTGGATGGAGATCCGGGAGAGCGAGAGCGAGAATGGAAGGGGGATTCCGGCGATATATTCTTTTTGGGGCTCCGGCAATGGACGTATTCTGGTGTTTTTTTTTTGCACCGACGAGGGAGAATCCCACTCTATGAGGCATTCCGTAACATCCCCTCCGCCCCAAACAATAACCGCCTCCTATTTCCCCGGACGGTTCCGCCGGGTCCCATGCACTAACCGAATCCCGATTTTGATGGGCAGGTTCCAACATCTCCCACTTGACCATCAAAATCAAGTGATTTCTAATTACATTTTCTCTATTTATGAAAACATAATTCAATTTTACCGAGATGTCAAAGTGTTCTGTATATACTCCCACTTTCAATGAGATACATACATATTCCTTTGCATTTTCACTGTCCATGAGATGTATATATTTTCATATGCACTCCCACTTTCCGTGAGATACATATATATTCTTATACAACCTCATTATCAGTGAAAATTACAAATGACTCATATATTCCTGAGTCTCATTAAGCCAACATGCTTAATGAAAATTTCCGTCGAGATACCTTTTGTCAAAGGATCGGCAATCATATCACTAGTAGGGATATAACTCACATTTATTTCCCCTTTCTGCACAATATCACGTATATAATAATATTGTATTTCAATGTGTTTTCCTCTAGAGCTATTTGCTCCACTGTTAATCAGGCTGATGGCGGCCTGATTGTCACAACAGATCTCAATTGGCCCATCAACCAAATTGAGACCTAAATCAATCAGAAATCGTCTAATCCAGACGGCATGAGCAGTAGCCATGCTACAGGCAATATACTCAGCTTCCTGTGTGTATCTTGCTACACACCCCTGTTTCTTGTTCCCCAAAGAAACCGCCGCACCACCAAAGATGAACAAATGTCCCGAAGTGGACTTTCCATCATCCTTATCCCCTCCGAAATCAGCATCGGAGTAACCAAGCACTTCAAGTGTTTCCGCTTGGTATACTAACTCGTGGTGCAATGTACCCTTAAGGTACTTCATAATCCTCTTAACGACTTCCCGGTGTCTTTGGTCCAGGATTACTTTGATACCTGCTCACTAAGCTTACAGCAAATGTTATATCAGGCCTGGTACAAAGCATTGCATACATTAAGCTTCCAACAGCTTAAGCATAAGGCATGTTAAGCGAGCCTTGACCCTCTTCGGGACATTGCTCCTTGCTGAACTTCTTTCCATAAACCAGTGGTGTATTTGCCGGATTGCAATTCTGCATCCCAAATTTTCTAAGTACGGACCGTATGTACCTTTCCTGGCTTATGGACAACAATCTAGACTTCCTGTCCCTCTCAATCTGGACACCAAGGACATAAGACGCCTCTCCCATGTCCTTCATCTCAAATTTCTCACTGAGCTCAGACTTTATCTTATTCAACTTTCCTATGTCATTTCCGGCGAGCAATATATCATCCACATACAAGGACAATATAATCACCATGCTCCCACTCTTCATGACATACACACAGCTATCCAATTGATTTGGAACAAAGCCAAGTTGAATAATTACATCATGAAATTTGAGATATCATTGTCTAGATGATTGTTTTAATCCATACAAGGATTTTCTTAACTTACATACCATATTCTCCTTTCCTTCCACCTGAAACCCTTCAGGTTGTCGCATATATATATCTTCCTCCAACTCTCCGTTGAGGAATGCAGTCTTAACATCCAGCTGGTACAATTCTAAATCAAGATATGCGACAATGGCCAATAACATCCTTATAGATGCAAACTTAGCCACAGGAGAATAGGTTTCCTGAAAATCAATACCTACTTTCTGATTGAACCCCTTGGCAACTAACCGGGCCTTATACTTATTTATAGACCCGTCAGCTCGAAGCTTTCTTTTAAATACCCATTTACACCCAATAGCCTTCCTATTCCTAGGCAAATCACACAATTCCCACACTCCATTAATTTCCATGGAGCTCATTTCTTTTTTCATTGCATCTAGCCATAATTCTGATTCGCGCGATTTCATGGCATCGATGTAATTTATTGGATCTGTGTGATTTTCCTCATCAATATCTACATTTAGACATGAAGGCTCACATGAGTATAAATAAAAATCATCTATCCATGTAGGTGGAGTTCTAGTTCTCTTGTTGCCAATTGCAGGTATATCAGACGGTCTTTCTATCATAGGATTATCTTGACCCTCAACTATTTCTTGTTGAGGTTGTTCTGCTATCCTAGGTTCTTCTTCCATTGGCAGATCATTTCTAGAGTCTTCATTGTAATAATCATCATCTATTATAATTAGAGGTTCCTTCTCAATTTCATGAGGTTCCTCTTCCTCTAGATTTTCTAGGAATGTAACATCCCTATATTCAATGATTCCCTCTTCCTTATGGAAGAACCTATAGCCATTCGATTTTTCACAATATCCTATGAACTTACATTTCAACGTTCTTGGTTCCAACTTATTTCTAAGTTGTTCCGGAATGAGAACATGGGCTACAGACCCCCATTTCCTGAGGTGAATTAAATTTGGTTTTCTCCCATTCCATAATTCATAAGGTGTGGATTCGATAGACTTGGTGGGTATTCTATTCAATATATAACTTGCCGTGAGCAATGCTTCTCCCCAAAATTTCTTAGGAAGACCAGAATGGGATAGCATACATCTAATCACATTCATTAAAGTTCTATTTTTCCTTTCAGCCACACCATTCTGTTGTGGCGTATACGACATTGTTACATGCCGTTTTATTCCATGCTCTTGGCAATATGACTCAAACTCTTTTGAGTTATATTCTTCACCTCTATCAGTTCTTAACACTTTAATATCCCTACCCAATTGTCTTTCCACTTCTGCTCTATATCTTTTAAAACAGTTGAGTGCCTCAGACTTAGCAGAAATGAGATACACATAGGCATACCTAGAGTAGTCATCTATAAATGTAATGAAATATTCCTTGTTATCATATGATTTTACACTTAGAGGTCCATAAATATCTGAGTGAATTAACTCTAACAATTCCTGTGATCTATGTCCTATTGTGAACGGCTTCTTAGTCATCTTTCCGACTAAGCAATGTTCACAAGGTGACAAATCTATATTTGACAATGGTAGCATATTCTTTCTTGCCATTAATTCCATTTTAGATTTTCCGGGATGACCCAATCTAAAATGCCAAAGATCACATTCTGTCTGATAACACAAAGAATATTCAGAACTAGCATCTGAAATATGCTTTCCAATGTCAATTACAGGAATATAAAATAGATCATGCTCGGGGGAAAACTTTCCCGTTGCATATATATCCCCATCCTTTCCAATTGACACTCCTTCATTCCAGAATCTAACATCGAGACCTTTCTTCACCAATGCTGGAACAGATATGAGATTCCGCCGGATTTTAGGTGCATAAAACACATCCTTGAGGATCATAACATTATCCCCAAGATCCAGCCTATAAGTACCAACACCTTCCACATCTATATAGGTGTCATTTCCCATCATTAGAGTCTGTTCACCAGCATTTAATTTCTTTAGGGACACTAGCCCTTTCTTGGTCTTTGCAACGTGTCTAGTAGCTCCTGAATCGATCCACCACTTATCTGAATTTGTCAAACCTGCGCCACATTCAGTAACGCCGACAAATTCTCTTTTTCTAATTCCTTTATCTTCCGGGTGTAAATTTTTACCCACATTTCTATGCTTACTTGGACAGTTGGCTTTGTAATGACCAAACTTTCCATAACCATAGCAAGCATATTCATGAATTTTCTTGCGGTGTCGACATTGAGCAACTAACTTCATCTTTATTGCATTGGCCCCTATTAGATTCACCTCTAGTCCTTTCCTTCTAGCCATTCTAAAAATTTCTGTTGCTAACCTTAAAGGCAACTTAATAACAACTAAAACTGAACTTATAATTCTTAAGATTGTGGCAATTATGTTCAATGAGGGTAATTTATCAATCCATGCAGTGGTGATAAATAATTTCTTTGGAATCTTACTTCCAAAAATGACTAAATTCTTAGTTCTAACTATCATCTCTTTTTCATGCACTATCACATCTTCTCCATCTTGCATTCTACAGACATCATACCTATGTAGCAAGAATTGGGTTTTAATTTCCGTGATAATAGCATATCTTTCTATGATAGTCTGCCATAATTTTCTAGTCTTCTTATCATCAACTATCGATTGCTCACTCATTTTTTTCCACCTCAGTGGGAGTTTCATTATGTTCTGGAGCAATGCCCTCTATTTGATTTTCTATATTGTCACAAATTAGACAATATCTAATTTTTCTATGCCACGTTTCATGATTCATTCTGTTCAGTTTGCCCAGTTTTGCCAATTCTATAACAACTAACATGCTGGCCATTAGGACTAGAAAGTTTCTGAAATAAGTGAGGTATTGATTTGTGATGATCCAAATTTGCATGATGACATGGATTTTCAACTTAATTATCATGCTAATCAAATAAAACATGCTAATCGAATTTAACACGATGATAGTAAAAATAACCGTACTAATCAGGCTTAAAATGATACTATAAAATTTGAACTATACGAACAAGTTTAAATAAATTGAAAACAACGTATATACACAAAAAATATATATATACAATTCTCTGTCAAATATTATATTCAATATGCAAAGGTAACAATGCAAATAACTATCAGAATAAGCATGATAGTAATATAGAATGACACATGCACAAATAAATTTCACGTTACGGAGGATGCTGCTATATCAAAATAATATCAAGTGATAACGGTATTAAAATAATCACTTATCTTCCTCCTGACGAGAAAAGTTAAGTCACCGGAAGAATTTGGGGGCGGCAGCGATGGGAAATAGCCGCTCAGGCGGTGGCAGCATCCGGCGCAACGGCGGCGGCAAAGCCTTTGGCACAGCAATAGCTCCGTTGCAACGATTGTCAGGTGCAAATTCGACGGCGACAACTGTAGCAACCGGCAACAGTAACACGGCAGTGCCTAAAGCACTCCAGCGCAGTCGGTTGGTTACGCAGGTGCGCACGGGAGAGGCCGCGTGGGCTGGGTACACCAACGGTAGCCCGCACAGTCAGATGGGGGCGTAGGCGGCCGAGGCGTGCGCGGCGGTGAACGATCGCGCGGGCGATGTAGCAGTCAGCGGCGGCGGTTAAGGATGCGGCGGCGGATGGCGTCAACTCAGACGACGAACCAGCGGCGGTAGACGCTCACGCGGGAAAGGCAGCGGTCCCCAGCAATGGTCGAGCACGGCGATTGAGGACCGTCGACGCGGGGGCCGCGAGACGGCCGGGAACAACGCTGCGCCCAGAGACGACAGTGCGAGGGTTCGGTTTGCAACAGCCGCACAGTGATCACGGAGGCCACAACAACAGCGATGGCGACAACGAGGCTCTGATACCAGTGTTGGATGGAGATCCAGGAGAGCGAGAGCGAGCATGGAAGGGGGATTCCGGCGACATATTCTTTTTGGGGCTCCGGCAATGGACGTATTCCGGTGTTTTTTTTTTTGCACCGACGAGGGAGAATCCCACTCTGAGGCATTCTGTAACATCCCCTCCGCCCCAAACAATAACCGCCTTCTATTTCCCCGGACGGTTCCGCCGGGTCCCATGCACTAACCGAATCCCAATTTTGATGGGCATGTTCCAACATTCACGCTCATTCTCCTGTCGCCTCTGGATCACTTCAAGATTGCTCGTCACGTCCTGTGCTTGAAGACGTGGAGTATGTTAACTAGGAGGCGGTTTTTCATCCTCTTGTATACGGTTCGTTGAATATATATCTTGCGGAATTGACAAATTGAATCTCATGAATAAAGAACAACGCGAAGATCTTCCTCGAATGTAAAGGGAGTCAACTGAGCCGAGCCAGCCCGTTAGCCCGTTGGGCAGCCCGTCTCAAATAAGATGCGGCCTTGTTTTTCAAGTCCGTTGACGTTGCTGACAGCCCCGTCTGATTGATTAAAGTAACGCAATTGATTTTGAAAATATATTAATTTTAAATCTGATATTTTTAAATGAGATAATATCAAAATTAAAATTGATATAGTGGAAATAATTTTTTACATATTACATATTTACCTATGGTGTCTGATGATAAAAGGTAAAATTTTTGAAATAATTTTAGTTACCTATTTTAAGTTGTATTAAAAATCACATGTTGTAGTAAAATTTTATTTTACCACTCGTTAATAGTAATAATATTATGAGATATACTTTTTAAGTTTCTACAACTTAAAGAAGAATATTTTTAAATTTTTAATAAAAACTTAGTAAATTTAATTCAAATTGGCCAAGATTGACGAATTCGATCAATCTGCGTCGGCCAAAATATATCCAACTATAAATTTTCAATATTACAATTTAAAAATGCAAAAATATAAAAAATATAAAAAATCATTATAAATATGAAAGTTAATTAAACATTGTCTTTATATTTCTACATTATATTGTACATATTAAAAACTAATTTAATCAAATAAAATTACTTAATTATATATTCATTTAATTATAGTTATCTTATTTAAAATATATTTGAACTTTTAGTCTTTATATAATACAAAAGAATAGTTATATTAAAGTATATTTTTTACATAATAATTTAAAATACATCAACTTTTAGTTGAATTTGATTAAAAGTTATATACATATTGTATAGTTATAATTTATTTAAATATATACACAATTATTATTAAATAAAATAACTTGCAGAGAGTTTAATTTTTATATTTTAGGGATCACAATTTTTTTTGTCCATTTTTTATAGTGGCACTGTTTCATTTTGTAATTTATGTGTAAACTAATCTGTATTGGATAGTATATTTGGCCTTTATCGTAAATGCATTTGGGATTGACCTTTATTGGATTTTATTTTCCAGCTATTTTTTCTAGTTTGTGGATCATTGATACATCATCATTTTTTTTATTTCTCATACCACAACGTACAACGATTCACGGATTCACCAATTTTCTTTTTTTCTGATTTTTTTATAGATTCTATATTTTGTAATATTATAGAATTTACAAATATTTTTTTGTTGAATTCTTTTACTTAAGTAAAGTCCGTTGGATTAATGGGTTACGATAGGTTTTGGGGGGTTAGAGCTCATTTACACAACTCAAGTCGGTTGGACCTTATACTTGGGCTTGAGCTTGGCTTTTAAATATGTGGGGTGGGCCTGGGCTAGGTCAGCCCAAGCACGGCCCATCGAGACTCCTACTCATAGAGTCACTTACCTGATTGATGAGCAAGAGGGGTGGGGTGAATATAACTGCACAGATTCTAGTTATACGGTACTCAGATAAAATATGTCGATGCTAGATGTCCTCGTTGTCCTTTTTTTTTGGACAGAGAACATAGTCATTCATTCATACCAGAGAAATACACACGACATACCAGATAAATACGTACATGACAGATAACACACCTAAAAAAGAAAAGACACTCAGCCGAGTTAATGATAAAAAGATTTAGTTTGAAAAATAACATTTCCAAGAACCAAATATCAAATCATAAAACGACCAGCATACCAAGATGCATGAAGAGTCGAATAGCAGAATTAAAAACTCCGTTAGAGGAGTTAGATAACTGTCTCAAGACCGGATGATCACTCCAAAAGGAAGTAGATGTCGCCCAAACTAACAGTCTCGGAATAGAGTTAGCAAATAAGAGGCTAACAAAGAGGGACCGCAAGACATAACTCAGCCAGACGACTACAGACAACAATAAAAAAGAAAATACATGAAACAGACATAAATAAACCGAACTCCACGATTCCAACGTGACAGAAGAAGACAAAATGCTTAAGATTACACTTAAGCACAATGTTGGAAAGGGAGTTTGAGAGGAGGGATCATCCCTCCCTCCCAACCCGAAAACAACCTCAAAACGGCAATGACAATCACCCTCCACGAAAAAATTAGGCAACGGTCGAATGAAAGAGCAAGGAGGTAGAGGGTTAGTAAGAGCGAGGTTAAGGGGAGGGGTACCTGGACGGAGGAGAGGGACCTCAATGGATAGTCAAGGAAGATGTAAGGAGAAAGGGGAGTCTACCGGGGGGAAGTCCCTCGAAAAAATTGGACAAGAAACGATAATGGTTTAGAGGAACAAAAATGTGAAGATCCGACAGAAGGGTGAGATTAAAAGATAAAAGTATAGATTGAGAGTGAAAATTGGGGGTGTGTCACGCAAGAAAGGGCGAGGTGAAACAAAAGTCTCAAGTTGGGAGGTTTAATCGGAAGAGATGGATCAGGTGGAGGTGTGGGAGGACGGCAGTGAGGAAAAGGAGGAAAGGGGGCGAGGAAGTGGGGTGGTACTCAGGAGATGGGGGCGAGGGGGAAGACCTCGCGAGAGGAGGGAACACTCAGAAGGGGGGATGGCTGGAATGCCGGACGGAGTTAATGACGGAGGCACGACGCGTTGACAAGGGGGTCACCGAGAAAACGAGCGGGGGAGGGACAGTCGGAAGGGTTTCCGCCGGGTGAGTGCTGTCGTAAGGGGAGAGTGCCACGGGGACGCAGCCACCGCGAGGGCTTGCCGCCGAGCGATGGTGCCGCGAGACCGCTGCCGTCGCGAGCCAAGGCAGAGAGTCGTGAGAGAGACCCATTCACCCACCACAGACCATGCGAGAGAGGAAGAATGAAGTTAGTCCTCGTTGTCCTTGGACCGGGTACGGCTGATGAAGTACGAATTTCGAAACGGACCGGCTTGCACCCCATTGTGCCATTGGAAAAGGCCCATTGTGAATCCCGTGATTGAAGTATGGGACATTTATACGGGTACGTTACCGAGCCGTGAGTTGGCTCGTTCGTGGATCTCTCCGGGAGACGTGTGCAGTGCACACGGAATTATTTTTTCACGTGTTTTTCTTTTCTGCAAATATAACAGAGCAAGCTGGTGCTCAATTTGGTTTGATCCCGTTTGATACCAAAAGTTAATTAAATAATAAAAATAATTATGTACGTTTAAATTATAAATAATTAAGATAAATACTATTTGATTATAATTATGATATAAATATCACCATTATTAATATAACAATATTTTAACTGAAGCAAGTTAAAAGATTTGGTCTGATTTGATTTGATTTGAAATTTTTCTAAACCAGTTGTTGAATCAAACCAAATCGAATTAGTCCGTTCAATTTATTTTAGTGGGTCGAACTATTTAATAGGCACCGCTAAATATATTTTTATAATTTATAAATAATTAAAACACATTATTTTATCATAAAAATATATTATAATGTTTTTATTAAATTATAGTAATAATTTTATCATATTTTTTCTTAGTGGATTAATTAGTTTGAATTGATTCGAAAAATATCTTCAAATTAATTGAACCGAACTAACGTCTTGGTAGCTCGAACCATTTAGATATGTCAACACCTAATCCACCTTTAGACAAAGACAAACTTGTATCCGTAGTTCTTTTTGTTTAACTATTATATCTGATCAAACTTAAAGTAAAAAAAAAAGAAGATGAGACAGTGTGGCAAAGTCACAAATGCTATTTAGTTTTAGCTACGAAATTTCCTTTGTAGTCCGGTTAACAAGTAGATAAGATCTATATATGGATGTAGACTCCGTTAGATATCTACTACTACTACTAATAATAATAATCTTTTCATCAAATTAAAACCTGCCCACGAGGTGAATTAAATATAAACAACAAAAATTAATTGAAATTCCTTAAATGAATAGCCTGTATGAAAGCTAGCGCAAATTAATTTTGTGCTGTCATAAATAAATACGACGTTTAACAACTCATGACAAATTGACCAGAAAGCACTGAAATATCACTTTTTTATGAATGTGTGATATTTCCGTCAAATTCAACCAACACAATTAAAATTTTAAAGTGTGCTAATTTTTTTTTTTAAAAAAAGAAGCCTGACAGCATTCTTATGTTACACGACGCTGCAGCAGCTAATTCGCACTGTATGTACGTGTTGACCCTCCTTGCTAGCAACTTGGAACTTGGATTTATCGCTCAACAATATTGGTATCTCAGTACTGTAATATAAAAGCACTTGGGATACATACGATCGTTGATTTTCCCCCAAATTATTGAAGAGAAACTATTGTTAGGACGCTAGCTAGTAATTAAAATTCTTTTTTAAATTGTACAAAAAATAAGCATATATAGTTATTAATGCCGTATTAGCTAGACAAGAAAATGACCGGCTGACGGCTGTCTAACTAAGAAGAGAAGAAGCGTCTTCGTGCTCAACACAACACGGCAACCATCTTATCTATGCAAAATCCCCCTCAGGCATGTGTAAATGCGTCTCTCTCTCTCTCTCTCTTTATGTATATATATATAAAAGAGACCGAATGAGACTACACGGGTACCGAGATGTCCATGATGCCGTGGTGAAATGACATATGCAAAGACAACCAAACAACAAGTCTTAATATCAAGTCTAAAAATATTGATGTATCAAACCATCGTGTTATCCTAATCAGGGTAGTCCGCTAACGCTGAAAACAACTTGAGTTCTAGTGCGAAGAATATATACTACGTATCCGGCCATGCATGTTTGTGCTCCCATTTTCTCGTATCCTAGCACCAAGGGATAGACGATCAATGGATGACAACGATGCAGGAGCATATATAGTTAGATTGCGTAACCAATCGACGTTGTTAATAACACAATGGGAGCCGAAAAGTATCGTATTTCTTATTTTATTAATACTTTAGATATCCCTTTTTATTGTTAGATTTTAGTTACGAGTCCAAGTAATTGATTCATAATCATGTTTAATTTCATGTTTTGTTAGGATTATGCCAGCCTCGTCTTATTTAATTTAGTTAAACTTAACCGAGTCGTCGTTTTCATTTTCTATTGAGATTTTAGAGTTAGGTTTAATGTAGTTAAGAGTTGCTTTTAGTGTCGGAGGTAGATACATATCTTTATTGGATCTCAATATATTTATTATCTCCAATAAATTATGTTGCGTAACCCTAGTCAAGAAATAATGTTTAATGTGAGGAGAAAACAACTCACATTGCTGCGCTGCAACGTGAATCTCTCCCTATCTCTCTTCTAATCAACGTGGGCCCAAACCCATTTCTCTTCGAGTCAGAATCACCTCAATCCCCGGAATAATCTCATCTTTGATCATAGTTTACCACAATCTCAGAATCACTTAAGTGACGGTTCTTCAATGAATTGTTACGAAAATGGTTGAACAAGTATCGTCAGTAACGAGTCAATAAGACGTTGAAAACGAGTTAATAAGATGTCGATAACAGTTTGAGTTAGACGTTGGTAATGGTTCAATTATTTTCGGTAGCGAGTCGGTGAGTTGAGTAATTGTTACCGACGCCTTACTAACGTGATACCAAAAAAGATTGAACCGTTACCGACATCTTACTAATTTACCATCGCTGCCTTATTAACTTGGTACCGACGATAGCGGTTCAACAATTTTTTATAACAATTCATTAAACTATTATTAGACCACCACTAAAGTGACTATAGAGATTGTGGTCATTTCTGATTGAGAGTTGATACTGTTCTCTTCACCCAAAAATTGGGGTGATCCGTTCTCTTTCTTTCTTCTTCCAACGTGATTTCTATCGTTAGCTTGCCCGTCCCAAGCAAACTCCTCCCCCAGCCAGAGCGACGTCTACCTCCCATGTTTGCCCCAAATCCTCCTAATCTGGCTTCGGCAATCCGTCACTATTGATTGGCCGAGACTGTAAATTGCGATCGAGAGAGAGGACTATTTTCTATAACTAAAAGAAAGAGAGCAAATTGATACGTCTCTCTTCTACTCGAGCAGCGTGTGTCACACTTTGGTGTTTGTCCGAAGGAAGGACGAAGCTACTTGTTATTAGCGACGGAGTGGGCTAGCCGTACATTTCGGGTGGCGCATGCAGAAACTTCCAAGTACACCAATCCAAACCCGTCTCTATCTCCCGACCCCCTCATCTTATTCTCCCAAAAGCTGGCTAGACAATAGTTATATATATATGTAAATACATATATGTATTTATAGCTACTGAGCGCCCCCAGCTACCAATCCATCAATAACAATCAGCGTGCGTATGGGGCGCGCGCCTCTACATCGATCGATGGCGTCTCCTTTTACACAGTTGACAAACATTTTGTGTATGGATCTAATTAAACCGGCCCCCCAGCGAATTATAATGGGAGAGGGACATAGGCCGGGAAGAGAGAGCCAGCGGAATTAGCAACGGTCGTCGTCAAGTCGCCTCCAATCCAATATATATAAAAATCAACCTCCGTCGCCGAAAGGATGAGATCGGGAGAGGTTGAATCCCACTCTCATCAACCGATTTTAACGGGTCCACGTGTCAACTTAGCAACCGTTCACGTCGAACGGCGGGGACGTGGGTCCGGCTTGCGCGAAAAGTTGCGAACGTCGGGGTCCGCGCCGTCCCGGCGTCTTCCACCTGCCGGAGTTCGCATGCACATGGGCAGCGCATCAGTTGCCCTCCGGTCCTCTTGTGTGTATCAATCAGTATCCTTGGCCCAAGCCGTATTAGCTCCGATTGTATTTACCCGGTCACTCTAGCTAGCTAGCTAGCTACTTGAATTCAATTTATAAGATCGACGTTGAATTGAATTCATCCTGCCCACCGAAGCCAACTTAGCTAGTTCGCTTCGGTTCCCGCCAACCACTCTAGTTTGTTTCGTGGCCTCGCCTCCAGCGCAGGGTCGACTCCTCATTGAAAGCTGACGACCCTTCTGTCGCGATGGGCACCGTCTGCTCCGTGATGAAATTACCGAAAGAGTCCGGAAGTAGAACAAGAGCTCGCGCGGGCGAACAAAGAAAGATCAACAAGCAACCAGACAAGAACAAGATGACATGCCCCGACATACGGATCAAAAAGAGCTTCGGTTCGACTTTGCGCGCGGGGCAAACAACGGCTCACGTCTCGATTCATTTTATACTAGACATCTCGCGATTACCTCTACTCACAGCAAGTCAGCAACGACCATCATCATCCACGCCTTCGATCCTGATTCACGATCGGATTGACAACCCCTTCACTCCCTCCCCGTGCGTAGCCGTGAACACAAACGATATATCGATCGATTACGTACCGGCCCGGTCGCTCGTCATCATATATATACATATCCGCTGCTGCTCCCATATACAATAATAATACGTATAGATTGCAAGACGTACGTACTTGTTGTATTCACTTCACACTCCCTCACTCACATGTATGGATTTTTCTCTCCGCAAGCAAGCGGCCATATGCGCAACGCTGATTTCCTCGACCCCGTCCGCCTTTATGCTATGCCGCGTCGGCGTCACCGTCGGGGCTGCTCAGCGGATAGCACGTATCCTCGCCGCCCGTGTTCCACAGAAAGTGCGCGTAGTTCGCCGCATGGACGCTGCTGCCGGGGTCCGCCGAGATGGCCTCCAGGAACGTCTCCTCCGCTGCGCCCAGATCGTTCTTCGCCAGCCACAGGAAGTTTGCGTATCGTCCCAGTGCCTCCGCATCCGGCGGCCGCACCTCCGCCGCCCTCTTGAAGTAGTATTCCGCCCTGTCAGGATAGATACACGCCAAAACAGTATCATGTTATCTATTATTTCCTCTAATTAAAACGTTCCGAGTCTCTTCGTTAATGGTCGCGAAACTCTCCGCTCGACGTCAACGGGCAACCAAATGTCCGAGACATCGAGTTTCGAGATCGTAGAGACGGAGATCTCGGATCGATATATATACGACGAAGAGCCCTCCTCAAATACTCTTCCTATTAGACGGAAAGAGCGCGCGCCTTTCTAGCAACCGCCGAATAACTAACTAGCATTATTTTCTAAACGCTCAAACCGATTGGCGTCCGTGGAGCGCCGGCGTACCTGTAGTAATCGTGGGCGACAAGGTAGAGGAACTGAGCGAAGTTGCAGAGAAGCAAAGGGTTGCCGGGATCCTGGACGACGGCTTGTTGGTACATCAGCTCGGTACGGATATACTCGGGGTAGTCATCGTCCGGCGCCACCTCTGCTACCACCGGCGATACAAACTCCAGCAGCGTGTCGACGTCCATAAGCGCCTCGTCCCTGGTGGTCGCCTGCATGCGAGCCGCCTCTTCCAAGATCCCGTTCCACACCCTTCCCTCCTCCGCCGGCACAACAACCGCGGATTGGTCCGCCTCCTCGAATTCGGTGGCCCCGGTCGACGGCACAGTGGAAAATCCGTCGGAGGGGATAGAAGTGCCGCTCTGGTATACTGCTGTGAATCTTCCCCCCCATCGGCCATCATCTGCGGCTCCGGCCGAAGGTCCCACCTTCCCACCACCTCCATCCCCGCCGTTAATCCCCACGGAGAGAGAACCGATCGATGGGGTGTCGTATTGAGACGACAGCGTCGGAGTGTCCTGATTGTCGTCCGTAGAAATAAGGATGGAGGAGGCTGCGGCGTACTGCCGGAGCCCGGGGGTTACCATGGGGGTGGCAGCCACCGAAACACCATTTCCCATGGAGTAAACTGTGAAGCTGGCTAGGAGAAGCATCACGGAGATCATCAGTGTCGGCGTGCAAGAGAAAATATGACCGAAGAGCCAGCAGAAGGAGGCATGCACTTCCCGGTTGACGCGGGCGATGATCTCACGCAGGCTGTCCTCTCCGAAGATGTCGCCGCTACGCAGCTGGAGAGCATAGCTCTGTAGCTCGCGGATGATGAAGACGAGAGAGGAAAGAGCCTTCTTAACAGAGCACGTTGCCGATTCACCCGCCTCGCGGATCCACCCTTCTGATTCCCACCTCTTCTTCCGCTTGAGGATCCTCAGCGACAGGGGGAGGTCGACGCTGGCAGCGTTCCTCTCCACGCTGACGGAGGCAGGCACAATCTCCGACCTCCCTTCCTCGATCCAATCCGGTGGTTCCGGCCGAACACCCAGCCAGGGCGGCGGAGTCGCGGACTCTGCTAAAGACGGCTGACCGCCGATCGGGTAAGCGGTGGGATGGAACAAGGCCGTCGATGACATGCCCCCGACGAGCACGCCGAGGTGGTCGCCATGTTCACAAAAACCTGCCGATCTATCTACACCATGAAGTGTGGAGTCTCCAGATGACAGTGGATCGGATTCGGCGGCGTCTTGCTGGCACCTCTGCGCCAGTTCATTTAGGCGTTTCACGAAGTCCTCCTCACCCTCGTCTCCCCCCTCGGGAAAGAAGCTCTCCGTCAGGGACGCGCTGGTGGCTCTCCGTAGGGGCGTCTCCTTCTCCGCGTTCAGCCTTGGCATGCACCCTACTGATTTCGACCTGTAAAGCCCTCCCGCCCCGGCGCCCATGAAAGACGACTGCCCGGCGCGGCAGAAGACGCGGCACGTGAGGGCGCCGTCCCACCCGCTGCCCCCGTTGCTCCGACGCCGCCGTCGTTGCGGATCGGAGAGGAAAACCGGGGAAGAAGAAGGCGAGGAGGAGGAGGAGGAGGAGGAGGAGGAAGAAGAAGAAGGAGAAGAGGCGGCGAGAGAGTGGTAGGGCGCAGACGGCAGGGGATGAGGAAGGAGCGTGTGCGTCAAATGCAAGCAGGAAGCGGCGACCTTAACGCCCATGGTGACCGTTCTGCTCTCGATCGATCTACCGCCGGAAATGATGGGGATCGTTGCCTTTTGGTTCAGTCGGCGGGGATATACGACGACGCGCCGGAGCAGGGCTGCAAAGCAGAGATCGCGAAGCGAGGGCGAGAGGCGAAAATCATAGAAGGAAGCGGCTGAGAGGCAAGGGGAAGTGAGAGCTGGGCACGGAGATCCGCCGACTCGGCAGCTGGGCTACGGCTGTCCCTCTCGCTCTCTCCGAGACTCCCCCTCCTCCCGAACAGCTGCCTTATATAATAAATCGATCAAATTTTTTGATAAAGCATAACAAATCAATTAAAAGTTTATTTGTTTATTATGTATATACGCCCATCTCTCTTTTCTAGTTTCTAGAAATCGATCGGCTACGCGTCGCGTGTAATGCGAAGTTATTAGATATAGCGATGGAAGTTGCCTTCTATTATACTCACTAATTTATATTAAACTGGCGTAGTGTTTCTAATTAATAGATGATTAATTTATTCTTGAAAATCTAAACCACATAATTTGTCTCTGATAAGGCGCAATTGTTTTTTTTTCCAATAACCTGCCTCAAGTGAAATGCATGTAATTATGAAGACCGAGGACTTATATATATCTCCCGTTATTCCGCGGAGGCCGTGAACGGGGGAGGTGATCGGTGGGTGAAACGGCGTGAAAGACAAGGCCGTTCGTCCTGCACGGCGAGATGCGAAATGATGCCCCCCAATGCGTTTCAATTCATTTTCTTTTAATGAAGCGTGATAATAAATGTTTACACGGCGATTTTCTTCGACACCGGCGAGGGCTGTCGACGTGTCAGCCGATCCGCAGGTTTGTTTGTTTGTGGGGCCAGCGTTGAATTCATCTCGGCCGTCAATATATAACTCGTTTCCGTTGGCTTAAATTAAAACATGATCCCACCTCTATCTCTGGAGCCGACTGAACCAAGTTGCGTTGTGTCCGTCCGCAGCAGAACTTACCACCGTCTAGTGGAGGTAAAATGCATGCCTCCGGTGGGGGCGGGGGGTAGCAAAATGTAAATCACATGTATTAGAGTGATCGTTTTGTTTTGCCATTTGTCGCGGTGATGAAGGATATGCCCCCCCTATGTTTAGTTCACGCAAAGTTAAAAAACACGGTGAGGATCGGGGCGAGTCGGGGCAAGGTTTGGATCGGGCTCGAAAATCTAAAAAAAAAATGTGGATACGATTTTTTAAACAGGCGAGCCTCGCACTCGAAACTATGGATGTGAATTTCTCCACCTTTCTGGATCCCGTGCCGTGACAAACAACGGAGTTCACGTGTAGATATGAGGTGGCGCCGTCTCGCCCGTCCGTCGGAGCCAGGCCCGATGGGGTCCTCGTGATCGGGCTACATGCACCGCGTCGTAGACCCAACACCACCGCGTAGGCCTGTTTTCAAGACCTACCCTCTCTCCCTAGCTTGTCAGACGCGTGCCAACGTGGCGGGCAGAGCCCCGGGGTCTCAGTCTGAGAGACCCCTCCCCTGCCTTGCGGTCCAGCCCGCACCTGGGTTCGCGTTCGGCTGGACTAACCGAGCTTATTAGCCGTATAGATTTTTCCAAAGTAACAATGTCAGAGCTAGCTATAATAAATAACACCAAGACCCCCATGTTCCCTCCTCTTTTTTATTACCGCGTATACACATGGTACATTTGGTAGACGAGAGGAGAGGTATATATTTTTCTTTGGACGACAGAAACAACAATTTCATTCACATGACAAGGGAATACACATAGGAAACCACAGAGAGGAGAGGTATATGTAATGTAATAGATGGCGCATGCACAAGTTACCATTTAATCCGCGGAAGAGAGAGTCCGTGTTAATTATGAATTAAGGGCGTGGACAACAGCGGAGCGGACGGTCGGCGGCCGCCGGACGACAAGATGGTTGCAGGAAAAAATATCTCCCCCAGGCACGGACGGTGGAGAGCGAGTCTCCGGCGATGCGAGCCAGCTGTCGTACGCTGACCGGTCAAACGCGGGAGGGGCGGAGGTCCGTCCGTCCGCTCGGCGCCCGACCGGAAGAGCGATTCCAATTTTGACGATGTTCGTTCGGTGTTGTGACTCGTCGGAGGTACGTGGGGTTAATTTCACGGCACTCCTCAAATCGCGATAATTCTTTGTTCGGAGGGGGGTGTTCGATCGATGATCTCTTGAATCCAGTTACCTTCCAAATGAAATTGGGTACTTTCACCCCAGGTCGAAATAGATTTCATAACACTATAATATACATAAATTTATTTGATTTGTTTTTAATCAAATTCTATTAAAATTTAGCGTATACATATTCGTGCATTTCCTTACTATCATCTTAAAAATTCTTGGATTAAAATAAGTCGTACTAAAAATATATATTTTTTTAATATAAATAATTATTTAATTTAATTTGAGTTATTATTCGATTGACCAACTTGATTTGAATCGAAGAACCATATATATAGAAATCAAATCAGGCCCATCTGTCGTGCAAGCCAAACTAGATCAACTTGGTCTCTAATTTTCGGGGTCGAACATGACAGCGCCAACACCCCCCTAGTCACCTGATGCTCAAGAAATGCGGCGGGAGCGGAGTGCATCACGCACTGAAATTATCCCGTAAAAGAATAAAAAATAATTTTGATACTCGAAAAGAGCATTAAATGATTTTATCTATCTTCACTCTGAGTAGAATAATTAATAGCATCCATATATAATCAATTGCTCGGTAGTTTCAACTTGTTAATAATTGAGGGAGAACAATGGAAATGAACAGCTTATGTATTTCTCCCGTAGAAATTTAAGATCAATCGTTATATATATATATATGATATAAGAGCCAGAAGGATGAAATAAAAGTAAAGAACTTCCTCTGCAGCTTCTACCAAACGCGCTCTTAACAAATATGATGTCGTAATAATAGGCGAATAATCTAGCTAGGTTTGCGTATGCAATTCCCTGCACCAAAAAGTCTGAGTCGGATGTCCCGTGGACCACGTACGCTCACCGCACCGTGCGACGTTGTATCCTAAAGCGACGGGGCTCGGCAGCTACACGTACATAACAAATAAGTAATAAATGTGATAATATCAGTGATGTCCGGCCAAGGACAGGCGCACGCTACAATACAGCTAACAAGACCAAACGTATCTCTGCTTGAATATCAGAAGTGCCCAAGGGGAGATTAATTCACCGCATTATGCCCTGTTTGGTTAGAGTTTCATTTTTGGTACTATATCAATATTGATATTAATATTTTCAAATGTTGGAGTATCAATATCAAAAGTAATACAAGTTGACACTTGTATTACATAATATGCTTTATTTGTACTATAAATTTTAAAATTGATACACTTAGCCAAACACCTCTTAATAATTCCTATCGATATCAATTTTATATAGAGACACTTAATAGTGTTACCAAACATGGCGTTAATTAATTATCGATGATGTGATGGGTCGAAATATCATCCCTGGCACCATTCTGCGAGTTGGGCTTCGGATGAGGACGTACACGCACGTATAAACATAAAACACCTACGCAGTAACGCAGGGGATCCGATTGATTACAAAAGTTCTGTTGCATGGACGTCGATGGACTGGAGCGCACCCCGTTCACATGAGAGCGCGGAAATATCTCTTCTTTTTTATCAAACAAAACTTGCCTTCTTCAAACTAATAAAACAAGATGGTAAATCCTGGATGTCAAAGGAAAAACCTAAAACATTCAAATAAAGACATAAAAAAGAAACAATAAATTACGAAGAAGCAGTTTGAAATCTTCATACAGCTGGAAGCGCTTGAATATAATCACACAAGTGAAACAGCCTGCACACATAGATATATATATATATATATATAGACTGTCGATTAACAAAAATCGAAATTTCCGCAGAAGAATACGACATTTGCCATGAAACCGGATGCTCACACTGTAAAAAGATGAATATCGTCCGGGACGGTCTCACAAAATAAGATCACTGACTGTGGATATGCCTTGAGAAAATGTCGAGTCAGAAAATAAAACAAGACAAGAGATGACAAACATAACGACAACTAGAAAAATAACAGCACCACCACCCCGGTGCAATAACTCTATCAACTTAATTCTGGTAGTAATTTTCAAATTATTTAGGATGGATCATATTGATTAATTCACTTTGTTTACTTACGTTCATTTTCACTTATCTGTGTAGATATATATATTTAAATCATAATTCTTTTTTTAAAAATTTCCCTACTCCCAGTTGGTTTAGGTTTATCACAATGTTTTGTCTCCACAAGTTTGATAATTTTTTAACTTTTCTAAGAAAACTTTATTTAAATTTACTATTAATATACCAAAAAGATTTCAATCTTGCTTATTTTAATTTATCTACAGTTGTGATTTCACCCACATTTTTTTAAAATTATTTATTATGCATTCTATAGTTTGTGATGAATATAATTATATATATATCCGATAGAAGTATATGTCTCATACGTCAATCATATTTGATATGATTTGCTATTTCTATAAATATTTTATTTTGTTAATTGGTAATCTTTCGTGATTTACTTTCATTAGATGTGTATATCTTAATAAAGTTTATAATCTCGTGCAATGATGATTAAATCATGATGCGATTATGATAATGAACTTATTCATTTAGAGTATGTGATATAAACGTTCCTTATCGTAGAATTTTTGAGATGAGACATTATAAATTTATATAAAGTAATATGTGTGATGTCATTCTGTAAAGTAAGACGAATGATCTCATTATTCATTACAGTGACACCATTAAGACAAACATGTATGTACTAATAAATAGAATGAGTTCACTGAATATATCCGGTTTAGAAATTTTGAACGGTATTTTTACTCAACTGTTAATTAGAATTTTCTATATGATTAAACTTATTGACTTGAGTTGCTAAAAATACTTTATTGAATGTATCTTGTACTTTGGCTATTGGACTTACACATCACCGATATGATGAACTAGTACAATTGAATGATTGGGTATAAGAGAACTCAGTGAATACAATTGAGCAAATAACAAAAAATCATTCATTTTCGATAAGTGAGAGATAATGTCACATGGAATGGTGCTGTAAATCTTTGGTATGGTAAAGAAGATGATTAGATAATGAGTTTTTCAATTGATCCGATTCTGAATACAATATCTTTAAATATTTCATTAGATTGAAGGTCAGTATTATACCTCTATTTGACTGGGGTATTATATGAATGAAGATTTGTATCCCAGGGTATTTTTGTCGGGCCGGTCCACATTGATTTTGATCCCGGGGAAACGTATTAAGTCCTAACCTTCATTAATTAATTGGGTTTAGGCGCGATGGTATGATCAAGAAAGAAGGAGAGAAAGAACAGGATGCAAATCCGATGGAGAACAATCCAAGGCAAGTCTTCCCTATAGTGTAGTCGGTTTTTTTTTAAAAACAACAATGTGTCCTAATATTTTATTTATAAGTAGTACTAGTCCACTTGGAGAACTCTCGGACTTCTAAAAATGAAATTAGAGTTTGTAAATCCGACTTTCTCCATTGGTGGTAGGTAAGTCCTTCTATATATATATATATATATATATATATATATATATATATATATGCCGGACACAGTCTCAAGCCGCTGATGAATCAATATAGGAGTTAGTATGAAGTCAAAAATTTTAAATTACGGAATTTTTAAATATCAGCTGTATTTGTGTGAAAAGACAAGCTAGCTAGTGAAATCAGACTTTAAATCAAACTCTGAAAGTTAGATCTGACGACTCATACTTGTACGAGAGAGCTAGCGTGTATTTTAATTAGTTTGACAAATAAAATTTAGTGCATTATTATTATAAATAAAATATCGAAATGTGTCACTCTCAACCAAGGGAAAAAAAGGGGTTTTCATTTTTCAATCCTAAATATATAAGAGAATTATTTTTAAGTCCCACCGTCTAAAAATGTTATTTCCTAGTCCCAAAACTGTCAACTTTAAAATTGTCAATCCCCTTTGTCCATTTGTCCTTCAATTTCCCCTTTTGCCCTTTCACCACATGAGATCTATTTGATTCCGGTCCAACGTATTTCAAAATACCTTGGCTTTCGCGCACGGGAACGGAGAAGATGTCATTTTCATGAACTTATCCTTCAAGTAAATAACATATATTTTGAATAAAATATTATTTATATTAAAATGACATAAATATTATGCAAGACGTAAGATTTAGAAATATTTTATATTAAAATGACATAAATATTATTTAAAATATTTTCTTAAAAAGTAAATAAAAATTATATTTTCAAATCCATTTAAAATCACATTAAATGTGATAACACTTATTATATTTTTACTTTTATACAGATTTAATAAACCATTTAAAAACTATAATAAATAGTTTTATCTTTTTTTGTTTATCATCAATTTTTATTTAAAAAACATTATATTAAATAATATATTATTATTACATTTTTAAAATTTTTAAGTTATATATTATTATATAATTAATTTAAAATAATAAATAACTAACTAAAACTATTTATATAAAAATATTATTTTATTACATGTAAAACCTATTTTAGTATAATGATTTACAAGTATTTCAATTAATAGAAGTATAATCAATACAATGATTTATAAATATATAAATTATAAATTATATATTCAAAAATATTTAAATTAATGTCAGTAAATAAATCTCGTTTTTAACTATTAAGTTGATGACTGAAATCAAATTTTCTATGTTATTTTCACTGGGTGCATGGTTTTAATTTAGTGGAACTGATTGATGTTCTGCTGGGACCAACGTTGTTGCTCTGGGCAAATTTGGTATTTTAATCATATAACGGAAGGGGTTTCCACCGTCAGTTACATATGGGGGCGGGAGTTGTATGACTTTTGGTTTTGGGACTAATAAATAACTTAGTCATGACATGGGATTAAAAAATAAATCAGTTTGAGAATAGGGGCGGGAGTTGATTTTGCCAAAAAAAAACCTTGGTGTACCGCAGTCAATTTTAGAATTTTGGCCGGGGTGAGCGTCGACCAAAGGACGGCCGCATGCGGCGCTGAGCCTTCCCCCACCCTCTGTATATCAGATGGCGCGGCTGCAAGCACACATTCATTATATTTCCTCCCACGCCGCCGCCACAAGACAGCGGGGCGCGGGGTCGGTCTGCGCCGCCCTGTTGGGCGGCGGCAGCGTCGCGGCTCGACGGTGGCGTCGCGACACGCTGCGTTTAATTTGCGGCCTCGCGGCACCCATGCGACGGCATAGAATTAGCGCCTGATGATCAACGCGACGGCATGGAATTGAAGCGCCCACGGCGTACGTACGTCTTCCAACAGCCAGCCGAGATGACAGCGCGAGTGCTTTGTCCGCGTCGTCGATCGGTGGATTGATTTGGGCCGCACAAGTGGAGATGGCCGGGCTTTGCCAGGAGACAACCACAGACGCCGCGCGCATTCGTCCGACTGCAAGCGAGCGGGACGAGAAGCTACACATAAATTAACTTCTCTGACGACTCATCAAATGATCCGAATGCACGCATAAATAATTTTTTTTTTCAGTTCCTCCTCCTCCTCCTCCTCCTCCTCCTCCTACGGCGAAAACTGCGGTTTACACGTACCCTGCTGTTTACCGAAATTAATCCTATCTGCAGACCTTGCATGTTGATTTCCTTAATTATGCCCGAAAAGAAGAAAACGAGCGGCGACGCGCGCCACCACGCGGATCAGCTTTAGAATCAATCATCATCTCTGCCTACGTAGGACGTCCAGCTTGGCGTCGAAGAGCTAGCTGAAGGTAGTGTCGAGGCAAGCAGAAGAAGGGATTAATTCGAGTCTCTCTCTCTCTCTCTCTCTCTCTCTCTCTCTCTCTCTCTCTCTCTCTCTCTCTCTCGTAGAAGCAATGCAACCTACAGCTTCTGTTATAGAAGAAATTAAGATGCATCGATCTCAGGAGAAAGTGTGTCGTGCTTAATTTGTTAATTAAGTTTTAAATCTCCAACAAACGTCAGTACACGATTGCGGTCGGTGTGCTTGAGAGAGATTACGAACGGGTCCGGCCGACGATATTCAACAGCTAGCTAGCTAGCAGTATTAACGATTTTCTAATATTCCTATTCTTCTTTAAGGCCCCGTTTGTTACCGGCCGGATAAGTAGGGAGATACAGCCGATCAATCCTTAAATTATGTGCTTGCTTCGGAAATAAAATCAGGTTTACCGTGGTTTAAGTTAATCCAACTTATCCTCAGAATTAATTAAAGATATATAAATCATTCCCTCTAACACGTGAGATATCTTTTTCCTGAATTCCGACAGCTTCGGACGACGGTGTCGACGGCCTTGGGTTCTCCTCCTCCGTTTAGACCGCGTTCGGTCAACGGCGTCAGCGACGCAGTGGTCCTAATTCCTGTGGAAGCTTCAATGGTTTCCCGTCGGGTGGATCAAGATCAATCCCAACAACAACAAGGACAGCTGAGGCGGCGCCAACCCGACCTAGAACACCAAATTTTCTACCGCCGTCATTGATGCCGAGGTGAATTAATCCCAAGACGACGCCGACGTGCTTATTGTCCAAGTCCACGGAAGGGATCGAGCTCGTCTTCTTCCCTAGGGCGGAGCTTCGTGATCAGCAATATGTTAAATGTAAATTTTTTTTTTTCATCCTTATTCCTTTCTTCAAGAGACCAAACCAAACATGAGATAGTGTTAGCTTCCAAACTTATCTTAACTTAAACACCGATCACAGTGAAAATAGAGTTAATCAAGAAGAGTGGTTCATTTTATTTTATCCAGTGACACTTTAGAGTTTATCGGGGTGTATAGTTGCATGATAATTTCAGTTTTTATTATAATTTTATGTGTTTGAAATAAAACTTATTAGAAGAAATATTTGGCAACAATGACAATTTTATATTTTAAAATGATTTCCTTCTTAGACAGAAAGAGGGTCTCACCTCCACTCTTTCTTTCTTTCTTTTTATCTTGTGGTCCCCTACTTTGTTTGATCATATATGATAGTTACTTTTTTTTTTGTTATCACATCCCTCCAAACATGCATGATAATGTTTTGTTAGTTCATATTTTTTAATATTATTTTTTATTATGAAAGTGTACAAAAAAATTTATTGTGCAACAAAACACCTCATTAGTCATTATAATTTCTAAAAATTTTAAATCCACGTGTTCACCCCTTTGTTTTTAAAACTGTTCTTCGAGCTTAGAGATTCTCTCTAATTTTGAAGGTGTACGGCACTTATTAGCTACGATACGAACCCTCTTAATTTGTCCAACTCCCCCGAAACAAAGTTAAACTTGCATAATTACAGTGTTTCTTGTGGGATAGGATCGAACTCTTTTTTTTTAGATTAATAAAATCAAAACAAATAGATATTTTCTAAAATTTATAAAACATATTAGTTTTTATTAAGACTAAGAAATAAGTCTCATATCACTATTATATTTTTACATAATACCTTTAAATTTTATTTTTATTTTTTACTCATTCATATTAATTTTGATAATTTATGCTATTCTTTAATTATATAATGTTAATTTTACATATATATTAAAATAAAAAAGGATACAAAATTGCCTTTTCCCAATTGTGTATATCAAAGTATTTGGTTTCGAGTCTAGCAGCTCATTGGATAGTAAAAGAAAATTTGAATCCAATTATATATTGATTCCTTTTCTAAATTGAATTGAGATATTAGAATGCTAGATTCCATTTGCACCTCCTATGTTATATAAAAGTATATATGCGTCGAGTAAGAAGTGGCGATTAATCAAGAGTGGGACAAGCCTGAGCAAGGTGCGCAAATATTAATTTAGATAGTCGCCCCCCATTAAATGCTTCGATCAAGGAGTTATAAAGCCCACCCAGTTGCCAGATGCCTCCTCCTCATGAACCGACGTGAAGAGGGCGCCGGCCAAAAGAGCTCAGCTCGCCGGGATCGTTGCTGTGTTTTTTTAGCTCTGCTCAGGAGAGATGACAATCCGATCTGTCTTGCCTACAAAAAAAAGAAGAAGAAGATGAAGAAAGAAAGAAAGAAGAAGGCAACCTACCTATCTGTCTACTTTCACTGGACGGAGCCTTTTACTGACTCAACTTAATTATACGCAATGAAGAGTTTTCAGCTCATTTTCCATCGTCATTTTTCAGCTTCAAGATGTCCTTGAATCTGTTTTACAGATTGCCTTCTTTAATCAAGACTTAGTATCGTCTACGATTCGAAGGATCCACCCACCGATATCATTGTTATCTATCACTAAAGAAAATCAAAACTTGGTTTATTCACAAGATTAAATAGTTGACAAATAACATATATAACAAACATATTTAGAACCTCTTACTTTTTTGATAATAATTACCTTTTTCTTCTTCCGTATACGTCAAGATCTTGCCTTCACATATATACACAAGCTTATGCCTTAATAGACCTTTAGGCATCGTTTGGTATCGGGATAAATTTAATGGGGATAGGGATAAACCAATCCTTGTGGTTAATCCTATCCTCATCATGTTTGGTTTAACTTAGGATAAGTTTAGGGATAACCGTATCCTATGTTTGGTAGGTTAACAATAAATTCGAGGATAACCCTATATTTTTATATTTTTATCCTGTTTATATTATCTTACTTTATTACTCATAACATATTCATAAATATCTTAATCAACTTATATATTTATATAATAAATTTAAAATTCTATTTAAATATATAAATAAAAATAAACTTAAACATATAAATTTGAAAATATAAATAATGTAATTTATTAGGCAGAATATTTTAACGGAAAGCATATGTGTTCCTCGCGCCCCCTCCCCTCCACCCGCCGGACGGAGCCCCCCCCCGGCGGACCGACGGTGCTCCCCACCCCCCTCCTCGGCGGACGGAGCCCCCCCCGGCGGATCGATGGTGCTCTCTGCGGAGCCGCTCCCCGCCCCCCTCCCCGGCGGACCGACGGTGCTCCCCTCCCCGCCCCCCGGCGGAGGGAGCCCCCTCGACGGGGCGGCGGCGCTCGTGGAGCCGCTCCCCGCCCCCTCCCCGGACGGACCAACGGTGCTCCCCGCCCCCGGCGGACCGCGTTCGGTTCGCCCCCGTCCCAGGGGCTTCCGGCTCCGCATCGTATCCTCAAAATATTATTTTGAGAGTAAAATATCTCAAATATTAGATGGAATGATTTATCCCTGCACTTATCCTTAATTTTGGGAATAACTTGGATTAACTTAATCCAGGTTAAACCCATTTTTAAGTGTGTAGCAAACAGAGGATTAGGGATAAATCAGGTCTATCCTGGGTTATCCCTATACCAAACAGGTAAGTGTTGGAGATTATCCTAGGTGCTGTTTGATATCTAGATAACTTGGGAATAAACCTGGGTTTTCCCGAACCAAACAGCCCCTTAGTTATGTACCATCTTACAATATTCTCGGGGTGCATTTTTACTCCCCCAGCCTCTTTACCCTTCTCTCACTTAACATTAATTTCTTCAGTTTACCTGATGGGCATCATTGACCCTCTCAAGTGTGTAGTGTATTATATCCTGTTTCAAGTAGTTATGTTATTTCTTTTTGCTGTCTGCCATGCCTGCTTGTAACTAATCCAGATCAGATCTGTTCACGATCATCTAGAGCATTCGTGCTAGGTCTCTGTCTCATTTCGTTTGCATTTTCCTTCATTGTATCCAATGAAAAGCCAAGGTGTCATTTCGTGTATTTTTCTAACTGTTGTGTGTTATTTAATAGCTTGTTTATGGTCTGCTTAATTTGTGCAAAAGCTTTTGAAGATTTTGTCTTTTGCTCTGTACTTAACGGAGTACGTACGTAGCTGCTAGATTGGAGTCTTCTCAATCTTGCCAAACATGAAATAGAGCATTCTAGACCTAATATTTCTTGTTTGTTTTTGCTTATACGTAATGTTACTTTATCAAAAGTGCGAGGTCCAAAATGTTAGCCTTGTGTCAAAAATACTACGCTAAGAATGAGAAGGAAAAATGTTCTATGGAATAAAAATGGAAGAGATAAAACACTGGCCATGAAATTAAGCAGTTTAGTTATGTTCTCTCTTTCTCTCTGTGTGTACCGTATATATATATGCCGCTTTAGTTAAACATTGACGACCTTGTACGACTAAACGCACTTCCTTATTAATCTGAATTAAATAGCTCTTGGAATTATAGGAAAATGACGTGTAAATAGCCTGAAACTAAGAATTAGAAGTTCACGAGGTTTGGTAACTTCATGTGTTTACTAAGATCAAACTGCAGGATTCATAGTTGATGTAGGAGAGAATGTATATACAAATCAATGGAGTTAAAGAACTCGAAAATAAATATTGTTATTTCAAGAGCCTCATCTTGCAAACTAGTAGTACTTGGCTGTTTTGTCTTTAAGAACTAAGAAAACAATTTTCAAATAAGAGAGATTATGTTTTGATTTGCATAAGTGCGTGATATAGCTCATCATAAACGAGTTAATTAGCTGAGTGAGAGATGGTTTTAATGGGTTATTTCTGTTTGAGTATGTGGGCTTTTCTATCGGGGCTCTGGTTACTTTTTCCTCTCTCTGGACTAAGCTGGGCTTGGGTCCAGGCCCAGCGTTGAACATACGCAGTTGGTGCTACCAAGGGCACACTTTCTACGAAAAAGGAAGAACTGTATAGAGATGATCGTCGGAAACGGTCGGCCGACAGCGCGGCAGATCAACCGGAGAAAAAAAAAAACAATGGTGGGGGTCGATTGGTGGGAGATCACCCGGCCGGCAAGAGGAAGAAGAGCGGTTAACTGTGCATGCTCTGACGATCGAGAAAGTACTGAAGATCGCACTTGTAGGAGCCCTTTTGTTATTTTGGCGGTCGGCAAAGCCACCGAATGCGAGGGGGGACCGTATGTATGAAGAAGAAACAACGAAGATTGGGTTGGGTGTGGAGTGTGTGTTCCTCTCTCTCGAGATTAAGATTTCAAGTGAACAGGTTGATGTCGATTAATTAGTACAGACACACACCCACACACACAAACAAGGTCGATCACAGTCGGAGATGATCAATATCTCAAACTAAGAAGGGCCGGGGTCGTCACAGCGAGCTCAGCCGGAGATCCAAAGGAGGCAACTGATCGTCGTCTACTCCTCCGATTCCGAGCGAGAACAGGAGTGGCTCATCGCTGCGCTCCGCCCTGATCACCGGCGCCTCGTACGAGCTCAGCGGGAATAGTTCCAGCGTCTCCCTCCTAAGTTGATCACCCACGCTGCCGCCCAGCTGCTCCTCCGAGAAAGCTGCACCAGAACACATGCAAACACCCGGCATTTACTCTTATATTTATTTATACATACTCCTTCCTTAATTTAATTAAGCTCGATCTCATCATGTATATGCGTATGCCATGCCACCAGTAGTAAACACACACACAGATAGATATGTATCAAAGAGAGAGAGCGAGAGAGAGAGAGAGAGAGAGCGCTTGAGATATTAGGGCACGAACGCATATTAATGGTCAGACGGCTAACGGGAGCATCTGCTGATCTCTTCGTGGAACGGGTGCTCTGCTCCGGCGGCCGCGCAGTGAAGAGATCAAGGTCACCGCCGTCAGCTGAACGGGCGTCGTAGTAGTGGCCCATAGCGACCGGAGGAGCGGTGTCGCGGCGGCGCTTCTTGTGGTGCAGCCGCTCGCGCGCTTTGTGGTTCTGGAACCAGTAGAAGACGTTCTTGCTCTCGATCTTGCCGAATGCACCGAGGTGGGAGGAGATCCTCTGAATCTGCTCCGTGCTCGGCGTCCTCAACCCCGCCCGGAAGAGCTCTGTGAGTACCTTCACCTGCTCCGCCGTTGGATTCCATCTCCCGCACTTGCTGCCGCCGCCGCCGCCCGCAGCAGCTTCTTCACTACCCGCGGCAGCGTTAACGTTTCTGGTACCGGCGCCGCTAGCTCCCTTGACCACGTAGCATCCGGCGCTGGATGGCCCCGATATCACCATCTCCTCCATACCCGGCCCCGATCGTCGACGCCTTCTCTCTTTGTTACTTTCGCAGCTTTTCCTCTCCGGAGCTTGTTCTTCTCCTTGTCCCTAGCTTTCTCAGCGGCGAGCTGGGACGCCTTTCGTTTGGTCTCCTTCCAATGTCGAGATCGAGATATCGAGAGAAAGAAAGAGAGAGAGAGAGATCTTCCGAAGGAGGGACAGACAGAAAGGAGGCTTCGTCCGATCAGTTCTGAACTCAAAAGATACGCACGCTGTACGTGCATTATTTATATGTATATATGGATAGAGTGGGGTGCGGGCGGGGGGCGGACTTGTACATGGTCGTGTCCTCCCTCCGTTATGTAATGGTAATGTAATGTAATGTAGACCGGGGAAGAGGGGGGGGGGGAGATCACGACAACATCTTAGTCGACAACAACATGTTAACTAAAATAGATTTCGTGGACATGATTGTGTTGCGAGCTGAGCTTGGTTTTTTGTGCTGCGGCGCCAGCCGGGGAGGCACGCGCCGTACCTGCATGCCCACACCGTTCAAACACATCTTCCCCTATCACCCGATCGGACGGCCCAGGACGCTCTCTTAGTTGATGCCTAATTAATGGGGCCATTTGCTTGCTTGATATATAAATATATGTGTTGAGTTTTAGTTCTAAATTATAATATTAAATAAAATTCAAAAAAAACCGTGTTTGTAAATCAGTACAAGATTATATATATATTTTTTGCAATTTTAGATAAAAGATATGACCTTCTGGTATCATATATATACATGTATCTCACAGAAGATAACGATACTTTTTATGTACTTAGTCATCGTAGATTTTATTTTAAGGCAGACTTTTATCATCAAAGTGTATATAAAGAATTAATGTGCAACAAAACACATCCTATATAATTTAGTTTTTGCGTGAGATTTATAAATGTACATGCAATGTATAAAACGATATGGGTATTAAACTAATACCAGTTCTTCGAACACACACACACACGATCGACTGTCCATCCATCCATCTTACAAAACTAACCAAATCAACCAGAGATTAGACGAGGTGCGTGCAGGTTAATTTCTCTGGTTGGGTCAAATAAAGACCTGCAGCTTGTTTAATTATATACATATATATGTATAATTATCACCAGCTAGTCATTCAGTCCGGTCGCTTGTTTTGATTTTAGTCCCCCTTCAACTTCATCAGTACCATTAGAGTGCGGCTGATGTGATTAAATTTTGTGTAGAGAGAGGGCTATACCAACTCTCGGCCGGCAGTTTATGTATGGACTGGACTCCTTTGTCTGTCGTTGGTCTCCTTTCCAACGCCGCCTCTGTACCCTACGTTTCTCGGACGACTGCCCGTCAAGTCTGACGGCCTGTCCTCTCCGCCCAGAAGAGGTTGACGTCCTTTTCTGACGACCCAGCGGTCAACTTGGACGGTCAAGGGTTTCGCGCTGCCGACGGGCTCCTGCATATGGGAGGCGGGGCTCCAAATACATCTCTTCAAGGCGAGAGGAGACTGATAGATCCCTTCAAAATCACAAGGGACCATCGCCACTCACGACTGGGAGATTTAGAATACGAGGATATGAGTTCGGATCGTCTCTCATTGAGACCGGCAAAAGGAGTACTACTCTCACACAAAAAAAGGATTTATCATAATCTAAATCTCGATTTAACCCGTACGTAATATTCATCTCTACCGTGTGAATCTGTATCTAAGCAGAGAATACTCTCTCCGCTAATCTCTTTAAATGATTCGATCTCGAATGAGGAACTTCTTGATTCGTCATCTAGCTCTATCTCCAGCGACACGACGCCAATATCTATCTCCTCACTCTCTCTGTTGAACGCCATTTCTTTTATTAAATTATATGTTCCCGCGGCGCTGCGTGGCGGAGGATTAATAGTTATATATTTTCTCTTAATTTTTGATACAATATACATAGGTGGATGGTTACATATATATTAGTAGTCATCGGTGTGCACTTGGCAGTTTTCCGGGCTCTAAAAATCCTGCAAAAGCTAGCAGTACCGGAAATCCGTTCTGCGCGCCTGCGGAGCAATTCCCGACGGATTAATGCATACAATAACCCGGCCCTCTTCCCTCGGAGTAGCTCCGCCTTAGCTTGTTTAATGGCCAACCTGTCGAGTAAGACAGGGAGAGGTGGACATACCTTTCCGTCCAAAACCTCAAGGCCCCCCCCCCAGACGACTACTCTCTATCTATCTATCTATCTACCTATATATGTGCCATATATATGCGCCGTAGTAGGTTAAATTTTTTTATAATAGCCGCACTTGTTTACGTTTGAAGGGCAGCAAGAGGCCGGCGGTGACCGGCCAGACGGATGGCCGGATCGATGGGCGCTGCCTTTCGCCTTTTTAGATTGTACCACAGTTAGTATATATATATATATGTATACATGTATGTCTCTTTAATTTGCCAATCACATTAATTAATTCCTGATCGCGGTCGCACGTACAGAAGAGCGTTGAACATCACAAAGTAGAAGAAGAAGGAGGAGGAGGAAGAGCTAGCAGCACAGCGCGACACGACACAGACTGCCGCGAGACGTTCTTGTCCGATGGGCTGCCTAGCATTTAACCGGCCAAGACGTGAGGGCAGCGCCGTAAGATATCCGACCCGAGAGATATGATGATGGCCGAGGCAAATCAAAGGGGGGTCGCCGTTGAGTCTTCATAGATGTTCAGGTCCGGAGACTCCATTCGCCCCGGCGACTTTAAATTATCCAGAGCTGCGCCAGTGGAGGTGTGTCGTCAGGGAAACAGACATTCTCGAGGGGATATAATATAATTATATGATATGATATGTAAGCACGCATTCTCATGCATGCCCGACGATTCTCGGCTCTGCACCGGGGTACATTTATATATCTTCTTCCGTATATAAATTAAGTGCGATGTACATATAATATATCCGGCCTGCCTGAGGTCAAGAAATCACGTCTGGCAGGCAGCGCATGTTTTGAAATCTCTCTCGCGCGTGAAACCAAGCGAGCTGAGGAGACGGACACGGACTCGACGGTACTGCCCGTCCGTCGCACTCTGCATGCATGCCTGTGTCTTCACCGAACACCTCCCAAGGTACTGTAATCCATCCCCAGCCTCCTGTTAATTAATCATATGTATATATATGTGTGTGTGTGTATGTGTGGGTGCGCGTGATTAATGGAAGAAGACACAGAGAAAGAGAGAGAGAGGGAGAGAGACTGCATGCAGCAAATCGAATCTTTTGTTCAAGGGTTGCTCCATTTCCAGCTGCGTGCAGGAAGCAGCAGATGGCCCCTTTTTTGACTTGCGGGGAAGGTGTGCAATGCGGTGCTAGCTTGTTCATACACGGGGAAGCGCTCATACAAATTCCGGCAGTGGCAGAGGACCTGCGGAAGATGTGCACGGCACTTGTTTGAAATGGCCGCCGGAATACCTGCGAGGGGGGGGGGGGCTGCAATGCTGGAACAGGAAGGAAGGCTCGAGTTGTCGAATACTGTACTCTACGGACACTACGAAAGTTGGGTCGCACTTGGGTCTCTCGAAATCGGGAAGGTAATATAGATGTATATATCTCGAGAGTAAATCATCTAATAACATTGATTAATTATTTTTTTAAAAAAAAATTAACTGGAAAGAACACGAAAGTTAAACGTATGCGTATTTAAATTAAGAGTAATCTCATGATATGAGATCCTAAAGATAACTATCAATTATCTAGCACATATATATATATATATATAGTTGTCGAACAATTCGTTTATTTTGGTTGTTACAAGAAACGTAAAGTTAGCTGTTATCTTGAAGTGTCCTTGATTGAAACCATATAAAAAGTAAATTACGGAAAAACTCTTTCACTTTTCAAGTAACGTGGATTTCGTTATAGTTGATAAAATTATATAATCCATCCCTTGATGGCTTTTAAAAATTTAAGATGAAAATAACAGATGAGTACTACTCTACCCTTCTCTTTCTTAAAAATTTAAATTCAATCGTTGTAATCTAAAAGTCAAGAAAGAAGAACCAAGAACGAAGAAAGAGAGATAAAGTGGTGTATTTAGATGAAAACACGTACGTGTTGTCAGACAAGGTGAAGGGGAGCCCCATCTCTGGTTCTGACCTCCTCCAGCTCCCCTCCCTCGAAGGATCAACCTTTTCCTCTCTCAAACACTCCGGCAAATGCAAGTATCTTCGTACTCTTTACGTTTTCTTTACCCTTTCATTTCTACCTCCGTACATATCTTGCCCTCCTAACACACGATCGACCGCAGCAGAGTCTAATAGGATATTTGGTGGTTGTTTTTAAACCTAGGTCATCTTAAGTTTAAAATATAGATCATATTATATCTTAGTATCGTTCTTAAAATGACACAAATATGTACTCTAGGTGTTTGGCAAAATTAATATAATCTTTAAAAATTATACAGTGGCGTTCGATGACATTTTTAAATTTAAAACTTACTCTAACACATTTATAAAATAAAAAATATTGTATATCAACACAATGATAAATTACTAAATAAAATATCAAATTATATACAAACATCAATCAACATTATTTATTAATATATTAGTAAATGATCAGTAAAAAAATACTTTAAAATAAATTACATAAGATAATATATGAATAACAAAATAATGAGAATAATTCGTAAAACACTAAATGCGTAAATATATTTTTTACATTCTTTAAAATGAATATTAGTTTTTTTTCTAAATTTTGTTTCAACACCGATCTTATATATGTTCAACTTGGTCAAAGGCACAACTAAAATATGCTAACGCAAAAGCAACAGGTTCAAGAGCTCAGAAATAAATCTATCGATGATAGAAGGTGCTCAGCAAAAGAGTGAGCTAAAAGGAGAGAGAAAAAAACCAACGTATCAAGCAGAACCTTTTGCGGTAGCACCACAGTAAGAGTTGTAGTAGAGATAAACGTCGTCAAGATTCGATGAATGCGCTTCCGCGTCTCTCTTGAATGTAAAACAAGTATCATTTTACACCAATTTTTTATCTGAGAGGGAGGCGGACACTACTTTGAAAAACAGGTCACACCATCCATGGAAGCCGCATTTTTATTTTTAAAATTTAGGGAGAAAAAGTGTAAAAAAGTCAAACCAAACACCCTACAATAGGGTGCTCTTGGTTGGACTTTGAAGCCCAACCAAAGGTACGTACTATACATTTCTTCTTTATTTCAGCGCAACCAAAGGTAAATGAAAGATTTTAAAAGTTGGAGAGGGATAAGCACATGAAGTTTGTGTCAAAAACTCTCTCAATGTTCATAGACATGGCTTTTAGAAACTTCGACAAAAATCCCTTGTTTATATATGTATAGTCCAAACAAAATGCACTATCGTGCATGGTGTAACGTGCGGAATAAATAATCGACCTTAACGAACAGAATCAACTCCCGAATATTGGCTTGGGAATAAAGATAGAGTAATGAATAAGAACACTACACAATAAGATAAAAATTTAACATGATTGACAAAGTAACCTCTTCGTACCTACATAGGTGGCTAGCTAACGATCAAAATTTTCAATAAAAAAATAATCGTACCTCAAAGTATCACTCTCTCTCTCTCAAGAAGAAGAATAGATCTTCTACCTCTAAAACTCTCAAATAAACAAGAACAAATCTCCTTTTCTACACTCCCACGTTTAGATCGACCAGTGGATGCTCCGATTCGAAGGTAGATCGAAGAGAGAGAGCTCTCCATTTACGGAGTCTCCGGAGGACGTCCTAACACTGCGGCCACGTTTGGATAGTAGGTAGAAATGTGCATATCCACGTCTCCTCGCTCATGCACATGCGCACGGGGACCGTTTGGATAGGTAGAAATGAGCTCCATCTATCTTCCATCCCTTGTTCTCATCTTAATTTAATCTTATATCAGTTATTTAGAAATACACATGCAGCTCGATCTATTTCGTGGTATTACCAAATCATTAATTCGAGAATAAACTTGATTAATTTTATATAAGTTTTAATTATTTAGAGAGACAAACTTGCGTGGACCAATCGAAACGTGGTGTGTATACGGGTGGTGCACGAGCGAGTGTACAGAGGATCCGGTTACGCACCCGTCGCCGTCCTTCCCCTCGCCCAAAGGATTTCCTGCACGTTTGCATGCGTCGTGCATGCCCCCACGCATGCCACAACGAGCCCCTCTCGTGCACATTTTCGTGCTGTGTTGTGGGTGTCCAAAACTCCACGGACTGGCGAGGCGGCAAGACGCCTACGGTGTACGTGACACCTCCAACCCCTGGTAGCACAGCACAGGGACCTCGAATTGGTGATGCTAGCTGCTGGGGATTCTGCCGAGCAACGGTCCTAGTCCCATAGACGAAGGAAGACCACGACTCCTGATTGTACCAATATACTGAAGATGTTTCCTCATTCAAATATTGACTTATTAGGGGAGCCCCAACAACGTAATCAACATAATAATCTTTATAAACCCTCCTCAACATGGAGCAGGAATAGAACAGTGGGAATGGATTATTGAAAAATAGAACATGAAGCGCGTTTAAATATCAATTATCACTTGAGATGTGGTACGTGCTTCTTCTCCCTAGCTTGGTTGCAACCAGCTACATGGTACATACATATAATTTCGCTGTTAAGTTTAACAACACCCCTTCTACTGGGTTTAACCATATAAACAAGGATAATTTGACCTGGATTTTGCTGATTACACGTTCTTCTACATGATTTAGTATTTCATCCCTATAAAATTCGGAATTAGATTTTAATCTCAGTGGTTTACTTATGCCAGAAATAAGTGGCATCACCAACTAAGCATGCATATCTCGACTTTGTCCTTTAAGCTAGCTTGTTGACAGTAACGTCTACTCTCCCCTTCTTTTTGTCCAACGTCTTCTCCTCATTTCTCTGCTGGGTATGAAGGATGCAGACATACGGCGTGCCAGCCCTTTAAATTATATGAGCACATTCTTGAGAACCAAGATGATGATGTCGGGGCAAGGAGAAGATGGCATTTGTCCGTATTTGTGTGGTGTATTCATCTGTGAGTTCAGATCACCTCAATTGGCCGTAAAAGAGAGTTCTCACAATCTCTAATAGGAGACGATCACGGCCCCAACCACTTAAGTAGCGATTCAAGTGAACCAAGACTAGGGCCGTCAATGGAGCGGGCTGGCCCGCGGGCCCTTGGGCCAGGCCTTCTTTGGGCCTGCTTTAGGGTCATGGGATTAGGCCCGCGGGCTCAAGATGGGTTAGATTTCGGGTTGGCGGGCCAGCGCGTGGCGCTCCATTCCCCAGCGGGCGAGGGCGCTCCAACCCCGGCCCCCGCGGCCACCCTCGTGCTGCACCTTCGCACCCAGCCCCGCGGCCACCCTCGCCGCCCCCTCGGCCTCGCCACCCCCGGGCAGCCTCCCGGCCGCCTCCACGGCTTGCCGCCACCCCGCTGCCACCGCTTGCCCGTCGACCCCGCGTGCACCCCTTGGCCCCGCCGTCGACCTGCACCCCGCGCCCGTCCGCCCTCCTCTCCAACGCGAGACCCATCGCCGTCGGCCCGCCTGCACCCCCCTCGCCACCCTCGCGCCGGCCATCGCCACCGTGCGAGCCTGCACCCCCAGCCCCTCCGTCGGCCGCCTGCTTCCCCGTGCCACCCCTCGCCCCGCCGCGGCTGTCCACCCCGTGCCAGCCCGCGAGGGGGGTGCAAGCGACCCTCGGCCCAGCCACCCCCAGCCGTCGACCCCCCCCCACGCACCGGCCGCCCTTGGTTGCCTGCAGCCCCGCGCCTGCAACACCCCAGCCCCGCCTGCACCCCCCCTCGCCACCCTCGCCCGCGGATCCCCCCCTCATGCCCATGCCTCCCCTTCTTCCCCTCGTGCGAAAGTTAGGATGAGTATAAAATTATATTTTAAATAAGATGGGTCGGGACGGGTCGGGCCGGGCCGGGCCGGGCCCAATTTATATTTTTTATGGGCCGGGCCGGGTTGAGTTGTTAACACCATGCGGGCCGGGCCGGGCCAGCCCGTTCTATATTAGACGGGTCTAGATCGGGCCGACCACGGGCCGGGCCGGGCCCGGCCCATTGACAGCCCTAACCAAGATGAACCGTTATCGAACCATTGCTAAATCAAAAATTAGTAATGAGTTACACTAGATTTAGTAATGGTTCAACCCCTTTAGTTACGGTCCAATCCAATTTAGAGTTGTACTAGGATAATATAACATATTACTAGAGCAAATTGAACCATTACTAAATGCAATGCAACCAGTTACTAAAGGTGTTGAACCATTACTAAACGCAATATAATCCATTATTAACCCTAGTTCAGTAACCGTTCATGTTAGTTCCACCCTGAATTGTCACTTAACTGACTGAGGGTCATGACTATCTCCTATTAAAGATTGTGAAAACTTTCTCTTTTGAGGAACTAAGATGATCCATACTCATTCTCCGGTATGGCTGCATTGTGGGAGTGAGCAGCTCCTCGTGCATACGAAGGTGGAGATGTGCTCCCGGTCTAGTGGCTCTCGAACAGAAAATGGTGTCTTCTTCACGACACGTCGGCAACAGAGAGAATGATGCTTAGTCCACAATATGAAACACCATATTTCTCCTTAAATGAAAGATTATGTTATTGGTATGATCAATATGAACAACTGATCTTGGATCGAAAGCGATGCCTCTCAAGCTGGAGAGCCTGTTAACCACGGTGAAAGAGGAAAGGCAGAGATGGAGAAGTACTATTCTGACAGCAGTGACCCACAATATTAGCATAATGAATGAATTAAGTCAAGTTTCAAATTCCAAATTACTTGTCAAGTACATCAAGCCATTCGCACCTTTGTTGAAGGCCTCAAGACAATATGATGATTCTGATTCCTTGACGGCAATACAATGATTCTGATTTTTGATGTACTTCCGACATCAAATCTCAATTGTTGTTAAGTGAACCACGGGCAGTTATTCTTCTCCTTATTGTCCTCTCAGCAGTTTGTTGGGCCCCGTTGTTAGCTAAGACCCTATTTGAGTGTTTGGTAATAATATTAGACACTTCTAGTCATTACTAAATTCAAAATTGATATTGATATTAATTGAGATGTGTAACAAATAACATCAATTCGAAAACTTGTACAAACAAAATATGTTATGTAACACCTATTGAGTGTCCATATGTATCGATTTTGATATTGATACACAACGCTCTAGATATATAAACATCAAAATTGATATAGTATCACTTTTGATACTCTAACCAAACAGGACATTAGTGTGTTAGGTTAGAATATTGAAATTAACACCACATCATTTTGTTGTTGACGTTAGAGGCACTCATAAGATTAAATGATCCTATACAAATATTGACGTGACGAGAAAAGAGATGTCTGGTATTATGTCCATACCTGCGGCACCCCTTTCTTGACAACTGACAAAGCCTCTGATGTCTTGGGAAAGAGACGAACTGCTCGTTGGATCTGCAGAAGTGAACTGTTCTCTATAGCTTTGCAGTCCAACGTGAATGTTGAATATTGTTCGTACAGTTCAGAAAAATGTGTAGTTTTGCCCCTGTAACAGGCACAGTTGTCCAAAGCAGTATTGCCTGATGCCTTCCCAATGGAAGGAACAGAAAGAGGATTTCTATTACACTATTAATCTTCATAATCGGGTGGAAAAGACTGCTCGAACTCTGCATCCATCACCACCCCACCCATAATATGCACAATAATCTCCCCACTTCTGATATCAACCCGTTGGGCACGAACGTTATTGATAACCAGGGTTCCATCTGACAGCCTGTGGGCATACAATCTGAACCCGGATACGGAATGGAGCACCATCTCCTTCCGCATGGGAACAACTCGCGCAGGCAAGTGCTGAGGAACCGTGGAGAAGCCCATAACACGAGAAAGTATGGCGTAAGTGTTGTTCACCCTTTGTTCTTGAAGACTGTTGACAGAATCCAGCCTTAAAACAGATCGGAAGGCTTCTTCTGAAGGTATAAACATGGTAAAGGGAAGATCATCTGGCAACATATTAAGCATCATCGCTCCCAGCTTCCCCACTTGCACATTCCCCGCCTTATGAGGCTTCAATAGCTTGAATGAAAGACTTGTGCTACTTGCGGTCGGTAGATCAGGAAGATACGCATTCAGCAAAAACAGCAGGGACCAAAGAGAAAGAAGTAAGCAGACCAAAGCAAAGGAGATGAAGAAGAAGCCACTTCTCCTCGCCCTTCTGCTAAAAGTCCTCATAAGTTACAAAAAGTCAACCACGATTTGACAACTACTACTTTTAGTGGCCAATACCCTCGACCATGATTTACAATGCTGTTTTCCAAGATGACGCTATTTCATTTTTTGTATTTGGCTGCCAGGGTTCAGCAAGAACCTATCTAGTCAATTGTAGCACACTACCAACCATTCAAAGAGCAAAATGAATGCAAGTATCAGAGCCCCAACAGGCTTTCTCACGAGAAATCAAGCAAGATGCCTGCAAAATTTTCAGATCCACCAAAGCTGTGGCATAAACTTCTTTGAATTGTCATGAAAACATCAACCTTTTATCTTTTGTTCATATTGCTCCAAGAAAGTACATGGAATAATGGCCCACGGTTATTGTCAATGTAGAAAAGATAACTGCATATTCTTCCAAGGCTTATCTGTACCAGAGATCAATTTCATCACAAAATTAATCCAATTTTGCTCTAAACATACAAGTTAGTTCATAGCTGAACTGATTACAGCTATCAAGTTACACAAAAAAATACTTTATGATAGGAATCAACCGATCCGGCCAATTCTGCCAGAACTTTTTTCAGATTGGTCCTCAAGTTAGCTCATAGCTGAACTGATTAAAGCTACCAAGTTACACACAAAAAAGATTACTTTATGATAGGAATCAACCGATTCGGCCAATTCTGCCAGAATTTTTTTTCGGATAGGTCCTCCAATAGAGAATCAGATCGGCAATGGCTGATCCGATCCAAGAATCAGCCGATCCCGATCCAGATCAATTGATTCTATAATCTATGCCCCTAGGTGCGATCATCTCAAGAAGAGACCGCGAGATAAGACTGTTTGAATAGTTAGACAAAAATACCGTGGCAGGTACCTCGAGTAGCAAGATAACATCAAATTTGAAATGTTGGTGTCCCACACAACACAAGGATCCTGACTTATGGAAATAAGTCAGCGCAACTCTGATAGAAAGTAAGCAAACTGATGTGGGAAAGGGACGAAGATGTTGCCACCGACGCATGAAAACCGGCCCAAACAAATCAACAAATAGTTGTCATGCACCTGACCAAACTGAAATAGAGACAAACCAAACTTGAAGCATGTTGAAATCTACTGAACTAAGCTGAAAACCCACTGAACCGAGCTTGAAAGATGCTAAACTAATTCGAAAAGCAACTGAAATGGGTTGAACCAGTCGAATGCGAGCTAAACCGCCCCCGAACCAAGCTGAATTGGGCCTGAAGTGCCCTAAACTGGCTTGAACCGGGCTGGGAACACTGATCCAATTTCGAACCAACACATACTGCTTGAACTGTCCCTGAACCGGCACTGCACCGCCTGAACTGGCCTTGAACCAGGTCTAAAGCATGATGAACCTGGTTGAACTGGGAGAACCAGCTTGAGGAGTCGACTAAACAATTGGGCCAAAGGCGACAGTGAACCAAAGCTGGCTCAACCAGTGCTGGTTTAAGCCTAGGATTGTGGCATACGTAGGTCGATCTAGGTCCCAGAGGGGAGGTCGCGGAAGTGAGAGGGTGTCGCTGGAGATAAGCAGGTTGTGCCCATCTGATGGTACGCGTGATCACGTGTGAAGTGAGACTAGCAGGGTCATGGCTGCTCAATGGTGCCTTAAGTCCTTGGAGCTGAGCTTATCTGAGAGTTGTGGTGAAGATAGGGATGGCTTTGCCACAACTATTCCTCTAGTGCCCTCCTTCAGAAAAATTCTGAAGTTGTAATGTAGCAATGTAGCAACCTTTCCATCATGTGAAATAGGGGACGGCACCAGAGCATCACTGTGGTGTTCTCACGGGGATGATGGGAGCCTCTGGAAGTGGAGAAAACCTCTCGGGGGTGGTGAAGGGCTTCCTCTACTCAATCAGGTGGAGAGAAAAGATTGTTGAGGGTGGAAGGGGCTTGTTGGTTTCGGAGACAACATGAATAGGGAAAGATGAGATGATGGGTGTAGGGGTATCGGTGGTGGAAGGGTGGGGTCCCGATGGTGGAGAGGCTCAGGTGGCTTCATGAACCTAGAAGAGAAAGACGATACATTGGAAGAAAAGAGGGATGTAGAGATGGAGAGACAGCTTTGTGGTGGGGAAATAGAACCGGAAGGTGGAGAGGATGGAGGAGGACAATGTACGGTGTAAGGGAATAGATGGAGAGAATGCTGGAACCAGGATAGTGGTGTCTATGCATGGGGGAATTACAGTGATGGAGAATCGAAGTATAAGAAGTCGGAGATGGGTAGCGGGATCCTGATCTTAGGAGATCGAGATGTGATGTCGGAACTCAATTGAGTTCTTATCGGAGCTGTAGGAGATGTAGACGGAGTCGTAGTCGGTCACTGGTGATACTAGAGGAGGAAAAGAAAATGGGTAATCTTGGGGGTTGAGGTGAGCTTGGGGATACCAAGGGGCGGAGAAGAAGATTGGACTACCTCCACATGTAAAGAGCAAGCTAGACGATCGCCAGGGGTAAAGGAGGAGGACCAGCTTGTGCTGGAGGTTAAAGACTAACCTACCGGACCAAGCGGGAGGGAGCTGCACCCCAGAATCCTCTGGAGGCACCGGCAGAGAACCGCGAGAGAGGGAACCAGGAGAGAATATTCAGAATCAACTTTTTCCATTGTCTTCATCATCTCCATCATTGGGACAGTAAACTTTTTATAAAGGCTTCAATGAAACATTACAAAAAAGTTGTTGATGATGACCTAATTCATGAATTAACCCCCTAACTCCTAAGTATAAAAGAAAACATGGAAATTGCATAAATAAAATCTAAATCCTACTAATTACCAATACGTGCTCGTCTCAAACTTCTAACGGCCACGTCACTAATTTTCTCGTCCGTTGGGTCCGACTAGGTCCTCATCACCTTCAAGATGGAAGAACCTAGAAGTTGAAGAGATTCACTAGTCTTGGTTGATGTAGCATTTATATTCAACATATACGAGGATACTTTATGTTGTAGTTTGTAGTAACCTTGAAATATTGCTTGCTTTCATCATGAAATGCACCTCCTTGGCAGGTGAGTTTATGTTATTGCAGTATAGTTGTCTCAACTAAATATGCTGGAGCCAATTGTTCAATGGGCAGCTTGGTTATGGTGACATAAATGCTGAAATGAAAGAGAGAGAGAGAGAGAGCAGCCAGCAGGGTGTTGATTTTTTAACAGTAATGAAGGCCACAGGCAATTGCATGTTGGTAGTCAATACAGGCACATTTAGTTCCTTTTATGCATGTAGTGAAGTCTATGTCACTTCTCTCCCTGTTACAGCCCTCTGAATTGTCTGTATTAGATAAATGTTACTTATTGACCTTATGACCTTTGCATTTGAATTTTGAACATGTATGGTGTTTGGATCTTTTTCCAAAAAAAAATTTAGGTGTCTTCTGGTCAGTCCATGGTTAATCTGAAACTTTGTAAATCTGAATTTTCTATCACCCTTACGGTTGTTAAGGAGGCCAGATAGATAAAAGTATATACATACATATATATATATAGGGGGAGATTAGACACCCTTATCTTATTCCTCTAATTGGCTTTATGAATTCTACCTTCTACTCATTAATGTTGATGGCATATAAGTAGTGCATCTTAGAATGCACTTGAGCAAATTGCCCAAAAAAACATACCCTTGAAGCATAATCTGGATGAAATCCCATCAGACACTATGAAGAAGAAAATATCATTTTTTTAATTCATTTTTATATTGTCACATTTATCCTTGTTGTACCAAACATAAATAGGGTTATCCTCTAAACCTATCACAATTCAAACCAAACATAATGGGGATAGGGTTAGTCACAAAAAAGACTTACCATTATCCCCTTCTATTTTATGCCCGTACCAAACAGGGCCTTAACGTTCTGCCTCGAAATAACTTTTAGCCGGTGGAGAGGACAAAGAAGCAAGTGCATATCACCTTCATAAGGCTGGTTTACCGTGTTTAAACCAATTAAAAATCCAATTGCAAAACTGAAGGAAATGAAATGCATTATCAAACAGAGGAAATATCTGTTCCTATATGAAAACAACGAAGTTAATAGTAAGCTCACTTGCTCTGAGACCTTTGCAAGCAAAACATCACAAAGCAGGAAGGAAACAGAGAAATACAGTCACAAACAGCTGGCTTAATTCACGCTGGGTAATCCACACTATATCCCATTACATGAATCGAAAAATAATGCTACACTTGGCAGCCGCAAATACGGTCAATTTTTAGCTCAAAAATCATGGTAGTTACCTCAACCACAAGGATTCACGCATGCAAATGGCACTAATCTGATCAACTGAGCAGGAATACCGCCTTAAAAAAGAAAACGACAGAAGTTTAAACTCACTTGCGGAAAGGTTCTGACCTAAACATCTCACTTTCGTAATCTCATTTGTCCTCAACAGCAGAAGCACCTCTTCCCCTTCAGTGCCCCTTCCCTCAGCACCAGCCTTAAAGACATTGAGCCTCAGAACCAGGAGCCGAATGCAGATGAGCAAGGCCGCACCAGGGAGATCTGCTTCCCCCGGGGGAAAGACAGGCTCGGGCTCGGCTCCGGGGAAAGGAAAATGTGGCGTTTCGGGTACGATCCGTCGATCCCCATCCGATTCCTCGACCCGAATTCGATGTGTGATATCGGATCCGGTTTGGCTTGTTTTGCATTTGTGTAAAATTGAATTGTTTTTCTATTTGTCGGCAGAACTAAAACAAAAAGAGAGAATTAGAGTAATTAAATTATAGCAAAAAATTATATTTTTATTTTAATTCCGATAATAGTTAAGTCACTTCAATTTTGATTATGATTAAATAAAGTTTACTATATTTTAATGTTATTTATTTTTAAATTATATTATCTAAGTAGAAACCAAAATAAATAGTTTCATAAAAACAGATCATATATTAAATCATTCAAAGTGAATTAACATATCTCATAAAACTTGTAGATTTTGATCAGGTTACATTAAAATTTTACTTTTACTTTCTTATCATCCAATAAATCATAAATTTTATAATTCATCTATTTTACTTATTCAGATATTGCCTTCTAAAATATACGCATTCATACGTATTAGAATTTTAGTAAAACGAAAAACTAGGTGCGGATGGCTCTGATTCTAATTCCATAATACCTGATTCCAAACTCAGTTTTTGTCTAAATCTGAATTTCTAGGACCCTGTTTGGTAATTTTATTGACTACTTTAGTCACCATCAACTCTGAAGTCTTGACTAACAATATTAATATTAAAGCTCTCAAGACAAACAAAAATATGATATACAACACATATCCACCCGTATCAATTTTAATATCGATACTTATCGTCCCCAAATATTAATATCGAGGTTAATATCACTTTCAATACCCTAAGCTAAGCAATAGGGCATAAATCTGGGAGGGTGATGCCACCGCCACCCTTTCCTTCCTCATTCCTTTGTTGAGCACACTAAAAAGTAAAAAGCTGTAATCCCAAAACATATAGAAAGAAGGAACGTCTCTAGTCTCAATCCCACTGCCACCATAAATGTGCAGATCACGATGTACAAATTTGGAGATGATCGATAGGTCATCAGAAAGGATGTTAGGTTTTAAATTTACAGATCCCGTTGTAACGTCCAATCCCAGAAATAATCCTTCAACGAAAAGCATGTTTCTCAAGATTGCATGTCTTTTCCATTATAAGTTATTCAGTCCCTTTTAGAAGACTACGCTCTGTCATCACTTAATGGAAAGACTACAGGCACATAATGTTTGGCACCTTAACAATCACAACATGAGAATTTAACAACGGCCTCGGCTTGTGCGTGCGCCATTCTGTCTGATAATACAAAACAACAGGAAGCATGACGAGAAGTGATAACGAAAACAAGTTTAGCTGGAATTTTAGGGTGTACGCGTGTTTCTCTTGATCAGCACCATCGCTGGAACATACGATACGATACGAGGAGGAAACTTTCGAGTATCTTCGATAATGACGATGTAAATTAAACGGGTTTGATGGAGACGTTGTATGCTGCTAGGTAAGTCTCGACCCCTGACCGATAAAGGACAAGTACAAAACGGCGCCATCCTTCTGTTCTTCGGTGTCCAAAGCGACTTTCCTGCGGTTAGAGTAGGAAGGCCCGAGCACCCTCGATGCTGCCTTGCCGCATCAGTCCAGACTCCATATAGATGGTAACTAGCATATGCAACGTAAGGGAGGCAAAAAAAAAGTTTTGGAAAGAAACTGAAGGAATCCAGATACACACATATATGTATATTAAAGCATGTACGCATCCAAGCTGGGTCCAGTTGCAGATCAAGACGCATCACTTTGTCACTCTGAGCCTAGATTCAACAGAAAAAAAAAAAGGAATCCAGGCAAAGATGACCTACTTCCACCTTCCAGAAACGGGCTGCATACATGTAAAAACATCGAAGCCCACAACTCCAGAACATACGAAAGCCTAGTTTAATGCGTCATTTAGGAAGTTCAGCACAACTGCTTGTTTAGAATCTTTAGATGAGATGAAAGACAAAACAAATAGCACCTCCGTTGTTCTCCTAATTTAGTTTTGTTGGCGCAGGCTCTGAGCTGCCTGGATTGGCAAAACCGAACAGGCAGAATTGTGACCCTGCAAAAGCATATGTAGAAAAGGAAAACGCCGATGGCACACTCCCTACGCAGGTATTACCCTGTTCAGGTTCAAAGGGACTTTCTCAGCCGGTCCTGACTCATGAGGCCACAAGGGCCAGGCTGAGACAGATCAGGCACCCCCGGTGCATCTTTTCGTCAACAAACTGATATGGGGTGACAAAGTCTAATACTTTATTCTTAAACAAACCTCGGAGGGGAAGTACACGACAGCACAAGATTTATTTTACTGATGTTTCACTACTTACCCATGTAAAGAGAAACATGATCTACCACGATCATGGATATATCTTCACACTTCAGTTTTTAAGCTCCAAGTAGCTTTAAATAGTGCCATTCCTGTGTAACACAATCAAAATAGAATAATGAACTGAAAGGAATTGTTATGGTGTACATGTTTACTATGTGGTGGATGCCCGCATCTGTTAATAACATGCTTACCTTATGGCATGTTCAGTGAAGAATGTGCTACCAAATAACTCTCTGGCAAATAGATCTCGCCACCAACTTCTCCATGCTGTTCCCCGCTAACAGTTTTCCTAGCAGCCAAGAACTCGGCACTCATTTTTTCCATCCCCTGTTTCACTGCTTCTTCTGCACTTCCATAACCATGCTGTTCGGCATATTTGCGCACATCTTCTGTTATTTTCATAGAACAAAATTTGGGGCCACACATGGAACAGAAATGTGCCACCTTGGCACCTTCTGATGGAAGAGTCTCGTCATGGAAGGCCAAGGCAGTCATTGGATCCAATGATAGAGCAAACTGATCCATCCATCTAAATTCAAATCTTGCCTTGCTGAGTGCATCATCCCAGGCTTGTGCATGGGGATGGCCTTTGGCCAAATCAGCTGCATGGGCAGCTATTTTGTATGCTATAACACCAGCTTTCACGTCATCCCTGTTGGGCAATCCAAGGTGTTCTTTTGGTGTCACGTAACAAAGAAGAGCAGTACCAAGTGCTCCAATATTTGCTGCACCGATTGCTGACGTAATGTGATCATAACCAGGTGCAATATCCGTTGTCAATGGACCAAGAGTATAGAAAGGTGCCTCCTTACACCATTCCAACTGCTTTAACATATTTTCTGGAATTTTGTGCATAGGAATGTGACCAGGTCCTTCATTCATCACCTAAAGATGCAGATGATCAGTAGTCTAAGTTTCCAGAAAGAAAGTTGGAACCATAGATTTAATCTACCATCTATGATCAAATTCTCACTCATGAAAGCAAGCCCAACTTATTAGTGAGAGGCAGGGGAAGTTAAATTACAACGCAGGAAAGGCTGTAACAGCATTTTAAAATAACTTTTTTTTCAAGTGTGGTTTGTACAACATATGTTAAACATTTACAAATTTAAAAAACTAGGCAACCCTTATTAAACTAAAGATGGCAAAGAAGATGAAGCTAAGGTTTAAATGCACCATTGATCAGAAATTATGACAACAATCGGTTCACTTAAAATTACTTAGCACCACTGATAAACCATGTAAAAGCATGAACAAAAAGTATGTACTTGAGAAAGAGCATTGATTAAGAGAACAGTTTAACAAAGTGCACGTCTTTGATCCCTATTAAATAATGACAAATTGGTCTGGAAACTTAGGACGAAAACTAAGACCAGAAAAATTAACAACCATGGAGCCGTCCAAGAACAGAGCAATATGATGCACAATCATGCTCCCCAAGATTCATGAATAAATAGCACATATTACTTCAAATTTTGAATGCTGCCACCACTCAATTACAAGCAAGAAATTTGTCACACTAATAATAGAAAACACCAAAACAAGAATCAAAGTGTTCAAATAACTTGGACACAAGATGCTATTTGTTCTGTTAATAGTGTTTACCTGGACATCCTTTTCCCATGCCCGCTGTGTCAACTCCCCTTGTGTTAGAAGTTCTGCAAACTGAGCTGTGTCATTAGCATCATATATTGAGCCAGGCCTAAGACCATCACCAATGGACAGTGAGATGTCATATTGATTGCAAATATCAAGAATGTCATCCCAGTGTTCATAGGCAAAATTCTCCTTGTGATAAGCCAAGCACCATTTTGCATGAATGGATCCTCCACGAGAGACAATCCCAGTCAATCTTTTTGCAGTCAGAGGAATGTAACGAAGTAGTACCCCAGCATGAATAGTGAAATAGTCTACTCCCTGCTCTGCTTGCTCGATAAGAGTATCTCTGAAAATCTCCCAGGTAAGATTTTCTGCAATTCCATTCACTTTCTCGAGTGCTTGATAGATGGGAACAGTGCCCACGGGAACAGCAGAGTTTCGAAGGATCCATTCCCGTGTCTCATGAATATGATGCCCGGTGGAGAGATCCATGATAGTGTCAGCACCCCACATTGTTGCCCACTGTAGCTTATGCACTTCTTCCTCAATTGAGCTCACCACAACTGAGTTTCCAATGTTGGCATTCACTTTGACCAAAAAGTTCCTCCCAATAATCATGGGTTCTAACTCCAAGTGCTTCTTGTTGGATGGAATGATGGCACGCCCACGTGCAACCTCTGATCTAATGAATTCAGGATCAAGCTTCTCACGTGTGGCACAGAACAGCATTTCTTCAGTTACTATTCCCTGCTTAGCATAAAACATCTGCGTGTATCTGGGACCACCTAACTTCTCCCTCTGATCAATCCAATCTTTCCTTATTTTTGGGAGGCCTACCAAAGTAAAGTTGTGGGATAAGATAAAACCTCCTTGTATTGATTTATTTCATTCAGGATAAAATCATTAAAATACAGTACAATTCAAGTGTAAGAAGGTGATTAACCATGGTCCCTGATTTTCCAAATGGCAAACATCTCAAATCACATTTGCCATATGTAAATTAAAGCTCAGAATCATCGAGAATCTTCTCCCCAAGAAACCTTAGAGATTGATTTTAACTACATAACCAGAAAGCAACAAGGACATAACCAATAATACCTTAGCAAGCCCCAAGAATATACATAAAAAGCCCATCAGGATTTTATATGCCACTCAGGATATAGCAAACTTGGAGGCAAACCACAGAGAGATACAAATAACTCAAAAGTCTACAAACAGAAAGCAGGAAGAAACAAGTAGTGATAGGAATAAACTCTGTAAACCTATATTGCTTCAGTATATGCTATAGAAGCAGGGTAACAAAGGAGATCATACCAGCACGTGGATCAATATTTTGTGGACCACTTGTATCATATACATCTAGGTGTGGTTCGTCCCCTGAAAGATGGACACGTCGGAATGGGACCTTGAGGACATTACCAGATTGCTTGTGGATAATTTCCCTAAAAATTGGTGAATATGTTCAGGCAAAATGCATGAATAAGCAACAATAATAATAGTGATGCTGGTATTCATTGTCATACAGCCTAGAACTAGTTGCAAAACAAATAATACTACCATTGTTCCTTTGTACTCCTTGGAAAACATTGCTCAAATGAAGGAAGTGGAAGAAAATCTGGGGCTGCTGGATCAATTGTCTGTTTCCTCAGTTTAATCCTTGACTCAGTGGTGGAATCATCAATTATCAGAGTTGCTTTTGGCTTGCAACTTAAGTTGAAGCATGCTTCCCTTTCTCGTACAGTCGAAACACGGCTAACAGCTTCAAGTCCAGGCAGAAATATGGTACTCGGGAACCTTGCAGGGAGGCTTTTGCTTTTGCCACTCACCAAGGATGCCAAGACAGACTGCATTGATGCCATTGCTGAAAAAAAAAATGTTATGGAGAACTTGATTCAGGTCAGAGTTTACAAACATCCATCTGAATACATGTAACAAACTTTACTTTCTAGACTTCGGTAACAATACAAAAAAGGAAAAAAGGTACTACCACAAATTTTATACTGTCGGGATAAATTTTTTTAGCAGGGGTCAGTTAAGTAGATCAGTCGGAGCGAACAGGGCTCATCTGATTTTCTCGAGACGCCCTATAAATTTTTATTCACACAGAGGGGCGGGAGGCTAGGGCATTACGTGGTACTGGCAGTGATTTGGGTAGAAACGGTCGGGAAATAGACATCCACATGCGAGATATCTAGGCGCCCGCCTTAAATTGTTGCATTTTGTTTCCCCGGTGAAAGGAATTAATTTTTGTGACGAACCCAAAAGTCTAGAACTAAAGAGACTTACCCTTTATCAAGCATGGACCCGGGATCATGATACGAGGGCATCCAAAACATGGTAAGACCAACTGGTAGCCAGGTAATACTGTATTACCCCAGCCTGATCTGCCCGACCAGCCATTGGCTCGTTAGTCGGGAATCTCGATAAGTGGTACGCCCGCAGGCCAAGCAACATAACCGTATCGGCGTTCAGAAAGGTAGAATCCGATTACGAGGTAACGACCGGAAACGGCATCCTCGAGTGAACATCCAGAAGAGGCCAGTATAAATTCTCGGAAAGTTATAGGAAACGGAATTATCGAAGAATAAACTGAATCCCGACACGTCCATTCTCCAATGTCCAGATTAATCGTGCGACTCTAGGAGATCGGAGCTCACCCCGGCCGGGCCGCTAAGCCCCGTTTCTTCCTGTTGCCGCTCCTCCCCTTCTTCGTCGATCGCGCTCTGCAACTCAGCGGGGCGTTGTCTTATCTCCGGGAGAGGATGGGAGGGGGGAAGCGAGCGGTCGCAGTGACGCCCAGCGACGCCGGCGAGGTTTTTGTAGCCTCGTAGGGTCTAGAAGAACGGAAATTACTGCCCGCACGGGACGACGGTTGGCCGCAGCGTGGCGGGAAAGGGCCAAAGGGCCGCACAGATATTTCGAGGACACGTGTTCACTCATCTATTTATCTTACAAATTCTAATACCATAACGTTGATTAAAAAAAATAGACCCATGGCATATAAACCAAGTAAACTCTCTTATGGGGTATTTGGTTGCATGATAATTTTTTGTACACTTTCATGATAAAAAATTATATTAAAATAAAAGTGAACTAACTCATGACATAAAATTATCATGTTTGGAGATATGTGATAACAAAAAAAAGTAACAACTATCCATGACCAAACAAAGTGGGGGGACCACAAGAAAAAAATAAAGTGGTGAGACCCTCTTTTTTTGTTTAAGAAGAAAATTACTTTCAAAATATAAATTTGTCATGGTTGTCAAACATATTTTTTAATAAATTTTCTTACAATTTTTAAAAATTAAAATAAAAACATCCGTTAACATGTAATCAAACATCCCATTACATATCATTGATGCCCACTTTTTTTCCTAAGATGTTTTCTTAACACCTTGGGTGATCTTATTTTTTCCATTTTGGTTGCAGATTTTGAAATATAATCTTTTGTTTCTCTAGGCCCATCGTGGTTGAAAATTCAAGTTTTTTATGATAGTCCAATGCAAATAACTAATAAACTGCGCCAATAATAATATCTATGAACAAATTGACTCTGACTTGTGCGGTCGGCAATTATGCAACCTTATCCATTAGTTTACCAGACTATATACGGAACCTGATATTTATGTATATAATTATACTCCCGTTCGATTTATAACAATTATTTCATAAAATGCTAGCTGGAGAGCACTTGCATGGGTCGGACCTCGGCCCTCCCAGGTTTACACTTAAAATGAATATTTTGGTAATTTTATGAATGATTATATTCTTTATATCAATTATTTACATCAACGCAATAAACGTGCTATTTGCAAATTGATCACCGGCTTGAAGCACTTTGATGTTAGGGATGACCACGGGTACCGATTATTCAATCCATTCGCAAGTTAACAAATAGTTAAAGAATAATTTAAATTTTTTGAATATGCTATATATGTTCATTTATTGATTAACCGCTATGATATGATTAAGAATACATCATAAATCAAACTAAAAAATCATTATACGTACTCGTTAATCAATACATAATACTACAACTCACCTTCTATGACATCTGAGCATATACATATTTCTTATCAGAAATATCTTATTGTTCCTAATTCTTCGGTTCACCCTCCTCTCTCAAGTCTCGATATTGGACAAGTCTTGCTTTGACGTCTGATAGCGACATCTTCTTCTTCTCCCGTTTCCTAACGATGCAATCTACATACATGACATAACTCATTTCCCTTCCTAGTTCAACTACCATCGAATTTGACATCTTGAGATACCTGTCATATTGGAGAAATCCGTCGACTGTGTGATCTATCTAATGATCAATGACGACATAAAATAGAAATAAACACTGCAATTTCACGACAAAGTATCTCACTTTTGCTGCAGATTGACTATCTCTAGTTTTGTGTTGGATATTATGTATTATTTTGGACATATGACTAAATTTTTTTTCTATCTCATATTTTGTGTTGGACATCTAATATTTACTATAAACTCAAAAATCATTTTTGCTGCAGATTCATGAATCATTTTTTATATCTCATGTTTTGTGTTAGATATGTAACTAAAAATTTTCTTATAGTACATAGATATAGCTGGATGCTTCTAATTGTAATATATATTTTTTGTGTGTTTCCATATATTTTGTGTAAGCAAAATGACAATTCCTTGTATTTTGATATATAAATAAAGTGTTAGCCATGACATATTACTTGGTATAAGTCTATAAAGATTTTGCATATGTTGACATAGTTGGCTTATAGAAAGATCAAGAGCTCTTGTTGAGTATAGAATCTTTACATTTAAAGAATGGTTAGTTACAATATCGTATAGTTGGGTCTTTTGTCTAATTAAATTGAGATTACGAAAATATACACGTGCTTGATCCAGATTTAAATTGGTTGCTCTTAAAAATTTTGATAATGGTTACTTTGTTATATTATAATGAGTGACTATGAAAGATATTATGTTATGCATGTTTGGTATTTGACATTGTTGATAAGTAGGATTTGTGATGAGAAGTTTATTGATTTGAAACTTGAGATGCCAACTAATTGGTCATTCTACTTTTACATTTGAGATTGGTATTTAACTTGCTTAGGTTACTAATACGTGGTGCTACTTTGGATAGAATTTACAAGAATTGTCAAATTAAATTCGATATTATCTTCTTTATTTTCAAACCAACATATTTGAGTGGTTATTTTTTTCGATTATGACACTAAAAGAGTCCACGATTTGTATTAGAGTTCGGTACATTGCACTACTTCTGCAACCAAAGTCTAGGAGACACAAACCATGCCTTACACTAGCTTGGTTTCTGGTCCATCTATCTCTAAAGATGCTAAGAGAGGCAACAATCTTACTTACGGGTAAATAGATTGGCCAAGCTAGTATATGATCTCTATAACATAAAAAAGAATCTATTGAGTACTTTACTATCCTCCAGAAGATTTGTAAACTTTGCTACAAAAAATGTATGAAAGGTGTCGAGGGTCATCCACACATAGCAACCGAGCATGTCTTGATTCATAACTTTGAAAGAAATATTACAATGAGAACTTAAATCTTGGGGCCAACCACACTTGACTCCACTGCACTTTTGTAAGGAATTGTCCTGTCTTGATTCATAACTTTGAAAGAAATATTGCAATGAGAACCTAAATCTTGGGGCCAACCACACTTGACTCCACTGCACTTTTGTAAGGAATTGTCCTATAAAATTTGGTATAGCTGAATCGACAATTCTTATGGGTTCATTTAGAACATATCCCAATTGGAACCAAACGACGAAAATCGAAAACTGATCAAAACGAGTTCGAATATACTTGATAGGGATTCATTTAATTTTACGGAGAAGAAGAAGATGTTATCATCTAGAATTGTGAAATCCCATTTGCACTTATGCATATCATACATAGTGACCTTCGGAATTGTTGACAAAAGGTGTGGATGATGTTTTTGTTATCAATGGAACTTCATATTTCATTTGGATCAAGAGTTTCAATATGTTGATATTGATTGGCAAATACTTATATGATTTGTATCGATATCAATCTAAAAATTAATAATGAATAGTGATAGAGGTGTTCAACACACTTACCAAACAGGTTTTTAAGAATGGACAGAAAGGAGTATTAGACGCGTATATCATTATTAATTTTGATAATCGATACTACAAGTTTTTATTATTAATATTTAAAATAATATATTGTATTAGTTAAATATTTTTAGCAAACCCTTATAAGTTAGTAAAAAGAAAAGATTTCAAGAATCCCATAAACCACGCACCATTGGAAGTGTTCATTTATTGAATTTCATGTGTAAAAGATATCTGAAGGGGAGATATCGGAAGGGGCATCAAGAATCTTAATTATAGACAGTTAGAAGCTAGTGTCCCAACTAGTACTCTCGACCTAATTGGTCAAAAAATAATTTCAAGATAAATTTAATTTATTTCTAAATTCTAGGAGATAACCAAAGTTTATTCTCTAAATAAGGATAAGTTTGATACTAGATTAATTTGGGTATAAACCAATTTATATGTCCCGGATTTCTTCAGCCACCTCTCTCTCTCTCACACACACACACACCTCTCTCGACAAGACAAGTAGTAATCGTCTCATCAATCTTGAGCGAACCCCCTTTTATGATGATGAAATGCAGGACAAGTTGATCTAGAATTTCACCTTGAATGATACTCTCGTTGTAAAGTTAGCTTACAGGTTTTTAATGGAGAACATAGTACTCCCTGGTCTCTCTGATCAGCCCATATGGAAGAAATTGTGGCACCTAAAGTTTAGTAAAATCATTTCACAAAAAATCATTATGTTCCTTTGGAGAGGCCTTGCTTAGGCTATCCTCACCAACAAAGAAATTGCTAGAAGATGTCCTACGATGAATGCTACATGTAGTATCTATCTAACGCATACGGAAAACTTGGAACATATCATTTTAGAATGCCCTCGAAATCGTGTGGTCTGGTTTAGAACTCCTATAGGTTTTAGTGATCAATAGATTGAGAAGAGTTTTCATGACTTCTTAAACTCATTCCTAAATTAGATTCTTCTTTATGATCCGTCGGACATATACTTAGGGGTGCTTGGTATATCTATTATATATGACAAATCTAGAAGAGCCGATGTGAGACTGCCATAAGAAACAACAACAAAAATTAAACCCATATGGATTCTCAAAAAAGCCTCCAAAGTTAGCTAGCTATCTTTTTCATCTCTCAAGCAAAGTTGTCAACACATGATTTAGTTCCCAAATGGATTCCACCACCTAACACTCATGTCAAGATAAATGTGGATGTAACTGCCGATTAAAGCAAAGTAGTTATCGGGATACTGGTGAGAGACTCACATGGCAGAATGCTGGCATGGAAAGTGTGCATCTCTCCGTATGTTGACCCACGGATTTTGGAAGCAAAAACTATTGTTGAAGCTTGCACTGGGGAATTCCTGGATTCCTGTCCATCCATCGTCGGTGATGAATGCCATCCGCGACACAGGAACGACCATTTGGAAAGCTAGCAACTCCGTTCGAAGAAGCCGCAAATGCCTCTTGAGTTTCAGCTTCCTCCGTCATTTTCAATCCTAGGCAGGAGAACGAAGTGGCTCACCGTCTAACCCACCAGGTAATTATGTGGTGTTTGGTTGCATGATAATGAAGGTTTTTGTTTTAATTTTTAAAAATTGTAAGAAAACTAGTTAAAAGAGGTGTTTGGTAACCATGACAATTTTATGTTTTAAAAGTGATTTTCTTCTTAAACAAAAAAGAGGGTCTCACCTTTTTCTTTTTTCTTGTGGTCCCCCACTTTGTTTGGTCATGTGTGGTAGTTATTCTTTTTTGTAATCACATCCCTCCAAACATGATAATTTTATGTCATGAGTTGGTTCACTTTTTATTTTAATACAATTTTTTATCATGAAAATGTACAAAAAATTATCATGCAACCAAACACCCCATTAAGCTCTGGATAATGAGATAAAAAGGTTCTTGAGCACTTCTTCGGAGATGGTGTACCAGAGCGTACGGTGATTCTATCGATAGAGTACATACTTACCATGAGCGGGACAAAAACAAAGAAAGAGAGAGATACACGCGCTCCAATTTCTTGGAACAAAATAAGGGCACGCTTGCATGTGTTGGGGAGATAAGATAGAGAAAAATAAATAAATAAATTTGTTTGGTTTAGAATAAGAATAAATGAAGATAAATGGCACCCAGGTTTAATTATGTATACTTATTTGCTAGTTTTGAGGAAAAGCAATTTGACACGAAAAAAATTGGAATAAGAAAACACCACTCTTGGCGGCCCCCTCGCACGCGGTTTCCCTCCGCGGCGGAACCCTCCCGGCGGAACCCCCTCTGCGGCAGTTCGGCGGCCCCTCGCACGCAGCTTCCCTCTGCGCGGAACCCCTCGCCCAGCATCCTCGCCCGGTGGCCCCCTCGCACGCGGTTTCCCTCCGCGGTGGAACCCTCCCGGCGGAACCCCCTCTGCGGTAGTACGGCGGCCCCTCGCACGCAGCTTCCCTCTGCGCGGAACCCCTCGCCCGGCATCCTCGCCCGGCGGCCCCCTCGCATGCGGTTTCCCTCCCGGCGGTCTCCTTCTCCAGCGGAACACCCCGGCGGAACCCTCCCGCGTAGCCTCCTTCCCCGGCGAACAACCTCCCCAAGCGACCTCTTCTCCGGCAGCACCCCCCGGCGGAACTCCTCGCGCGCGGTCTCCTCTGCAGCGGCTTTCTTCCCCGGTCGACCTCCTTCTCCAGTGGGCCTCCTTCCGGCGGAGACCCTTGCCCGGCGGACCCCTCTGTGGCGGAGGTGTACTCTGGAAGCTTAGACGGCGGCGGCTGTCCGGCGGCCCCCTCTTTGTGTTTTTTGTATTGCCGTTTTGAGGTCGTTTTAGTCTAGGGAGAGAGGGATGGTCCTCCCTCCCCATCTCCCTTTTCCAACACTTCGCCTAAAATTATTTTTAGGCATTTTGTATCTCTTTGTGGTGTTGGAATTGTGGAGTCCGGGTTATCTAAGTTTTTCTTGTTTTTCTTCTAGTTTGTCGATGTCAGTAGTTTCGCGACCGAGTTATGAATCTGACTCAAAAACTGCTCCTTTTGGCTTCTTAGACGCTAAACATCTCTCAAGACCGTTTGTCTGGGCTTTATCCACTCCCGTTTGGAGTGATCTTCCGGTCTTGACACAATCATCTAACTCCTATGAAGGAGTTCTTACTTCTGCCACCCGACCACGTTCGCACTCGTGTGTGTTGGTCATCTCGAGGTGGTTCGGTCATCTCTTGGAAATTTATTTTTCCAAGAAAATTCTTTTGTTAACTCGGTCAAGTATTTTCACCGTTGTATCCACCATTGTCTCTCTGTGGATGTACAAACTCTGTATCTTTCTTAGTTTAATATGAATAGAAGTGGTACTGTTTTCCTTCAAAAAAAGAAAACACCACTCTTGTTCCTTCGCCATTTTATTATCTCTTTCCACAACTCTTTCCCCGCACTCGATCGCGAACACTCTCATCTCCATTTAAAATTCTTTACTATTATGTCTCTCTCTCTCTCTCTTTTTCATATTCCCCACATATTATTTCCAACTACGAGTCTGTGTTTAGTCAAAATATCAAATCAAATTGATATGACATCAACCTTAATAGTGGTGTAATTAGCTAGACACATAAAAATTGGCATTCCTCATCTCCAGATATAATCGGCAAACTAGAAATTAGAGGTATAAATGGGTAACCGTTTGCAAGAACCTTGTTTTTTTTCATTTAATTTAATTTTCAAAATCATTTTTGTATCTCCTTTGGACTACATAAAAAATAGGTGATAACCTATAAATATATTAAATAGTCCGACGATACATTTAAAATACTAGAACCGAGGTTCGGATTCTTTGAAAATTTGATTTTGACCCCTCTCCGCCGGATGGTGTGAATACCCGGCGTTAACTTACATCGAGTAAGTACTCGAACGCCCTTGATTAATCGCCATAGCAATCCGTTTACTAGAGAGCGCACGTCCATACAAAACAATAAAAAACTAGAGGGTTGTAGCCTTGCAGATCCGATGAGATGCGAACGCGTTGCATTATGTTTGGTTGACGTCGATTTTATTCGATTAAGATGTGATTGTTCCAATTGATTTAGATTTGATTTTTTTAAGTTATTTATTTTTTAATTTGATTTTTCCATTAATGTTTTGATTTAATGGGTTGAGTTTGATTTATTTGTTTAGTTGGATTTCAATTTGATTTAGATTTGTTTTGGACTTGAGGTTTAGTTAAATGAATCTTATGATCTCTTTTGATTTGGGGTTTATTGATTAACACATTGATTAAGATTATTTAATTTCAAACGTTACTTTATGTTGCAACGTTGAGTTAAGTATGTTTCATGTATTTTAAGACTTTGATTAAATTATTTAAGAGTATTTTTTATTTATGTTCTTTGAAATTTATTTTAAGATCTGATTTTTGGTGTTACGGACTGTTTTAGTGAATTTTGATTAATTTTAATGCATTGGAGATTGTTTACTTTAATTTTATTTGATGTTATTTAATTATCACTTAATTAAGGAATTTAGATCCATGCGTTACGTATACTTCAGTTTGATTTTTGGGTTGTTTAAAAATCTGATTTTTATGCTTTCAAATTTGATAAGTGTTTTTTATTATATTTATCTTATTTATTTAATTTGAGCTCGCATCTCATCCGGTCCATCACGCTAACGTTGGGTGCCCCGTTTGAACATCATATATCAATGCTTGAACCATCTTCTTTTCATTCAAGTCAGGTTACATTACGTCGTGCCGACGTCCAAGGTTTGGAATTTCTTCCCCTCGGCGCGCTTCTCACAAGATCGGAGGAAAAATCGACATTTCGACAGTATGCCGGCCGATCCTCGATCGAGTGGGCTCACCTTCAATACGACTAAGTCATTTGACTTGTCGCACCGAGGAGAATGGAACCGTGTGCAACGGGAGCATGCCCGCGCCCACGTCCAGAAGCGCCTACCCGGGACGTAGCCGGAATAACCGTCCTAGGGCGCTCAAAATTTGAGCTCACCCTTTTTTTAATATGGCATTTCACAGTTTCAATTTTTATTTAAATTTATTTTGTGTATCAAGGCCCTTTTAAGCTTGCTGCGTCGAGTCAAGATGACCCGACGATTCTGTCGGCTCCTGTTGGCTCGATGAACCCACTTGCGGCAAACGAAGACCAAGCCCACTGGACCTGGCAGCAGCCCCCGGTCGTGGCTGGAGTGCGCGTGCGCACTGCCGCATCCTTCCCCCTTCTTCTTTTTTTTTTTTTTTTACTCCGGTCTTCCCCGGCTCGATCGGAGGGGAGGCTAAGCGTTGTCTCGCCCGGGGAACACGCACGACGGACCTCCCGGTCATGGCTGTCGTCGCAGAAGTCCTCCAGCGATCTCACCACCTCCATCCGTCGTCGTCGGAGGGGTGTGGAGGTGCACGGCAGCTGCTTGCAGTTGTCGATGGAGGAGCTTCGCGACGATCGGCCTCTCGATCGCGGTTGACAAGGGTTTGGGCGGTCGCAACCACCGTGGACATGATCGGAAGCCCCATGCGACCCTGGCTACCCGGCGACGGTCCTTCGGAAGCCTCCCACGCCATCACGCCTCGCCGTCGACGCCACCACCATGGTCTGCGGAGAAGTCCGCGTCCATGGCCACAGCCAAGGGGGAGGCTAGAGAGGAGTAGCCAGAGCTCCAACGATTGGAGATCCACCGAAACCGCTGCCGCGGGCATTCGGGGCTGAGGCTCCTCTCGTGGAACCTCCTGTCGCCGTGGGGAGACTGAGAATCAGTTGCCAAAGTCCTCCGTAGGTCCCCTTCATCAGATTAATTTCCACCGCCGCACATTGAAGGTCCCATGGGGGCCATTTCTGTCGTCGTAGGGAAACCGGCAGGGTGCTGCGCCATCACACCGCCATGAAGATTGGATGGGGCTAGCCGCGAAGTCCTTTTGCTGCTGCCAACGGTGGTTGCAGCAACCGCCATTGCCATCGGCAGCTTGGGAGGCACCTTGGGCGTCCCATACTGCCGTTGGCCCTCGTTGCGGGGCCTAGCGGAGAAGTCGTCGTAGCCGAAGGAGGAGTTGGGGGTGCCCCTTCTCCACCGTATGCAACCACCATCACCACCATCTGGTCCATTTGGGGCTCATGGAGGCCGTCAGGTAGCATGTTCGAGAGCCGCGGGTGTCGTCATTGAAATCGGGAGGTAGAGAGTTCGGATCGCATCAGGAGGGGTCCTGAGGCGAGCCCCTCAGTCGCCAACCGCGTGAGGCCACGTTTTGTGTGGATAAATACACCAGACGGCTGTCGAACGGTAGCCAACACGTTAACGGTGCCGTTTCTCACGCCTGTTATCCTTCCGTGGTCTCATCATTAATGATGATGTGATTAAAAAATTCAATGTAAAGTAGCGCGTGCTGTCTCACCTGAACTGCTTTCTCTTTCTTGACTACCCTGGCAAGTGAGTTCTATTTCTGAATAAATTTTATTTATTTTTATATGACAGTAGCTACGTTTCCCTTCTTAGTGAAAAAGAATTTAATGGAGAAAATCAAACTATATGCATGATTGAGCTTATTTAGAAATTAAATATTATTATTATAAAATCATCATTTAATATCATATTGTTAAATAAATAAAATGGTTATACATAGCTAACATAATTTTATCTCGGCACTCTTTGCAAAAGAGAAAATTACATTCTATCCAATTTTTTTTCATAAAATATGTCTGCAGTTCTTTATTTTCACCCATACGAAATATCTAATATGTCTACTGATTTGGTCAATATAAATATATATCTAATATATCAAATAAGTCATAACTAATATAATTTATAAATTGATAAATTGGAAAAAATAAAGTTTTAAAATATTATATCAAAATTTAATAATTATATGTGAATTATTAATAAATTTTTGAATAAAAATTAATATTTAATATTAACCCTTTACATAGCCCTCTCAACCCATTTTTCAGAAGTTACTAACCCTCTCCATATGTTACTAACCATTTACATAGTCCCTTGAACTCATTTTTCGGAAGTTACTAACCATCTTTATATGTTAGTAACCCTTTACATGGCCCCCTGAACCTATTTTTCTGAAGTTACTAACCCTCTCCATATGTTACTAACCCTTTACATGGCCCCCCGAACCCATTTTTCAGAACTTACTAACTCTCTCCGTATGTTACTAACCCTTTACATGGCCCCCCGAACCCATTTTTCAGAACTTACTAACCCTCTCCGTATGTTACTAACCCTTTACATAGCCCCCTGAAGCCATTTTTCCGAAGTTACTAACCCTTTCCATATGTTACTAACCCTTTACACATCCTCCTGAACCTATTTTTCGGAAGTTACTAACCCTCTCCATATGTTACTAACCCTTTACATGGCACCTTGAACCCATTTTTCAGAGGTTACTAACCCTCTCCATATGTTACTAACCCTTTACATGGCCCCCTAAAGCCATTTTTCAGAACTTACTAACCCTCTCCGTATGTTACTAACCCTTTACATAGCCCCCTGAAGCCATTTTTCCGAAGTTACTAACCTTCTCCATATGTTACTAACCCTTTACACAGCCCCCTGAACCTATTTTTCGGAAGTTACTAACCCTCTCCATATGTTACTAACCCTTTACATGGCCCCTCTGTTAGTAACTTCGGAAAAATGGCTTCAGGGGGCCATGTAAAGGGTTAGTAACACATGGAGAGGGTTAGTAACCTCTGAAAAATGGGTTCAAGTTGCCATGTAAAGGGTTAGTAACATATGGAGAGGGTTAGTAACTTCCGAAAAATAGGTTCAGGAGGATGTGTAAAGGGTTAGTAACATATGGAAAGGGTTAGTAACTTCGGAAAAATGGCTTCAGGGGGCTATGTAAAGGGTTAGTAACATACGGAGAGGGTTAGTAAGTTCTGAAAAATGGGTTCGGGGGGCCATGTAAAGGGTTAGTAACATACGGAGAGGGTTAGTAAGTTCTGAAAAATGGCTTTAGGGGGCCATGTAAAGGGTTAGTAACATATGGAGAGGGTTAGTAACCTCTGAAAAATGGGTTCAAGGTGCCATGTAAAGGGTTAGTAACATATGGAGAGGGTTAGTAACTTCCGAAAAATAGGTTCAGGAGGATGTGTAAAGGGTTAGTAACATATGGAAAGGGTTAGTAACTTCGGAAAAATGGCTTCAGGGGGCTATGTAAAGGGTTAGTAACATACGGAGAGGGTTAGTAAGTTCTGAAAAATGGGTTCGGGAGGCCATGTAAAGGGTTAGTAACATACGGAGAGGGTTAGTAAGTTCTGAAAAATGACTTTAGGGGGCCATGTAAAGGGTTAGTAACATATGGAGAGGGTTAGTAACCTCTGAAAAATAGGTTCAGGGGGCCATGTAAAGGGTTAGTAACATATGGAGAGGGTTAGTAACTTTCAAAAAATGGGTTCAGGGAGCCATGTAAAGGGTTAGTAACATATGGAGAGGGTTAGTAACTTCGGAAAAATGGGTTCAGGGGGCCATGTAAAGGGTTAGTAACATACGGAGAGGGTTAGTAAGTTATGAAAAATGGGTTCGGGGGGCCATGTAAATGGTTAGTAACATACGGAGATGGTTAGTAAGTTCTGAAAAATGGCTTTCGGGGCCATGTAAAGGGTTAGTAACATATGGAGAGGGTTAGTAACTTCCGAAAAATGGGTTCAAGGTGCTATGTAAAGGGTTAGTAACATATGTAGAGGGTTTGTAACTTCTGAAAAATGGGTTGAGAGGGCTATGTAAAGAGTTAATATTAAATATTAATTTTTATTCAAAAATTTATTAATAATTCACATATAATTAGTAAATTTTGATATATTATTTTAATACTTTATTTTTACTAATTTATCAATTTATATATTATATTAGTTATGACTTATTTGATATATTAGATATATATTTATATTGACCTAATCAGTAGACATATTAGATATTTCGTATGGGTGGAAATAAATAACTGCAAACATATTTTATGAAAAAAAACTGATAGAATGTAATTTTCTCTTTTGCAAAGAGTGCCGAGATAAAATTATGTTAGCTATGTCTAACTATTTTATTTATTTAACAATATGATATTAATTGGTGATTTTATAATAATAATATTTAATTTCTAAATAAGCTCAATCATGCATATAGTTTGATTTTCTCCATTAAATTCTCTTTCACTAAGAAGGTAAACATAGCTACTGTCATATAAAAATAAATAAAATTTATTCAGAAATAGAACTCACCTGCCAGGGTAGTAAGAGAGCAGTTCAGGTGAGACAGCGCGCGTTACTTTACCTTGAATTTTTTAATCACATCATCATTAATGATGAGGTCACGGAAGGATAACAGGCGTGAGAAACGGCACCGTTAACGGGTTGACTACCGTTCGACAGCCGTCTGGTGCATTTATCCACACAAAACGTGGCCTCACGCGGTTAGCAACTGAGGGGCTCGCCTCAGGAGGGGTCCTGAGGCGATCCGAACTCGGAGGTAGAAGACTAAGAGAGAGAGGAGGGGTGACGATGGCTTACTCTCTGGCTCCTTCTATTCTTCCGGTGGAGGTTGCTTCTCCTCCCTCCGCCTATGCTCTGTCCGTCTCTCCCTTTTCTGATCCCTCCTGCGCGCGACACCCCCCTGTCCTCCTTTTATTGTCCGACTACTCCTTCAAAAGAGCCCTTGCTGCAATTTCCTTCCTCCCTCTCTTTGAGCTCTAATGGCGGCAGATTGTCCTTGATTTGAGCAATAGCGCCACAATGGGAAAGAGTCTCGCGTGCGTAGGGCAGGCATGCGAGGATTTGGCCGCCGCTTGCCCTTTTTCTCTCTCTTTTTTGTTCTGAAAACGGGAGACGAGGCATGAACGACCTCTCTCTGCTCCGCGGCTCCCTCCTAGATTGCAGAGATCTGATTGGAGTCGCCTCGAAGATGAATGAAAACAACGCAACGGGCTCGCGCGCGAGATTGGGGTGTGGTAAACGGGCCGCAGCTGGCTATTTTTTTTTATTCATGGAATAGATATAGAATAAATAGACATTTAGAGAGCATGAATTTAAATGGGTTACAATCCTCCCAATTGGGCCTTGGCGAAGGCATCTTTAAACAAAAATGATGTTAACTGATTGAATTGGGATATTAATTCTCTCTGTATTTTTTTTAAAATGAAATTGGGTGTCCACACCGTTTTATAAAAAACTTGTTTTGTTTTATTTCTGATTGGGTTGGTATATATATCAGACTCTATAATTTATCCGAACTCTAATTAATTATGTCTCTGTTCGAAAAAATATATATTAAAAAGGCCCTAAAATCTTGTTCATTCCGCTAAATTATTATAGAGACAGATATGTAAAACACTTTTGATAATTTTAACTATAATTGTCATCAAACAAATTACAATCAGAATTTCATATTTGAAGATATATCAGATGGTGTTAGCTTTATATATCACGCATAAAACTATACCCAAATAAGTTATGCGTAAATTGATGGGAGGTCGGCCACATTTACATTACTTCCTTAGAGACGAAGCAGCGAACATGTGATGCTAATGGGGGTTTTTGTTTGCACAGAATATTTTATACATTTTCATAATGAAAAATATATTAAAATAAAATTTAAGATGCTTAAATACATTAAATTATCTATTTGGTGAAATGTGTTCATAAAAGGTTTGGGAATCCTGTATAACTATGAAAGTTGAAGGACCATATATAACTAAATAAAAAATCATCTTTTTTTATCCAATTAGAAGGAACCTCCAATAAAAATATATTTTTAAAATGATTATCATATATATCTTTTAACAAATTTTGCTACGAAAATATATTTTTATAACAACAACTCAATTTATCATCCAACCAAACGCAATCTACACATGTGCCATTTCTCTTTTCTTCGTATTTTAATTTGTTAGAATTATTATATTTTGATTCCATTTGGTTATCAGCTAATAATATGCCACTGTATCTGCTCTGTCATGATCCAGAAAATCACGGCGCAGCGACACATTCTGGAATCGTAACAATGGGATAAAACCCACAAAATAGTACGCTTGGTTCGACAAAGTTGTACACCACAACTTTATTCATTAAATCAATATTCAACATAAGATCAAAGCCCTAATAATATGACACCATCTAAGGTCTATTATAACTAATTTACTCAATATCAAACTGTAAATTATATATATATATTTAATTATATATCCAGCCTAACGAGATATTAATCCACGAGGCATGATTCATACACTTCAATTATGAATTTGCTTCCAAACTTAAATATAATTACATGTCACTTTAATATGCCTAGCTACATGTTATCTGAACGTTCTTCGACTTAAGACATAGTTATCTAACCATGAAATAACCTTAAATGGTTCTTAAACATTTTCTATAAACGACAGACGCTCTTATTCGCTTATAATGATTAAGATAGATCAGCATACTTTAATGTACTTAATCATGGGTCAAATGATGTGGCTTTTGTAACCCTCGAACATATATATTTTTAATACTGAAATAGGGCACCTACTTGAATTTTTATTTTATCCTTTGCGGACAACACTCTTTTAAGTTCCTGCGGCGGCCGATCCCGGGCCGAGACGTTGACTGGCGAGAGCGAGACTGGGTCCGCTAGATCAAGCCACAGGTGCTTTGGCACGAGGGAGCGCGGACGACGTGCGCCGACCGCGTCGCGGGGGAGGAGGAGGAGGAGAGAAGGGCGACGCTGCGCGCGGGCGATGGGGGCACTTCCGCGCTGGCGTCTTCGGCTGTCGGGCGGCGCTGGGTCGACGGCGGGAGGCGGCGCTGGGCTCGCGGGGAGACAGGTTGATGATACAGAGAGGAAGAGGGGAGGCGGTGGAGGCAGGGGCGGAAGTTGCGAAAGAGGAAGCCGCCGGAGGAACGGCGAGACGGGGCGGCAGAGGAGCACCGTGTTGTGTTGATGACGCAGGGGCGGTCGCTCTGGCGGAGCGCGGAGAGAAGGGGTAACAGGCTGAGCAGAAGAAGAGGGAGAAAGAAAAGCAACGGTGTCCTAGCTATTATATATCCTTCAGCGTATACGGCAGTAGAGAGAGAGTAGGAGAGAGAAAAACAGGGCCATACCATTGTAAAAAATATATATATATACGTCGTCGTAGGTTCATTCACTCTTTCGTGCCGTTATAAAGAAAGGTACTAATAATATATATATACACCACACCATACCATTATCAATAAAAACATATTCACGTTTTATGTGTTAATTTTCTGTCATTTAGATCTGTCTTCGACGTTGTATCTTCTAGTTTGTGTCTTGTTATTTCGTGTCTGTTCAAAAATAGATCAGATGCGACTGCATACATATACACAGCATATATATCAATGCACACAAACAAGACAAAAACGTATGAGGAAGATAACACGTACCAAAGAGTAACATGGGCGATTAAATGAAAAACGTTGGTGCAATCATCGATCTCAGTAATATTTAACAAATACGTACCACAGCTATATATACATGTAGTAACGTAGCTAGCGCTGGATGGAAAACATTCAAACTGTGGCAACGGGCCCGATATATATATATATATACACCACGAGAAAACTTAACCCGAGAAGGTCAAAGAAGGCAGCTTCAAATTATATGCATCTCTGATTAAGACGGACGTGTGAGTGAATTTTCGGAGAGAGCGGATCTCTTCGTGAAGCCTTCCGAGAGGATATATGCTCTCGAAATGAGAATATTAAATTACTATTAAATATAATTATGAGAGAGAATATTTTCTCGAGAGATCTCCGGAGAGAATTTACTCATTTTCGGCAGGTCGAATATGTGACATATGCATTTCGCTATCCCCAATGCATCAGAGAGGAGGGGTCGACGTGGCAAAACCGTCTCCACACGTACACGCGACCCTTTGCTGGGCTTTGTTGATTAACAAGGCGAATTAATTAATCATCTCAGAAGAAGAGTAATTCGCTGACGGAGCGAAACCTCACATTAATCCCCAACTGAAAACAGTCGCGATGAGATCCGATCCCCCCCCCTCTCACTCAACATGGTACCGTACAATATATAACCAAACTATTTATCACATAATAACACGTAGTGCTGTACTTGCGTAGTGACGCTGCTTTACCGAGCAATAACATGCTATTGAGTGGACGACAGTCGTAAACATATTGTTATTAATTACACGTACGTACGTACGCGCGGTAAAGAAATCGTTACCGTGTAGCAACGAGTAATTGTTATTAAGTTGTTGAAAGAATCGTGCGTGACTAGCTACACTCAGTCGGTGAATGCAAGAATTCTTTCTACCGAAAGGAATTGTGAGGTGATTCACTCTAATAAGATGCTGTCAACATCGCACGTAAAACATATATATATATATATATGCATTCTGCTTGTGTGCGCGTGCGTACAAAAATCGGTTGTTGGCATTTATGTATATATATACACAGCGGTATTAATCAAGCGGAGGCCAATGTACTACTTGTGAAATTGCATAAGGTTCACAAATTAATTACAAAGCCAATCTAGATCGACATACATGTAGACATTTTTGTGTACAAGAGTATGCCAGATGCACAGTTGAAATATCAATTATGACGTGTGTCCGCGTGGATGGCGCCGCAAAGGTCGTTGACGCGCGCAGCTCTTCAAAAAAAAAAAAAAACCAAAGAAAAAGGAAAAGTAAAAGAAAGATATAGACGACAGCGATCGATTGAGATTATGAAAGACGTACTACACCTGATCATCAGATGGCATGGTGGCAGTGGGCGTGGTCTTGCGCGTGCGGCACATGAGATCCCGCGTGCTCATGTCTCTCCCCTGCACTGCACTCGTCTTGTCCCATTCACCCCCCCGTTCCCGTTCACTGCCTTTGGAATCGTGACACACCATATATTATATTTGTATGCATGCACCTTCCCCTTCCACTCAATCCCCCGAGATTAGCATATGTGCATATATATATCTTGCCCGTCACATCTCGGAAGATATATATATATATATAATTGCGCTCGAGCGCACAAAACTTCTCTGTGCGAAGAGTTAATATATATATATATATGATCTCTCTCTCTATCTATCTATATATAAATATAAATGGAGTCGACCCCTGAAGGCCAATATCTCGGAGATATTATGAGGATCCCCCCGCGAAATATCTGTCAACTTATCGGCTGCATCTGTTTCCTGTCGTCACACGACACGTCGACCAGTCAGATCAATGACATTTTTTTTTTGTTCACGTACGGCGCAGCATCAGCACCGTCCAGATTCCTGATCCACGTACGTTCTTTCGAAGGATCCGGAACCACCTTGGCTCCGGCTCATGTACTCCACGTCTGCTCTTGATCGAGGTTAGGTGGCCTGCTGAGTGCTGTACCTTCTTCCATGGCATTTACGACAGCTAATATATAGTTGTTGTTACTTTTATATATATATATATATATACACTCTCGGCATTCATGTGGTAACAAGTAGCCCCCGAGGTTCTCTCATATACACTCGTCGTCATGCATGCAAGTAAAGGTCGTCGCGAGAAAGGCACATGAGGACCAAATCCGTAAGCGTAGCGCCGGACTGGCCTCTCGCAGTTGTAACAACAATCAATGATCATTTAAGTTAGGGCGATAAAAGAAATTTGGTTTTTCAAAATTTTGATTTGCTTTCAATAAAAATTAACGGGTTTACGACTTGCTCTTTTCTTTTATAAATTGTTAAAATGGGCTACTCTAATAATTCATCGATATCGAAATCAAGCGATTTCATTTCCATTTATCCGATTCCGATAAAAGATATGTATATATAAATAAAATAAAGCATAAAACATAAATTAATTAAATGATACAAATAAAATTAAATCATTACTCATTTTTAAGAGGAGTTGATATTTAAATATGTATTTTAAGAATTATTAGATTCAGTTTCTATTCTGCAGGTAATAGAATCATATGTTGAATAGGGTGATTTCAGAATTTTATCAGAGTTGACATATATCTTAACCGTTATTTGAATCGAATTCAAAGGTACCATTGAGTCAACCATCGAATCTGATTGCTCGCGGCCCTAATCATGGTCGATTTAGATGGTGTTTGATTGATTCGACTCGAAAGAAGTAAAATCTTTGTTTTTTATAATTTATCCGGTAAAACACAATACTAAGCTATATTCACCTTCGGAAATAAAATTATGATAAATCATTTAAAATTAGGTGATTAATTCGTGAAAAGATACCGTCAATATTTGACCAAATGCATCTCAGTGTCTAATCTCACCTAATAGATCCAAGCCTGCTTCGCCACCCAGGTTCATGCACACTTTCTCAAACGAGAGTAAGCACAAGAAAGAGAGAGAGAGAGAGAGAGAGAGAGAGAGAGAGAGATGCATCCGCCGCCCCGCTTGCGCACCGTTTTAGCTCATCGCGGCGACCTCAGATGAGAAGACGACCCAAATCGACAAATCAGAGCACCCGTTGGCTTACCCCGATAATAATTCACGGTATTTGCGGGTGTGTGATACGTATTTTCGAAGGAAAACACCTGCAACTGACCATAAAAGAAAAACAACAGAGGGAAAAAGGAAAACACCCCATATATACGTACGACTGCGCACGGTCAACATCTCTATCTAGTGTGGTGCTCGTGCCGTGCCGGCCAGCTGGGTCCGAAAGAAAAAAGAGCCAAGGGCACACGTTAGCCCACGTCAAGTCCTTGCGTAGGGTTGCCGCCGTGGACCACGGCGAGGGGCGAGAGCAGGTCCAACACAGAGTAACTCCCCCCCGGTTGGCCGGGCGCGATATCCCAGTTAGATCTGCGCAGCCGGATCCGGAAAATAACACATGTGAGAGGCAGCGGATCTGATCTCCGCCCGCGATCCGCTCCGAACCCATTTTCCAGAGACGAGGTCGATACGAGAGATTCCTGTTATACATCCAGACGCGCGGCGAGAGAGAGAGAGAGTTCACCGGATCATATAGGTATATACACAATCTCTTAGTGGATGAGTGCAGACGTGAGATGCACTAAAATCTATCAGCCATATGCACTCTTAACGGATGATTGCGTGGCACCAATCTGATCTTATCATATACATATATACATATATATATATATCAACAACGGGGAAAAGTGTGGACCGGACTACTTGAGCTGATGCAGTTCAAAGCGTCTGATCTTAGTTAGGACGCCATTAACCTAGCTAGTCTCTGGAGGACAAGCCCCAAATACAATTAACGCACGAGTCCGGAGCCGAGGGGCTGATGCGTCGGATCGAGTCTTCCGAGTCTGGAGTTCGCTTTTACCAGACCCGGCCCGCGGGGTCCTCCTCCGGTCGTATTCGTGTCCGCCTACTCTGTATTCGCCCCAAGACCATCAAGCTCGCACGGCATTCGCTATCCGACGAAGCTGATCACCTCCTCCTCCCCCCGCCTCCACGGCAGCACTCCCCCACTGTTCCCATTCACTCATTAATATATATATATCTATATAATTAACCGCACCCTTCGTCCGCCAGGGGGCACGAACTGACGCCCCTCGCGCGCCGAGGCCTATATATAACCCCCCCTCCCCCGCCCTTTCCGAGCATCCGAGTATCGTCGTTCATCTCTGTTGGTCGTCGGTGTACGTGAGGAGCTGGTAGGTGGAGGAAGCGCATGGAGACCTCCGTTGCTCACCCTCTCCCCGTTCTTCTCCTTCCCTCTCACGCCCCCATCAGTACTGCTAGTGCCTCTGCCGCAGCTCCGCCGGCCACCGCGACCGGCACTACCTCCGCCGTCCTCGCCTCCTCAACCGTACTCGTGTACCCATCCCGAAAGTCGACCGCGGAGGACCTCAAACTCTCCGTCTCCGACCTGCCCATGCTCTCCTGCAACTACATCCAGAAGGGCCTGCTCTTCTCGAAGCCACCCCTTCCCACCCGGCACCTCCTCTCCCTTCTCAGGCTCTCCCTTTCCCGCACCCTCTCCCACTTTCCCGCCCTCGCCGGCCGCCTCCACACCCACCCCGACGGCCGAGTCTACATCTCTTGCTGCGACTCCGGCGTCCCCTTCTCCCACTGCGCCCTCGCGACGAACCTGCCGCCGGGGAAGCCGGTCCTCATGCTGCCTCAGGTCACTCGCGCCTTGTCCGTGGCCGACGTGCCCGCCGCCGTCAAAGATCTCCTCTTCGACCTCGACGGCGCCGTCAGCTACGAGGGCCACTCCCGACCGTTGGCCGCGGTCCGGGTGACCGAACTCTCCGACGGTTCTCTCTTCATCGGCTGCACCGTAAACCACTCCGTCGTCGACGGCACCTCCTTCTGGAACTTCTTCAACACGTGGGCCGAGCTCTGCCGCCGCGGCGCGCACGACGCCGGCGCCGAGGGCATCTCCCGGCCTCCGGACTTCACACGGAACTTCTTCGGGGACTCCACGGCGGTGCTCCGGTTCGCCGATGGCCGGGGACCGGCGGTGACGTTCGACGCCAGCGCCCCGCTGAGGGAGAGGATTTTCCACTTCAGCAGGGCGGCGATACGCGAACTGAAGGCAACGGCCAATCGCCCGCTCGTCCCCAACCCCAACTTCGGTGGTCCGACGGCAGCCGGCGACTCGACCACGGCCGCGTCGTCCGAGAACACCATGCCGCCGACGGCGGTAAAAGGGGAAATATCTTCTTTCCAGTCTCTGTGCTCGTTGCTGTGGAAGTCGGTAACGCGGGCGCGGCGGCACAAGCTCTGTCCCGAGGCCACGACCACGCTCCGCCTCGCCGTCAACTGCCGACACCGCATCGAGCCGCCCGTGGACCCTCTGTACTTCGGCAACGCCATCCAGAGCATCCCGACGGCGGCGGCAGTCGGGGAGGTGGCGGCGCGGGAGCTCCGATGGACGGCGGCGCTGGTGCACCGGAGCGTCGCGGGGTATGGTGCGGAGAGGGTGCGGGAGGTGGTGAGGGAGTGGGAAGGGGCGCCCCGGTGCTTCCCGCTGGGGAACCCCGACGGGGCGGTGCTTACGGTGGGAAGCTCGCCCCGCTTCCCCGTGTACGACGGCAACGACTTCGGGTGGGGCCGCCCCGTCGCCGTGCGCAGCGGACGGGCCAACAAGTTCGACGGCAAGGTGTCGGCCTTCCCCGCCGCCGACGGGGAGCTGGGCGGGATCGACCTGGAGGTCTGCTTGGCTCCCGACACCATGGCCGCCCTCGTCTCTGATCCCGAGTTCACGGGCTACGTGTCGCGGCCTTGAAGTTGAAGCGCCCCTACTGTACTGCCTCGTTTCTTCTTTGTCTGCCGCTTTGACACTTGGCGGCTATCCGGTGCACGGGATGACGTACGTCAGGGGAATCTGGATTGTTTGTTTGGCTTTTGATTGATTCCTCGTATTTAATTAACTTCGGAGCAGCTACGTAGGGGTGTTCTTCTGAAATCCGTAAACCGGTAAATCGACCCGAATCCGTTTGATTCGGTTCGATTTGACAGGCTATGTATTCGATTTTTTGAACCGAATCAAACCGATAATTTGTTATTGGTTCGGTTTGATTCGGCATCTCCCCAAATCGAACCGAATCGGTAAACCAGTTGACCCGATTTGATAAAGTTTGACCCACTTTATTTACATATTATATTATTTTTAAATATATATTATATCAATTTTAAATATATATTATTATAAATTTAAGTTAATTAGTATAAAGATAAATTTATATATTATAAATAAAGTGTTAATCTTTATATTAATCTTAAATAATTATTATAATATATATTTTATTTTTATTTATTTTTATTTATTTAAATATACATTAAACCGATCAACCGAATCGAACTACAATCGGTTCAGGGTTCACTGGTTCGGTTCAGTTCGGTTCGGTTCATCTTATCGATTCGGTTTCGGTTTGGAAAAAAAATAGTCAAACCGAACCGAATCGAACCGTTTACACCCCTGCAGCTACGTATTTAATTTAAGTTTATCTTTAAATCAACCTTATACCGAACGGGCCCCTCACTCTATCCATGGTGGCCTTCGGACGTGGTAATTAATTTACAAGAAAGTTACTTATTTCGCCGTAAAATTACGAGGATCATCACGGCTAGCCCCGCATCATATATGACGCTTGAGCTATTTCCAGGAAAAAAATAAAGCATATGTTAATACGACCTCCTGATGATGTCTATCTAGATGTTTCGTTTAATTTCTTCAAACTTGATATGAACAAAGAATCTATAAAAATAAAACAGTAAAACTGAGCCCCCTGTTTGGATGCTGGGCCAGAGAAACGCAAAACATTATGTTTGGATACCTTACTAAAAGTACCTACACTAATATTATATTATGTAGTATTACAACCTTTAACATCCAGTTATGAATTTTTTTTTTCATCAAAAAGAAATCCAGTTATGATGTTAGTATCGCTGATATGCTAGTATCCTGTGGTATTATATATACCCTTAACATCCGGCGATAATCCGTACTTGTATCTTGCACGGACATTATTGGGACGTGTAACAATGTTACACTTCTGGTCAAGTAGTTGCCGCGGGGAAAAGAATGTTGACTTTCTCATCCCTCTCACGCTGTACAAATGTATTGGATTTTGGACTGATGTGCCCTCTGCAGGCTAATTCTCATTTCCTTGGTAATCTTGTTATGAATACGTACGTACGTCTTCTTGATTTTCATAAAAATATACTTGGAATCACAAAGGAGTCTAAAAGTGAAAAGCCCCAACTTGGTTGTCTTTTTCCATGTTCCGGATAATTGATTGTTTCTTTCTCTTCTTCGAAACATTTGTTGTTACCACTGTTGAACAGCCTTGACGTGTTTGTGGCACTTGCAAGTATCTATTATACTTCTCTTGGGGGGGCATGGCAAACATAAGAGTATTAAGGAACTAGCCGCGTCATCTTTGAAAAGGTAGCCTGCGGTTTACTTATTTTGCTTTCAAGACCGACCAGTAGCTCTTTGAATCATCTTCACCTACTACTGTTTCTTGTGCTCTACTTTGATGATGGGCCCATTGTTTACCACATCTACCTGTACCGATTTAGCTTGCACATGTTCTAGCCAATTGCCCCATTGAGAGGAAATTAGGTCGATCTTGCACAAAACATATGTCATATAGCTTGCTAAATGTGCAGAAAATGGAGGTCATGTAGTTGAGTTTCACAACACTACAGGGTCAATGCGGTGTACTTACTTGGGTAATTTTTACACTGGAGTAGAGGTTAATTAAGAGAGGGTTTCTATGATATGTAGTTTTGCCTAATTATACTGTGACTCTTTTTTGTTAGTTTTTTGGTTGGTAGAGCTAGTGTAAGCACAGTCTAGATGCTGCTTTCAGACGTGTATTGGGGCTGGGAATGCAAGAAGAAATTTATTCTTATCCTTGTCCCAGCATGATCACCTGCTGACGTTGATTTCTTGATACACCTGAATTTTCATAAAAAATGCACGTGCTTGCCGTTTTTTCCTTATTTTAATTAATTTATTATTTTGTACCTTCTACTTTATGGTCGGACAATTTTAGAAAACTCACCGATCAATTGTCAGTCTGAAAATTTTATAGGGCTTCGCTGTAATTTTGCAAAGCACGAGGTGAGGTGTGTCACAAGCTACTTGGATGAGACTAGCTGTTCATCTCCTTTTTCTTACTGGTAGTTAGTGCCTTTGTGGTTTGCCGAGACCCACCATCCAACCTCATGAGGTTCTTGTCCAGATGAGGTTCTGGTTCTGGCCAATCCAAATGATACACACCTCTTACGGCAATTACAGTCATACCGCGGAGGCCGTTCTGCCATTCCAGTTGCTCTCTGCAGGGGACAGCGCCCACCCATGGCGACAGGAGGCTCTACAACGTATTCCCTGTTTGCCTTTGCTCTGTACACACACACCTTTATTCTTCTTTTGTACACTTCACACATCTGTAATCCTCTGCCTCTTCCTCTTCTTCTTCTTCTTCTTCTTCTTCTTCTTCTTCTTCTTCTTGCCTTCGCTCCTTCCTCCCCGTGTGCACGATCCATTTGGGATTTTTTTGACTAACTACCGTGGTTTTGTTTGTAAATTACAGAGTCCGGGCTGAAGGAAGATGTTCACCGAAGATGGGAAATTTCTGGTGGCGATGGATTAGGGGCTCCGATAGAAGGTTCGTCGACACTCCTTCAATCGGGAGTAGTTCTCCTTTTTATAGAGGCGATGCCTCCCTCTATCTCCGCCCCTAAATCCTTATCCGCCTCGTCCCGTTGGAAACCGTCGCCGACGGTTACGCTAACAACCGCATCGTTCCGATTACTTGATGCACATCCTTCCGATGACTTCGGGAAGGTTGGCCACCGATTCTATTAACATCTCCCACTTGGCCAACCAGACCAAGTAATTTTCTAATCATATACTCAATATCAAGAATATTATGATTATATTCTGAGATGTCAATATATATCTATATGTACTCCCACTATATATGAGATACATATATGCATTCTTAATATCCTCTAGAAATTCATATATACATTCTTAAGTACTCTCACTATTTGTGAAATACATATATGTTCATATGTACTCATTATATATGAGATGCATATATTTTCTCTTTTAACTACCCGTGAATGATATCATTATTCATGAATATTATCATCGACTCGTAATTCTAAGTCCCATTAAGCCAATATGCTTAATGCAATTTTTCGCCGAGATACCTTTTGTCAAAAATCGGCAAACATATCACTAGTGGGGATAGTATTAACTATTATTTCTCCTTTCTGCGCAATATCCTTTATAAAATGATATTGTACTTCTTTATGCTTTCCACTTGAGCTATTTACCTTACTGACAATCAGGTTGATGGTGACCCGATTATCAAAATAAATCTCAATTGGTCCATCAACCAAATTGAGATCTAAAACTACTAAAAATCGTCTAATTCAGACGGCATGAGTAGTAGTCATGCCTAATACCAGGCAATATACTCAACTTCTTGTGTGTATCTTTCTACACACTTGTTTCTCGTTACCCCAAGAAAATAATCGTATCACCAAAGATGAACAAGTGTCCCTAAAATGGACTTTCCGTCATCTTAAACCCTCCGAAAAACCACATCGAAGTAACCAAGCACTTTATGTGTTTCTACTACTTGGTTAAAAAAAATTTGGTGATACCACATACCCTTCAGGTACAGTATAATCCTCTTATCAGCTTCTCAATTTGCTGGCCCAGGATTACAAAATATATGCTCATCAAGCTTACTACCAATGCTACATCAGGCCTGTTACAAGCATTACAAACATTAAGCTTTTAACATACTTGAGCATATGACATGTTAAGTGAGTCTTGTTCCTATTCGAGACATTACTTCATACTTAACTTCATTCCATAAACCAATGGTTTATTGACCGGATTGCAATACTGCAACCTAAACCTTCTTAGTACAAACCAAATGTACCATTCCTGGTTTATACATAATGATCTAGACTTCCTGTCTTTTTCATTCTGGACACCAAGGATATGGATGCTTCTTCTATATCCTTCATCTCAAAATTTTCACTGAGCTCAGGTTTACTATTATTCAATTTTCTTATGTCATTCCTGGAGAGTAATATATCATTCACACGTAAGAATGATATAATAAACATACTCCCACTCTTCATGACATACACACGGCTATCCAACTAATTTGGATCAAAACCGATTTGAATAATTACCACATGAAATTTGAGATACCATTGTCTAGATAGCTACTTTAATCCACATAAGAATTTTCTTAATTTGCATACCCTATTCTCCTATCCTTCTACCCGAAATCCATCAGGTTATTGCATATATATATATATATCTTCCTCCAACTGTTCATTGAGGAATTTAGACCTGACATCAAGCTGGAATAATTCAAAAAACAAGATATACATCAATTGCCTTAATCACCCTTATATATGCAAATTTGCCATAGGAGAATATGTTTCTTGATAATAGATACCTGCCTTTCTTAATAAAAATAGTTGACAACTAATTGGGTCTTATTAATATTTTCTATAGACCCATCAACTCAAAACTTTCTTAAATACACATTTATACCCAATAGCCTTTATTTTCTTAGGCAAATCACACAATTCACGCACTCCATTATTTCTATGGAGTTCATATTCTTCTTTCATGGCATTCAGCCATAATTCTGATTCACGGGATTTTTCTATGTCAACATAATTTATCAGGTATGTGTGATTTTCCTCATCTATGTTCAGTCTTAGACATAAATGCTTATGTGGGTACAAATAAATCATCCATTCAAGCAGGTGGAGTTTCAATTCTAATGTTGCCAATAGCAGGTATATCATGATGTGCTTTCATCATATGATTATTCTAATCCTCAACTATTTCTGTTGAGCAAGTTCTACTATCATAGATTCTTCTTCCATTGGTGGATCAATTCTAGAATTGATAATTAGAGGTTCATGAGATCCCTCTTCCTCTAGATTTTTCTAGGAATATAACATCCATATATTCAAAGATCCCTTTTCATTATGGAAGAACCTATAGACATTCGATATTTAATAATATCCTATGAACTTATATTTCAACACACTTGGTTCGAACTTATTTCTATGTTATTCTTGAATAAGAACATGGGTTATTGACCCCAATTTCCTGAGATGACTCAGATTTGGTTTCCTCCCATTCCATAATTCATAAGGTGTTCATTCAATAGACTTGGTGGTGAATAAAGAATACTTTGCTCAGAGGAGTTGAATCCACCACCTTTTATCTATTCTAAACACCTTAATATTCCTTCCAAGTTGTCTATCTATTCCCATTCAATATTTCTAGAATATTCCTTATTATCATGTCTTTGTGCTCAGAGGACCACAAATACTTGAGTGGACCAATTCTTACATTTCATGTGATCTATGTCCCATTTAAGATCATTTCTTAGTCATTTGTTCTAACTAAAATAAGATGAAAATTCCATTTCAACCATCTTAGATCCACTGGAATATTATAATCAAAAATGGCATAGATCACACATAGAAAAAGACATATAAGGAATAATCAGGCTTCAATTTCATTGATTTCAGTGTCGATTACATGGATACAAAATAAATCATACTCAGGAACAAATTTTCCCATTGCAAGTACTTTCTTGTCTTTCCCTATCGACACTCGCTTATTATAGAACCGGACTTCAAGTCCATTTTTCATCAATGCAGGAATGGAAATCAAGTTTCGCCTAATACCAGGTGCATAAAAGACATCTTTGAGGACCATGATACTGTTCCCAACATCTAGGCGATACTTTCCAACACCTTCCACATCAAGGTAGGTGTTATTCCCCATATAGATCCGCTGCTCTCCAGCTTTCAGCTTTGTGAATTCCACAATCCCTTTCTTCGTATTTGCAATATGACGAGTTGCTCCAGAATCCACCCACCAGCCATTGGTGTCACATACAGCAGCATTGCATTCGGTCACGCCGATGAATTCCCTTTTGTTGGCTCCTCCATGTTCTGGGTGTTTCCCTTTGTTTCCTGGCTTTCCTTGTGTACAGTTAGTTTTGAAGTGGCCAAACTTTCCACAATTATAGCAAGCGCCACGAGGAACCTTCTTGCCTTTATGCTGTGTCTTTCCTTTGAATTGTGCCCTGTTTGGTCCAATAGCTCTATAATGACTTCTTGAAGCTTCTACGTTAGGCTTGTGTTGAGCAGCATTCGATTCCTGCAAATTTAGCTCCACTTCCTTTCTTCTGGCTAAAATGTCTTGCTCTATTGCTAATCTAGCTGGCAAGTCAGTAACTTGATGAACGGTACTACTCATTCTAAGAGTTGTGGCAACAACATCGAATGAGGGAGGAAGACTATTAAGTATAGTGGCGATTTACAATTTTTCAGGAATTTCACTTCCTGCTGTAGATAGATCTTTGGCCATGACTATCATCTGATTCACATGTTCTACCACATTTTCTCCCTCTTGCATCTTACAAGTGTTATACCTATGTAATAACAATTGGGTGTTCACTTCCGTGGTAGTGTCATATTTTTCTTTGATAGTAAGCCATAGTTTACGGGCGGTCTCACAAGTCTCAAAAAACTTGATAAGATTATCATCCATAAACATCAGCATTAAACTTCTAGCCTTTCTATCATCCACTAACCATAGCTCCTGTTTTTTTCTTTTCAATTTCAGTGGAAGTTTCACTTAATTCTGGAGCAAAGCCCTCGAGAACATATTCAATGTTATCATGAATTAAACCATATCTTATCTTTCTATGCCACATGTCATAATTCGTACCGTTCAACTTATCCAACTTAGCCAACTCGGAAGCAATAAGTTTACTAGCCATTAGGAAATTTTGAGCACTAACATTAAAGAAGAAATAATCATTATATATACATGGATATTTTATGTATCTTGCAAAGAGTAACAGATGATGGTTTCAAATCATAAAAATGTAAGCATTAATCATGCATGTGAAAGAAATATAGTATTTCATGTAACTACACGAGTAGATGCAAGTATCTCAAATATTCTGTTAAAGTTCAAGATGATATAAATATCTACCCTTTTTTATGTATATGTTTTTATGCAATTTACCATGGGCATAAACAAAAATAAACAATTATTATATGTATTGACTAGCAACGTGCATTTACATAAATAAACATGGTAGAGATATAATTTTTTCCCCCTATATTAATTGAAGATGCTCAAGACACTAATTAACATATGAATATGTAATTAAATAAGCAAGCATGAAGACGTATATCAATTTTGTAACATGATCATGAATGCCTAAATAAAAAATATATATGATCAAAGAGCATGCTGTTAATTTAATGCTAGGTTATGCATGTTTTAACATAAAAGAAAAAACATCTATATCACAGGAGAACTCGTTCTCGCACGCTGACACAAGTTTGAGCATTTAATGCTCAACTCTTCACCAGCGATAAGATGTTACCGTCAAAAATAAATAAATAGAAAACAAACCTGTGATGAGTGAAACTTGAGACCAGCAGTGTTCAAAAAAAAAAAGAAACTTGAGACCAGCAGAGGCAAAAAGGGGAAAAGGAGTTCCTTCGACGATAAGCCTCGGCAGCAACGGTGAATAGTCGATCGGCAGGGAAGGGGCAACAGCGCAAGGCGTTCACAATGGCATGGGATCTCTACAGAATGGCAGCAGGTGAGTCTGGACGCTGCGATAGGTAAGTTGGGGCTTCGATCGTACGAGGCGGATGGCGCTCAGATGAGTGCAGCGTCGGCGACGGAGGAGAAATCGTCGATCGTGAACGAAGCCCCCATTTCCTTGACGAAATAGGGTTGCCTATGTCAGGCAAAGGCGGAGCGACGGCGTCGAAATCCTGCTGAGTGTCGACAGCGGCTTCCAACAACGTTGGCGATGATGAGACGACACAGCAACGGATGAACCTGTTGCTCTGATACCAATGAAGGAAGATGTTCACCGAAGATGGGAAATTTCTGGTGGCGATGGATTAGGGGCTCCGATAGAAGGTTCGTCCACACTCCTTCAATCAGGAGTAGTTCTCCTTTTTATAGAGGCGATCCCTCCCTCTATCTCCGCCCCTAAATCCTTATCCGCCTCATCCCGTTGGAAACCGTCATCGACGGTTATGCTAACAACCGCATCGTTCTGATGACTTGATGCACATCCTTCCGATGACTTCGGGAAGGTTGGCCACCGATTCTATTAACACGGGCACCACCGTATCGCAAGTCGCTTGATGGTGCTAGGAAGAAACGCAAACATCTCGCTAGCTCTGCTGAAGATGCAGCAGCTTATATGGAAATCACGGAAAGAATCATTTTCCGTGTATTCATCTAGACCCGCTTATCATGGGCCGTCGCCTCGCGCGAGCCCGGTCGATCAGATTCGCAAGACAGCCCACGAGCCGTCCTCGGAAGAAAGAGAAAAAAATATGAGAGTGGATCCTCCCAGAAAATCTCCTAAGTTGATCCGTTCTATTCTCCACACATGAATTAGGAAACAAAGATGTTAAATAAATACACGAGAAGACACTAAATTATCTTTTTGTCCCCTTATTTATGCGTGGAGATTAAGAAAATTCTCTCGGAAGGTTGAATCCGGTCTCAAAAAATACACGGTGTCCTTTACTCAATCTTTAATTTAGCGGAGACGCATACACATGTATATATATACGTTCGGAGAATCGAATGGAAGACCGTCATGCCCGTGTTTGAAAAAAAAGGAATTATTTTTAACGGATTTTTAATAAAACTGTAGGTGTTTTACTAGAATACCGTTCCACCGTGTTTGTCCCTTGTACATGATCCTCTGGGTTTAGTGTTGTTCGTTGATGAATGGCAGATATTCAGCTCCCCTTTGGGTAATACTCATCCCCAAAGGCGCAGAAAATCCTCTTCTGCTATTTCCTATTGGCCGGAAATTAAAAAAGATAGAAAATTTTCCAGATAATGTCAGCACCGCCGAGCTTCTACGAACAGAAACCTCCCGCAGTGCCGTAGCATAATAGTGTCCGTAGAACGGCTCTCCCTCTCCCTCTCCGACGGCCGCAACTCCTCCCGTATCTTCATCGTCTTCTGCCTGATGAATGCCCTCAAGGCCATCAACAACTCCGTCCTTCCGAGGAACCCCACCTTCAGACGAGCAACAACAACAACACCACCCTTCAGCGGCCGGAGGAATTCCACCCTCTGCGGTTTCTGCAGCTCCGATGGCTCTGGTTCGGGCTCCCTTCCTCCTCCGTCGGAAGGGGACAAACGCAGGCAGGAGATCCTGGCCCGCATCGCAATGCTCCAGGCCCAGAAGGTCCGCCTCACCGACTTCCTCGACGAGCGGTCTGCCTACCTGACCCAGTTTGCCGAGGAGGCTAACGTGGAGCTCGATCAGATTGGCGAAGACGCCCTCCGAGAGCTCGATGAAGCCAGCGCACGGGTAAGCCTAATCTTCCAGCGTCCCCCGGGAAGCTTCGAGAACGACCGGGTTTTGGAAAGCGGCAGATGTTCGACGAATTGCGCTGTCCTCGATCAATCTCCGTGCCGGTTAACCATGATCTCGATCCGACAGATAATGGAGAACCTAGACGGCAGGATGCAGGCGTTCGAGGAGACGGCGGAAGCCAATCGGCAGGAGATCGAGAAGAACGAGAAGATCCTAGAGGAGTTCGAGGAGAAGATCGAGAGAGACCGCAACGAGGGGCTCTTCTTCAAGAACTTGAGGGAGAAGAAGCCGCAAAGACAGGACGCGGAAACGGAGGAGGCGAGAAGGCGGGCGAAGATGGAGGCAGGGAAGCTGAAGGAACTGACCAAGGAGAAGGCCGGATCGAAGGGACGGAGGAACGTGTATCTGGCGCTGATGGGCGTGCTGGTCGCCACCATGGCCAACGCCGTCCTGGCCTCGCCGGCAGTGGAGTGGAAGAAGGTGGCAGCTCTGGGCTTCTTACTGCTTGCTTTGCTTGCTCAGTATATCTACGAGCTGCAGCTGTCGTCGCCGTCGGGGGGAGCCGAAGGGCCCGACGAGAAGTGAAGGTTAGCAGGGGATTAATTAATCTTGCCATTTCCTCGAGGTAGAGGGATGCTGTGTTGACCATTATTTAAAATTCATCTTCATTGGCATGGCAATCTCACGATCGATCAGCAATTTTAAATGAAAACTGAGAGGCAGGTGGGAGAGGGGAATGAAGTCTTGTCGTGCAAGTGAACAGAGATGAAGTCGATTTATTCAGTTTGGCTTGTAACTAAGATGTTATATTTATGTATATCTACCCATACTAGCCATCATATGATTATCTAGACTAGTATATGTTCGACTTTTCATTCAAAATAAACAGATATCACCGGCACTATCACGAAAGAGATGCCAACTTAGAATATCAAGTTATTCTCCCCAATTCAGTTTTAGGACTATGAAACCGAAGGAACGGTATTAGCTATGAGCCTAGGAGTTAATCCGAGCCGCATACAAACCAATTCAGTTTTAGGACTGAGAGTTATAGTGATTTTTTTTTCAAAAAAAATGGAATGGGAATCAATTGTTATGTTGTGTTTGTGAAAGGTAATTTCTCCTTCTACCCGGATTATTTACCAATAATATATTAAGACGGCCCATGACGTGCTCGTCTATCTTCGTCGTAGACTCATCGTCTTTTGATTCCGCTGCGCTCGGAGTAGAATGGTTCGGAAATTTGGTAGGGACCGACGAATATATATACGGCGATCGGTTATATTTCTATACGGAAAGAGTAATTGTTAGTGATGTACTGCCTCGGTCGTTATTGTATTTTTAGGTCATGTTTCGTGATATCATCGTTAATTTCGAAATCAATGCCGGTATAAATCAATCATCAAAACATGTTTGATTAATAATATCGATTTAAAAATCTATAATACAAATAAAATATATTCCGTAGTGTAATCAACGGCCACCTAATTACTTTTTGAGACTCTAATTAACCAGATAAGATATAGATTTACTTGATTTTTGGTGCCACCGATCTACATTGTGTTTTTGTTGTTGGCGACATATTTTCGATGAGTCCGGATCCTCTCAGTTTCATAGTAGATAGAGTACTTTCAGTCTTCAATCAAAACATGTCACAATCTCTTATTATTTAAGTGACATTTCAGTAAGAACCGGTTCACTTGTTATTGAACTGGTCAGTAAGACTTAGTAACAGATCAATAACAAATTATACTGGCTTCGATAATAGTTTAGTAACTATTCAGTAACGGTTCAATAAAATTTCAGTAACACTTCAATAATAGTTCGGTAAAATTTTAGTAACAATTTAGTAAGATTTCTGTAACAATTCAATAACCGTTCAGTAACAACTTGTACATATTTCAGTAAAGTTTCAATAACGATTTAGTAAGACTTTAGTAATGTCTAGTAATAATTTAGTGATGACTCAGTAACGAGTTATACTAGTTTCAGTAGTAGTCCAGTAACGAGTAACGACTCAGTAAAATGTTATATTGGCTTCAGTAACGATCTAGTAACAAGTTACATTGGTTTTAGTAATAGTTGAGTCGGTAACAATTTAATAATAGTTCAGTAACTAATTACACTGTCTTCAATAATAATAAATTGAGATTGAGTAACGAGTGAATTGATTTTTACTGAATTGTCACGTAAGTGAATTAAAAATTGTGACTATTTCTAATTAAGAACTCAGACCGTTGTTTACGCCGATGAACTAAGATAATCCGGATTTATTTTTGATACATATGTTGCGGGAAAGACTAGTCTCTTGTGCGCGCGAGAGAGAGAAAGAGAAAAAGAAGGAAAAAGGACGAAAGGACGTCTCTCAGGCAGGACGTAACACAACACAAGGGGCCGCTGAGCTGTCCAGCCGTAAAAACGACGAAAGGGCGTCTCTCTCTCTCTCTCCTGATGGTTCGAGTTTGATTTGATCGGATTATTTCGAAACTAACCCGATCTACATTGGCATCTCATTGCCAACGAGATTTATCGACAAGAACAAAAGTTTCATATTAGTATATATATATATATGTGTGCAAACGAACACGAACGGTCGAACTCGGTCGTTATATATTTTACCTACATTGCACTTGGTCATTTGAATCATGGTTGGATGGTACTGGAATAGTTAATGAGAATTCTCCTTCAATGACCGACCGCGCTCTGTTTCATACGTGCTGTTTTCTTCTGCTCAACGGTTGACTTCTCTCCGCAAAGGGACAAACAAACTGAGCCGGACAGACGGCCTTTGCATGCCTCCTCCCAAGCGTACGTCACGGCCGCGGGCCTTTTATATATCAAGCGTCCGAATGCATGTTGACCGAGAAAACTAACGAACAAATGCATATACCAATAATGATGTTTCAAAGAGCAAAAAAAAGTATGTCTCCTCTCAATCATGGATACGAGGAGAAATGCGGGAGATGAGAAGATGGCGATGGGCTCACGGGCCAACGGACGGAGCCCCATCATTGGTAAGTGGCAGCGCATGCGTCGCCCAATGATGGACCGGACGGGCACGGTTCGGGTTGCCCCCCCTCCAAATCTCCATGTTAACACGTTGGCCTTGCTTGATGGTTGTTTGTCTCCACTTCCCACTTTTAATATATATATATATATATATTGCTTTTACTAAAAGATCGGATGGTTCTTTTCTCTGTGTATATACCGCTGACTGCAGGGCCAGGCATATCTCCATCTCTGTATCTCCACGACTCTCTCTCTTATCTTTTCTGTCCATCGATATGATCGTTTGCCTGGTGTAATAGATAACAAGCAAAGGATGCTCTTTCTACCACCTTCACGGTAGAGACCGAGAGCAGGTGGCCGTTCTTCTGCTTCAGAAAACCGCGGTGTACTGATCTCTCCGACGACAATCAATATATTCAATCTGCAAAGGCGTTAGAAATTGAGCCAAGTATCTGTCGATCTCGGGATGACAGACTCCGAATTAATACGTACGTACGCTCGGCTGGACTCTTGACTGCGGAGCCTGGGAGAGTATGCGCGCCCGCCGCAAGGAGTACCACACAGACCGGACCGGAGGAGAACACCCCGCCGACCCGGCCGAAAGGACTGCGACGCACGCATACAGCAGCGTGCTGTGGTGAGCAACGGCCGACAGCGCGGGAGAAGAAGAGAGTTTTGGCAGCAGGCGGCACTGCCGAAGCCAGAGAACGATGAGGTGAGGAGCATGCACCGCCATGCATATAATAGAGCGGTGCGGTTCTCTCTCTGTCTCTGCCTCTGCATCGGTCGCCGGCTCGCCTTACATCAATCCGACGTCCGCTTCTTTTAACGACGGAGCTGATCTGGAGAGAGAGAGAGAGAGAGAGGGGGCCGTGAACTACTGTCTAGAGAATTGAGGGCAGCAGCAGGTACGTTGCTTCCTGATAACCAAAAACTGACGCCGTACCCCTTTTTACAGCCGGACAGGCGGCGCCACCTTGCCGCCGACTGCCTAGAGCGTGCAGTACCGATATCTTTTTTCTTTTTCTTGAAGCAACTAATTAAGCGTGCAGTGATGTCGGATGGCCCTGTCGCCTCTTGCTTTTCCCTTCCTGCTCTCTGTTCACATCGGATCAGATCGGCCGCGGTTGCACCGCAGCTCCCGTCTGATCCGAACGATCGCCTTTTTCCTCTTCTTCTCTAATTTCCCGCGCACGTCCACACGCTCGCTCGCTCGCTCTCTCGCTCTCTCGGTATGATTCTTTCTTACGGCTCCCTTCCCTCTTTCTGTCGTCAGCAGCACCTCGCTTGCTCTCGAGATAGGCTTTTCGCTCTCCTCCCATACGGCAAAGGCCCGCAGACCGGCGCTTGCCGTCGTACCCCCGTTGCTCCCCGGCCGTGAGTTCGGATTTTCACGATCTCTAATCAGAAAAAATTATAATCTCACCTTATTTAAATGATAATTTAAATAACAAATTTGATAAATCACGGTTGAGAAGGATTGAATTATTATTGACACCTTATTAACTCACACCCCGTTGATAGTGAGTTATATTAAATTCGTCAGTGAATTTGTAAGATATCAATAACGATTCAGTAACAATTCATTGATTCATTAACTCGCTACCGACGGAGTTGAATCGTTATCGACACTTTACCAAGTCACTATCTATCACTTAAGTGATTGGGATCATGGTCTTTTTTCATTAGGGACTGAAAGTATTTCCTCCACTCGAGGATTGAGGTGATCCAAACTCCCAACCGTCGCATGCCCTATCGTAAACAATTTTAGCCCCCGATCGGAAATAGTCATGACCCCCAAATCAGTTAAGTGAAGGTTCGTAGAAAATCGATTCTTCTATTGCTGAATCAGCCAAGTTCACTGTTATTGAACCCTTATTGGTCCATTATTAGACTGTTATTGAAGCAAGTGTAATTCATTACTAAACCTTTACTGAACCGTTACCGAACCATTATTGAAGCCAGCACAAGTCGTTACTAAACCGTTACTGAGATCAGTGTAACTTGTTACTGAATCGTTACTAAATTACTGAATCAGCTCAGTACCGGTTCAGTAACAATGAACCGGTTGTTACTGAACTACCACTTAAGTGACATGAGGGTTGTAACATATTTTGATTGGAGACTGAGGGTGTTCTCTCCACTGTGGAACTGAGGTGATCTGGACTCTATCGTATGTGTGCGAGATGAGCTCGGATCACCTAAGTTTTCGGGTGATGAGAGCTCCCATAGTTTTCAACGGGGTGACAGCACATGGTGCGCCAAAGACTAAGCGATACTATGTTTTAAAGATGACATGACGCCTTTTCAGTTTTCTAAGACCTTGCTATTGAGCTTGTGTTAACTTGCTACCGATATTTTAAAGACTTGTTATTAAGACCCATTATCGAGGCTTTATTAAACTATTACTAAGCCTTTGATAATTCATTATCAATCTTCTATTAACTCGTTATCAAGTTACCAATACTCTAAACATTCACTACCAACCTTCTATTAATTTACTATCGAATGACATCACAACCACTTTATGCCCTCATTAAAATGCACTTTCATTTTGTCTTCCAAACATCATGTGTCATTATTCTATTGGAGACTACGAAAGTTCTCTTTACCTGGAGACTAGGTGATCTAGTGCGAGATCACATGTGCGTGGACAAGACGGTCGATGGTCTCGAATTTTTTGGTAGAAACGAGCTACGGCATTGAAATTGCATTTTATGTATATTCAGACGACAGAGAATGCTCTTTATTCATACTGCAGGTTTATGTACATACTTTTTTTTTGTATGAGGTGAGTGATCTTTAGTACACTCTCTCGCAAGGGTTTCTCGCTCTCTGCCGATGTCACGCCGCAAAGCCATCTTCGCTGTGCGGGGAGGGGGAGCGGAAGGGGCGCCACTCTCCCTCTCCTCGCTCCATCGTTGCGGGTTGTCCAATTTTGTGCGCCGAACTTATTCTGGCAGATTTTGTGCTGTCCGCAAGGGGAAGGGTTGTGTTTGGACGAGGGGAGGTGTTTTTCTCTCGATGAGCCTTCCTACTCTTTCAACCAGCCTCGGTTCCACAAGGTAAAAATCTTCTTCTTTTTCTCCTCGAAATCCCTTTTTTGAAAGTTTCGGAACTCTGCGAGCTCTTTGTCTCAGATCCCTTTTACCTACCTTCTATCTTTTGTGTTTTTGTCTAGTTTTTTTTCTCTCCTAACCTTGTGATCCTTGCTGTTTGATTTGTTAATCTCACCTCTTTGTCCTCTGTTTTAGCGCTTTATTTGTGGTTGGTAGGAAGCTTGTCTCATCTTTATTTTTGTTGAGTATATTATCATGTCTGTTTTTTCTTTATTGTTCTACTTTTGTGGTCTCTTTTGACTTGATTGTATTATCATAATCTTATTTGTGAGGCCGTTGGTTTGAACAACATCCACGCCTTCTACATGTGATCATCCGACCTCTTCACATATGTCAGACTTTTGGAAGAGAGTCATTAATTTTGGACCATCAAAGCACACTTGTGCGTAGGTCTAGTATCTTTCATGGCAACTTTCGGTGAAGTTGAAGACAAAACCCCGAAGTCGTTCTTCTTTTCGTATTAATGTACGTATATCGTGACGGGCTTCTTTTTGAAATAATAACCATGAAAATAAATGTAATCGGGACTTTTTTTTTGACCAACCGTGTGAATTTAATTATTTAATTTCTTGGTTGACGAGTACGTGGGATTTTCGGCCGAAGATCTCTCTGTCTATGCATGACCGTGGACGACTGGAGGAGGGTATAGAAATAATGCAAAGATTGAAATAATTCTACTCTTGCTTGAAGTATTTTAACTCTTGCTTGAATCAAAAAGTAAAAATTGAAATAATTCTACTATCCAAATGACCTCTTACTTTCTCTGTCTCTCACTTATTGTCATCCTAATCATGACTCAACAAAAACTCCTAGATAGCTAATGGGGTGTTTGGTTGCATGATAACGAATGTTTTTGTTTTAATTTTTAAAAATTGTAAGAAAACTTGTTAAAAGAAGTGTTTGGTAACCATGACAATTTTATGTTTTAAAAATGATTTTATTCTTAAACAAAAAAGAGGGTCTCACCTCTCTTTTTTTCTTGTGGTCTCCCACTTTGTTTGGTCATGTGCGGTAGTTACTCTTTTTTGTAATCACATCCCTCCAAACATGATAATTTTATGTCATGGATTGGTTCACTTTTATTTTAATACAAATTTTTATCATAAAAGTGTACAGAAAATTATCATGCAACCAAACACCCCCTAAATATATCTATATTTATTTATCTTTACTATATCTATTTTACTAACTTTTACATTCATCGGTGGTCGTAGAGAGAAAAAAATATTTGGATCAAGTAAAAGCAAAAAACTAAATAGAAGTTCTTACATGGAATACAATTTTTGAAAACTAAAAATAAGGTTATGTTATTTGGTTCTTGTGAAATTTATTTTCCTGAAAGTAATTTATTTTAATCAAAAAAATCATTTTTAATCATGTACAACGTTGTTCTAAAATGTCAATAGATAATATTGCATTTAAGAAAATGAGCTCTGCTTAAATTTAAGATAGTACTTTTACTAACAAAATGCACTCTGTAATATATTTACTTAAATTTTAAAATAAGTACTATTGGTCATAAAATGACCTTTTTAACTTGGCTAAATTATTTTTAATCAAAAGTACTTCATTTCATAAAATTAGTTGTTTGTAAGATTGATATTTTATAGGAATTCACACTAAAACTAAACTCATATTGTAAAAATATTTTAAAATTGATATTTCTACATTTTCGTATATATATATATTCCCATATCTATTTATCTCTATCTTGCTATAATAAGTCATGTAACAACATCCACCATCCACATGTATTTTGGCAGATGCCAAAATCCTGATCTTGAGGAAGTCAGGGAAAATATGTTCCGTTGACAACAGCAACCAAATAATTTCAGTTATAAGATTTTTCCCGAAAAGGTGTATGCATCAGGTTATAGCTTTACAAGGAAAATAAATGCATACTAATTAAGCCAAACAAAGGAACGTTATCGTAGAAATATGATCGAAAGATAGCATATAATATCTTATTCGGTCAGAGTATTACAAGCCTTATCATATCAATTTTGATATCGACATTTTTAAGAGTTAAATTAGTATCAATAATAGAATCGACCCAGGTGATCGCTCAGTAATTAGCATTACAATTCATGCTTTGTATATACTGAAATAAACTAAGATTGATATGAATGGTTAAAGAGGATTTATTGATATAAATTTCAAACTTAACAATGATAGAAGCGATTACCAAATCGGTCACTCGAAGCTAAGAGGTACTTTATTATTGATTAGCGAAGATAGTCGTCCAAAAGCATTTCATTCCAACCGGTCACCGTTCTCCTTGGCTGGACCGGACTGGACCGGAAAGCACAGCCCTCTTCTTCTCTTGTACTCGCTTTTTCTTTACTACCGCCACCGCCACCGTCCTGCTCCTCTGCTCCTGCGTATTGCACGGAGTGATATATTGAGGTCACAATCCTCTCCACCGCTCTCTCCCGCGTCTCCATCCCCGCCCCCCAACTGCTTCGCGGCAGCGACGGCAGTCTGCAGCCGCACTTCCCTTCCAGGATGGAACCCCATCGCTATCGGTTGTTACTCCGCAGTTGCAGCGGCGGCACGCCGTGGTGACTGCGGCTGCGGCTTCACCTCGAGGCAGGCAATGTCTTCTGTCCCGGCTGGCACATGATGCTGACGGCGCGCGGATAGCGCCGATTCTCCCAAATAATGGCGGCCGCACTCGATACCCTGGTACATCATAACCCTCGAGCTCCGCTGCTGCCGGCCATCAAGCTTGCTACCTGCGATCGCCACCCGAACCAACATCTCACGGGCTTCTGTGCGTCCTGCCTCCGTGAACGCCTCACTTGCTTGGACACGGCCGCATGTCGCTTGAATCCCTCCTCCGTCTCCTCCGCCGCCTTCAGATCCCTTTTCTCCCACCACCACCCTGGCGGCGCCGTAGCTGCCGCGGGGCCGTCGTCCTCGGGCGCAACTCGCCTCCCGCAGCTGCGGCGATGCAGGTCATTATCCGTGGCAGGGGTTGCTTCGCGTGCCACGGCCTACGAGCCCCAGCGAAGGTCCTGCGACGTCCGAGAACGCAGCACCTTGTGGTCTCTCTTCCACCTCGCTGATGTTGATACGGCCGCCGGAGGCTGCGGCGTCGAGAAGAAACCGTCTGATGTGTTTTCTGTCCCTACCTGCTACGTCGGTTCAGCCAATCCTCGTGAAAGGGAGGTCGAAATGGAACCAGGGGGACTAGGGTTGGTCTCCCCCGTTCACGAATCGCGAGTGAAGAAAGAAGAGGAAGAAAACCACGGCGATGCAGGGTCCCTGAAACCGGAGAGATCGCATATTGGAGGAGTCAAAGGGACATGGGAGGTGGACGACGGCCAACAGTTAATGCCCATGAAGGACCACATAGATCTCTATTTCCAGAACAAGAAATCCCCGACTAGGCACACTACCGGCGGCTTCTGGCTCGCCGCCTCCGTCTTCGGCGACAAGCTACGCAAGTGGCGGCAGAAACGCAAGGCGAAGAAATCCGGCGTCGGCGAGCCTCCGGAGGAGGGCGTTGGTGTGGCAGAGGCGGCGATCAGCAAAGGAAGGGGTTCTTCTCAGCGGCTCTTCAGGGATGCGCGATTGGAGTTCGCCGACGATGCTTTTGGGCGACGTTCCTGCGACACCGAACCCAGGTTCTCCCTAGATGGAGCCAGGCTTTCCTTTGACGGACCCGGCTTCTCATGGGACGAACCAAGGGCATCGTGGGACGGCTACCTCGTAGGTTGGAGCAGCCGACAGGCGTTACCAAGGCTGCCGCGGATGCTCTCCGTCATCGAGGACGCACCCATCGGTAGCGTCGTTTCGCCGATCGATCGCTCCGATAATCAGATCCCGGTGGAGGAGGATGTCATCCCCGGCGGAACTGCTCAGACAAGGCAGTACTATTCCGATTCCCTTTCACAAAGACGCCGCCGGAGCCTCGATCGCTCGGGATCTGTGGGGCGGCATAGTGCCGCTACCGATGAACCCCCACTGCCAACAAAGGCCGCGTCTATTTCCAGGGTGTCGCCCACTGCCATAACCAATGAGTATTTCTACCATGATATAAGCAGGTCCGAGGGTGCTAACAGGGATTACAAATCGCGTTCCCTCGGAGACGATTGCGCCGGGAGTTTTGAATCCATATATGGGGCCTCCCTTAAGGGGAGAGGAGGAGCCCCGAAGCTGTCTCGGAGGTGGATCAAGGCTTGGAGTCTCTGGGGGCTCATCCGCCGGCGCGGAGGAAGCAGCAGTAGCACCGTAGACGCCAATATGGTGGAGAGGTCCTTCTCGGAGTCGTGGCCAGAGCTGAGGAGAGACCAAGGTAGAAAATTTGTCCGCAGTAGCAGCAGTGTGAGCTCAAGGAATTCAGTCGGGAACATTAACCGGTCTAAGGGTTTGGGCAGCATGAGGAGGAGCCGTTTGGTGATCAACGGGCATGGAGGCAGCACGAGGAAAGAGGAATTTGTGCTGGAGCGTAACCGGAGTTCAAGGTACTCACCTAGCCATGTCGACAATGGACTGCTCAGGTTCTACTTGATGCCATTGGCTGGCAGCAGGCGAAACAAGGGACCGGGGAAGGGCTGGCACAAGAATCAGCATGAATCAGGTTCTTCTGTTGTAAACATGATATAACATTCATGTTGTGCCTTTAAGTTGGCTGCCTAATTGTACCAATCTGCAATCAGCTATATAGTTCTAACCACATTCTGCGTTGATGAGCATTCATACCTATGATCTGATACTTCGGGGCCGGATCACATTCACGTAATGAAAGGAGGTGAGTTCTAACCAAAATGTGACCTTGATTTTGTCATTGTCATGTACTTGACATCCGACATCCAGAGGAATTCCTTGTATAACTTTCTGTTCCAGTTATCATAAGGTAGAATTTTCTGTTGGACGCTTCATGCCGGTGTTTGATATATTCTGGTTCCAGAACAAGTAAACAGTAGCAATTTAGAATCAGGCTTTTTTGTTCAGTTGGATGTAAAACGTAAGAAGTCAAAGAAAATAGTCATATATTAGGTTGTGAAAATACTAGATTGTTTTGCCTTCAATTTTATGTGGTTTGACCAGATTAAAAATGACTGATATAAGAAGCAATATGTACGTCTCTTTTCTAATGTGACAATAGTCAACTATATGAACTGTGCAGGTAAATGAATGGATGGGAATTAATTTTTGTTTTATTTGTAAAGAAACATTTCCTTCTTTTCTCCTTTTCATGTGTACATAGTTTTTGTTCATGGATATCTGATACCATCCACTTCTAGCAGAATATAAAGGCAGGAAGGCAAGGATTGCTGGGTTGGGATTGGCCCATAGATCTCCACAGCTAATCTCGATCTGTATTGGGAATTTGAAAAGATAAAATGTTGGTAAAAACTGGGAAAAATCAGTAAAAATGTATCTGTCAGCCAGATAAGCAAAAAACAGATCCTGAATCAGGGTGAAATCGGCCTATCTAGACTGATCTTGCAGTGTTTAGCCCAACCCGGTAGAAGCTTCTTCCTAAATCAGGCTCTCTCCGAGGAATTTCTTGATTGAGATCAGGTCCTCAATTGGATAAGGCCATTCCCGATCCAGACTGGGACAGTCTGGGACCAGATCAGCCTCGGGTAGTAATCTGGTATAATAACCAGCCGATTAGGGCAGCTAGGCTAACAAGGAAGTTGGATAGGGAGTCAGCAAGCAAAACAGCAGAAGGATTTCCTCTTCCTAATCAGAAACAGGTCAGCTGATTGGACAGAAGGAAATATGATCCTTGATGGTATGGAATGCTTTTTTTCACGTTCAGCTTCTCCACAAGGATTCTAGGATCAGAACCACCTCTGGATCAGCCAATGTAGATTTCTTTTCGGATAGACTGGTCCAGGCATGGATCTCACTAAAATTGATAGGATTGCTGGCTACTTCTGAAGAATTCTGATGCATTCGTATGTATTATTTTGGTTGATAATTGATTTTCACACTGTATTTCATTATGTGCCATCGTGGTTTGTGTTTTTTTTTTCCATCTCAGAAAGTGGCATGAATCATTATGAAGACACCGTGTACTGCTGATGGATATAGGATAAATTTGTTAGAAACTGGGAAGCTTAAATCTCATCTATGTCACTGTTTTTTGACTACTGATACATGTTTGCATCCTTTGGGACATTCTAGAAGATTGAGCTTACCTAAAATTGACATACACTACTTATCTTTTGGTCATGACCTTTTGCCCTGTGAAGATGGATTTACTCTGTTTAAGGATTCATTGCCCTGTGAAGATGGATTACATAAACAGTCAATATGGCACCTTTTGTCGACATTCATGTGAAAATTCTGTAACTCAATGCACAAAGTTTATGAATTAGATCACATGCGAGTTTTTTAACTTTTATGATCAGACAAAATTGAGGATTACCTTGCAACTCTTGTATCTTTCTATTTTTTTAGGATTATACCATTTCAGCTGTTACTTTGTTGATCCTGCGAATCTTTAAAATTTCCAGGACTGAGTTCTATCATGATCCCCCCGATCCTCTGTATGGCATTATTTTTAGAATTGAAGTTAAAATGGTTTAGCAGGCAGGCCGCAGGCGATGGCGAATGACGGAGGAGTTGCCTGATTTTTATCCAATTGGAAACGGAATCAACTGATTCCGATTTCGATAACTTATCGGAATATCCAATTTATCGGAATATCCCATTTTTATTCCTGTAGTTTGTATGATGCAAAAATAAGTTTGAACCCGTCAACTTTTATCGGAATAGAATCAAAGTTTAAGAATATAGGCGTTTACGTCCCTACCTTGAACAGAGAAAACAAAAAAAAATAAATCGAGGAGAGTGGTTCTGGTGGAGACCCATGGGTGGTGGTTTCTAGGCAGAAGCTGCAGCTCCGACGGGGGTGCCGGCCTTGAGCGCGGAGGAACCGAAGACGGTCTCTTCGAAGCGGATGATCTCGTTCCTGGAGCCGTAGGCCACCTCCGTCCTCTCGTCCAGGGAGGTGATCACCTTGTCGAGCACCGACTGCTTGCCGTCGCTGCTGCAGCCGCCTGCCTTCTCTATCAGCAGCCCGAGTGGAGCCACCTCGAAGAGCAGCCTCAGCTTCGCCTTGGAGGACGGGGACGACACGTTGGTGAAGATGCCCTTCTCCTTCACTATGATCTGGTTCACGTCCGGCACCATCCCTCCCGTGTACCGCAACGTGTATTTCTCTCTTACGTAGTAGTCGATCAACTGGGCAACCGTCCCCATTACAGGGAAGAGAAAATCCTCTCGATCGTCATCACCAAATACAGGGGATCAGAGAAATTAGGGAAGAGGAGTCGGTCAATTTCCGGACCTTGGAATAGTTGGGGTTGTCGACGGTGGCCCTGAGATTTCCGGGCGAAAACATTTTGCCCTCGCCGATCGTTGTGGTGTCCTTGACATGCTGCCATTTGCCGTCGTCCAGGAGCAGGAACTCGTGCGTGCCGGGGCAGTCCTTCAGCGCGATGATGTAGGTCGTCCGGGGCCCGTAGATGCCCATGGCGGCGGCCGCCTGGTCCCTCCCGGTGATGCCCGTCAGCTCGCTGCCCGGCCAGACGCCGAAGATGGTGCCGACGGTGAAGTTGGTGTCCACGATGCTGGAGCCATCCAAGGGATCGAACGCCACGCTGAACCCACCTGCGCATATATATCCCGCAGAAGGTTCGTAAATCGTAATGTGTGTGTTGTGTGTCTCTATGTATTTAACATGTATATATGTACATAGCTTATAACATATTGGAAGGTGCAGATGGTGTGTTCTTCTGACCTTTTCCCGGGCCTTCCATGTCCTGTAACTCGGGAACCTCCTCGGAGCAAGCGTAGTTGCAGAAGTGGGAGTAGCGCAGGGCCTGCGCATGTGTAGAAGATGATCAGAGTGTGTGTGAAGGATAGGGATAAATAATAATAGCTAGGGAGGGATGGGGGCACGATCGAGATGACGCCGAGAGCTTGCCGGGCAGCAGCTGGCCCGGCCGTGTACCTCGAAGAGGAGCTTGTTGGCCAGCAGATCTACGGCGAGCTGCTCGTCGCCGAAGGAGTTGACGCACGCGGTCCCCCCGCAGGACGCCGTCCTCACCTTGAACGAGATGGTCCTCAGCGCCTCTCCCATGCAAACCAGCAGCCTGATCAGGCCCTTGTCGGGCGTCGCCTTCGTCAAGAACTCCTCCTACGTGCGGTAATCGACTGATTTATATATATGCAGCTCAATTGAAACCGTCGGTACTAGCTAGTAATTCACCCGCCACCCTGTGCACGTATATAACCGGAATGGAGGCAAACTTAAAATTACCAGGCTGTCGCCGAGTTCGCACTTGGTGACCGGCGACGAAGACGAAGAGGCTGCGCCCTTCGCGGACCTCGGCGAAAGCCTGCTAGATATCCTCAGCGACTCCCCGAACAGCGAGCTCGCCCCGACGGACTGCAGGGGGGTAAGAGGCCAAGTCAAGTGATCGAGAACCAAAGTCAGGATCTCTGCACGTGCGGGAAGAGCGAGAAAGAAAGAAAGAAAGGGTCTGCACTCACGACGACGGAGCCGCCGCTGGAGCGAAGCAAGGGGAGAGCTCGGGCGGGAACCGCGGATGAGGAGATGCCCCGCGGCAGCAAGCTCTGCGCGTAGCTCGTTGCCATGCCCGCCTCCGCCGCCACGACCGGTCGATGGCTGCTCTCAGCCCCTGGGCGAGGGGAGGGGAGAGGGGGTGGTGGTGGTGGTGGCTGTCCCGACTGGTGGTTCCCTTCGCCCCCGCTTGGCGGTACGTGGCTTCATGACGGGGGTTGCCGAGACTCGGCGTGCGGTGTGGACCCGTCGGTGAGGATAAGCACTCTCCACGGGATGCCACGTGGAGGCCTCGCGGATAGCGCCCTCCACCTCCGCCGCTCATTCCCTTGCTCGTTGGTAAATGGGCCGAATGAGTGTCGGGTTGGCCCGCAGGCGCTGCCGACGGCGGCCGTCGCTTTTCCTTTCCGCCCGGTTTATGGGCCGTGTGGATCACAGTCGGATCAATCCGAAGAAGATGTTTTCATGTCTATCCTATCGTAGATGGGATGTCTATCCCCTGCAAAAGAGTTTACATCTGAAAATTATAAAACTAATCTTTACCGCTTCCATTTAAGAGGTTTTTTATTAAGGTACAAGAGGAATGTCTGGGACCCTCCCACAAAAGCCCCCCCGAGTTGATTAGGTCGAGCCCGCTACTTCTACCGAACCCGCCTGACGGCTATAGATAGATACTGGGGGTTAATTGTAAAAAAAAAACAAAACAATACCTGATCAACCATCTCGGTATTTATTATTCCAAATTCCGTTTACACCCTCATCGAACTGATGTTCAGAATGTGGGAAACCGTCGAAAAGGCAAATTCAGCGATGCGTTCCCACCTGTAGTCGGCCCTCATACAACGATGAGAAAAGAAATGTTACTTGAAAAGAGATCACCTATGTAGCTGATTAAAATCCTGAACGTTGTTTGATGCGTAAGATCGGCCATGAGTTTGTCCACTGCTCGCTTGCGGACTGCAATACTCCGTTGGACATACGCTTAGTGGCAATGCAATGCATGCGGTTAATCAACGGTCTAACAGTAGCCAAACGTACACGTACGATGACGAGTATGTTGCGACGGGACAGAGCTCTTCCGCATGTATAAATCTTGTCAAGGTGTCTAATCTACGAAGGGTTTTAACACCGTACGATTAACAGCAAAAGTCTGCATTTATCATTTCACAGCAATCTGCTGCCGAGTGGATTCTACGTAACGCGAAAACGACTCCTTGTAGAAACAACACTAAGCTGCATTGTCTCATATTTGCATTGCTCTGGACAACCCTCAGACGCCTTCCAAGTCTACAAAGAAATGGAGCACAGACGTACACGAGCATATGATTACAACTGCTTATTTATGAACAAACCTTGAACACTCTAGATTCCACATTAATCCATCAGCACAGCCGACTAATGTACATGTAAATTGTAAAAGGTTATTAAGATACTACGAGTCTACGACAACTGTTTAACAAGTTGCCTAATAACGTTTTCCATGTGTAGGGCCAATGAATACATCATCAAGGGCAGGGCTGAACATTGGAAAAAGTGATATTCCGCCAATCAAACATAAGAATTTAGTTTGCCCTCGGTACACATAACTACGTACATTAGCTGCAGGGGCGAGAGAAAGAGAACTAACATTTTGCCCCATCTCTAATCCTTCTATTCTGGGTACAGTAAACATTACAAGAACCTCTAGAGTCTAGACCACAAGGATTCGTCTCTTACTGCAGAACCACCAACCACCAAAAAAGGCATAAAAGTTGGGATGTGCCCGGAGAATGATCAAGAGAAGTGATTTCCCAAAAGGACAGCAGCGTCGAGTAGCAAACAGGATGATTCTCTACCTCTAGATTCGTTTAGCCTTTGAACGGCTTTATAGGATCATAGATCTGTGTTTCTTGAAAAAGATGGCAAAGGTGCATCTTGGGGGCGAAGGATGACTAGCATACCAAACATACCAAGCATTGGAAGGACCAACAGCCACTTCAGGAGTTTGTAGTAATGCATGTGAAAGGTGAGAGAGAACTCATCTGAGAAGAAGAGCCCATTTTTATCAACCATCTCCACGATCACCGTTCCTGTCGTCCTGACTGGCACAGTTGGCATCTTTAAACGCTGCTTTCCTGGATGACTAAATATTTGATTATTCGCAATACGTCTTTCCCCTTGATAATTCCCAGGAACCAGAAGAGTCGTCTATTCACGACAGGTGTCAAAGAACATGTAAGATTCGTCAGCATTTTATATGATACATTTTTGGACAGATAGAACATGCAGCTGTTGTATGAAAAGAACTCTTACTGTGACATTGTACGGCCCTTGATGTCCTGATGGAACCCTATAATTGTCGATTATCTCCATCTCCACCCAAAAGTTTCTTCCTTCCTCATCACGGTAAGACCTTGAGGAATGGGAGATGTAAATCCCTTCACGGTTGTAACGAGTTGCAGCATTGTTCCTTCCCCGATTTGAAGATCTCCAAGCCTGGTAAACAATCAAGTGAATGTTACACACATTCTTCAAAATTTTTAAAACAAGTATTCGACTTTGGATAGTTAGCTACGTACGACCAAGAATAATGCCATGACCGTTTAACTCCTCTCGTCTTAAAGATATTAAATAAATAAAACTTCCTCATCATTACCCCATTTCTTAATACATAACTGTCATTACTGACAAATTTTATCAAAGCAGATTTCTCAATGAATCACCATAGTGCACTTCTTGGGAAGCTAAAGGCATTATAGATGTGATCTTTATTAGAACAAATTACCAGATCTTAAACCAGAGTTTTAGTTATTTCAATTTTTGAGGTATACGCCTTTTACAAAATAGCTGCATAGAATAGTAATTTTTGATATTCCAGACAAGGAATGCCAACTAAAATCTCTGACCTCACCTTTAGTCAGCCAGCTGAGATCTCTCACATGATCGATCTGCGGAAGTCGCCCTGGACCTGGAGGGGTGGAGACAGCCACTGCACAGACCCAGGCCACTCTGTGCAAGCACTGCCTCTTCCCCCATCCAACTGGGCAGGAAGATGCCCTCTAGTCCAGCAGAACAATTGGTGAACTGGAAGAGGTGGAACTGCAATCTCTTTTCCATGTCTCTGCTGGTGGTGGGTTTGAGAATCTGGACCATCAACACCCATCATCCTTGGCCATCAAGGCAGGGAAGACTGTCTTTTCCTGGCATGCCCTTTGCAGTAGCTCTGGTGCTACTCTCTATTGGGTCCCTCATTTCTCAGCAGCCCACTGAGACTGAGAATCTAGAAGATTAGAGAGAACACCAGCAACTATCGGGTTCTAATTTTTCTTCACATTAAATAAGGTTGGCTACACCATGGAATGTAATCTACCATGGATTCTCAGTCTCAGTGGACTGTTGAGAACCGAGTGGCACCAGAGCTGACACAGAGACCCTGATGGTCTTATAACTGTACAAAAGACTTTCCCTTTCAACTTTAGTGGAATCTTAACGTTGCATAAGACCTATGAAGCTAATCTCCATTTGAACCATCATGCTATAATTCCATGGTTAAGTCTTAGTTGTATTCTCCACTTTCTAATAAACCAAGTATCAAAACAAACCCCTCATCATTTCTCCTCCGACTCGAATTAAATTTACAATGCTTATATTCTTAATTCCATTTATCTTGAAGCACCTTAAGATTTTAGGTGTTTCTTTCCACTTATCTTGAAGCACCTTAAGATTTTAGGTGTTTCTTTGAAGTTCGAACTTCCTATTAACCCATTTGTGTCTCGACTATCAAAAAAATATCATCCACAACACTGTGCACCTTGGTATGTGAAGAAAAAATATGTGTGCAAATTATAGAACGAATATTGCTGATTTATGGATCATGTACAAGATGGTAACCAGAGTCTCCATTCTATTATTTTTCTCATTCTTCCGAAAAAAATAGCACTCAATAATAATCCTCTCTTATTAATATGCTACCTTCAAGGGATGATGCCGAGAAGACGTTGAAAAGCAGAACACATTGCCATTCATGGTTGAGACAATGAGATCAAGGTCATCTCCACCATCAATATTATCTGCTAACACCATGCTATATCTGGGGAAACAGAAATAATCATCAGCTTTTTCATTTCTTGTATGGTAAATGAGCGTAAGACATGAATGTAGGTGGAGAGCTCACGAGGTCTCGCCAATATCAACAACATCTGCACAAGCTGTCTTTCCATCAATCAGGTATAAATAACCATCAAAGGATGTAGTAACAAGAGTTAAACCCTGCTGCTTATCCTTTTGGTTACTTAAATCAAGCAAAAGAACTTGGCTCATGACCCTTCCATGAGTGCGATATGGGAATGGACGAACAAATGATCCATCCTTCCCACTAAGAACATATATCTTTCCTGATATTGTTGGAATTACAATGTCGGTATGACCATCACCATCAATGTCACCAACCGTTGGACCCTGAAAACCATATAACCTTGTCAAATAGGAAGACATAAGATCACTGTATGTTAGCTGCTCATAAATGAAAATCAAAGTGTGCAAATGGATGGTAAGCAAGCACCAATCATTTACCTGTGGAATAAGACTCTTAAGATGTACTTCCCAAAGCTCATCTCCCTTGGCACTCCAAGCGGCCACATTTCCATGCGCATCAGCAGTCACTATTTCGATCTTACCATCATCATTAATATCTGCTGCTATAACTGGTGCCTGAATCTCGGCCATCTCAAGAGGAAACCTTCTCCTTATGTTACCTAGGTGGAAACAGGGTAATATTTATTGAAGAACGGAATAAGATGGACTTTAATTCAAGAAGCATTAAATCCAATTTTATTTGAGATCAACAACAAAGATTCTTTTCCTCTATTGGACCTCTTTGGGCTTTTCTCCAAATATTAAAACCATCCAAATGATGTTAATATTATCCTTCTCAAAGTCAATCTAGATTAACCTCTTCTCTTCCCTTCCACTAGACTAATTTTCTGTATTTTTACTAACCAAGCCTCAATAGATATACCTGGTACATGCACATCATCTCTCTCCCATCCCTCAAAATGTCGTCAGTTGATATTACTCTCATATTTTCTTAAGCACACTTATTCATAAATCCATCAAATCTAATAGTTCAGTTACCACTTTAACATTCTCATCTTGACAAGTATATTGCTCCTTCGTTGTCCAACAACCATAAAGTAGTAATAGTTAAGACATAGTTTTCTTTCTGCGTTTGCACATAACCCACTGACCTTGTCTTACTGAAATCTGGTTGATGGTTATAAATTTCATCAAGAAAACAAGTCCGATTACTGTATAAAACAAAGGAGTAGAAACAATAAAAGCTCCCCACCATGACTGTACTGAAGCACATTGCCGCGGCTGTTGCCTCACCACACAATGCATTGGGTGATCGATCCTGGCTCAGAATTGACTGGATATGATGGTGCCAACTCCATTCCAGATAGGCAACCCTAAAAGCCATGCAATTCACCTTCAAACTAGCAACAGTCAGTTGAATGAACCAGCCTGGCCCAGACCAGCTGATAGGGGTGCAAATGGATTCCAATGTTCCAATTTGATTCTGATAAAATTTAACAGATTCGGAGCATTTTTTGTGTCCTATAAGCTATCAAAATCAAATATTCCGATAGCTTGTCGGAACAAGAATCGGAAACAGTCTATGCTGTATTTGTTTACCAGATTTCAATAAAATATACAAGTAAAAACTAATATCATAATAATAAAATATATTATTAAAATTATTATATATAAGTGCTTTAAAAGTAAAAATTAAAAATTTAAACATATTATATAAAAAACTAATAGTTAAATAAGATTTATTTGCTGTTTTTAAATAAATTTAATATATGTTATCAGAAATTATCAGATTATTCCAATTTTGATAACGGAATCTGCTCTAATTTAACTGGAAATGGAATCAGAATCGCTTAGCCGATTTATCGGAATCAGAATCATGTAATACCACCACCGACTAAGATTCCTTTGCAGCCCTACCAGCTGAAGCGAGCAACACAGTTCCTCCAATCCAATATAAATGCTCATCAACCTGTCTCCCTTCCCCATAAACCACTGTCCAGCTTACATGGCTAGAAATTTAGAGTTACGGCAACATGGGTGTTAACTTTTCTGGTTGATTAGGTCACCGTCCAGAACTGTGGAGCTATATGAAATGGTCTCAGCAAACCCACTCGACCCTGTCCCATATGATAGCCACAAGATAATTTCTCAAAAAAAAATCTCCTTCAAGATGGAAAAGCCAGAAAGGGAATGGTAAAGAAGCTCAAAATTTATCTCCAAGCAAGTTTATGAAGCAAACAGGAAAGCTCAAACAAGAGAACTGGAAAGGAATCATATGGGAGAAACAAAAAGGACAGTTTACCACGATGATCCAAGACGTAACAAAGGCCATAAGAAGTACCAACTAAAATGTCTAAATTTCCATCACCATCTAAATCAACAACAGTAGGAGAAGAGTATATATATCCTCGAAAAGCTCCACTATCAATACTCAAATCTAGCTCTCTTGTCCACTTCACTTGTCTTGTATCAAGATTGAAAACCACAATGGAGCCAGCAACATACTTCTCAATGTTTATGCCACCCAATTCTGCCGAGTGTTCAGGTTTGTCATAGTACCTGTAAATTTGCCACCAGTCAATCTTTTGATACCACTTTAAGAGCTGAGGCTCAAACATTATAATCACGTGAAAAAAAGACATTATGACATAACCAGTAGAGTAAATATTTCTCCAACAAACGTGAAAGGTGAGTGACAGAGTACTCATTAAACAAGGATGAAAAAGGTACCACAAGCTGATCATTAGAGCTTTATGCATGATGCATGCACTGTGAAGGAATACTTAATTGATAATTAAGATAAGCATCTAAATAGCCCCCAAGATGGATCTGAATAGGTTCCTTTCTTTTCTGAAAGCCAAACAGGTTAGGCTTATGGACAAACATCTTCGGGAAGATTACCTAAATACGTCACAATTCATATATCAGCTATTCTGTTGATACCTCTCCACACAGGAACCACCAATTTACAAATTTAGGAAAGAAAAGGTACATAAAAAACAGGAAAACACAAAGCAAGAAAAAACTTCGTCCAGGAGACAGAAGGTGCACTGAAGCATAAACTAAGATAACCTTATTACAAGGCCTCCAAAAAGAACAGTTAACAAGAAAAAGGCAACTACATTTTAACTGCTACATCAAAATTCAAAAGGAGGAAAATCTGCATCCAATGAAACCTGCAAATGGATTATATGCTGTCTAAAATTTCCTTGTATTTATGAGCAGCCAGCACCCCATAATAAGACTTGCAAGATCTAATCTAAATTCTCTTGTTCCTAATTCAATACATTAAATCTCACTGTTTCAGTAAAAAAAGTAGAGAGCAATATTGACACTCCATCAAGGTCCTCATGGCTCTACAGACAGCTATGCATATGATACTAATGATGCCACAAGCATGGAATGCGATCTCCCGAGAATCTCTCGAGATCTCCCGAGAATCTCTTTTCTTCTGTGCGTCCGAGAAACGAGATCGCTGAAACGAGAATATCTTTGTAGTACCTGTGATACCTTGATCTTCTCCGCCTATTATTATCCCCAACTTGTTAAATGATCTTGTTAAGTTTCCTTCTTTTATTGTCAATTTTATTATGTATCTATCCAAATATTCATCTAAACATTATTGTTTGATAAAATTTCATAGCTTAATATTTAAATGACTATATATGTACAATTGACCCAAAATGTTATCAATCTCCTATCCATATTGTTCAAGATGAAACTTTGGTCTGACATAAGATCTTTTGAATGTCTCATGCTAACAATAGTTCATTACCTCTGTATTACACTTTTAATTCTCTCACAACTTATTTTAATATTTAATGAGTTCTCTTATCCTTTTTAAAGAGATTATATAACATTCTACATTTAAACATGCACATAGATTGATATTTCCAAGATCTAATCCCTTGAGATTTTTTCAAGATCTTTTATCTTCAATCTTCGTGAGATAAAATATAGATGTGAGATGGCAATCATTGGGTAAAGTATATCCTGCATAAATGAAATTCGAGATCCGATCTCCCGAGATTTTTCCGAGAATCTCACGAGATCTCTTCTCTTTCACGCTTCCGAGACGAAGCCGAGATCCGAGACGACAATCCTTGGCCACAAGTCTACAAAATATGATCCTGAGGTTCTTCAAAAGTAGTACAAAAGCTGCAATCCTTATGATCCTTTTGAGTAGGAGTGTAGATGAGCCAACTCAAGTTGAGCAACTCACTCATTTATCTTTCAATCACACTCAAGCAGATCTAGAGTATTACTTAGTACTAGAATAGTTAGAGCTTGACTTGTTCAAATGACTGAGAATTTAAGCTCTTAATGACTATATCAAGGAACCTAATTAAACGAATACAAGTTGATCACACGTGCAAATCATATTAATTAATTAGCTAAAAAACTTTGATGTGTATCATGAAATGTCTAAATCTTAGTAGTCTGGTCAAATTATATTCTTTAAATTGTTTTAATAGCTTGTCTAAAAACGCAATATTGTTATAGTTAAATGATTTAATGCTAAATAAACTTGTTTTTAGATTCAAATAAGTAAAAATATATTTATTATATAATTCTATGTTATCAGATGTGGTTGAGACAACCGCCTAGACAATGAACTAGGGATGTGGACCCTCTCCACCCAGCTTGATTCAGCCTAGAACACCCAAATGATCACCACCAACTGCAGGTATTTCAAAAACCTTAAACGCCTCATAGGAGGCATGCAAGGTTCACCAAAGGTACAACAAGACCACTGGTGGCCATGGCCATGTGAAGCGTCAGAGGGCCTTCCCTGCCATAAGCACTTTTGGCAAGAGAGAATCAACCCATGACTGGTTTTGGGATCTGCAGTCTTAACCAGCATTGAACCCGTTAGGTGGGATCCGCCTAACTTATGTCGCAGATCCCATTCAACCAAACTGCCACCGGGAGATTTAGTGAATCATCGACCTGCTAAGGGCTGTTCATGAATCGGTTTGGTTTGGTTTATAACCAAAAAATTTCAAACCACACCAAACCAAATACCCAACTCCATGGGATTCCAGGTCGGCAACAAGTCATGCGACCTAGGCTGACCCGGTCAAATTTTCACCCGATCATGCGGGTTGGGACCCCAGGTCACCGATCCTTCATTGGACCCGGGGCCAGGTAGCGCGACCTGGAAACCCGGTCGGGACCCGGCCAACCGCTAGCTGCAGGTTCAAAGCCCCTTCCAAGGGCCTCCTCTTACCCCCATCCCTCCCTAACTCCCTCTCAACTCTCTTTCTCACTCTAAGATCACTCTCTCTCAAGAGTTAAAACAGTGCATTTTATCTCTTTAAAGTGGTTCTAGACAATTTGATTTTCAATTCATTTCAAGGTTTCTTAGAAATAAGTTTTTCATTTACTTGTTAAAGGATAATATAGGAGGGAACTTTCCAGTTAAAGTATCACCTCACTGAGATGAAAGACAATGTTGCACCCTACACACAAACTTCATTAGAGGCAATAGCTCCATTTCATAAGCATTTACAAGTATTGGAACAAGAAAATGGAGTTTCAGACAGACATAAAGGAGACCGTCAATGAAGAAATGTCCGAACCCGCAAGGTGTTCGGTCCACATTTACATGATGGGATAGGAGCGCCTGAAAATTTCTTGAAATGAAAGTTTCGATGATGGTACATTGTCATTAATATTTAAAAAATCATAACAATACCTTAACGAGATTAATATTTAATCATTGTTATTACAAATAAATGAATTGATACAGGTGATGAAAACAAGTCGAAGGTCATTTGTGGACAAGTATATGTATCGATATATTGGCCGATAAAAGGGCCAAAGTTCAGGAAGTGAGAACGGACATTGAAGTGAGAGAGGATCGAACAACCAAGAAGAAGATAAGGAGATCCACGACTCACATAAGATGACAACCCAACACTAGGTCATGTGGATCTAGTCATCATAAGCCCACCACAAAGACAAACTACCAACAATAAAAAAATTTGCAAATATGTAAGGAGAAGATCGGACAAACGACATCAAGATGGTCTTTCCATAGTAACATATCGGCGAACACTACAAAAGGGCAGTGTTACAAATCCATTATCGACACCATAACCAACATCGGTAGAGGAGTGTCTGGACCGACTCGAAAGAAATATATAAAACTTAACTTCCAATGAAGATGGAAGATATCAAACAATATGTCAAGTTATTTGAACGTATTTGAAAATAAAGAAAATGCACATTGATAACAAGCGACTAAACAAGATAGTTCCTTTAATTTTCAAACTTATTACCAACTTACCTTTTTAAACTTCTAAATTCAGAACTTATGCATGTCTTTCTTCTTAATAGACATAACTAGGAAACAATGATCAACTTCCTACCATATTGTCAAGTCGGGACTGTCTTTTGAAAGTTCATGGATGCATCCGAATAAGTAACGAACACAAACTATCTCTTTAAATTAATCGATGGTGTTGTCGAAGAGATAGGAGATGATTGAGTTGTCCAAATAATAATGGACAACACAGCTGCGTATAAAGCAATTAGACATATGTTGATGATCAAGAAACCACATTTATATTGGGCACCATACTCCGCTCATTTGTTAGATTTGATGCCAAAGGATACAGGCAAACAACCATTTTTATGTAAGTTCCTTGTGGGCACCGACAATTTCCAAGTGAAAAAAAGCAACCAATTTTTTCAAACCTGCTACAGGTCCGAGAGACAGGAAGTCAGGAAGCTCAAGGATCTGAATAGCCCAATTTCAGGTCCATTTTTATGGTCCATTACAGCCCATTTACAGGCCCACTCCAAACCCCTCTCAAGGCCTATTTTCGACCAATGCCAAAAAGAATTTTCAGAGTTGTTTCAGGGTTTATTCAGGGCCTATGTTAGGCCCACTACGGGGCATCCTTATGGCCCAAGTAGAGGCCACTTTTAGCTTGTCTAAATCACCTGTTTTGGGCCTCAAACAGGTCAATATCTGAGGACCAATCAAGGCCACCTGGCTGCCTCTGCAGAGCCAAGGAGACAGAGGAAGGGTGTTGGTGTGCAACCCAAGAAGAGGGGAAGGGAGATAAAAAGAAAAGAAAAAAAAGTATTTCCCTTTAACTCCATTCAAATCCTTTTCTTGTAAAGGTCAAAAGACCGAATTTCTGTTATAAGCAGTTGAAATTACAAGGTAAGAAAAGAACACTGCATGATCAGCAAAGAAGGGAAAAGGAAAAGAACCTTGCCAAACACTTGTCTACCGAGATGGTAGGAAAGTGCCAGCACTACAAGAAAAAGATCCAAGAGATGAGAAATGTTCTCAAGACTCCTTCATGGAGCTCCCAATGAGAGCTAGAAACCAATCCTTGTCAAAAATGGTCAACATATGAAGAATGACCTTCGGGTGCTCAAAACAATCCTCAAAAATTCAATTGTTCCTTGTACACAATATAGACCACAACATTGCCTGTAAAATAATGTTCCATAGCGTCGCGTCAAACAACCAAAGATTCAACTTCAGCCAGACTTGAAGAAAGAAGATAGCATCCAGAGGTTCCAACCATGCAATGTGTCAACAGTTGAAGACAGTCTGCCATAAGAAATTAATGATCAAACTTGACAAACAAAGAGGTTCCAACCATGCAATGTGTCAACACTTGAAGACAGTCTGCCATAAGAAATTAATGATCAAACTTGACAAACAAATGATCCACACTTTCTTCCCCGCTGCCGCAAAACACACAACTTGTGAAATTAACTAAAAAAGTTCTAATTGATTTCAAATCATCTCTCATTCATTTCAACAAAATTTTAATGAGATTCTCTCCCATTCCAGCTAAAGATTCAATCAAATCTCCTTGATTTCCTTTCCTCCTTAAAAGCCAAATCAAATCCTATATCTAAGATATTATCCACACCACAACCTCCTTGCCAAGTTTGGACCAAATCTGGTGGAGAGAATTTAGGAGATAATGAGTGGGAAAATGTTTCAAAAAAATCACATGATTGGAAATTTTCCCCTGAAAATTAAAGAATTGTAGTATTGTCAATCTTCCTTGAACGAAAATTAACCGAAAAATTAAAAAAAATACTTTTAAAATCTTAAATTTTCAATTTTTATTTCAGGAAAAATATGAAAATTAAGGGTATTTCTCAATAAAAGCTCCCAAAAATCAATGCTTAGTGGTAAAATAATCAATTATGACTAAAAATATGAATACAATAAAGAATTGTTAATTCCAGAGGGATCTCAAAGGCCTAAAGCAGTAAATGTGTACATGGTTCCGAAAGGAAGATAAATATGGCATATAAGTAAAGATAAAAGTACTGGACATGTTGAACAGGTGAAGACAGATAGTTCCCTGTTCACATCACACTAAAGAACAACTGCTGCTCAGACAGAGAGTTTTGATGGAGGAATACCACAACTTGGTGTCAAGAGAGAAGTGATCAAACAGAACAAACTTATTATGAAATGAATATGGCACCTTCTGATATAGGACAAACATATTTTTCTCTAATTTTATAAAGACAACAACAAAAGGTTGAATCATAAAAAAATCATAATAGTAAATCATTCCCTAGTTCACATGGTGTGTGGAATCATCATGACAGAAGAGAAAAAACTGTAACTCAGTTACTGTGGACTAGGACCCAGTAAAGCAAAACAAGAAAACATCAACTTCGGCAGTATGACAGAAGTAATATGACACCATGACTTGTTGCTTACTCCCGGTCAAAAAAGTAGGAAACAGCAACAATCATCTCAAAGATGCCATCGTTGTCAATATCTGCTATTACCTGGTCATAAAAAAGAGACCATCAGTACACAAGCAGCTGGATGCATGCGTAAACATTCATTAAGGAAGCATGAATATAAATGTGTTCCAAATGTGCTCACTGGTGTGCACAAGATATGTGAATCAACATCCACATAGTCTTCCATCTTTTCATGTGTCCCTTCCGCCCAACCCTCGTCTCTCCACATTGACTCGTCTACATAGTCATCATAGTCATAATTGTATTCATCAGCCAACTCATTTCCATCACGGAATAGATCAAAAGATGCATCAGCATCAGCTTCAAGGGATTCATTGTTCTCTACCGTTGCTGTCATTGTAGGATCTTTACCAAGTGTATCTTCAGATTCAGAGTTAGCACCTTCTCCTTTTCTATTGACATCTTCAAGGAGTCTCCTTTGAGATTGTGTTGAATTATGCCCATCAACACTTGGCACTGTCTCACTCTGATTATTTGCAGTACCCAAGTTAGTAGGCAGCTCAATAGTTTCTCCTGGTTTGACAGGACTCACATTTCCTTCCTTTTCTGTGCTGGACCCATTCATTCTGGAGGCAATGTGCATTCCATTTGAGAATGTAGCATTAACTCCAAGTCGACTCCCATTCATCTCTGAGAACAGTTAACAAACAAATGAACAGAACAAACCATATTTTCTTTCACAAATTTCATTACAAAACCAATAAACTTTAGTCCAACTGAGGAAAAAAGGAATGAACTTGAGATGCATTTTTCTAATAATCTGTAAGCTACAAGGCTGATAAAGTAAGCCATTCTATAAAAACTGACTGCAAGAGAGCATAATCAAAAAGAAAAGAAAATAGGGTAAATGAAGGTTCATGAACAATTCGAAGAACAATACCAGTTTGTAAATATAATAAATAGAAATAAAAATGAAGCCAATCAATGCAAGAATAATGGTTTGCCGGAAATGATAAGATCATCATATACTCAATTTATATTTTTCACATCATTTTCCTACAAACATATAAATTGGCAAAGCAAGTGTCACGGTTATGTCTTCACAACCATAAAAAAAAATTGAACACATTGTGAAAGACACACCTACATGAAAGCAGTTAAAAAATGATTCCCAATCCCTTCAAGAGTTCACCATGATCCGTCCAAAATTAAGCCTTCAACTTGCCAAAGAACATTAATGCTCGTTGGCTAATGCTTAAAACGTGATTCCCAATCCCTTCATGAGTTCGCCATGATCCAACCACAATTAAGCCTTCAACTTGCCAAAGAACATTAGTGCTCGTTGGCTAATGCACATATGAACTACATGGTGTAACAATTTCTCAGACAATGATAACAATACAGAGAACTCTATCACTAAATCTGGTTCTAAAATCAAAATAACAAAATGTGAAATAATATCAGTAACTTAGAACAACACTTTAGACCCAGGTCCATCTTGCCTACAACTAGCTTGAGCTATTTAACTTGAAAGAAAAAAATTACTATGTTTATGCGAAGAACAAGCATGAAATCAAAACAAGGTTCAAGCCTCGACTTTTGAGACCAAAATATGATTCTAAACATTCAACTTACAAATTTAACTTCAATTTTTTCTCAAAGGTAGAAATAGGATTGCCATAAGTTAAATGCAAAAAGGAAACCACTAAGATGGCAGAGCTGAGAGCACCAAATAAGTGGTCTGAAAAAAAACCTTTGTAAGATAAAAATAAAGCAAACAGCCTCCTCCAGGCAGGCAGTTTTAGCACCAACAAGGCTATTAACACCTGAAGCAACTTGGAATAGTTCCGATTTAAAAGTTGCAGAAAACTTTTCCCAGAATGTAGGAATTGTTTGTTCATTCAAAATGTGGGAAGGCAGTTGTCCCTCATGGCTCATGAAATCATGTATAGGGCCAAAGGCATATATATGCATACGGTATAAAAACATGTTGTCCTTAGATTGGATGCAAACAAATGAAATGTTAGTAAACATTCAGCCAGAGAGAAGTTAGAAATGTTTGCTTACGGGGTAAATTTACATCCAAATCCCCAAGGACAAGTGATGAATCATGGATGTCAGGATGAGATCGATCAACAGGGTCTGGATGCAAACCAACATACCAATCTTTACGAACTTTCCTCCGAGGGACTTCTAACTTGTCATTCATCATATATCCTGAGACCCTGTGACAAGAAAATAATTTTCTCTTAGTATTTCTCTCGAGGAGATTGAGATGACCTAAATATAGACCTTATTTCTGCAATTGAACCAAGAAAAAAAACTACAGGTGGATTACTTCAGTTAAGAGTTCACAAAGCAAAATAGTTGCTTGTCTTCGCTTACCTGAAAAAATTGACAACACCATTGTAGGTTGCCAAAGCTATCTCTCTCGTGCCATCCTTGTCAATATCAAACAGAAGAGGGCTGGAATGTACAGTTGACTGATGGAAAGCAGGCCAGCCTGAGTGACACAAGAATCATAGTGCGTAAAAAAGAGTGTTCACTATGCATGGCATCAGTTACCATCACATGATATAGCTAGTGTGGACGGCATAAAGATGTTGTGACATAAGCAACAACCAATATTCTTGAACACTAACAAACCATTAGCTTTTTTTGTAAATTGCAATCTATACTCAACTGTGTGAACCTCTTTTTTCTGCGTCTGTTCTTTAGAAAGAAAGACATCTCCGGACTTTTCTAGGAAAATATGTGGTATCCTAAAAATATTAAGTAGTCCGGTGATAGTTTTAAAAATATTAGAACCGAGGTTCGGGTTCTTTGAAAATTTCATTTTTTGACCCTTCTCCGCCGGATGGTGCGAGTATCCGGCGTTAACTTACATCGAGCAACGGCTCGAACGCCTTTGATTAACCGTCGCGGCAACCTGTTTTCGGAGACATGCACATCCACAACATAAAATAAAGAACTCAAAAGGGCAGCGGCCTTTTGGGTCCGATCAGATGCAAACCGTTTTGTTCGGGTTTGATTTTATTTGTTTGTTGGTTGATTTTTGGGTCGACTTGAAAGTCGGTTTTGAGTTTTGAAGTTTGAATTAATTTGTTTGATTGATTTGGTTTTGTTGTTTTGGTTTAGTTTTGATTTGTTTGATTTTGGACTTGACTGGGATTTCACCGAGCCACAAAGGGGCTGGGGTGAATGGATTATGGTGGGCCGAAATGGGCCTGCACAGAGGGCTGATTTGGAACCGGTCCTAGGACCTGAACGTCGGCTGAGCAAGGGCAGCTTCGGACCTGCTTAAGGGGTCTGTTCAGATGACTTTGAATAGACCGGTCGGGGATCTGTTTGAGATGTCCTTGATGGGCTGAAACCGGGTCACAAGGGGACTGGTTTTAGGCTCTGGACATAGGCCTGCAGGTGGGCTGGAATATGGGCCTGACAGGGAGGCTGATCGCAGGTTGATTTGAACTGGACTTGGGCCAGATTTGGGCCTGACGTATAGGTTCAAGCTGGGCCTGAAAAAGGGGGCAGTAGGTGGACTGCAGATGACCTATGCAGGAGGCCGAACAGGGGGCTGTTCATGGGCCTGGATTGGGGTCTGCGCAGATGGTTTTAGGTGGGCAGCCATGGGCTTAGGCAGGGCTTGAAACAGGATTGTGATCGGGACCCATAGGCTGTTAGGAAATGTGGCAGTAAAATCCCATTTCAGACCCTACTTCGCTTTATTTTTGATTGTTTTAAAAGTTCTGCTCATTTGATTCTGGCGGTTTGCATCTGATCGGGCCCATTGGGCTGCCAATCGGTGCCCACTTTCATGTACCGAATTGACTTTGAATTTCATTTCATTGAAGTATGAATAAGGTACATCGGTGTACAATAAGTGGTGACCTTTCCCCAAATTTAGGTTCTTCACCACCTTAGAAAAATTTCGGCATTACAACGGCATACCGACAAGTTTCTAATTTGGTGAAGTTTACCCATCCAATAAGGCTAGTCAATGACTTAGCCAAAATTGGGGGAAGGATCATCGGCTACGGGAGCGTGCCCGCGCCGACGTCCGGGTCGTAAGCTACGGGATGCATGCCCGCGCCTCCGCCCAAGGTGGAGTTTCCCGCTAGGGGTGAAGTCCTTAATTTAAATGTAGCTTTCGCATTTCTGATTTTTTATTTGTTAATTTCTGAAGGCCACTTCGGGCCGGTCCATTCCTTCGGCGTTCAAAGCCGGGCTTCAATCTTTGCTTGAGTTTGGGAGGGCAGCTTCTATGAGGGAAAGCCAGACCCGTGAAAGGGCCGTTGAGGCTCTCTTCTCCTTTGATGTGTTGAGGGGAGAACCGGACCCGTGAAAGGGCAGTTGAGGTTCATCCCTCACTTTGCCGGTACATGCCACAAGGGGCTGCTGCCACTTCTTCTTCTGCTTCCTTTCTTTTTCTGCTGCAAGGGAGCTGAAAAATGGATCCTTTTGGAGGCCTGGCAGGGGTCTGTTTAGGGTGCCTGAATCGAGGCCAGGCAGGGGGCTAGACATGGGCTGTCTGGTGACCTTTCTTGGGTCTGTTTGGGTAAGCCACAAGGGGGCTGAAAGTTAGCCACGTGAAGACTGTCAGACTTGGGCAGAGTTTGGGGCTGTTCAAGGCCTGGGTAAGAACCAGAAAATGGGCCGATCATGGGCCAGCCTGGGGTCTGCTGGATGGGCTGCGGAGGGGTTTAGAACAGCAGGCCGAAAGAGGGCTTGAGCAGGTCCTGCAAGTGGGCCTGATTGGGCCGAGGTTGGCATGAAATGAAGCTCAGCCAGGGTTCTGTTTTTTTTTGGGCCGAAATTGACCTGCATGTAGGGCATTTCAAGGGGATTCTTCTTGAATCGGAATAGGGCCAGATTGGGTCTGATTGAGTGACCGAACAAGACCTGTTCTTGGGCCTGCAATGGAGACCGAACTGGGTCCTGCTAAGAGGCATTCAAGCAGACCCAAGAGAAAGGCCCACCTTGGACTGAAATGGGCTGGACCGGGCCTGCAAAGGGGCATCTGGCTGGTAATGGAATCTGATTTTTTTTTAGGCCTGGCAGAGGGGCTGTATATGGGCTAGCAATGGGCCTGTTATGGGCCTGAACATGGGTTGGGTAATGGGCCGGCTATAGGTCTGAACAGAGGTCAGATTATGGGCCGATCATAGGGAGTTTTCCCTGCTGTGGAAGGGTGTTCGGCTGGGTCAAATGGGCCTGCGGATAGGCCTGTTAAAGGGGCTGTATATGGGCCTGAGAGTGGGTCGGCCATGGGCTGAAACAGACCTGCGCAAGGGAGCTTTTAGGGGTCTGATCTAGGTCCGAACACAGGCTGTACAGGCTGACCTCTACAGGCATACGAGGGGCAGGAGATGGGCCTGGAATAAGCAGAAAAGAAGGCCCCTTGAAGGGGCTACATGGGCGCACCAATCAGTCCTCCTTACCCTTTTCTTCCCTTCTTCTTCTTCTCCCCTTTCTCCTGGCAGCAGGTATCAGCAGCGGGTGGCAGCAGCAGGTGCAGCAGCAGGTGCAGCAGGAGCAGGGCACAATCCAGCAGCCTCCCGGCGTCTTCAGCCTCTCCCCTCTGGCTGGTGCGCCCCCCTCTTCTTATAGAGGCTGGAGGGGGAGGTGAAGAGCCAGCAGGTGGCCTGTACGTAGGCCTCTTGGCCTCCCCCATGCAGTTACTCCATTTATTCCAATTTATTGACATGCTGTCCCTTGATCTCCCCTGGCCTCTTCGGTTTCCCCCCTCCATAAATTGACTAATGAATGGGCTGAGGTGGCAGGTGGCTGGCTTGGTGCGCACAGGGGTGCTGATGTGGCTGAGTTGGGCCTGTTTTCAATGGCCACGGCCCACTTCTTCCCTCTCTTATGGGCCTGTACGTAGGTGGGTTATAGGAGCTGGAAATCAGTTAATTAAATCATGTGAGATTGGGCCAGCTGGAATTTGTGCCAAAGGGCCCAATCTAGGACTTGTTTTGGGTCCTGATTTGACCCAATTGAGGGTCGATCCAGCCAGAAATTGACTTGAACCTATTCTTTTTTTTTTGTGCTGCCCCTCCTGTTTTTTTTTCTTTTTTTTTTTCTTGAGAAAAAAATCTGACGCCAACATCAACTTAAGCCTTAGTCCCAAATTACTTGAGATCAATCATATAGATTCTCTTTCTTCACTCATTTTGATTTTGATTTACTTCTTAAAAAATATTTAAATCATCTAAATCATATTGAATTACCCTCCACATTAACCTAGGTCTACCACATCTTTTTTTGTTTCTATTATTTTAACATTTTCTACTCTTCAGAGAGCCTGCTTAGATATATTTAATATGTTCAAACAATCTCATTATCCCTTCCTTTCAATTTATCTACAATTGTCACTACTATATTTTTTCTAATATAACCATTTTTTATTCTAACTAATCTAATATGACCACTTATCCATCTTAACATTCTTATTTCAGTAACACTTATTTTAAAAGTATATTTTTCTTTTATTATCCAATATCCACTACCATATAAAATGATAAAATTTTCTTTTCAACTTTAGTGAAATCTTACGATCACATAAAATCTCTATAATCAATCTCCATTTCATCCGACCTACTTTAATCATATCATTAACATATTCATCACATTCTCTATTTTTTGAATAATTAATCCAAGATATTTGAATTGGGTTCATTGAAAAAATAGTACCTATATAAACTAATAACATCACCTACTTCTCATTGATTTTCATTAAATTTATAATACATATATTCCGTTTAAATTCTACTTATCTTAAAATTCTTAATCTCTAAAGTATTTTTCAACAATTCTAACTTTCTATTCACTCCTTGTGTCTAATCTATCAATACGATATCTTCTGCAAATATCGTATACCAAGATCTATTATCTTGTGTAGCTTTCGTCAAATCATCCATAACTAGTACAAAAAATAAAGATTTATTGCGCAAGCCAATTAAAATATGAAGATCTTGTTTTTCCTCCAATTGTGTACACACTAGTGGTTGCTTCATTATACATGTCTTTTATTGTTTGTATATACATAACAAGCACTATCTTTATTCCAACACCCGTCACAAAACCTCTCTTAGAGCTTTATCATAAATTTTTTCCAAATCAATAAACATCATATGTAAATCTTTCTTCATATGCCGATGTTTTTCTATTAAATTTCTAATAAACAAATAACTTCAATTGTAAATCGACTAAGCATAAATTTAAATTAGTTAGTTGAAATATTTGTACAATTTCGTAATCACTGTTCAGTAACTCTTTTTATAATTTCATAGTATAACTCATGAGTTTGATCTCTTTATAATTTACACAATCTTGTATATTTTTTAAGATTATAATGTAATTTTTCTATTCATTCAACATTCTTTTCAATATTAAAATTTTGTTAAAAAGTAGAGTTAACCATTTCATCAATAGATCTTCTAAGCATTTCCACACTTCAATATAAATGCTATCTATATCACATGTCTTACTTGTTTTCGTCATTTTCAATACTTCATTTAACTTATGAAAATTGAATTCTCTTGATATGATTCAAATTAAATTGTGCCACATTCTTTATACTGTTTATATTTTTAGTAAAGTTGTCATTAAAAAATATCAAAATAATTTTTTCATCTTTCTGTAATATCATCATGTTTGATCAACTTTTCCTTTTTTATCCTTGATGCTTTTGACTTGGTTAAGGTTTCAAGCATGGTATGCCGGGTCGCGACCCGGGTCGCGACCCGGCCCCGACCCGGTCGGGTTTAGGCCCGACCGGCTCGGTCGCGACCCGGTCGGGGCGACTCCGCCGGCCGGGTCGCGAGTCGCGGCCGGGTCGCGCGAGTCGCGCGACCCGGCCGACCGGGTCGCGCGACCCGGCCGGTCGCGCGACCCGGTCCGGCAACGGTCACGCGACCGTTGCCAACGGGTCTTGGGGGCGCAGCGCATTCAGCCCTCCTCGGGGGCTATTTAAAGCCCCCGGGGCGGGGCTCTCCTTACTCCCACCCCCCCCACTCTCTCTCTCAACCCTCATTCCGTGCTCTCATCGCTCTCCTATCGCTCAATTTGTTTTTCTCATTTACTTAATTATTTCATCAAGCATTTCATTACCATTTATTTAGTATATTTATTTAATATTAGTTCCATTGATTAGTGGGTTAAGTAGTTTATTCTTTTTAATACTTATTTGCTTACTTGCATAGTTAGTTAGCTAGAAGATTAGTTAGATATTTAGTTTAGTAGTTACTTAACACATCATTAGTAGTAAGGAATATTAATTACTTACTTAATCCTATATTTAGTTAATCATTCAATTTATATAAATAAAAATATACTTACATTAGTAGTCACTAATTAAGGTTATTAGCTATTTAAATAATTAATTACTTACTTAATTAATTATTTACTTAAAAATGTCTTCTCCAAGCCAAACAACCCAACTACCGGCGCGACCTGAGTGATCCGTGCGTTGCATTGCACTCTGATCTCCCAATGGCGGAGAGAAAAGTGCAATGTAAATATTGCGACAAAGTAATATTCGGCGGTATTTATCGTTTAAAATTTCATCTTGCGTTAGCATGAAGGGAAATGTTCTTCCCGCACACCTGCGTCCGCCGAGGTCGAGCTCAATTTCGTAGGCACCTACAAGCGATGGAGCAAACGAAGGGAACTAGCAAAAGACATAAAGAGACCGTCCGAGAAGAATTGCAACAACTGTGGGAGACGATCCAGTACACATTTAAACCGGACAAGAGAGGCCGGATATTTTTGAGACGAAGAGTACGAAGGTACGGGAGGTGTTACTCATAAACGTTGTTCATTATTCTATTTTAAAGGATAATTAAGTAGCCTCGATACTTAAATGTTTTTTAAAAAGATGAACTCTCACGAGGGATGGAAGCAAGTCGAAGATCATTCGCCGATGGAAGACTTCTATGCATGTGAGAGGCCGAACGACGGGTCGAGGTCCGGTGTCGGAGTGGTCGAGGTAGCGGAAGAGGATCCAACAACCAACCGCAAGATCGGGTTCATGATCTCACACAAGACGACGACCCAGCAGGTCCCGTGGATCCCGTAATCACTGCATCACGACAACGTCAAACAACAATCACGACGGCGATGAAGAACCTCAAATTATGTAAGGATAGGATTGACGGGGCAACGTCAAGGTGGTTCTTTCACCACGCATTCCCAAGCAAATGCCGCGAAGGGACCATACTACGAGAATACGATCGACACGATCGCGTACGTCGGGAGGAGTGCACGGGTCCAAACCCAAAGGAGATATACAATGTATATCTTCCTACGGGAGGTGCAAGAAACAAAGAAGTACGTGCAACACTAACGCATCTCAGGGAGGAACGAGGTTGCACGTTAATGACCGACGGATGGACCGGTAATTAAAGTTTCGTTTACTCATTCATATTAGATGTATTAACATTCTTTTTTTGCATAACTTATTTATCATCTTATACTTAATGTATTACTAGAGAAGACTATGATCAATTTTCTAAAGTGTACGGTGGCGGCACGGCTTTTCGAAGTCGGTCGACGCATCGACAGTAAAGAATGTGCAGTATCTTTACCAATCGATAGATGGAGCGATAAGAAATAGGAGAGAGCCGGATAGTTCAAGTAGTCGCAGGCAACGCGGCGGCATACAAAGCGGCCGGTCAGATAAGCTGGCGGTCAAAAGACCAAAGTCAGATTGACACCCCTGTTCGCCCACTCTTAGATTGATGTTGGAGGATATACGCAAGGATCCTCAAATACAGTGGTAGTTAAGCTAGCCCAGCTTTATTTCTTCATTTATTTATAACCACAACTTTGTCCCCGCACTTACGAGGGAACACACCAGGCGAGAGTTGTTACGGCCCTGGCAGTAACCCGGTTCGCCTCCCACTATATTTCCCTGTAAAGTTTATCGAGTCAAAGGAGAGCTCTAACTCAAATGGTCATTTCACCGGTCGTAGTTGGATGGCTAGATGTAACCATCTGAGCAAGAGAAAGGGAAGAAAAGTAAGAGACAATGAGAGCGAGATTTTTGGAAAGTTGTAAAGAAGACGTTAGACATCGTCCAACCCATACCGAAGGTACTAAGGATAGTTGACGGAGATGAAAAAGCAGACATGGGGTATTTATACGACGCGATTGAGAGAGCCAAAGAAGAAATCTCCAAGACCGTGTCCGACTTCGCTGCCAAGCGGATATTATGCATCGTCGCGGAGCGTACATTATACATCAACCCATACACGCAGGTATATTTTCTTAAACATTTACTAATCTTTTTAGTAATCACTTGTTGTGTATAACTTGCTTTACTAATACTATTTGTTTCGTAGGTTACTTTTTAACCCAAGACATCGTTATACAAGTGCACATTTCAAGGCGACGAACGAGCTATTAGATGACGCGAAGAGCGTCATCCGACGGTTGTCGGGCGACGACTCAACGGGCTATTATCGTCTTGCGACAAGATGTACGATTACGTAACGCGGAGTTCACTTTGGAACGAGCGAGAGTTGAACGAGCCGTGATGATACTAAGTCCGGGTACGTAGAAATGTTTTTCATCACTTAATTAATCAAAGCTTACTTTGTATAATAATCTACGACATTCAATTTACGCAATTGATCGGGTGGATGGACCACGGTAAAGTACCGTGGTACGAGGACTCGCGACGTAGCCATCGTGTCCTAAGTCAAACCACACTTGGCCGGCCGCGAGCGAAATTGGTCTACATTCAGCTTGATTCACACAAAGCAGAAATAGGTTGACATCAAGAGGCTTCGAAGACCTCGTGTATCGTCACTACAAATACGAGGTTAAAGTCAAGAATCTGGATAGAATGAAGCTGAACCGGATGGAACAAAAGAGTCCGGATAGCACAGCGCCGGGACGTTCCGGTCGACGAGCCGCCAATCGAAGAGGAGGATATCGATTTCGATCAAATATTCTACGAGAAGAACTCCTTAGAAGCTCGGGTCAACGACCGAGAAGGGTCGGGAGAACCGAGTTCAACCCCCAAGACCGACAACGGGCCGAAGGAGTGCTCGACGATGTCCCTTGCCCGAAGAATTCCGTATCCCTCCCTCACCAAGCCGCCGCAGGACCGGAGAAGGAACTAGCCAAGGTACGCAAAGTAGGCGAAAAGGTAAACAAGTTATGACCGATCCTTTTGATATTGCAGAGTGCCGATACGGTCGAAGACGATCGAGAAGATACGCCGGAGCCGAACATCCGAGTGTGCACCGTACGTCCGAGGATTCGTCGTCAAAGAGTAACGGCGATGACGGTGCTCGATACGGGGGCACACACTTTACAAGCACAAAGGACCTCGAGATCCTCCCATATCTCCTACCACGTCGCTACGTTTCACGGGCGAGCACATACCTACGCGACCCAAGATACCGATCAGCGGTAGAAGGCCGCCACAAGGCAGTAGGAGGTCATCGTAGCCACGAGTTGGAGCGATACCACGATGCCCCCGACTAATACGTACGACCGCAGTACCGTGGAATGAATTACGTGAGTCACCTGATACTTCGATCCAATCAACCTATAGTTATGGTGACTCGTTTGGATCAAGTCTTAGGATAAGCTTCTCGAGGGACGTACGAATACGATCGCTGCGTACACGTATCGTTTCGTACTCAACCCAAATGACGTACGGAGAAAGACATCAACTACCTACAAGTGTACAACACATCACGTTGGAATAAAATTGATGCATTATTCATTTAAATCATGTCATTTAATTTATCCAATTTTTCTGTATTTTTTCAGATTTTTTTTCGCATTTTTCTTATTTTTTTGAATTTTTCAAAAAAAAATATTTAAAAAATAGGGTCGCGACCGGGTCGGCCTGGGGGTCCCGCGACCCGGTCGCGACCCCCGACCCTACCCTCCTTGGTTTCAAGATCTTCTCTCTCTCATCCTTGCTAATTTATAAATATTCTTTTCGCATTCTTTAGTTTCAAATTTCTCATACATATGTTTAAAAATATCATCTCTTGTTCGTCTCATAGCCCTTTTTGCTATCTTGTACTGTTCATAAGCTTCATTGTAATCACTCTTGAATAATTTTTTGTACCAATCTCTCTTATAAGGTGCTTGGCTATGTTTTTTTCTCTTTTTAATTTAATTTTTAAAAATAAAAGAGCTGGAGAGTTTGGTTGCTCTCTTTAACTCCTTTTTTAAGAGTGGAATACTCGGTGCATATAATCTCTTCTGAAATAAAAAACAAGCCAAATCTTATAATCTTTCCGAGATAGACACAAAGGCTGACATGGGAGGTCGGATGTGTGTGTGTCCCAACTCTCTCTCTCTCTCTCCAACACGATGGGCAAAGACAGGGAGCCTTGCGCCGGAGGGTGTCGACAGTGATTGCATGGATGCCCATCTATTATTGCATCTCAGTCATCGTTCTTCCGACTTGCCATCAAGATCAAGGAGTGAAATATGGAGATCGGTGACTCTACATGCCATAGATCGCAAAATCGGCCGATTCGGATCGAAATCGGCCGATTCCTAGATCGGCCATTGCCGATCCGATTCTTGGCCGAAGAACCGATCCGAAAAAAAGTTTCGGCAGAATCGGTCGGGATTGGCCGGATTGGTCGGAATCGGATCGGAATCGGATCGGTCGGGATCGGAATCGGATCGTTTTTTTTTCTTTTTTTGCTATTCCAGTCGGATCGACCAAGATCAGCCAGAATCGGTCCGAATCAGCCGGAATCGGTCCGGAATCGGAATCGAATCGGTTTTTTTTTTTGCTTTTTTTTCTTACCGATTCTGGATCAATTTTCTTCCATTGGATCGGTCGGAATCGGTCCGATCCGATCCGATCCGGATCGGATTGGTACCCACCGATCCCGATTCCGATTCCGATCCCGCGATCCTTGCTACATGCTCACTTGAGCAAAGAGGGGGGTGGAGGAGGAGGGTGTTGATGGAGATGGGGATCAACAATTGCTCTTTCTCTCCTTTGTCTCCGCCGCCACTGACAAACAATCCTCCTCTACAATCTCCTATTAATAGGCAGTTTTGGCTGAATTGTAGGGGTCTTCTCGTTGAAAACTGGTAGCAACGTCACCACCAACGGCGACGGGAAGTTCTCGAGTACCATCGATAGCAGTGTCGGCTTGGTTGCCGCCCAAAGATCAAGCGAGGAGTTCAACCCTGTAAACGGCCTGATTATGGCGGCGGCCAATCTATGCATCTTCGCCTTCACCGAGCTCAAAGCTGCCACCAAGAACTTCAAGCCGGAGATGATGCTAGGGGAAGGCGGCTTCGAGTGGGCCTTCAAAGGGTGGGTCGACGAGAAGACCCACAACCAGGGCAAAAGTGTTTGAAGAAACTCCACCCGGAGAGCCTATTGGGCTTCAAGGAGTGACAAACCGATTGATTTTAATTTTAAAATTGTTTTCAAACAACATTTTATAAATTTTAAAAATTAGGACACTTCTGTCAAACACCCAAGACTTGTGATTTTGTAATTTTAAAATTAAAATTGAAGTAGAAGGTGATATTGATTTTAAAAATAAGATTGTATCAATATTAAAATCACAACTAAACACCCTATTATTTTTTATCATCTTTCGCAGAGTTTCATTCCGCCACAAGTCTCCTTTTTTGTGGACCATATCCTTTATACAATCTAAGTACTTTTTTAATAATCTCTCTAATTTTTATGATCATGGTTATCCACATACCATTAACGTTTATGCTTGACTTCCAATCATTTGACTTCAAAAGTTGATCTTGAAATGTTTGTAGTTTCATTCCGGTTAACTCCCACCATTTTATTTTAAGATAAATCTTTTTTTATATATGTTTGTTTATGTTTTAATATAAACATCTAAAACCACTAACCAATGTTATCTTGTTAAAGTTTTACTCGGAATAACTTTACAATTTTTACAAATAGCACGATTAGGCTTTCTTGTAAAAATAAAGTCAATTTGACTTTTATTTTATCCAGTTTTAAATGTTATTATATGAGATTCTCTTTTAATAAACTAAGTATTTGTTAGAATAAAATCATAAGTTAAAGCACAATCCAAAATATTTTTATTTCTCCATTTAAATTTTTATATCTAAAATCTTTGTGTACTTTTTCATATTCATGCATTTGTTTCCAACATGCCCATTGAAATTTTCTCTAATAAATATATTTTCTTCATTTGATATACTCTACATGAGGTCGTCCATATCCTTCCAAAACTTTTCTTTAATCTTGCAACTTAATCCAATCTATGGAGTATACGCACTAAATATATTAATTATCGCCCTTTATATAATCAATTTTACCATAATAATTATATATTCTACTCTTTTTATTGAAACAGATATATTATTTAATATTTTATCAACAATGATATCTACCCCATTTTTATTTATCTTTATACCATAGTTTATAGTTTGTATCTACTTCTTTACATTTCTCTCATATCTACAAGATTTCTAAGATACACACAGAATTAATCTTTCTTCTCTTCGTACGATCAACAAGTTCAACAAGTTTTCCTATAAGGGATCAAATATTCTAAGTACCTAATCTTATCCTTCTTCCAATATTTTTTTCTTAGATTTCTTTTTATAATAATGTCTATTTTATTTTGAGTTTGTTGGAAAATTTATATGTTGCTCTCTATTATGAACTATCTTCCTTATTACAAATAAATTGCATTCTATATTCAACTAATTCTTTTAGTTAATGTCATTGCATTATACTATCTTTTTTATTTCCTTTTAACTTATATTGGTATAAAGATTACCTAAGTGTGAAAACAACTAATCTTATGAATATCATAATGTAGCGCAAAGTAAAGCTAAAAAGATTTTTGGCCGAACAAGAGATTGAGACTTTCAAATAGATATATGGTTAACTTAACACTAAAAAAGGTAAATTTTAAATTTACACATTAGAAATGATTATAGATAAATCATATGATTTTAACAAAGTCAAATGCATCGAGAATGATGAAGGAAGAAAATGATCAAAGATGATGACATTAAAAAAATTATAGAAGTTGTTTTGATACTATTTTTAATGATAGCTTGGATAGAAACATAGAACATACAAGAGATTATACAGAGCTTAATATAAATTATACTAAGCAAATTAAATTTTCAAAAATTAAATAAATAAAAAAATATTGAAAATGGGTATAAATTATGGCTACGCTAGAATATCTATTGAGTATGAAAACATATGAAAGATCAAAGATCCAATGATGGAATGGTTACTCGGAGTTCACCGCACCGCCTCGATGGCCAATTCCAATGGGATCAGCTGACTCGGGCAGATATGGAGAAATGTCTAGGGTCGGATTGGACTACCCCCTTGGATTGGATCGGCCTATGCTGATCCAATTCTATATTGCCCAATCCTGCCACCCATGTTTGCAGGCCTTAATATAATACATTCATGAACAGAGTGGAGCACATCAGCATGTTTTGTGAGATAATAATGGCAGCACAACCAGAAAAAAGAGAGGCTTCCTTTCAGCTTTCCATCTGTTCAGTCCATCAGGCTAAAGCAAGATATTTTACATAGGGCTCACTGGGCATTGTCTACAATACTTGTAGGAACATCATGGTCCCATAAGGTGTTTGAATATCTTGTTAATCGCCTGCATATTAATGAATTACTATTTTTTTAAAAAAAAAGTTGGCACTTTCTTGGGTGATCAGAGGTGGAACAAGAAGGTAACTTTAGTAACGGTCCACATAAAGGACTAGATCCAACCTAAACACAGCTGAAATGTTATGATGTCTAATTCAAGCACAATCCCATGAAAATAAGACAGTACATAGGACTTGGATCAATTCCCAGCAGAGAGAATAGAATTTCCAAGTTTTCTTTAACCACAAGTATGCATGAAAAAACCTTCAAAAACTTCCGCAGCATACAATAGTAATAAATGAAGTTGGACCTGCCATTTTATCACCATCTGATCCTTCCAAGACTTCCAAGTAATGAACAAATGATGGAACAATGATCTCAAGCTTTCCATCACTGAAATTTGTCAACAAAAGAAAACATGTCAACTAGAAGTTTAAAGAAATTGCAGTTACTCTTATTTCAAAATGAAATGAAAATTGCCATGAAAATCACAGCCAGATTTTCTAAAAGAGTAGGTGACATGGAATGAGAAGGGAAGTCAGTGATAGAAAGTTTTTATGGTGTCATGATGAGAAATGAGATGAACTTTTATTGAGGCCTGCCACCTTCACCTCCATGCAAAATCCAGTACCTCATACATCTACTGCCTTCAGATGTTCCTTCACCATTCATAATATGAGTGTTATTTTATGGCTAACCCCAGTCCCCAGACAGCCACAGGATCCAGCAGTTTGTGTAACAAACAACCAACAGAACTACTTAGAGAGATAACTGTGAAGATCTTTAAAATTGACGCAAGAATTCCAAGTGGACTGTTTTTTTTTTTCATTTGTGATATGATGGCAGAATAAACCATGGTTTTAGTCATTTGATTGCCACTGGATCCCCAATTTTTTTATCCTCTTGATGATTAACTTCTGTAGTTATTGGTCACTAGCAGGTCTGCCTTTTGTTCTCCTTTTTGTATGTTTTGATAGAGGATTATGTCACCACTTCTATTTCTTAAATTTAATAAAATTTATGGTGTGCTCAACTTCTATCACTATGTAATAAATGTAGCAAACAAAACCCAACTGAACTATGGAAATATGTGAAATAGCTGCCAAAATTTTAGTAGACATTTTGAACCAAAATTTAAGTGACAGAGAGTAACAGTAAAGCAGAAGCATAACGCTGCTATTACATCGTACAAGTCGGTCCTTGGACTTAACTGAAACATCAACATAGGTACCACTAAATCAGTCCACCTTGTGTAGAAATATTTAGCTATTAAAGAGAATCTCTCGGTGGCTAAATGAAAGAAGTAAGCAATATTGAGATCGTGAATACGAATACAGAGAACAAATGGCTAAAGTACAGAGATTACTAAGAATATGCATAGAAGAAATGGCTAAAGTGTGCCTTGTCAGCAGAAAACAGATCATTTATATAAGCTGAAACCAAGTCTCTGCTTGAAATCTACATCCCTTTGCACTTGATCTTCATTGTTATCATTGTGAGAGTTGTCTTTTTGGGATACAACTAAAAATTGATTTGAGCAAATCAGATCATGAAACTACAGAAGGAAGCATGAGATCCAAGAGCATTCCCAATAATAGGATGAACAAAGAATATTCTTGAAGAAACTATAGTACAAAAACAAGAAGAGAGCAAGAATTCTGTTCAGGTGGATGCTGGGCAGAGATAAATTGCCTAAGAAAACAATATGACAAGCTTAAATATCATGAAAGAGAAACCAGCATGAATAGTATTCACTGAATCACAGGCGCTTGGGCAAATGAAAGAAAGTCTTTGACGCACTATTAAGCCATAACTCTATTTTTCTCTGGATACCAGAGGAGTCCACTCCTCTGCCAGCCTTAACAAAATTGCTAATGGTAACAGGAGCATGTTTATCTTCTGAAAGTGCTGCCTGCCTGAACAGAGAATGATTCTTTCAGTTATTCTTAGACAAAGCATTACATTTTCAAAAAGGATTAAAATCCTTCAATCTATATTGAACCATCCTCTTCTAAGTTAATCTAGGTCCACCCATTAAATCACCCTTTTTGCATACTAATACAACCAGAGGGAGAAGATCACAAGGCGAACCTAGAGGATAAGTCAATTCAATTTGATGGATTCAAACTCCAATAAAAAACTAGATCAAATTTTCCCAGTAGAGAATCCATATAGTCAAGCCCAAATAACTCGCAATTAAAGCTTCGCTAAATTGAGATGAACATTCTTTGATAAAGCACCACACTTGTCTAAAAGAGATCTAGGAATTCATGGCTTTCAAAGAAGTTAATGTTCAACAAACTTCCTGAAGTTGAAGTTGTGTCAGATGAAAGTAATGCCAGAAATCAAAAAGGAAACCAAATGCTGGAAAACAAGGAAAGAAATGCAAACAATGCAGCAGACAGATAAGTTGAGAAGGATTAATAGATATTTGTTATAATAAGAAGAAGCAGTACAAGAAAGGATTCTCTTAGAAAAAAAAAGGTTATTATGAGATCAGGGTACAAATGCTATTTATAATTTTGTGAAAGGACCAACAGAAACAGTGACAAGAAAAATATGATACAAATTTAAGTAAAAGAAAAGTAAATAACAAAATTGATATAATGTGCCAGATGCTACTGGTAATAGGCTATTGCTAATAAAAGTGCTCTGATCATCTGCCCTACAATAAGCAACAACATAGGATACATTCAGCATTTCAAGAACACAGAAAAGATTCGTAACCTGTTAATGTCCGCAATTAGAGGGGTGGCGTATACGCTAGAGCTAACCTCCGTCTGCCACCTCAGTTCCACGTGCTTTGGGCATTTCGAGTTCGACAACGAGTCCTCGTCTCTAGAGATAAACAGAATAATTCTCATATCGGTACTACATACCAGGATCGTTAAAATTGTTATTACTGAAAAATATAAACGTGCATTAAATAGAAGAGCTGGTATTACTAGGAAAACATAAGGATAACACGCCTAATTCTCGTTTTAAAAATAAGAAATTTTACATGAGGACTGAGTGAAGCGAAGCCGAAAATAATCGGGGTGACAAACTAGAAACTGTATGCAAGCAACAAGTCGTTGAAGCAAAAATTATAAGGCCCCAATTTTCCGTAAACACACCCCTACCTAGACCACCGATTCTTGCAATTATCTCTAGACATCAAGGTGCTGATAATAACTATAGAGTAGACAAGCCAATGTAGGGAAAAGAGGACAACAACAAGGCGCTGTTAAAAGTTACACGTTGGGGTATCCAAGCATGTCATCGCTGGCCTCGCGCTCCCGAAACTTGTTCTTCTTCTCCCCGTGCGCAGGATCCGCGGCTTCACGGATAGATAGCCTTGAGAATGACAAGAGGAAGAAGAAGAGGAAAACCTCCAACGTGGAGAGCCTCATGGCAAGGGGCTACTCCCTCCGACAGGCCAGGTGGAAAGGGAGATAAAACCTAGCACGGGAAGTCTAAGAAGGAAGGAACAACTACAGGAGACCTCGCGATCCCGAGATTGCCGAAGGAGGCCGGTGAAGGCGTTGTCCTCGTCGGAGATCGGAGAATTAGGGAACGGTCGAAAGGAGGAAGAAACGGCGACGACGACGACGAGAGACGAAGACAAGGTTCACCCGGGCGGGCAACGATAACGGGCCTGGGCCGCAGACCAGGAACAAGACGACCCCGACAAGCACTTTTGTTAACAGTAGTGACAGCCAACTTTAGGGTCCATTTCAATCCATGTAAAAAAATAGAATAACTTTTCTGAAAAAAATAAAAAAACGCAGACTATCATTTGGTTATACGTAATTAATTTTTATTTAAAACATATTCTGTTTTTTGTTTTCCAAAAGATCATATTTTTAGAACATTTTTGTTTATTTAAATACTTTTAAATAATTCTTTAAAGATAAGTTTTATTCACTGTAGAATAATATTGATTTTGAATAACTATTTTATATACTAACTAATTAATTTAATACATTTAAATTTATTTAAATATTAAAATATATTTTTAAAATATAAAATTATTTATAATTAATATATTGATTACTAAAATATATATATTATTTTGTAATATTTATTTTAAAAGTTTGAACACATTGATTCAAGTTAACTTAGAGGTTTCTGTTGCACGCTACTGAAAACAGCATCCAAGCCGATCTCTAGGATGCCCAAATTTGGATATCAAGTAAATTAATGAATTTTGTTTTTCCTTTGAAATTGATTTTAGAGACAAACAAATAAAAGCAAACATTTTATTTTCACGATAACTAGGTTCGGTGGCCCATTTTAAGGCAAGTAAACGTACAATTATTTAAGCGTTTCATATTTTGCCACCCTTTGATTTGAATGTTGAACTATCTATTGTATAGAATCATCACTGAGTTTCAAAATGGCCAAAAAAGTAGAGTGAGAGAATAGCAGCTGTTCTTTGTGATTGATATAAGTGTTGTTAAGGGGCTTAGTCTCACGTCAGATATTAGAGATAGTATTCATATACTTTGTTAAGTTTGGTCTTGTTTATCTTAATGTCCGCATTTTAAGGTTTTCATATGGTATTAGAACAGGTGGTCTTTTGGGCTCTATCATTTCGGTGGACTTACACCTATATTCATTCGGCACTATCCCTGTGTATTCTATTCGTGGCTCTGATAATGGTTGGTTGAGAGTAAGAGTGTTAAGTGACTTAGTTCCATATCGGATATCAAAGAGAGTATTCTCATGCTTATTAAGTCTGATCTTTGTTACCTCAATGCCTATATTTTTGGGATTTCCACATGATATCAAAGTAGGCGGGCTTTTTAAGGATTTATCCCTCCAGTTGACCCACTCCTATATTTGCTTGGCATTATCTGTAATCATGGCTCTGACGATAGTTGACTTAGAGAGAGAGTGTTAAGTGACTTAGTCCCACATTGGATATCGGAGGGAGTATTCATATGTTTATTAAGCATGGTCCTGGTTACCTTAATGCTTAGATTTTGAGGTTTTTCGCATAGTATCAAAGCAAATGGGCTTTTATGCCCCGTGTATTCTAATCGTGGCTGTAGTAGTGTCCGGTCAAGAGAGAGAGAGAGAGTGTTAAATTAAGTGACTTAGTCTGACATTGGATACCATAGGGAGTATTCACATGATTATTAAGTCTGATCCTAGTTACCTCAATGCCTGGTGGCTTAGTCCCACATTGGATATGGGAGAGAGTATTTTTATGTTTATTAAGTCTGGTCTTTGTTACCTCAATGCCTGAGTTTTGAGGTTTTTCATATGGTATCAACTATCAAAGCAGGTGGACTTTTAGGGCTTCGTCCCTCATGTGGACCTACTCCTATATTTGCTCAGCACTGTCAGGTGTATTACAATCGTGATTATGACAGTGGTTGGCCGAAAGGGAAATGTTAAGTTACTTAGTCACACATCAGATATCAGAGAGAGTATTTCTATGCTCATTAAGCATAGTTCTGGTTACCATGGTACAGGGTTTTGGAGAATTCCACAGGTGTAATTCAAAATGATTTTTTTACATTATGTCTTAAAATAGTTGTATTTATTGATGCAAATGAAATAAAATTCTTACCAAAATATGTATCCGAATGTATTCAAACTGCTTAATTTTGTCCCTATAAGGGGACAATGCACCGATGTCAGGCAAATCGCACGAGACACAAAGTGAAGTTATGTTATTTTCTTCACTACTCGATGTGTAGATGGTATTGTCATGTCTTATGGAGTGTGTTGTTGCATTCCACTTTACTTATCTAACGGAATACTTCATATTAATTTGAGTCAGATAGGAGTGTAATATAAATAAAATATTATAAGCTAGATAATCTTTGAATTCGAAATAATATCTACTTCAATTTTTTGATTAAAACTTATTTGAATAATATATTTAATAACATATAAATATACAAAAAATTTAAAATATAAATCTTATCATATATTTATCAAAGATACCTAAACACACCACTACAACATCACTTCTCAGGGGGGTGTTCCATTCAACATGGAAAAAAATTAAAATAAAACAATGATTTGGTCTGGTTTATTTAATTTCACACAATATATGATTTGGTTTGTTTTAGAATGACTTTTAGATTAAATCAAACCGATAAACAAGATAATTATGTGAAAAATTTATGTCGAATTAAAGTTACTATATGTATTTTTTATATAAAAATGAATGTTTTAAGAGTTCTTAAGATAAAACTAATAATATGTACAAATATATGTGTTATATTTGATAAAATACATTTTGAATCAAACCAATAAAATTACACACAGACATATATACTAGACTATAATAAAATATGATTTGAATGAACCAAATCAAAACTAAAGCAGACTATGACTATCCTTGCCGACTTATTCGTCCCCCCGCCAATCAACTATCGAAGATGAGGTAGAGAGAGATCACCAAGCAAGGGGGCGGTGAAGCTAATGCACATATTTTATAGTTATAAATAATTAAATTAAAATATTTTTTATATTATACAAATATATAAGTATTACTTTATCAAAAATATATACTATTTTATCTAGCGGAAGAAGTGTCGTCGTTCCCGCTTGACATATATAGGGGGTAGCTTGGGACGTTCAAACTTTGTAGATCGTTCGATTCAGTTTGATCTTACTAGTCTGAACCACATGTTCGGTTCAACTAGTTAATAACTTTTTCATGCGTATTAAAATCCAACCGGCCAACCAAATCGATCAAGATAAAATATTATATATTTTGATAAAGTAATATTTATATATTTGTACGATATAAATAAAAGGTTTTACTTTAATTATTTATAACTATAAAATATGTGCATGTAAACTGATCGATTATTTTAAATCAAACCGAACGGACCTTCGGTTTGGGTAATTGATTCAATTTTATATTTTGGCTGAATCAAATCAAATGGCACACACTCCTAGGATAGGAGGCATGCAACGATTGAGCTGGGGTGTTTGGTTGCATGATAATTGAGGTTTTTATTTTAATTTTTAAAAATTGTAAGAAAACTTGTTAAAAGAGGTATTTGACAACCATGGCAATCTTATGTTTTGAAAGTGATTTTCTTCTTAAACAAAAAAAGAGGGTCTCACCTCTTTCTTTTTTTCTTGTGGTCCCCCACTTTATTTGGTCATGTGCGGTGGTTACTCTTTTTTGTAATCACATCCCTCCAAACATGATAATTTTATGTCATGAGTTAGTTTATTTTTTATTTTAATACATTTTTTTATCATGAAAGTGTACAAAAAATTATCATGCAACCAAACACCCCATTAGAATTTCAGTGGCGGATGGGAGGAGGGGGGAATTCAAGCCATGCTTCCCTCTTCATTGGATTTGCTAAGAAATAAGAACGAGTATGAATCACGTCACAAAGAAACACGATGACTCTAAAAGTTAAAGCCATATTTGGTAACACTTTTAAACATTTCTGTCACCATCGATTTTAAAAGTGATATTGGTACTAGTAGTCACCCGGAGATGTTCGACTAATAATATAGATTTTGAAATTCGTAATACAAACAAAATATGCTGTGTAATACAAATGTTAACATGTATCGATTTTGATATCGATATTTCAATTTTTATAGATATCGATATCAACACTCGTACTCTATGTAACTTTGTAAAGAACTTGTTGGTTAATAGTATTTCTGATTTCTTGCTTTGTTCAAAAAAAAAACACTCGTACTCTAACCAAGCATGTCATAAAGCATGCTCCCAAACTCCAGTAAGGAACGACCGCCTTCTCCTATTTGTTATGCCATCTGTTTTAATCTCTATCACCTTTGATTCTAATTTGTCCTCTATTAATTTTTACCGTTAAAAACAGAACGAAAGACCCACACGGTTCGACACCATCGAGTGTTGTCTCGCAGACGCTGAAGTCTAACGGTGGGTGATGTTAATCAGGAGTCTAACGTGACAAACATTTGGACGCTTTGATATCACATCTCAGACTCAGAGGCACTGCACCGCCCTGCCATATATATACGTTGATGTTGGGGGTTTCCAATAAAACTTTAGCTCCAAAGCCCACAACTAGACTCGGGACCATATGCTAAAAACCAAGTTCATTTAGTTATTTTGGGCTACTTCGCCGTTCTGCCTCTCGTCGGTTAAGCATTTTTTTTTGGGGGGTTCTCGAAGCGATCTCACGACGACACAACGCAAGATAGACGATCTTACGGTCCAAAACCAACGATCAGATAGACATCATCAGACGCAGGCAGGCCTCCGGATAAACCGTATCTATAAACCGACAAGCCCGTCTCTGGCTTTTCCTTATTAAACGCAGAGAAGGGTATCTTGGAGACCCCGACGACCAAACAAACAAAAACTAAGCCGCTCGCGGGGTACGGCTCACGAGGAAGACCCTCGCCCGGGCGACCGAGCCGTCACCCAGCTTGAACCCGGGTGAGACCGGGAAACCCACGACCCACCCGGCCGGAACCCGCCCCCCGGCGAACCGGACCACGCTCTCCATGTAGCCGGGGTGGAACTCGGCCCCCGGGCTAGCCTCGAAGTGGCCTGGCGGCGGGTCGAGCGCGAAGGCCAGCAGGTGCAGCAGCCACACCGCCTTCGCCAGCCGTAGGAACTCGGCGTAGAACCCGGTTCGCGGGTGAGCGCCCGCCTCCACCCGCCGCCGCTGCTCCTGCCCCCCGAACAGCGACTCTTCCATCTCGGGGTGCACCATCGCCAGGTACTTCTTGGCGGCGAACCGGCCGAAGTGGCACCCCGGAAGAACCCCCAGCAGCTCTGCCGGGTCCATACCGCGCATGTCGCGGTACTGGGCGTAGCAATCCCGGCGGTGCTGATCCGGATTGAGCAGGGACGACAGGCTGCCCTCCATGTAGAACGTCTCGTTCTCGAAGCCGTGAAAAAGCTTGCGGTTAACGTACGACTCCAGGGCCGGCTTGGCGTGCTCGGCGCCGATGTCGGGGAAGATGGCGGCGTCAGGGCCGTGATGCGTGGTGCCGTCGGCTCCGCGGATATCGACGTCGTTGACAGGGCCGACGGTGGAAGCATCGACAATGGAGCGGACGGCTGCAGCCACGTCCCACCGGGCGGCGCGCATGAGAGAAAGCAGGTGTGTAGCGAAGGACTTGGATGCCAACCGGACCTCGCCCGTGCACGCCCCAAACAGCTCCGGCGTCGGTTTCCCCAAAGGTGCAGCCACCACTGCGAGGAAATCCACGGAAACATCCGGATTACAGAAATTACGGAAATCAGATTAATCACCACGAAAATAATAAATCCCTTTCTAAATTATATGGACCAACAATTTCGACTCCAATCTCACAGAAAATTAAGTCAGATAGTGCCACGTAGACTGTTGGAGAAGAAGTTTCAGTGCTTAAAAATTTGGGCCCCTCTAATCTAACATTGCAATTTTAGGTCGGTTAACATAGTATTAGAACTAAAGATCAGTGGACCCGACCGTCACCCGTAACAATGTGTCAAACTCCAGAGAGTTTGCACGCGAAGAGACAAGTTAGATAGTGTCGTATCGACTGGGCCTCTGTAACCCAATGTCCTGATTTTAAGTCATTATAGGAGATCTTAGGTCAATAAGCAACTTCGACAGTATATATAACATAAGACAAATATAATATTGACCGTGACAATTATTTACGCCCGAAAGTTATGTGAAATCCGTCTCAAATTCTAGAACAGTTCAACCATATTTATGGGGTGTTTGGTTGCATGATAATTTTTTGTACATTTTCACGATAAAAAATTATATTAAAATAAAAAGTGAACCAACTCATAACACAAAATTATCATGTTTGGAGGGATGTGATAACAAAAAAGAGTAACTATTATTCATGATCAAACAAAGTGGAGAACCACAAGAAAGAAGAAAGAGGTGAGACCCTCCCTTTTTTGTTTAAGAAGAAAATCACTTTCAAAATATAAAATTGTCAAGGTTATCAAATACTTTTTTTAACAAATTTTCTTATAATTTTTAAAAATTAAAATAAAAATCTATTACCAAACACCCCCATTAAGTTTCGGAACACAATAATCGATATTTCATTTTTTTTCTGAATATGAGACGACGACAATGTTGAAGGGTTTTATCCCATATTGGCCACCGGAGGAGTATTCCATGCCTTTATCATAGCCTGGACCTGGGTCTCCTCAGCGCACGTGTGTTTTTGGAATTTCACATGGTATCAGAGCTGGCCCTGCCCCCGTGTATTCCTATCGTGGCTCTGACGGTGGTGGCTGGCCGAGAGGGGGAGTGTTGAAGGGTTTTATCCCATATTGGCCACCGGAGGAGTATTCCATGCCTTTATCATATCCTGGACCTGGGTCTCCTTAGCGCACGTGCGTTTTTTGAATTTCACAGACAACAACAAAAAAAGAAGAGAGGATGGAATCGGTATCTGACGCGATCATTTGGCATCGGATGCTACTCTGCGTTTGTGCAGAGCTTTAAAGCGCTACTTTTACCATGCCGCGACGTTTCTATATAATTGTTTTTTATCAACATTATAGTAACTTGGAGACATTTATGGGATTTTTGGTAACACGATGACAAATTAAATATTTATTATCGTAAAAATGTATTTTTACGGCTATATATAACTCTCATTCCTTTTGTCGTCGTATCTCACGATATTTTATGTCTTTTTAAATTTTGATCACATAAAATTTTTTATGACTAAAATACATAAATATTTATTCTACGATTGAATACTATTTATTAATTATTTTAGATTTTATTTTAATATAAAATGTTATCATACAAATGTATGAAATAAAAAATATTGGGCAAGGAAGGGAACAAGCGGATGCTTTGCCTTACCTAAACTGCGGTGGCTGCTGAGTCGATTGCCGTTCCGGTGGGACCGTCCCCTTCTCCCGGACTCGGACGTCGCAACGGGCGCCGCCTTGGCGACGCCGCGCAGCCTCTCCCTCAGGCTCTCGACTTCCGCGTCCTTCACCTTCAGCTCCCTCTTCAGCTCCTCCAGCGCCGCCTCGTACGGGGCCACCGCCTCACTCAGGGGCGGCGCCGTCGTCAACGTCCACGCTCTCCCCTCCCCGTCGCCGCCCCACCCTCTCCTGAACCGGTCCCGAAGCCTTCCCAGACGCTTGAGCTCCATTACCACCGATGCGTCGGCCGCGCTCATCCGCTCGGGATCCCAAGGACGGTGCGCCTCCTGTAGGCTCGAATACGCCTTCTTCAGGGCCGCCACCGCCTGGAATACCTCTTCCATCAACGTCTCCACCTCCCCTTCTCTCCCCTGCCGTGGTACGGCATCGCCACCAACCACCCCGTTCTTCTCTTCCAGCCCCGGCTTGGAAAACCGGGGACTCCCTCTTTCCCCCTCTTCCGCTTCTTCGACTTCCTCGTCCCCCGCATCTTCCTCGTCCACCGCGGAGCCGTGGCCGTGGCATTGGGCGAGCGGGTGAGTCAGGCAGGTGCAAGCGACGCGGTGGATCAGATCCGAGAGGCTCGAGACTTTCGTCGCCATCGCCACCGGTACCTCTTCGGCCGTACGGCAGCGCAGAAGAGGGTGAGATGCGGGCGAAGACGGATGCGAGCAGGTAAAATCTTCGAAGACGCCGACGAGACGATGACTCGAGAGAGGAGTGGAGTGGGAATCGGAGAGTCTTGTGAGCTGAGGGTGAAGTTACTCGCTCTCTGTTTCGGGGCGGCAGGTGCCAGGTGGAGCGAACGCGGGGTTACAGTAACTGGGTGAGAGTTAGCCTGCCGTCAATCGGAGTGAGCGTACCCGGCTGTTCTGAAAGCGAGCAGGCAGGTTGCTCTTGGCTCTTGCTCCCTCCTCCGTCTGACACGGGATATGAATAACTGTTATGGGGACTGGTGAAGGTGGAGGAGGGCAGAAGCGCGTCACGTGACGGCCGGCTGCACCCAGGTGTCCTCCGGGGCTCGTATTGTCTTCGAGATTATTGTTATAATAGAGGTTTATGTTATTTTTCAAAAAAAAAAAGACTTAAAAACGAGAAGGGGGCGTTGAACCTTGCTATAGCCTTGCCGGTGTAATAAATCCTAGGGCACAACTGCGCTTTCGTTCTGTTGTCTAGAAAAATGATATTCTTTTTGTTCCGATGAAGTTTAAGGGTGCGTTTGGCAATTTGGCGGGAGGACTTCTTGCAGAAGGCACTTCTTCTAGAAGACACTTCTCTTCGAAGAGCTTCTCATTGGCCGAAGGAGAAGATGTTTGGTACATCTTCTTCTGATGCCATTACAGAAATTTTCTTGGATTTTTGGAGACATGACAAAATGATTTCATTCGCTTCACTACGTGTACGGGTTGGACCCCCCCCACGACAGAGATAGCAGTGCGCGCCCAGGTCTGTGGAAGCTTTCATCGCCGTGGGGAGGGGGTGCTCACGAGGGGGGGAGCAGGAGGCCCTCATCGCCATGGGGGTGGTATTCGTGAGGGAGGGACTGGGAGGCCCTTGTCACCAAGGGGGAGGGTGTGATCTGCAGCAGATCGTAAAGGGCCCAAAGGGCGTCGAGGGGGCAGGGTGTGCCGGCGTCCAGGCGCGCCCATGGCTTCCCCTTGCCGCTCCAGTGCAGCAGGCTCACCGGCCCCGGGTGCAGGCCCCGGCACAGGCCGCGGTAGTTGTCCCCTCCGAGGCCGTGCTGGTTCCAGCGGCGGTCCACGGCGGCGATCCTTCCGGCGAACACCAGCAGGAAAGGCGGCAGGGATCCCAGCTCGTAGATGCGCATCCTCTTCTGCAACACGGTGGTCGTCCGCGAGGAGCAAGGTCGGGGGCGGCGGGTTAGGGGGGTGCTCGCGAGGGAGGAGAGTGTTACGCTCATTTCTGGGTAAGAGGAGGCGTGGCACGGGAGCGCTTTTCAGTTATCGGAAGGAGAAAATTTCTCCTTCCCACTTCTACCTTCGGTGTGGAGAAGAAGTAAAAATATTTATGTAACCAAACGGTATCAAAAAAAGTAAGAAGCACTTCTTTGAGAAGAAGAAGTGAAAAAAAATGCTTCTAGACGTTTCCCAAACGGACCCTAAAATGCTGAATTGCGTTAAATAATTGAGTCCTGACTGTTCTGACTAAACCGCTTAATGGGAGCACGAATAAATGAGTTGATCGGTGCCAGATCTGGATGTGCATTTAATTTAAACGTCTATTTCCATCTGGTTCTGGCACGTCTCTTCCGACCCGATCGGTTAGCCGTAGAACGGCACGTATCCGGAGGACCGGGTCTCCTTTTCCGGCCAGCTTCGCAAAAAAAATCCCCGTTCAGGCAGCTGCTTTGGCTGAGTCATGGTCTATCGGCGAGTTTGGTGCGTGACAGAGTGAGATTTTGTAATAAAAAATGTATTCTTTGTGATAAAATTGGTTAAAAGAGTATTCAGCAATTATTGCAAATCTGATTTTTTAAGAACATTTTAGATAAAAGATAGATGAGTTTTTGTTTTGTTTCACTCTGTGATACCTCACCTTTTATGGTTTTACCAACATATGGCTCTTACTGTTATCTTATCATTTATCATGGTTATATCTCACCAAACTTGATAAAGTCCGGATCATCTCAATCTCACGGTGGAGAGAATATCCCCGGTCTCCAATAAGATTGTTCACTATTTGGTTAAACTCGAGAAATTGGTTTGGTTTGGTTCGAGCTACCGATTGGTCTGGTTTACTTTTTTGGGACCTTCAAACCAAACCAAACCGGGAAACCAAATAACCCGAATCGAATTAAATATTCTATTTTAAGTTATATATAATACAAATTTTGTGTCTTTTCTTATAAAAATAAACTTGTTTCAAGATAAAATTAATGAAATATATTAGGGCCGTAAACGGTATCCGATATTCCGATAATTCGACCCGATTTCGATTAATTTATCCCTAAATGGAGGTTCGATAAAATTACCGATAAGTTATCGGAATCGGAATCGGAGTTCCGGTAAGTTATCGGAATCGGAATCGGAATCACTAGATACCGATTCCGATCAATACCGATACCGATAAGTATTTGAAAAAAACAAATCTAGACCGTTGATTCGTTAGATCGAACGTTCGTAGTGAGTACACACGGTAGTAAATACTAAGCAGTAACCGGTAAGGCGGCGGTAACCCTGTCGTCGACCCCGCAGCCCGCAGCCCGCAGCCCCAATCGCGATGTCGTCTCTCTCGTTCCTTTCCTGCCCTAGACATTCTCCATTTCTCCCAATGGCGACTCTCCCGTCCCTGCCCTAGTTCCCTTTCTCAGCACTCGGAAGCCAATCGCGAGGAGGCGAGCAGAGCAGCAGACGAAGGCAGGCTAGGCAGCAGATCTTCGGCTATTCCGCGGAGTGGCGGCTGGGTTCTTCAACAGACGAAGGCAGCAGATCTTCGGCTCTTCTGCGGAGTGGCGGTTGGGTTCTTCAACAGACGAAGGCAGCAAATCTTCGGCTCTTCCGCATAGTGGCTGGGTTCTTCAACAGACGAAGGCAGCAGGAGCCAGTCGCGAGCGGGCCAAGGGAACACAGACGCAGAGGATCCCTCCACGACGCCGCCGCCAGGACCAGGTGCGTTGCCGGCTGCGTTGGCCCCTGAGTAGCTGAGTTTTTCTTTTTTGTGCTTTCCCTGACTGAGACCGAGACCGTCCCCTTGCCCGCCGGCCAGGAAGTTCGTCCAATTCCTCCAATCACTCCCTTCGCCGGCCCAGTCCCAGATCTTGCAGGTTGGGGTGGAAAACGAGCAAGCAGCTGTTGCTCCAGGTGAAGCCCATCACCAAGAGGCAAAGGGACCATCGGGACGTCGGCCACGGAGGAGCACTTTGCAGCTTGGACGCGAAGACAGCGTTGCTGGCTGCCCCGAGTTCTTCGTTTTCCCTGGTCTTCCCCTTGCCGCCAGCCAGCAAGGTCCTCTTGTTCCTCTGGTTACTCCTCTCGCCCAATCGGCTAGTCCCAACGCTGGCAGGTGGAGTTGGAAAATAGGTATGTTTTGGTGTTTTTCTATATTTTATGATGTTTGTTAGTGTTTATATTTTATTTGAGTTTGCCAAACTGAAATGTAGTGCCAATGGTTAGTGGAAGTGTTGTCAAAAATGATTTAAGACATTATTGTTCTATTTTGTTTACTCTTATTTTATGCTAAATCAGTCTTATGTTAAGTTCACAGGTTATCGGAATCGATATCGGAATATTCCGATTTCTCGAAATCGGAATCAAATCGGAATCGGAATTAGTCATTTCGATATTATCAAAATCGGAATCGGAAACACTAAATTCTTATCGGAATCGGAATCGGACTCTGGCAATACCGATACCGAATCCGACCTGTTTGCAGCCCTAAAATATATAAACAGATACACTAACTTTTTATAGAATGTGATTTAAAATAAAAAATGAAATTATATATTGACTTATCTACTATATCTTAATAAAATATGGTTTGAACTGGACCAAATCAGTCCAACCGAATTAATTTGGTTTGGTTTGGTTTAGTTTCGGAGATAGTTTGGTTTGGTTTGGTTCGAAAAAAATACTCGAAAATCAAATCAAATCAAACCATGAACACCCCTAGTCTCCAATCAGAATAGGTTGCAATCTCTCAGATCATTTAAGTTTCTATTTGGTAACGGTGAATCGGTTGTTGCCGAACTTTCTTTAAATCTTTACTAAACCAATCGGTTCCATAACAACTTACTACAATAACTTTAGTAACGACTTATAATAATTTTAGTAACGATCAGTAATGAGTTACATTGACTTCGGTAACCATTTAGTAACAACCAGTTTGCCATTACTAACTTGTTATTAAGTTGTTGTTGAACCATCATTTAAGTGATATGGGGTTGTGGCCTATTTTGATTGAAAACTGAAGATGTCTCTTCCACCGTGGGACTAAAGTGATCTGAACTCAAAATGATATGTCCGGATCTTAATGGAGGTGTTTGCTTGCACAATATATTTTTGTATTAAAAATATAGGACCATTCAATATACAAAATTTTGAGATCCAGTAACAAAATGTGTGGAGACAATGTAGAACTATAAAAGGTGTAGGACCACTATAAAGATTATTATTTCCAATAAAAATATCTTATAAAATTATATTTTTATAATGATTGCCAGCCACCTCTTTTAACAAGTTTTATAATGAAAATATAGTTTTTCGTAACAAAAGTCTAATTTTTTATGTAACTAAACACCCCATAAGTCACCTTAGATTTTATCTTAATACATCTTTTCATCGTATGAAAGAACTACTGCACAACCAAACACCCCCCCACAAACTTTCATTAGATTAGTGATGTGGTCATTTAAATTGTTTACCTAGAAACAGCCATATGTCTTAGAATATATCTAAAAATTCTAAGCCACATAAAGTAACTTTCATTTTCGGATTAATCTCCTTTCTTATAACATTTCAATTTTATAATAGCGATGACTTCAGATGTTTATTTAAAGATAAATTCGAACTTTGTCCACCTCACAATAATCAAAACTTCTTTTATAACACGATTAATTCATCAGAAGCGATTTCAGATTTCAGAAAATAATTTTATATTGTATCGAAGGCCACCTTAATATATTTCTCGTTATTTACAGCTGGTTAAAGTTAATGTTTGTCGACACTATATTATGAGGTAGCCGGTGGGTAAATTTTGGTATGCGTGGAAACATCTTAAAATTGGATCTATGTTAAGTGTAAGATATAACACTGTTTAAGTATATAATAAGAGCTTATTTATTTTATCATAATTCTCTTGTTTAAAAATCAGTTATTCAAAAATAAATTCTTAAAGAATTACAAACAAGAGTTATTAGGTGGTTGAAATTATTAAAAACATGCAAACAAAGTAAAATAATTAAGAACATTTTGCGATTATAATGTTCTTGTTTTGATTTCAATCTCCGTTCTCTCGTGTAACTGGAATTAAGAAATATTTTTAATATATACAGCCTTTTGCGTTGGTTTACATAAATAAAAATTCTACAAAATAGAACAAGTGGAAAAATTTGCAAAAAAAAAGACAAGCATGCTCTAAGTGCAAATAGCTAGGGACCTTTTGGGATGTTCACACATCCCAAAAGATAAACCTCTACATATCCATGAATGTGGGACAAAACCCACTTCTCAACATTAATGACAAAGAGATGGAAGTTGGCAGCCAGCAAGCATAGGCAAGCCGTCGGAGCCAGGATGACAGGGAAGTCGGATTGGTAGAGTTCAGCCCAGGTAAGCCAAACGTGGGGAGGACACCGGCCCCCACCAACATTGTTAGTAAAATTAGTAATGAGTCTTTCCATTCCGAATAAAAAGATATAAAGTTCTATGCATAAAATTTCAAAATCAAGAAATGAATATGATTACAGCCACAATTTGCACAAAATAATAGAAATCACATCTTTAAGATTCATTTGGATCTCGTCAAATAGATTCCCTTCGCGAAAATTTCCAAAGATTCGAATTGTTTTCCAAACACCTCTAACATTATCAATTTTGAAATTGATATCGATAACGATCGTTAAAAGATGTTTGATTAATAATATCAATTTAGAAATTTGTAGTGCAAACAAAACTTTATCAATTTTGATATTGATACTCTAACACGTAAGAATATCAATATCAATATTGATATAATATTATTTTTGAAATTCTAACTAAACATGCCATAAGGTACTAGACGTCATTGTAACTTATAAATCAAAAAATTGTAGGCATGTATTAATATATAAGTGATAAGTTTGTTCCATAACGTATCTAAGTCAACATCTAATTAGACTAATTCCACATTAAACTTTAGAATCACACGTTTAGGTGACAAATAGAAAATATAATATTCTTGAAGGTAACATTAAAATTTTATCGAATGATATTAGTGAAACGGTGACACTCTAAAGGTTATTTTCTCCGCAACCAAAATATTTTCAGCTAAAATTTTAATTTTTAATTTTTTGCTTTAGCATTGTCTTCCACGTTATTATTGTAGTTGAGGAGAATGGAAGGTCGCCGAGGGAGACACGAGGACAGGGAACCACCCTTCCGTTCTGTAGATTTCTTTCTATTCTCTCTTCCTCCGCAGCTTGATCCCCGTTTCTGTAATATTCCTAGTTTTCATAGCATTATATAAGTTATTATCGGTGTTTTTAATTATTTTCACAATATGCTTAAATTATTTTTAAGATGTTTATATAGATAAGTAGATTTTTTTTAATAGAATCTTATTAGTTGAGTGGATCCCTATATTTTATTTATAATAAATATTATTATTTTATTTTAATTCTTCTCCGTTATTTGAGACTCCTAAGAATAACATAATTACTATTTTTTATTTCTTAAGAGTTCTCCCCATCCGTACGTTTTTCTCTGAACAATCTCTTGTATCTCTCTATACGTAAAGTCTTACCCTATTTTGAGAGTGTTGTTCATATTAAAAAAATATATTTTATTATGTTTACTATTGTAACCGTTCCCCCCCCTTCTTCGCACTTCTTCTCTCTCTCTTCTCCGGAGCGGCCGCCGCGCCCGCTCTCTCTCTCTCTCTCTTCTCTCTCCCCGTCGCAGCATCGCCGCCGTCTCCATCTGCGCTGCACCGTGGCCACCCGTGGCCGTCCCGCCGTCTTCACGTCTGCCTCACCCTCGTGGCCGCTCGCCGCCGGCCGTGCCGTGCGTGCCGCCGCCGCCGCACCGGCCGCCGTCCCGAGTCGCGCAGCCCCTCCCGCCCGCGTGGAGCCGGCGGACGCCTTGCGCGCCAATGCGCCGATCGCCACCCCGCCACCTCCTTCTGCGCGTTGACCGGCCTCACCCCGTACCGCCTTGCCCCGAGCGCCATGCGGCCACCGTCCCACCCTCGCCGCCCTCGCCCACCTCGTGCCGTTGCCCACCAACGCGCCCGTCGCCGCCGCCCACCCGGGCCCCGCCCCGCGGCCGCCCCCCCCTCGTGCCTCCTCGCACGTCGCCGTCCCCGGCCAGCCCCACGGCCATCCCGCCTCGTCGCATCCCTCCGCGACACCGCCGCCAGCGCCGAGCCCGTCGACCCCCCGACCGCGCCGCGGCCCGCCGGCGCCCGCCTCGCCGCGCGGCCACCCGCACCGCATCCGGCCGCCTCCGCGAGCGCACCTCCGCGAGCGCGCCGCCGCCCGCGAGCGCCCGTGCGCCGGCCCGGTCCCCGCCGCTCGCCGCTCACCGCCGCGGCCGCCGTGCGCCGCGACCAACTCTCCGCCGTGCGCCACCTCCCCACGGACCGCCGTGCACCCCGCCCCCTATCGCCGCCGCGAGCTCCTCTTCTCTCTCTCCTATTCTCCTTCTCTCTTGAGTATCGATCATATAATCCCCCTTATTTTCCCTCTCCATTGATCCGATGGCATAACCCCCCCCACCATTCTAATTGTATTTTCCAGCAGCTTTGGAGAAAGGAGAACCCCGTCTTATTTGAGCGATTCGATTTGTGCGCTGCATTCTCGACGTCTGATAGCATTTTCGACTGTCGATCACCGTCTTTTCCTGCGCCGATCCGGTAGGCATCCTTGACGTGTCTACTATCATTAAAATTCCTATTTTAATTATTCATGATCTATAGAATTGACCTTTAATTAAAGGGTGCGTGTAGTTATGATTTTGTGCTTAATTGTGAGTTAACATGGGTTAGATAGATACGTGTGCGTAGTATCTTGTGATATATGTTTATGTCTCTATTATGTGTATACGAGATCTTGCTTAGTTAGTAGTGTATTATTGTTCATTTTTAACTAATCACCTGGTTACATATTAGCTTGATTATATTATGTTAACCTTGTTAATTTATGGTGATAGGTTAACCAGATTAGACAATGTGGTGAGTAGTTTTTCCAGCACCTAGTCATATTCATGTTCAATCATGTTTAGTTAGTTATATGTTGATATTGTCTCATTTTAGTTCATTTGGGGCATGGTTGTCTAACATGACTTGGTTGTGTATATATTCAAGTTAAATGTTCATAGTCTGTGTTGTTATGTCATGGCATAGTATTGTTGATGTTTATTGATCTTGCATATTGGTGATCATGGCATGACATGATTGAGGTGGATGCTTGATGCATTGAACCGTGAATGGATAATCGAGCTACACCGTACTAGTTAGTCGTGACTCGAGGGCGACGAGGGGGTTAGAACCGTCTGGTGCATTCTTCGATCCCGTATCCTCGCGGGCATCCTACGTGCCACCACGGCCTAGGTGCACTATGGGATTTCGATTAGTATATGGTATTTATATATGATAGATCTGGTGGTAGCTAGTTGAGGTGGCAAGACGACGCATTCCTTGCTAATGAAAATCTGTGTACATGATATGTGCATCTATTAGAGGATAGGTGCATATATGTGTGAATGTGATTCTTGTTGGAGGATAGATGTATTTTGCATGGTATGGTATAGATGGTCTAGTGATGTATTTTATTTTGTCAAGTATCAGGTTATGTAGTATGGTGTATGTATGGTGTGTCTCATTTGTAGTATATCATCATATGGAGCATATAGTAGGTGCCTATGCATATGTTTATACCATCTTTCTAGGTCATGTTATGATGCATATAGGTGCTGGTTGGTGTATTTATAGGCTTTGGTTGGTGGTGTAAAACACATGAATTAAGTCATATATCGGATATATTGACTAGCCTATATTTACATATAATTGGTGTAGGTCTGGGTACCTATTTAATTAAGATATAGGGCCTTTTGGCTATCCGATTTGGCGGATGATGGGGTGTCTACTGAGTCGTCGTACTCATCCCAATCCTCTTATCAATTTTCAGGTAATCAGGTTTGGCGAGCAGAAGCGTGGTGGATTGTTTCCCAAGAAAGCAAATTGGACGATTCTTGTAATTTAGATGGTAATTAGATTTGTTTAGATTATAGCATAGCAATGTATTTAATTTGATTCTGTGGATGTATAAACTGGGACCTAATTGTCTTCATTTTTCCCAAACCGATGTTTTTACGGGGTTAATTTTCCCCGGTCGCGTCGTCGGATTATCCCGCTGTGCAAGTTAAAAATCCGGGGCGTGACAGTTTCGATCTTCTGTTTGCTTCGAGCTTATGCCTCCTTCCTCATTGATCGTAGCTCTCTGCAGACGATGGAGACCGCCCCATCCACGAGGCTGACGGAGGAGAGACAGAAAGGCGTTGAGCCGAAGGAGAGGCGAGAACGAAGAGGAGGGAGGGGCGGCAGGCGCTCAGTCGGTGGAGTGGAGCTAGAACGAGATGGTTGACATCGACGACATCCAAGCCTCGAGCCCTAGTCCTTCCGCTCTCCCCCCTTCGCCAACATCGACGCCTTCGCCCGCACAACCGAGGCCAGAAGAAACGGAAGATCGGCGAGAAGAAACGGAAGATCGGCGAGATAAAAACGACACAAGTGCATTGTGCATCCTTGAACAAACAAAGAGGCAACTGATGATGAAAGGACGTCCGGGCCCGGGTGACCGATCCCAATCCTAATATATTTTTGGAGAAATCAATTTCCGCCCCCACTTCATGTGGTCCATTTATTTCTTAGTCCCATGTCTTCAACACTTTATTTTCTAGTCCCAAATTTCAAATTTCTATAACTTCCGCCCCTTTTTTCATGTAACACCATTAGCTTTAATAGATTTCACATGTGACTTCCAATTTTACCCCTTCACCCCATGATGCCAATGTTGTTCTTCTCATCTAATTTTTAAAAGCATTTTCTACTCAATAATATTGTAACACCTGATTTATTCAGATCTTAATTTCAAATTTCATAGATCAATTGGTACCATCATGTGTTTTTAAGATGAGTACCACCGTGTAAAAATATCCCTAAAATGTTATTATTTAGATATTTTAAAATTTGTAAAATTATATTTTCTTGTTTAGAGATAAAGTGGGTATTGGAGAAAAAAGAAAAAGACGATATTAGACAAAAGTATTTTATAAAAAATTAAAGAAACAATTAAAGTAATGTTGTTTCAAGAGTTCTCCCAATGGTAGAAAGTTATTTTTTTTAGAAACATACTATTTTTAAAACAGTAAAATTTTAACTTTTATGTGATCATATTTGAAAATATTAATAATTATAAGAGCCGAAATCCAAAAATCTCTAAATTAAGTTTTCATTATAAAAATATGTTCTTGGTGCGAATGAACATGACGAGAAGAGTGCTTAATTTAACCATCATAAAAGAAATATAAATTTATAAAAAAATTTAAAGTAAGAATAGAAGCGAGAATGTCTTCACAATTGCTGTTATTATATCTCATATGATAATTTATATTTTTAGCTATCTAATATATATTTTAATTTATAATTTATTGCAATAGCGAAGGGTGACTGAGAAGAGTATCGTACATGAAATTTACTAGTGAATGAAGGAATTATAATTACACATAGTTAATTATTTTGAAAAAGATAAATGTCATATTAATTATTTTAGTGATAAGTAGGTGTTATAGGAAGTTGACATATATATACATATATATTCTAATGGCACGTTGCGGAAGGATAGGGACGTGACGAGTAGATGAGGGTAAAAATGGAATAAAAATGTACCGGAGTAAAAATTTTAAGACCGAGAGTTTTGGGATTAAAAAATAATTTATTTGAATGTTGGGATCTAAAAATAAATGCAAATATTTTTTGGGACTGAAAATTGAAAACCCCTATATTTTTCCAAGTGGGGGCCATCCCGTCCCTTTTTATTTTTTCTTTTTTTTTGAAAGTCAAAGTGTGGATGTTTCTTTAACAAACTAGCCAGACATAGAAGTGTTAGTTCTTTCGGTCGGCTCGGTGCTTTGCAAATAAATAAATCTTTTTTCTTTTGTTGGGATCAAATGACACCTGTTTTATTCGTTCTAATAATGCAACTTCGATGATTCAGACGGGAGAGAAAGATTAGGACACGCAAACAAAAAACTTATTAGAGAAAACCTCCAGCAATATCTTCGTATTTTATTGGTTCCAGCGGCTCCTCTTGTAAGGCTATGCCCGGTAACGCTGTCGGAGCCGTCCGTTCGGTGGTATTCGCCGGCTCCTCTTTGCATCCCCCCAATCTCGTGATCTTTTCGTCGCCATTGATTCGTACTAAAGACAACGGCCAATCACATCAGACGGCCGAGGCGCTCGGAGCTTGCTTTGGTGCGTTTTGCTAAAGCGCCGGCGGTAGGGACGCAAACGAACTAATACACACTCGAAAACGAACTAATACACTCAGCTCAATGAGTAATTCGAACACGATAAAAATCTGATTGGATTCAATTATTACGTTAAATGAATAAATTTGAATAAAAAATAAAATTTGACTAGTTAAATAAGTCGAAGTTGAACAGACTCTTACTCGGTTCGATAAACTTTCGAGTAATTCTATTATATATTTATTTTTTAAAAAAAATTAAAAAGGTTGATAATTATATATTGTCGCTTAAATTATTAAATAATTTAAATTTTGAATTTAAATTTAAATATATTTTCGTAAATAAGTTAAATTTAGAATCTCAAAAATAATTTTTTATTTATTTTGAGTTTTATAAATTAATTTGTATATAACTTAAATTTAAATATAAATTAAATTTTATTTTAATTATTATTTCAGTTTAAACTTGATTCGTCACGATTAATGAGCGAACTAAATTTAAACAAAAATTTAACATTTTTGTTAAAACTCGAGTTTGAACTCGTATTCATGTAAAAGAAACGAGTTAAACTCGAACGGCTCGGCTTGACACGGCTAGGGGTGGGCACGGTTCGATTTGATCCGGTTTAGATCATTTTTTTTCAAACCGATTTGATTCGGTTTGGTTCGGTTCGATTTGAGAGGGTGATTCGATCAAACCGAATTGAAAATACTATAATAAGTCAATTTATAGTATATAAATAAAAATATACTACCTTGCCGAAAATAAATAAAAATATTTAAATTAATTATCTTTTACATATATATACTGAATTTTAAGTTAAAAATAATGAAAATAAATATTATTTTATTATAAATGTTATAAAAATATTATTTTTATTAATACTATAATAATTTTTTATATTTTTTGATTAAGTCAATTTAAACGATTTAATTTGATTTAAATCAGTTTGAAGATTTTTCAAACCGAATCAAATCGAGCAGAACTCTAAATCGAATCAAATTGAATCGAATAAACTGATTCAATTTAATTTCTGGTTTTGAAGTGTTTTGTGCCCACCCTAGACACCGCACGTTTGCATCTCTAGCCGCCGGACTGGAATGATGCACGATGGTTGGTGGGCAATAGGAGCGTGCCGTGCGCCGGATATTCGCATATCGCCACTCGTCGGTCACCTTACCTCCTCTCGCCATTTCCGACGCCCTGCTTGTCGCCCCCGCGGTGGTTCGTCTTGTTCGTAGTATTATTTTTTATGTATTTGTCAAATATTACCTATTAATACTATGAAGACATCGATGAATTTAGGCACATACTGGATGGTTAAATTACAAGGTGATTATTTTCTACGTACCTACCTGAAAAAGAGGTCATCGTCTTTTCGCAAGTAAGCACCGAGGAGAACGTTTAATAGATGTTAATTATCCACGTGGAAGCTTTTTCCTCTTCTTCTTCTTCTGCCGGGAAGGAAATAGAAGAGTTCCCAGTTCCTACGCCACGTCGTTCGACACCCCCCCCCCCACCTTCGCCGCAGAAAGCTCCATCCGACCCGCCACATCCATCATCTCCATCCCCTTCTCTGGCTGATCGCCGATCGGAGCAGCTCCCTGCCGTTAGCGGCTAGTGATAGGCTGGTACTCCGCGCATTGAGAGGATCTGTATCCCGTGGCGGTGTCGTGCCAGATCGGCTTTCGGTTGGAGCATCTAGTCTAGATAGGGATTGCTGAGTGGCGGTGGCTTTTGATAGGCAGACGGCGAGGTAGGTGTGAGAGATCTGGACAGAGATCGGAAAAAGGAGGGAAGATTTCGGCTCCGGGCGGCGAGAGGCATGGCTTTCTTGGGGACGCAGCAGAAGTGCAAGGCGTGTGAAAAGACGGTGTACCTCATGGACCAGCTGACAGCCGACGGCATCGTCTTCCACAAGTCCTGCTTTAAGTGCAACCACTGCAAGGGCACGCTCAGTGTAAAATTGCTTTTCCTTCGTCACCCTTTTTGTTATTTCCTTTCTTCTTAATTGCGGTAATTTGTTGGTTCTGTGTCCCATTGGACGGCTAGATAGCCACCGAACGAATCTGAGGAAATTTGTGGGCGATTTGAACCGATCTATCTCTTATATCTGTTTGGCCTTTTTGGATTTCTCATTGTTCAAGGTCAATTAGATTGCTCTATCTGTGAGGAAGAAACGGACTATGTAGATACGTATCTGTCATCAGATTGGTGCCATATCACCTCAATCTGAATAGATCGTTCTCTAAGTTCGCTTTGTCTGTTCATGAGATGTACTTTTGCTGCGCTTTCCAATGACAGCCTAATGAATTCAAGGGACATGAACTTGTTCTTGCAACACGTTTTCAGATAGTTTCCCATCCAATTGTTTTCTTCTCCTTAGATTTGCACTTTTAGGAGCACGATGATAAAAGCGTAACGGTAATCTGTTTGATTCCTTAAAACACATGGAAGGTGCGCTTATCCGATCCAGTATTTCTGCATGCCTAGTTAAGCAACTACTCTTCGATGGAGGGCGTATTGTACTGCAAACCTCATTTTGAACAGCTCTTCAAGGAGACGGGCAACTTCAACAAAAATTTTCAGTCGCGTGAGACCCTTCTCTCTGTTAGGATTTGTTTCGGTTCTCTCTTTTACTGAACACAACTTAACATTCTTCGACTTCTTTCCCACACTTTGTTCATCCTGCAGCTGCTAAGGCCGCTGAGAAGCTGACTTCAGAACTGGTGATTTTATCTTCCACCTCTAGTGTACCATTTGTTTAACAGAGTACCCATCATCTGATGCTTTTTTCATGATTGAATGTTGCTTACTGGATTAGACAAGGTCCCCCAGCAAAGCCGCCAGCATGTTTTCTGGAACCCAGGAAAAGTGTGCCACCTGCGGCAAAACAGCATATCCACTTGAAAAGGTCAGCTATTACATATAAATAGCTGCTTATCTTTCATATGGATTTAATGTCTTATTAGTAAATTTGGAGAAAATATATTTTCAAAAATTAATTTTTTAGTGATGCAAGTGATATCATGCCTTTCTATATTTTTTTGTCTTCTCCACTCCAAGTGTAATGACAAACTTGAATGCCTGGAGTTGTAGCGACTACATCCGATTCAACAATGCCTTTGTCAAAAAATTCATGACGATTTATGCAGAATCAGTTCCACAGCTTGATCGGTGGAATACATCGAGGAAAAAGAACAATTGCGAGAAAGACAAAAGCTGATATTATGAGGAACTCATCATTCATCACCAAGGAGTTCTCATCAAAGAATTTCTAGCCTAACTATTAATGGAAGAAATGTTATAAGAGACTGGGAAAATATGAGAATCGAAAATGAAAGAGAGGGGTCTAAGATGAGAAGAGCTTTGTGCATGTCCCCTCGGAGAATAGTACCTACAAGTTGAATATTAATAAATATATATATGTAGTCTCCTCCTACGCGTGCAGAAACACAAGCTAACTGGAAAGCAAGAGAAAATGATAGCCTTTGCATCTCACATAAATATTTCTGATTGAGCTAAATCAAAGTCATAATGGAAAAGCAAGTATCTTTAGCTATCTATCCAGAAGTTCCTAGTTGGGCCTTCACGAGTGACCTGTGTCACCTATTCTATCGTCTGCATTTACAAGCTTATGCCAACTTGCTTCTGGCCAACTGCATTGTTTTCTTTCCTTTCTGTATGGCAAGTATATCATCAAAACTTTCCCCAGATGTTCAAAAAAAGAAATGAAATAAAACCTGTACCAACTTAGGAGTTAAGAGAAATGTTTTATGAGTTTAGATGGCACTAGATAGACAGCATCCTGTTAGTAGTGTCAAAACTACAGCATTGTCATGAGTTCAACTTGCGGTTTCTCTTTCCATCCGTGTCCAGATAATTTGGTTCCTTCCTAGTGTGGGCAGGATCCCAACCATGATTCATTAAACATATTCCTGCCATAGCCAGCTATACTGGCATGGGGTGCTGGAGTATTGATAGAACATATGCAACATAGGACTGGATCGGAAATCCGGCGCAGATGAAGGTTCACTACATATTGCACTATTTTCTTGAGAATCATTGCCAATTTTCAGTGAATTGGGCACCATGTCCCGTACCATTAGTGTCAACATACCCATTTGTCGTTCTTTCTTAGGGATACAGTTGTATAGCGAAGGATTTCTTCTCTGTACTGGTGGTTGCATGTTATAGATCCACCTGTCTGGAGATATTCAGAGTTCAAGCAACACTGGATATTTCTGTAGGTCTACAATGACGATGTGGGACGTTTATGCAAAACTTATAGCTATATAGGATAGTTGTACTTTTAATTATGATTCTAATTATTTCTACTTGTGGCAGAGAGGTCAAATTTTATGTCCATACTAGCAAACAAAACTACAGGTTGACTATTATCACCTTGATTCAGGTAGAAGTTGGCATTCCAGGGTGCTTTCCCTAACTAATCTGATGAGTGGGTCATGCTTTCCCTAACCAGTATCTTAAAATATATTGGGCCTGTCCAACCCGGCCCGGCCTGACCTGACCCGGTCCAAATTTTCTATTTCAAAAATATATTATTATCAAATTCAATAAACTTATTTATTTAAGATAACTCTATAAAATTGATGATAACTTATATAAAAATGTATTTTTTTATTATATAGAAGTGATGTTTTTAACCATGTTATGAAACATGAGATCTAGTTGGCCTATTTCAGTTATTTTGGACCAATTGACTGTCAGTTAAGTTTTGCTAGCCAAAAGTTTGGACCCGTATTTTGGCCCGCTGCTGGCCCGACCTGCAAGCCCGGGGGGCTGACCGGTCCATTGCCACCCAAGTGATGCCTAGTCTCTTTGTCTATGGATGCTGTTGATTTCATCAAGATATCTACGCTTTCTATTGTCCATCCAAGTTCAATAACAATGCAGATTAAGATAGGGACTTTGATCCACTAAGAATAGTACCAAATGCTTGAATTGCTTTCAAACAATCATTTACCCGAATACTAAAGATATTGAGAAAACTGATCGACAAGATAGATCCTGAAATTTAACATGTACCACTAATAGGCAAGGGAGGGATTCAATCCAGAACTGGGGGAGTTGCAGAAAATAGCTGAGCTTGCATTGATGACTCCCACCTAGCTGTTATTAGCACGGATGCTGTGCATAGGGGGGCTGGTTTTTTCTGTTATGCTTCAGTTACATTTTCAGATTCACAAAGACTTTCCGCTGTCCTTGAAAACCAACTACTATACGCAGCTTGTGGATGTTCAATAGCATCAACGCATCTTACTTTCAAATTCTACCAGCACTTGCGCAACGTATGAGCTTGGTTACTCACTAGAGTGCCGTAAAAGTATTCATTCACCTTGTAGTTCAAAATCTAGTAAATCGCAGGTATATGTATAGTTAACATCTGGTAGCTCGTGTATGGGCAGGTAACGGTTGAAGGTCAAGCCTACCACAAATCGTGTTTCAAATGCTCCCATGGGGGCTGCTCGATAACACCATCGAACTATGCCGCACTAGAAGGCATTCTCTACTGCAAACACCATTTTTCTCAGCTTTTCAAGGAGAAAGGAAGCTATAACCACCTTATCAAATGTGCCTCAATAAAGAGGCCAACGACGTCTTCCCCCGAATCTTGATAGACGCTTCTTCGGCTGCGCTCTCGTTTAATACCTCGAATGTGGACTGGACAACCCGGCCAGTTTCTGCAGTTCGGCTATCTTTCTTGCTTTGGTTTGCATTCTTGTTGGATCGCTTGCATGTGCTTCCTTCAGTTGGTTTGTTTCTCCCAAGACGTGAGACCTTAAAATGTCCTAAATATGTATTTCATGCACCTTACTGATGATTCATAGTCTATGGCTGGAGCCTGGAGCAATTATGCTGATTTAGTGTATATTGCCCACGGAAATCTAGTATCTTCGCGGTTTACTTGTTCTTTATTTATGACTTTTACGAGAAGAATTACACAACCTGGTCCGCTGTACGACTTGAATCTTCCGTGCGTCACTGATCACAGCCAAATGCTAGAGGCGGTTGGGGACTACGAACACAAGATGCATCATTGCGTTGCATGCGATCCCAGAATTCGCATGAGGTTTCCGACGAAGAAAACTAAGAATAGAAGCTGCTTCGAAGGAAATAATTATGCAGATAAAAAGAAGAAGAAGCAGATAATCAACAGGACGCCGCAGTACGTGTCTTACTCCTATAGACATTTGCTCCTACAAGTTATTTGTCTAGATACTGTTAAAATTAGTCGCATTTGTATCTATACCTTCTCAAGGACTCCTCTTTGATCGTCCGTCCGCAATCGAATCGATAAGAGAAACAGCCATCAGAAAAGGAGAGTGATATGTACATTATCCATATTCGTATTACATTAGATATGTTTGGGCAGTATGCCAGTAATACGATTATGTATTTATAAATGTTTTGTGACAGTTAAGAAGTGGTTTTCATGTACTATTTGCTGTATAGGTATTGGGTAGTATTTCCATTTACTCATTAATGGTTATGGAGCACTTTTGCTTATACGATAGATCGAGTTTTTGTTATAATTTTTTGTTTTTGCGATAAATCTTGTTAACAACAAGTGTGTGACAACTCTTACAAATTTATGTTTTTAAAGAGATATTTTCTTGAACAAAACAAAAATGATGCCTTTTTGTTATCTCATCTGGCCTCGGGCTTGATTGACCTAGTACTTCGCCCATGTACTTGAGCCCATTTTTCGTAGCATTTTTGGGACTTTTATCTTTTAAAAAATTTAATTACGTTGCACTTTTTGGTATCAACCCTTTGTATTATTGTCTTAATGGTTAGGTAAGAAAGCTATCTAGTAAACCACTTCGCTTCATATTTGTAATTAATAGGGTTAATTAAGTAGCCATTTCTTTTGCTACATATATGACTGATAAGGTGGTGTGTTTCAAAATATTTACATTAAATGTGTGGAGATCATTTATATCAAAACTAGTGAGGAGGATCGGGGAGAGAGAAGAGGTCTCAAATCTTGTTAGTTCCAGGAACAAGTTCTCCAAGAAAATATATTTTTGTCATCATTGTCAAACACCTTTTTTTTTAACAAATTTTATTGCAAAAAGATTATTCTATGGTTAAAATAATTGCAGCACACTACCATCTATTATGAAAATAATATAATCTGTTCAGCTAGCTATGAACCTTAAGTCTAAATTTAGTACAATGAAAAGATTACGTTGCGTTGTTTATGTATACGCCTGTATTAATTAACACATTCACATGTACATTCGTGTTATTCGGCTTAAGATTTGGCTTGGTCTTAAGATCAGATTCTTGAAATTAAACTATATCAGTCAATATTAGGTCAAATCAGAACGAAACAGACTCAAATCATTGATTTAGTTTGATTTTGTCAAGGCACATGTGTATTATAGAGATCCCGGAGGAGCTTCTTCGTACGTAAGTCCATAACGCAGAGCTGATCACTTGGCATTGTCACAGCTAGCTGTTCTTCACTCCACTCTGCCTAGTTTCTCAGATCAGACGGTTCAAAATTAGCCTTCTGAGATCTTGATCTGTCCGAGGTCCCCGACCGTGGGTGTTCTTTCCAGAATCACCGTGGACACTTAATGCCATTTTTCTAGCTAGCTTTTTCCCGGGCAAATAACATTTTTACGAGAAACAATAGCCTAGGAGCATATTTTGGTTAGATCATTATTAAATTAATATGCCATCAATTCTCCATCAACATCAATCTAACCTGTACCGCCCAGTAGCTAAAATAATTGGTATGATATTTGCCGTCCGTAACCAGTTGTGAAAGTCTGTTCGCCAACCCTCGTCCGGCGGAACCTTTGCCGGTGAACCCTCCTCCGGTGCCCCTTGCCTGGCAGAACCCTCACCTTTCAAGGAGGCACCGTCGACGCTCGTCCAAGACAAATTCCACTTTAGACGCTTCAATGGCTTCATTCGACGCTTGGTGGCCCTCCTCCGGCGGTTCCTTGTCCGGTGATTACACTCTTCCGTTCAAGGCGGCACCGTTGCCGGGTTGCCCTCTCACGGAGACCTCCTCTACCCTCACCGGGTAGTATAGCTCCATCGTCGAGCAGCACTCTCGAGGCGAGCTTTTGGCAGGATCTCGGAGCGAAGCTTCGTCCTACGCCCTGTTCCAGTTGATCCCTAAGCGTTAACGTCTCCTTTACCTTTCGCCTTCGACACCCTGACAAGTTCTTTTTACTATTTTGTAGTTATTTTCGTTTTGGGAGGGAGGATATTCCTCCACATTCCCTTTTTAATATTCCACCTAAATATGATTTTAGGTTTTTTTGTCTCATTTTGTTGCGTTAGAAATGTGGAGTCTGACTTACTTACGTAGGTTTGTTTTCTTCGGTTCCATGTTCTTGTTCGTTGTCGTGTAGTCTTGTTTACTTAGGTTGTTTTTCCTGATTCTCTTCATAATCACTTATCTTATCTCGAGACTAATAATTCATGCGATATTCACATCTTTTTGGTGTGATTATTTGGTCACATGATAGTTGTCAAACTCTTTTTATGGAGTCTTTTTATCTGGTGCTCAACCTTATAAACATCTCGTGTTGGTAAATTTATCGTTATGTTTGAATTTCTTAGAAAAGTTATGTTCCCGTAGAATTTTAATCTTTTTTAATTTGTTTGTGTCCCTTCTAGTTTAAGCTTAGTGTTATATTCTCGTTTTTGTATTCTTTCGTGCTAGGAATATATATATATACGTAGTCTTGTTTGTTCAAAATAAAAATAAAAATTTGCCGTTCGTATATACTCTCTATCTAAACGGGCCATAAAGGACCGGTAACCATCGAGTCATTGGTTTTCTCGTGGATCTCGCTATAATGCTGTGTATCCGGCATGTGAATATGTACATCGAAGTACGTAGATTTAGTTGTAAACTTTAGAAACGAACTATATATTGTGACTTATATATATATATAGCTCTCTATGTATAAAGTTGTACATTAATGCCAACCAGTACCTGTTTATTTGATTGCAATTTTTTTTTTCAAAATGGTGTACTAACTCTATCTTGCAGCACTTGTTGATGTGCAACATTATAATTGCATATTTCGAAAAATGGATCTTGTTCTAAAATTTGGGATGTTTAGTTTGACTTGATTTATCTATGTTTAAATGTATATTATTATGAATATAAGTCAAATGATATCATAGAATGACACTTTTTCTCTTAAAAATAGAAAACAAATCTTAATATAAATACTTTTTAGTCACTTTACTTTGTTTTATATTTATAAACAGATAATAATACATGTTAAGCTGACGGATAAAATTGAACCAAATTGTTTTCATTGTCGATTTGGAGTTTAGTCTCGATTGGCATCCATTTCAATTTCGAAGAAAAGAGTTCAAAGCCAAACGGAACGGAATCGACAACACCCCCCTCACCTAAAATCATCTTAATCAAATGGTGGCCATCTAGCTAGTTTATATTTAATTGCTTTATCCAAAGCTGACCAGAGAAAAAATATAGTTTTTGAATTCAAACAGATTATTATTTTTAGATAAATGATTTTGAAACAAGGAAACAATAACAAGTCAAGCCAGCAGCCCACAAGTAAGATTAGGGTAACTTCGAAGGTAATTAAACACGCATGTTAATTACGCCATCTCGATCGGCAGTACTCTTCCTTTCTTCACGTGTGGTGTGGATGCCAACCACCGGCTGTAATTAAGTAAGCTCATCGATCTGGTTTTCCTGAAAGCGAGATAAATATATATACATGTACTGGTTAGAATGATTTAATTTGGTTCGGGTTGACTTGCTAGCTACCTTGGTTCAATTTGAGTTGGGAAAAAGAATCTTAACCTGAATCAAATCATATCACAAAAACCCATAAAACATGGACAAGATCTTGCGAAGAATACTACTTGGCCATTTTAGAGTTATTTCAGAAATTTGAAGGACCGGGAAATCCCAATTAACAGCCTAGATATATATATATATATATAGCTGTAGGCTAGCTGGAATACTTATAACAAGGGACTACGTACAGAAAAATGGAAAAGAGAAGAGAAGAAGAAGAGTAGTTAATTAACAAGGCTTGCCCTGCCGTGCACGGATCTTATTTTTCTATTAAGCTCCCTTTTCTCTTTCATTAGAAACGAAGGAGTTATGCTCACATTAATAAGTAACATTTCGACCTGGTCCGAGAGTGTACGGTCCTTGGTCCTAATTTCGACCCCCCCCTCAAAAAAAAAAAAAACAGTCTTTAATTAATATGTTCTATGTCTTTATCTTGCAGCCCAAGGTCAGCAAGGTGGGTTCGGTGCTGTTTGTCGAATTAATGTTACTTTTATATATATGTGTATGTTGTGAATTCAATTGAGAAACCACGTCGGAGAGATACAATATATATATTAGTCATTAAATATATATAATTAACAAGTACGATAAATATTTGTAGAGTAGAGATCGATCGATGGCTAGCTACGTACGTACCTCATTAATTGATTTGTGGCACGTAATTATATATATATATATATTCGAGGTAGATGGCCATTAAATTATTAAAGAAGCGAATCCACGTACGGCTGATCAATGCGTTCCCATCATTGTGAGCCACACCTCCCAGTCAAAGGCCAAAAGATATCTATATCTATATATATATGTGTGTATAGAGAGAGAGAGAACGAATTATTAATCATATAATAACGGCCAATTATATTCCCTATATTTTGACTTTCCCAACAAGGGAAGATGTCCATTTTGTGCAAAGGCATCCGTTTTGCGCAAATTCGACAATTTCTGGTTTCGGGAGCTTTACCAGCTAACATTTATACAATATATATCCTCTCAGATATATATTCATGATGTTTCTTTTTTTCTTTTTAACTAATATTAATCTAGGCAACACTTACGGACGGCTCCGATGCGGAGGATGCCGATCGTAATTAATCATGCACTAGTCCCACTACGTACGTACTAAACCACGCTTTCTCCCTCCTCCTGATTTATATAAATATATAAATCGTGCCAGCACGTGAGTGCATCGTGTGTTGCAGACAATCAAGACGCCATAAATTGCTTATTTCTACGGCGGTTTTTTTTTCTTTTTTTGAATAATTATTTCGATCAATTTTCTTGACTCTCTCTCCCTCTCTCTGTATCTATATATGTACAGTGGTTATTATATATCTACACATCTCTCTTACGTATACGTTGTTGACTCGCCATGTCCATCTTTAATTTCCTAACGTATGCATATATATATATACGCATGTATATATATTGTACGTCGTCGAAATATCATCTAATTTGCCATGGTTGTGGCTTTTGAGCCAAATGTCCCACAACATGCACATGACCACAACCGAACATTAATTTTACTCAACATGTTCCGACGTCCCTCTCTTTATTATTTACTTCCAAAATGATAATAATTAATGTTTTGCTCAAATATTAATACAGAGGGGGGGGGGAGATATTTATGTGCGTCGATCGTTTTATGATTGTGTATTCGATTCTTGGAAAGTTCATTTTCAATAGATATTTTATCATCGCGGGCGGAATATCTTTATTTTTTTAAGGTGGTGTTATCAATTATTTTTTATATTTACGAAATGAACGAATGTGTTGTTCCGACCCAAAAAAAAAAAAGTGTCTGTCTCTATATATAAATGTATATAAGAGATTGCGGTCTCGGGCTGTTGAAGTCTCTGTCTCTGTCTCTGCAGAGGTTGCAAGAGAGCGAGAAGAGCGAGGAGGCGATCGTTGGTCACCGTCCTTTCGCGCGCTGCTCTCTCTCCTCCTCTCTTCCTCCGAATCCCCTTCTTCCGCAGGCTGTTGCGTTCCTTCTCCTGCCGTTCCTTTCTCTCTCCTCCTCCTCCTCTTGCTCTCTCTCTCTCTCTCTTCCCTATTTTGGCGCAGCTCCGAGGGCATGACGTCGGCGACGCCACCGGTGGCGAGCCCGACGACAGCAGGAGGGTCGAGCGTCGTAACAGCGAGGCGGCGGGTCGCCGAAGCGGCGGTGGACGTGGAGAGGCCGTCCCCGTCGGCCTACGCGTCCGAGGACGTCGACGAGGATGGTTGCGAATTGGGGAGCGGCGGCCACGGCCACGTCCACCACCACCACCACCACCAGCACCATCCCTTCCTCGTGGGCTATTATCACCAGCGGTGGAGGGCCGGCGGCAAACGCGCCTGGTCGCGGATGAGGACCGCGGCCGTGCTCCTCGCCGCACTGGTATTCGCCCTCTGCTTGACCACCCTTCTCCTCGCCGCACCGCGGTTGAGGATCACGGTCAGGGAGGAGCAAGGTGGCCGAGAAGGTCGCAAGGGTAGGTTGCCCATCCTAGGCGGCGGCGGGGGCGGCGGCGCTGTGATCAACTCCGGCGCCACAGACCACAACAATGTGGTACAGGAGCTGAATGAGAAACAGAGCAGGGGCGACGTCTCCACGGCCACCGAGGTAATGAAGAACATCCTGATCTTTTTCTGTTTGTTTTGGGCAGAACGGAACGGATGGATTAATCCCACACCGTCGGGGAAGAAGAAGAAGAAAAGAACAGGAAATTCTTCTTGATTCTCCGATTTCTCTCTCTCTGTTTTCTTTCTTTTCTTTACTCTACGATATTCTCTCTTCTATTATGTATTGTGCATATATATCATCAAGATGGACAAATTCTTGTGGGTCAAATAATCGATCGATGTTTGATTTTGGCTGTCGTCGTCGTCGTACGCGGAGAATTCTGACTTGGTTTCTTCCGGGCGGCGCGCTCCCCCACCAACACCGTCGACGGCTGGCGGATTCTCCCCTCCGCGGAGTCTGCCTTGCCTTCCCGTCTTTTAATTTCCTACACAGAAATTATTGACTTGCCGTCCCTCGACGGATGACTTGCGGGCTTTCCATCCCGGTGAACGACCTGTTAATTAATTGGATACCCCCCCCACAGAAACGACGGACCAAAAATATACGGTCTTCTCTACGTACCTTTCGAAGCGTGCATTTGCGTGCCCTCGTCTCCATCCGGGCTTCTTTTTTATATATGTATGTATGTATGTATATAATAATTACCGATACTTGAAGATTCCGAAGAAGCTGTTTGACGAATTTTGTTCTTGGGATCGGAGCTTCGTGGGTAATTGGGAATCGAAGCCACGCCCCCTCCCGGGTCCGGCCGGCTGGGCGAATCGGTCGGATATAATAATAATCTAGTCCGGTTTTTTTCCAAGTGACACTCCGGTTAGTAGCTCTCACACCATCCATCGCTCCCATCCGCGTATGCTGCAGGCTTCCGAGCTGTGGAAGAAGACGGACACGCACGACTACTTCCAGTGCATCAAGCGACCCAGGAATCGCCACAGTGCGCCACCTTCATCCCCCTCTCACACGTTAACTCTGCAGATCGCGTCTGGTAGAAGCCGATTTTCATTCACTGCAATTTCTTCGTTCAGGAACGGAGGTGCCGCCGGGTGGCTACATTCTGATTCATGCGAACGGCGGGCTCAACCAGATGAGGATGGGGGTATGCAGCTAGCATTGATAAGCTTGCCCCCGAACCACCCTCTTCACGACCTATCTCTCTCTCTCTCTCTCTCTCTATATATATACATATAAAGCTATTAGGCATACCCTTCCTGCAGCTTTTCTCGAGACTCATGCTTCTGATAGAACTCGTGCGCAGATATCGGACATGGTGGCCGTGGCGAAGATGATGAACGCCGGCTTGGTTCTTCCCTTCCTCGACCACACTTCCTTCTGGACCGACCCCAGGTGTGTGGCCGTACGTGCGTCGGATGCCCGCTTCTTCCCGGTATGATATAAAACATATATATCAAGTACTCGTCGTCACCTTCGATCCGATTTGCAGTGAATTCAAGGACATATTCGACTGGAAGCTCTTCGTCGAGGTGCTGAAGGAGGACGTCGAGATCGTCGAGTCTCTCCCCTCGCTGTACAGACTGTTCAAGCCCCTGGACAAGGCTCCTATCTCCTGGTCCAAGGCAAGACATGCTCCAGATTTCGGGCGCCGCGAACCGAGAAACGACCGCAGCGATGATGCGTGCGTAGAGATCCGTTGATCTCTCTGATATTAATGTCTCTTGCGCATTTCGTCGAACAGGGCGGCTACTACAAGCAGGACGTCCGCAAGTTGCTGAAGCGGTACAAGGTGCTTAACATCACCCACACGGACTCGCGGCTAGCCAACAACGGCATCTCTCCTTCCCTGCAGAAGCTCCGTTGTCTCGCCAACTACAGGGCCCTCCGCTACACCTCCGAGATCGAGGAGATGGGGAAGAAGCTCGTGGCCCGGCTGAGGCGCGACGGGGAGCCCTACATCGCCCTACACTTGAGGTAGATAGATAGATAGATGCCCCGTCTCTCCCCGACGGGCGGCAGGGCCGTGCCCCGTGCTGTTAAATCGTCGTGATGTGTGGTGCGTGATGCGGGGTGCAGATACGAGAAGGACATGCTATCCTTCACCGGCTGCAACCACAGCCTGTCGGCGGAGGAGTCGGCGGAGCTGGAATCGATGCGGTGGAGCACGGCGCACTGGAGGGACAAGGTGATCAACGGGACGGACGTCCGGCTGCGCGGCGGCTGCCCGATGACGCCGCGGGAGGCCGCCCTCTTCCTCAAGGCCCTGGGCTACCCCTCGGAGACGAATATATACATCGTGGCGGGAGAGATCTACGGGAGCGACAGCATGGACGCCTTCCTGTCCGAGTACCCGAACGCGCACACTCACTCCACCCTGGGGACGGAGGAGGAGCTGGAGCCCTTCGAGGCCTATCAGAACAGGCTCGCCGCCCTGGACTACATAGTGGCCCTCGAGAGCGACGTCTTCGTGTACACCTACGACGGCAACATGGCCAAGGCGGTGCAGGGGCACCGGAAGTTCGAGGGCTTCCGGATCACCATCAACCCCAACAGGTACGTACGCACGCAGCTCCCCACACGCACAGAGAGGAATATATTCAATCCATCAATCATGTGGAGATGTGTAGCCGGTCGTCGAGGAACCGAGAGAGAGAGTTGGGACGATGGGCGATCGATCGTTTGGGCGCTTAATTAACTTGTGCGCTGCAGGCAGATGTACGTGAAGCTGGTGGATAGGCTGGACGCCGGCGAGCTGACGTGGGACCGATTCTCGTCCCAGGTGAAGCAGCACCATGCGGAGCGGCGGGGCGGACCCAGGGAGCGACGCGCGGGAGAGGCGGGGCAGCTGGATCCGAAGCAGGAGGAGAACTTCTACGCCAATCCTTTCCCGGGCTGCCTGTGCCTCAACAGGACGACACATACCGGCAGCAGGGCGGAGGTGGTAGCCCGCGGCGTTGGGCAGAGCAGGCGGATCTTCGGCCAGCAGCGGCCGTAGAGAGGAGGAAGGAGGGGGGTGTGCATGCACGGACACGCGGGGCCGGCCGAAATCTGGGCTCCCTGTGTGACAGAGACAGACATTACGGCCTTCCACCGGCCAAGTTCGGGTGGGATCGAACCTGCTCGGTTCCGTAGGTCGTGATCGAGCCCCGCGGCGAAAGAGAGAATCGCGGGAGGAGAGTGACTGATTGATTAATTAAATTTGATCGATTAGAGGAGGCGGATGTGGATGAATACGTGCCGCGCACGTACAGAAAATAGGATTTCCCTTTCTCCGGCGCTGCTGCCGCTGCCGCCCTTTTGGTTTGTGAGACGGGCGGGCGGGAGGAGCAGGGCGCGTCTCTGACTTTAAATATGTAAGAATTGAGGATGACGCCGGAAAAGAGAATTTTAGGCACTGTGCAGACGCACGTCGTCCGAGTCTCCCCGGAGACCGAGACGACGATGAATACAATTTATTTCTTTCTTTCGCTTTGCTTCGTACTCAACACCCCCCCCCCCGCTCTCTCTCTCTCCCTGGAAATTTTTTTTTTTTGATAAGCAAAGTAGAGGAACGTGGTCCTCGCCTAATAAAATAAACTAGTCACGGTCATAGAGGAGAAGAATTTTTTTTTGACAGAAAATACTAAAATATATAAACGAGCAAAATACATCCGCACCGTTAACCCGGTGTGTCCAGCGAAATTTGGTCCATTACATCCTTTGGCAAGTTCAAAATGGAGGACGACCAATCGGAGGATACCGCGTTCCTCAGCGCCCACTTCGCAAGACGGTGAGCGGCAGCGTTCCTGTCTCTAGGGCAGAAGGAGACGATGGCGGCCGAGGTCTTCAGCAGGTCCTGGCAGTCGCGAACAAGGAAGCTGGCCTTCCAGATGGGAGGACCCTGAAGATTTACGGCTTCAACCACCGCGCGGGCGTCGCTTTCAATAATCGGAAGATTACTATCCAGCGAAATCCAAGAACAAGCTTCGGCGACAGCTTCAGCCTCCAAGATAACCGGGTCAGTATAGGCAGAAATTTTTGTTTTCCAGCCAACCAGTCTTCCGTAAGCATCCCTAATCACCAGACCTAAAGCACCTTTGCTGAAATCTGTCGCAACATCGACATTAATTTTTACCTTGGCGAATTGGAATAAATGGATCCAGGACATATTAGCCAGGCACCTGTCCAGTTTCTCCCGGATGTTGTGTTCATAATTTCTCCTGTTAGACCATGTGAAAGCAGGTCCCTCGACCCTGACATCTAGTAAACCATTAAGTTGAATAAATTCCTCAAACTGGCCAAGGTGGAAGGGGTTTGGACTGGTGCCTCCCCATTTCTCATGCTGGAATCTAATACAGTTCCAATCGCCGATCAAAACAGTTGGATAATTCTGCCATTTAATAAAATTTGACATTTGAGCCCAAACAATGCACCTCTCTTTATGGATATTTGGAGCATAAGTAGTGATAAGCAAAAAGGTATTCCCCAAAGTTTTATCTTTGACCAGGCTAGCAATCCAAGATTTACAAATATGAGTAACCTGCACTTCCATCGAGTCTGCCCACCAGAGCCATAAACCACCAGCTGCCCCAGAGGCAGGAAACACAACAAAATTCACAATATTTCTCCTTTTGAAGAAGTCAATAGACGTGTCCATAGCACATTTGGTTTCAGCTATAAAAGAGATGTCCGGATTTACTGAATGGGTAAGCCTATCAAGATATCGGACTGTCGGGTACCCATTCGCCCCCCGACAGTTCCAAGCCAAAATCTTCATTTATCCCCTTGCAGCTGATATGGGCCAGCTGCCATAACCCGTGATTTTTCAGAATTCTGGATAGTGACTGTTGGAGCAATACCTTCCATCCGATCCTCAACCAGTTCAAAGAGTTGCAGCCTCTTTCTGCTTTTGCTTCTGATCTTGTCAATTGAACTAGGTCTTTTAACTGCCAACGGACTGAGAGCTTTATGGTCCTTTGTCCTCTTCAAACTGCTGTCCGGTGGAGATAGATTATAATGCTCCCACTTGCTGCTATTGCTACAGTCCCCTCTGTCTGTATGCGTCAGCAGGTTCTTATTTGGAGAGGGACAATAATTCCAAAGAGCCGGGATTTTTTGACATGAAAAGGTAGGTAAGAAACAAGTTTCACTATCAGAGGCAGTACCTGCATTTTTTCCAGCTGTACCCGTTGGAATTTTTTGACCAGAGAGTTTAAAAAAAGTCAAGGCTGATGTAGGACTGTTGTCAGGTGGTAACCGCACGACAGGTGAGGCTGAGAGCATGGTGTCTTGACTATTTTTAATGCCCTCTGAACTGGGTATCGTGGTGACACTTGACTTATGTTGCGCTAACACCTGTAAGGTCTGACCAGAGGGCATGGGGTCATAAAGAGGTTTGACAAAAGGTAAGGCATGGTCCGAGGCCTGTAGTTCCTTTTTTGTCATCTTGTGATGAGTAGGCCTTCTGCCTCCACATGCCTTTCTTCTATCTACCGTAAGCCATTTTCCATAGTTGAAAATAATTTTCCTTTGTAATTCATCTTTTAAGTCCGCTGGAAAATCTGCATTTATCATGGATTCCAATCTGCTCAATCTGTCACAATTTTCATGCTCATGTCCAAGTAGCCCGCAGTAATTGCAAAATCTACTGATTCTTTCGAAAGCAATCTCAAAAAAACCTGTTCTACCGTCTGGTAGGATAACTGAGACTTCTGTCGGAAGAGGCTCATAAATATTCAGAGAAATTTTAACCCTGGCGAACAGGCTGCAAGAGTCAGCAATTTCTTGATTTGGAAGAATAGGATTCCCTACTTGTGATGCTATTTGCATAACGACATCTCTGTGAAGTAGTTCTTGGGGAAGATCGTATATTCTCATCCATAAGTCTATCGAGTTCAAAGTATAGGCAGACGGTGAAGTATTTGGTCTTCCTCTCTCAACAAGAACAATATCATTATTAAAAAACCAAGGGGCTCTGCGGCAGATTCTACTTACTTCTTCTTCTCCTTGAAGAGTCAGTAGGAAAGCTCCATTTGGGAAGTCCAGCATCGACCAAGGACAAACCGGATTCCACATTTTTTGAATCCATTCTTTTAGGCCCGCTAGACGGATTGCTTCCTTAGTAAGCACTGATACTATCACTTGCCTTTTCCATTTCCAGAGGTCGATATTAGGCGGACTTTGGATGATAATAGGTTGCCTCTGACATGAAGGTTGGAGCAGTTCCTTGAACTTGTCTATTATAGCTTCTTGATCAGGCGCTGATATACTTTGCACTTTTTCCATGAAGGACCCAGGAACAGAAGGATAGAAGAAACAGAGACAAAAGAAGAGCAGCAGATAAAGAGACTAACCTGAGCTCAAGAAAAGATTTCACTAACGATGACTAAGCTACATTTGAACTACACGAGGGAGCAACCAGAAATTGAAGCTCCAGCGCAGGGGCTCCGAGGCATGCCTCGGCTATTCCACTACAAGAAGATTCCGAGGCACGTCTCGCATACTCCGGGAGAGGGACTCCCCCGAGCTTCCTACCCCTCTCTCCGTGGAAATTTCCAATCGTACTTACAATTGCTTTTATTCAAATTCTCGTTATCTATTGATAACTGTGTTCTTATCTTGATCGACGCAAAACTTATCCCACTAACAATCCGCCCGCAGCAGCGGAAAGAGTCGAATCAATCCATCTTGACGGCACATTCTTGGTCCTAAAATGCACATCTATACACGAATTACAGGAAAATATTTATTTATTTATTTAACTGTAAAGAAGGTAACGAGAAAAGACCCGACGGTTGTTCGTGTTCTATGAACGGACTCGGAGCAACATCCGGCGGCGGAGCACATTGCCGACGGAAGACCAGCGCCGTACGTCCACCTACGAGTCCGCTGGCTTCGGTCGACGCGTTCAGACGTGAAGGGTAGGCAAGGCAACGACCCAGAACGAGTTGCCGCGGCCGGGGGCCACCTACCTTACCTACAAAAAAGAAAACGATTTTCCTCGTTGGGGGAGGATAATAGCGGACCTGAATGTATTTTAAAAAATGGTCACGGCAAAACAATTAAATGCGCATCCGGGGAATCGAACCCCGGTCAGTACCGTGGGAGGGTACTATGATACCACTACACCAGATGCGCTCGTCGTGTCCGTTGGTAAACCGTCGGCACATCTAGCGAGCGATGACACGCCTGTTTCGTCCCACAAGACCACTCCAAGGCGTGGCTCTCCACCACTACACGCCTGCACTCGACCTTCCAAAACGTCATTAACGACGGTGATCTTTTTTCCGCCTTATTTATCCGTTTTCCCATCACCAAACAGTCATCCTTTTCTATATTCTTTAGTATGAGACCCCCCTACCTAAATTACAAGTGATTAATGATGACTTTGACGTTCAAAACATCTTGCAAAGATGCAACCGGATAAGCACCTTCATTTTTTTTTCTTTTCTCCGCTTCAATGGGTTATATACATCAGTCGGAACAGGAGAGAACGACACCGAGAAATATCTATATATGCTTTTATGATTTTACATGGGCTCGGTCGGACAAGGTAAACCTGATCTGGTGCTTCTTGGGCGCTTTGCCAGAGGGTCTTCTTCTTCAGAGATCCGCAAACAGGTGGTAGGTGGTTGAGTCGACGACTATGAGCCTGAGGGCGGCAACCGCTGCGACAATCGCCACACAACCGAAACCAGCGACGTTCAGCCAGTGCCATACCTTCTGCGGCACGGACAGCTTGTTCTTCTTCACCCTCAGGTACATATGGTTCGCCAGGACGAACGTCAGAGGATACGTGCTCATGGCGCCGGTCAGGCTCATGAAATCCCCGAGAAACGGCAGCATTGCCGATATCAGCGTCGTTATGGCCAGGTAGCCTCCTCGGACAAGCACCCTGAACGACAGATTGCGGAAGGAAAATGCGCTCCCTTTGACCCTTCCGTACTTCGTGTCCAGGTACTCGTACATGGGACTGGCGAAGATCTGCCGACCAGCCACAAATTCATGTCAGAAATGTCGAACTCAGATGCAATCCGAATGTATCGCGGTGGTCAACTACAGAGGTGAATACCGGAGCACTCTGTCCAAAAGGGTTGAAGGTTTGACTTGCCCGATTCAGGAGGGGAAAAAATTGTTACGATGGACAATGGAGGTGAATTGTCGTCTGTACGTATTGTTAGCATATCATAGCGCACAAGAAAGTATCACAAACATTCAGCAGAGTGGAAGAAAATTACGTGTAGAGAGATGACCGTCTGCAGAAAAGCAGCAGTATTCGCCATGACCTTTACCCAGACTGGACCAGTTACACTGTTGAGGAGATAGCCAGATGTCGAAGAACCATACGCCCAGTATCCCGTGAAAGTAACGGCGTATAGGGGTAGCACACCAGCGGTGAACTGAAACCAGAGGGCTTTCTCCATATTCTTGATGACAGGAGGCTTCACAGTTGCCTGAAGCAAGAAATGGGAGTCACTCATGTATGTCCAGTAGATGACGTCGTAGTTTTCACCAATGGGGTGTTTGGTTGCAGGATAAATAGAGCTTGTGTTACATAATTATGTTTTTTACAACAAAACTTGATAAAAAGATGTTAGACCATCATTACAAAAATATGTTTTTGTATAATATTTCTTCTAGGACAAAGTGGAGGTCAGATTTTTTTTCTTGTGACCCCCCTTCATAGTTATATGTGGTCCCCACTCCCTTTGTGGTCGTATCTTACCAAACATGATAATTTTATGACTTAATGCCCTGTTTGGTTAGAGTTTTATTTTTTGTATTATATTAATATTGATATTAATATTTTCAAATGTTGGAGTATCAATATCAAAAGTAATACAAGTTGACACTTGTATTACATAGTATGCTTTGTTTGCACTACAAATTTTAAAATTGATACAATTAACCAAACACCTCTTAATGGTTCCTATCAATATCAATTTTAAAATTGATAGTGATAGAGGTACCTAATAGTGTTACCAAACATGGCGTAAGTCATCTTATAATTTATTTTAATATAAAATTTTATCATGAAAGTGTAGAAAAGATTATTGTGCAACCAAACATCCCATGTGGTTGGAAGATTACACAGACATTCTGTTCCATTTTACAGTTTTTAAAGAAATGAGTTCTGAGTGTAGGTCATAAAGATTATTATCCTTGTGTAATCAAGAGGAAGTTCGCATCTTAACCTGTATCTCTGGCAGCATTCCAGTGTTGTATGCAAAGACGAGCGTACCAACGGCACTAATGGTACTGAAAATCTTATTTGTGCTTGACCCGGGAATGCTGTAATCCCGACTAGGTGCATCGATACCTACATAAGCAATGAAATAAAAAAAAGTAAGATCTTCACTCTTCTCTCCACAAAGTGCATTGCATATTTCAAGAGAAGGGCGAATTGTCGGGAGAAGACCATGAAGCATGGTAAAGCCAACGACATGAAATAAGATTGTTAACCGATAGAATGGTGCATTCAACCGGAAACATCACGTATAAATGCATACCAAGTGTAAACAAATCCCAATGTTCTTACATGCGATAGGAAGATTGCGGAATCAGCCGATCCATATCAGAATCGGCCGATTCCTGGATCGGATCGGCCATTGCCGATCCGATTCTTGGCCAAAGGACCAATCCGGAAAAAAGTTATGGCAGAATCTGTCGGGATCAGCCGGATTGGTCGGAATCGGATTGTTTTTTTTTCTTTTTTTGCTATTCCAGTCGGATCGACCAGGATCGGCCGGAATCGGTCCGGAATCGGAATCGGATCGTTTTTTTTTTTACTTTTTTTTGCTTACCGATTCTGGATCGATTTTCTTCCATTGGATCGGTCGGAATCAATCCGATCCGATCCGGCGATCTGATCCGGATCGGATTGGTACCCACCGATCCCGATTCCGATTCCAATCCCGTGATCCTTGATAAAGCCCTAGGCAGCGAGTCGTGTTCCTATCTGCAGGACACCCATTGTAGTAAATCAGATCCCTGCATTTAATTTGAATAGGATCATAAATAAATATAAAGTTAGGATCTACGGCCACTGTCAAGCATTAGTTTAGGTATGCAGAATCCTCACTATCAACAAACTTAGCCATGTAAATGAGATGCAAGTGACAAGCCTAGAGCTCTCCACGGCTCATAAACAGTACACGGACTAACCCCCCCCCCCCCAAAAAAATGGCATTATCCCTACATAGGGTCATGGGCCATAAGATACAAGAGACTGGCTCCTGCACCTATTGATGGCAACGTACAGTATCTGGACATCCATTGTTTGTTTCCACATAATAGATGTCAACCACATCTCTAAGAACGGCAAAAACTCTGACATGATTCTCCCAACTCCCAGCCTCTCAGGTCTATATTCATCTTATGGTAGAACATGTGCGATAAAGTCAGATAAATGTATATAAGGATCATTAAGTTCTGGACTTCAACCACGTGGAATCAAAAGGAAATATTATTACCATTTTTAAGTGATAGCATAAATGCGACCACTATATAAATAAGGCTAAGAAATGTTGAAACTCCAAGCCAGATTCCCAGGGCAGATAAATGAGGTATTCCGAATGCAAATAGAGCACAAACAAGACCAGAAATTGCAACACAGTGCGGAAGCTTCAAAGCACCATCGTCCCGGTAGATAACATATACTGCCTGCATAGAAAGCAAGTTTTGTAAGAAATGACCAAGAAAGGCATCCAAGAAAACAATGAAAATCAACTTAACGCACGTACAAGCACCTTTTATGATTTTGTGATAGCATGAAAGACAGCATGTCATGTAGTTTTAGTGTCAGATTTTGTCAGGCTCACAAAAAACTGTCACGACTGTTGTCTGCTTGGCATTAATGCCAGGGGCTCGAACATTTTCATTGGGCAGATGGTCATGTAGAGCTAAGAACATCTATGGCTTGGCTTGTTTTTTTCGGAAATTCTCTCCAAACCATACCAAAGTAACTTATAAAACCTATCAAAACCAAACTCAATGAATTCAGTTTCGTTTGATTAAAACCTATCTTGTTAAAGATAATATGACTACTTTTACATTAATAACTACCAAAATATTTTAGTATGTCATTTATTTGCTAATATATTTAAAATATTGAAGCTAGTTATCTTTATTTTGTTTATCAGCATCATTCATTTTTGATATCCTTGAAACAACACCAAACCGACGAGAATTCCAAATTGAACCCACTAGTTCCACTTTGAAGCAACTAGCGAAGGCCTATATTTACAACGATAAGATGTTGGTCACAAAAGACATAACATCAAAGGGACTTTACCAGCATTGTTCTCCATTCATGCATTTGTTATTGTATTGTCTTCGGAACCTCAGAAGAGGAAGCCCGGTATTTCTCAAACAGATCAATGCATTTACAATAAAGCTTAGTGTACTCTGTAAGGGTATGATTAAGCACAAGACATGTTAGTCAGATAAATAAGGAGCTAAAATCCTTGTTGTATGAGGTAATCAATGGTCAAACTAAGAGGGGCAAGAATGGCTGAGTTTTTGTGTTGCGCTTCTTAAATCCAAAACAGAAGCTGGTCAATCTTGTAGTAGATCATTATAGAAAATCAAAGAACATGGCTAACTGCAATGACAACTGGCAACAAACTGATGGATGTATAGTGCAGCTTATCTGACCACACGTGCTAGATGGTGTAATTGGCATAAAAGGAATCACAATGAGAAAAGAAAAAGAATATCAAACTATGGAAAGAAGCAAATAAAAAAATCAGGAGAACTTCCTGCTAACTTGCATCACAGAACCAAGGGCAATTGAGAGCTAAAGAGTAATATAAATGTATTTTAACACTGTAAATTACAAAATGGCTATGTTCAGATATTTCACAATGATACTCATCATTGAATAGGTGAACAGGACATAGGTTACATGTAGGTTAACTTCAATAACCAAGACTCATCAGCTCAACTGAATAATCAATCACATTCCTTAAATCCAAATATTCCAAAACAAGAGCTTTTTATTTTGTATCAGAAACTGATTTCTATCTTGGTCAATGACAAAAGCTATAAGCAACTTTTCATAGATCAGCACAACAATTTCCTTTTGTTTGAAAATGGTATTTAAAAGATAAAATTCATAGACAAAGTCATTTATATTCCAACACAGGAAAGATTAACTACATTCCCTCTTTTCATCCTTTTTGAAAAATAGCAACTGATATATACTAGAAGGGCATTAGCTATGCAATTTTATATTAAATGAATCAGACCTTTAATGCTTGACCGGCCACGATAATGTATCCGGCATTGATCATGAAGAGATTGATATACTGCAATGCCCATGTGACGGCGTACATTTTCCCACCTGCACTTGTACAAATTGACCAAAGCTCACAAAAGAACAATGTGTAGAAGCACAGAGGATGCTTAAGAACTTGGTCTATTTAAAAATAGATAAACTTCAAAGGGATAATATCAGGAATACATAAGCAACCACAGAGGCCATTTTCTACAAACAAAACTCCAGAGGCACGTCCCAATAGGTAAGATGCTAACAATGCACTGTATAGTGCTCATGATTAATCCTGATAAAGAGAGAGTATCTGGTATCCAGCATAACTTATAATGGTTTCCACCAGAACTAACAAGTGAATTCCTTGTTTGGTAACACTATCAGACACCTCTAAACATGTATTTGGCTAATACTATCAATTTTTAAACTTGTAGTACAGTACAAACAAAGCATGCTAGGTAATGTGTCCTTCAGATCATTTGTTTATAAAATGCGGGATCATTAACTACCTTTGCCATCTCATTTTCAAGTGCTGGGGCATCACGTGGTCAGAACCTTCAGATATTTTCTCCTTCCTCCATACTTGGCTATAATGTGGTATAATTGGCGTAGAAGGAACAATCATAGTTTCAAGGCCATCCTTCAGTTGTTGTCCTCTTTGGCCAAGGACTGGTTTCTAGCCTTCACTGGGAGCGCTGGGAAGGAGTCATTGTTCAGGGGACATTTCTCATCTCGTAGTTCTTTTTCTTGTAATGTTGGCACTTGCCTACCAACTCGGTAGATTAGTGTTTGGCTACTCCTTGATCCTTTATTTGACTTTTTTTTCAGATTTACTCCCTTCTAACTTTTATGTTTTGTATTAATAGAATTTTGGTCTTTTGATCATTATCAAAAAAAAGAAGGTAATAGTGTCAACTTGTATCAATTTTGATAGTCCATACTGTAGAAATATCAATATCAAAATTGATATAGTATCATTTTTGATATTCTAACCAAAGAAGGCATAAAGTCAAGGTAAACAAGCATCAAAGAGAAACGCAAATACCAAAAACAGTTTTTAACATATACTTTGTTGCCTAACCACGTAAAAAAACCATTGCAATATTTCATTGAGAACGGAAAAAAAAAGGGTAACACCAAATTATATACTTACCATAGATGTGTCCGGCCAGGTCTCGGTATCTAATGTGCCTCTTGCCTCCAACTTCATGGAGGCGAGCAATTAAACTGTTTGCATAGAGAGAGATAACTGCTGCCAGAAGTAAGCCAGTTGTGCCACCTATCCAACCTAACGGCACCATGACAGATCCACCGTACCCTAGAACATAGGCACTGTTGATACCCGTGGTCAGCACAAAGGCCGCCTGATACCAGGGATCTGCAAGATTTGGACAGAATGCTGAATAAAGCACCACAATAATCACAAGTATACACCATTTCTGATTTAAATGAGAATGAGTAATACGAACTATATGAGAAGGTCGGAAAATTGCTAGGTGACACAGGATTAACTTCGTAAGGGGTAGTGCCGACACTTTGTGGTCAATACTCTACATCTTACGTGTCTATGGTAGGCAAGAATTACAAGTTTCAAAACGACCATTTTGAGATTGATAACTGGAACAGAGGAATTATCGGATCAGATTCAGAGCATGTACGTGGCACGGGGAACCTGAGGGCCCGTTTGGTACAGTATTGTTTAGGGGATAAACTTGTACCGAACAGGCCCTAAAAGTACGGGACCCTATACCACGGGGTCGACTTGACGTAGCGTCTCCATCTAGAATAATTGCAGAAATTGTCGGCTAGTGGCGGTGAGTATCCTCGACAAGAAACTGAGAGCATCAGCCAGAAGAGAAGAGGCGTTCACGATCACGGCAAGCAATTTAAGGAGGACATCAGCGTGACAATAAAGAACACTGAATAATCTCGTAGCACATTCACGACGAGAAGGAGCCTAAACTGCAAATGATTTGCACCCCATCGCCCGCCTCCCCCCCCCGGACGATCCGCCGTCTCTTCGAGCAGAAAGGAAGAACGGAGAACTAATGAGGGAGAGGAAAGAAAAAGTACCTCGCCACGGCTACTCTGGTGAGGAGAAAAAAAAAAGAAAAAGCGGGAAAAAAGTATCTCACCATGGCTGATCTGGTGAGCCGTCTCGACGCATACCATCCCGGGCCCTCCCCACCCACCGTTGCCGGGCCCATCCTCGCCCCTGTGCTCCCCGGCGGCCATCGCCTCCGCCCGTGGACCTCCCCCGGGCAGCAGCGGCAAGGCGACAGCGTCTCCCTCCAGGTCCTCGGCCCCCGCCGTGATGGAGGGAGAAGAGAAATCATGGCTGCGCACGTGCTCCAGCTTGCTCTGCCTCTCTCCCTTCCCCGCGGAACCGCTGGTGGACTTGGAGGTTGGAACGGGGGATGCGGGGCGGGAGGAGGACCGCCTGACTGGGCAAGAAGAGAGAGAAAGAGAGTATAATTCCCTTTTATCGTTGGTTAATCCCGTCTAAAGCGTACTGTGAATGACTTTATTTTGCCGCGTTAGAAGGCGGAAATGATGAAGTCGAAGATATATATATATACATACACTCTCTTATCAATATGTCCATTTCTATCGTTTTCTTTCTATCCTGTCTTTTTATAATTTCTCTCTATAATTTTTATTTTTTATATACATTTTCTCTTTCCTCTGTGTACCCTTACATTTTTCGCTCCACCCTATTCACACTCTTTTATCTTCTTTGCATTGTCTCTCTGAGTATTTTCTCTTTACCTTCTTTTTGTATTTTCGCTCTCTAAATTATCTTTCTACACCCTCTTTGGACTTTCTTTATCTATATTTCTTCTATACTACACCCATATGCCCTCTTTCTACCCTCTCTTTTTACGTCAGCACATTCCTCGTGTATTTTCTCACTCAACGTTATCTTAATTCAATCTATTTATATTTTCTTTCCCTTTTATCTCTACTATATATATTCTATTGTTTACATGTTTTCTCTTTTTACTCTCCATCCGTACTTCTTTTCTCTCTATTCCTATCTTTACACTTTTTTTATCTTATTTGTGCACTCTGTGTATTATCTGTCTCTAAACTCCTTCTCTGTTTCCCCTCCACCTATTCTTTTATGTCTATTTTCTCTCTTTAATCTCTCTACCATTTCTTCTTGCATAATATTTTATTTCTTTAGTATCTATCACCTATCGTATATTTTATCGATATTTTTAAAGGGACGTAGACAGCGAGGCAGGGAGGAAGGGATAGGCTAATGGGGTGTTTGGTTGCATGATAATGAAGGTTTTAATTTTAATTTTTAAAAATTGTAAGAAAACTTGTTAAAAGAGGTGTTTTTAGTAACCATGACAATTTTATGTTTTAAAAGTGATTTTCTTCTTAAACAAAAAAGAGGGTTTTACTTCTTTCTTTTTTCTTGTGGTCTCCCACTTTGTTTGGTCATGTGTGATAGTTACTCTTTTTTGTAATCACATCCCTCCAAATATGATAATTTTATGTCATGGGTTGGTTCACTTTTTATTTTAATACAATTTTTTATCACGAAAGTGTACAAAAAATTATCATGCAACCAAACACCCCGTAGATATTCCTTGGAGGTTAGCATAACTTATGTCAAGTTTAGTTAAATCAGAGTTATGGTCGTTTTAAGTTGTCAACAGAATGACCTATTGAAAATGAAGTAAAATTTCAAGGATTTAAAATTTATTGTCAAAAAGTCTGGAATATATATATGTAAAAACATAAAAATATTTTTAAAGCTATAATTGTGAAAACTCCTGTTCTTTTGATGTTTTAATCATCCAAAGTTAACAATATCCAAATTTATTAATCAAATGACAATTCATTTTTTGATTTCTTCATGACCACTGGCTGTCCGGGCTGATTAATGCAGTTGACAAGCAGTGTGGAACCCAATATGACGTTTGATTCGACTGAATGAAATATCTGGAGGCTTAATTTCATCTTAATCTTTACAGGGGTCAAAAGATATATTTTAGTTATCCACATCTGAATAATAAAAATATACTGAATAACTTAGAGTTAAGTAATTTTTTAAGATATTACTATTATATTTAGACATTTTACCATTAAATATCTAATCACCGGGGAATTTATAGATCAAGCATCAATTAAATCAAAGAACGTGGGCCTAAATCCAAATTTGACAAGCTGTTTATTATGTTAGACAAATTACTGTGAAAAAAAGAAGAAGAATAAGTTGGGTTTGAAACTTGATCAGTCCGGTGCTTGATTAGGTAAACGCGAGCAACTCAATTAATTATTTTTAAGTATTTATTCATTAGATAAAATTATGAATATATTTTACTTATGTAAAATATTTATATATATTAAATAAATTAAATTAAAATTTAATTTACTTAACTTATGTTGAACTTTATAACTGTTAAAATTTGATAAATAAAGTTTTAGTTCATGTTTTATAATTCGCCCTTAACGAGCTTGAACTCTAGTTTTAAGTTCTTCCCCAGGCTTTAGGTCCAACTTGGTTTAATTATATTTTTATATGAAATATTTATGGGGTGTTTGGTTGCATGACAACCAAGATTTTTATTTTAATTATTAAAAAGTATAAAAAAACTTGTTAAAAGAGGTGTTTGACAACCTTGACAATTTTATGTTTTGAAATGAATTTCTTCTTAAACAAAAAAAGAGGGTCTCACCTCTTTCTTTTTTCACGTGATCCCCCACTTTGTTTGGTCATGACTAGTAATTACTCTTTTTTATCATCACATCCCTCCAAACATGACAATTTTATGCCATGAGTTGGTTAGCTTTTTATTTTAATAAAATTTTTAATCTTGAAAGTGTACAAAAAATTATCATACAACTAAACACCCAATCAAGGTCATGTTATTAGACACCTCTGTCACTATCAAAAAATATGTGATCAATAGATATTCGTCTCATCTTATTAATTTTTAAACTCGTAATAGTAACAATAAATAATATGTAATACAAATTGATATTGATTCTTCAACTTTTAAAAATATCAACATCAAAATTAATATAATATTAATTTTATACTCTAATCAATCAAACGACCCATTAACTTTATGATTTTTACATCTATGTTTTTCAAATTATTTATATGTTTACATATATATTTTAAATTTATTACAATATCTATTTGAAATCTCTATTTATTTTTAGTATAATTTATATAATTTAGCTCCATTAACTTTACCTGTTAATTCAAATATAAACGTACCAAATTGTGGAAAGTGGGCATGGCAGGTGGGCGAAGTAATACCAAGGAGTTCAGATCACATCAGTCTCCCAATGGAGGAAATATTCTCAATCTTCAATCATAAACGACCACAACTCTCATGTCACTTAAGTGGCGATTCAGTAATAGTTCAGTGAATCGTGACAAAAAATGGTTGAACCGCTACCATTGATAACAATTACATTAAGTTCAATACTGAATTAGTAAAATGTTGATAAAAGTTTAACTCTTTTGTAGTTAGTTAATAAGGTGTTGATAATAGTTCACCATTTTTCAATAACGATTAGTAACAATTCACTAACACTTTAACTCGCTATTAAAAAGAACTAAATCATGACAAACGTCTTATGGGTTGAATCGTTATCACACCTTACTAATATGCTATTGAACTTAATATAACTCATTATCGATCATAACGGTTCAGCCTTTTTCGATAGCAATTTATGAAATTGTTACTAAGTTGTCGATTAAGCAACTTAGAAGTTGTGACCTGTTTCTAATTGGGGAATGAGATTGCTCCCTCTACTCATGAAATGAGGTGATCTTTTCTCAAGACCGGGGGGTGGGGTAATACATGACCGTACAATTCAGGATCAACATTATAAAAAGTGCATACTACTCTGACTCGACTGGTTTGCATCCCCTGTTCTGCGGTGCAAGATTTGATATGATTAGATAACATGGGAAATACGGCTACTTCAACTTTTAAGAAAAGTGTGATGGTTTTATAATTATTTTTCTAATATGTCAGATTTACAAGTAACAATTAAATGCGTGCACCATAAAAAAACCCGAAATTTATCATGCCTAGTTTGCTTCGGGAAATAGTAAAGGAATTGTTTATCCTGGCCTATTCATGTATTTGTATGGATAAACCAGGTGTGTGCCTGTATTGTGTTCGGTGCTGCCATACGAAAGGTGCCCTCGGAGTTTCAAGCTAGATATGTGCCAAGATTTAACCCACATATATCTCGGTTAAACATAAATAAGACGTTCTGCGTTTTCTTGATAAAAAATAAAAGGTTTTTTTGTCATAAGATAACAAATAAAATATTTATAATAACGTTTAAGTATAGCTCGATGGTTGTAATTAAAAATAACAAAAATAAAAAATTCAAGTTACGACGTGTCATGTTAAGAAGTTCAATCGCATTGTCCTCTCGGACACCGTTGCAAATTATTATTATTATAAATACCCTGTTTGATAACACGGTTAGACATCTTTATCACTATTAATTTTAAAATTGATATTGTTGCTAGTCACCTTGAGGTGTTTGGCTCGTAGTATCAATTTTAAAATTTGTAATGCAAACAACACATGTTATATAATACAAATGTCAACTTGTATCAATTTTGATATTGATACTCCATCTTCAAGAAATATCAATATCAATATTAATATAGTATCATTTTTGATACTCTAGTCAAATAGGCCATAAGTTTTCAATACTTCGTACATTGTATATGAGTAGTATACTCACGCATTTGGAGCGTCCAAGACTTCAAAATTTAGAATTTAATAATATAAAAATATTTTTACCGGGTTATCCGAAAAATGACGTCAAAAAAAAATAAAAGATAAAAAAACCGCTCACAAAGCGAGGAGGTGAGACAAGATCGCCCTTCCCGCCGGTTAATCATCCGCGTGCATCTCGACCGTCCATCCCGTCGAGGCGTTTTCAAAAAAATTTGAAACGTAGCCCGCGCGTCTCCTTCTGGCTTTGGGAACGTCCGCGCTTCCACTCCGCTCCCTGTTCCCATCTCCTCCTCCAGAAAACCCTCACGCGAAGCGCCGGCGGAAACCTAGCGAAGATGAGGGAAATACTCCACATCCAGGGGGGACAGTGCGGCAACCAGATAGGCGCCAAGTTCTGGGAGGTTGTGTGCTCCGAGCACGGCATCGATGCTACCGGGAGGTACCATGGCGACACCGATCTGCAGCTCGAGCGCGTCAACGTTTACTACAACGAGGCCAGCTGTGGCCGCTTCGTTCCCAGGGCGGTGCTCATGGATCTGGAGCCCGGCACAATGGACAGCGTCCGGTCCGGTCCCTATGGCCAGATCTTCCGTCCGGATAATTTCGTCTTTGGCCAATCTGGCGCTGGTAACAACTGGGCTAAGGGGCACTACACCGAGGGCGCCGAGCTCATTGATTCGGTGCTCGATGTTGTGCGCAAGGAGGTGGAGAACTGCGACTGTCTCCAGGGTATGCAGTCACCTTCAACTTTCCCTTCCAGTCATGGGACTTGATATCCCCTGTTTGCTGCTATACGATACCGTGGTTTTATGAGTATGTTCGCGTCTTTCAGGGATTCTTCTGAAATATGAGGACGCTAGAAGTACTTACGTGCTTCATCCTGTTTAAATTCATGTTACCGTGGTTTTCCTGAACTCTGAACTCCCGTAGGTTCTTAAAGAAACCGATGATTAAGTGACAACCTTTATCCTAATACGTCGTGCGTCAGATGAAATTTGTTTCCTATTTGCCCGTCACATTGTTTTTTAAGCATTGGTTTTGGGTTCTCACGGATCAAGGTTCACCGTTGTTGAGTTCCCTTGGAAAATTATCCAAGGTTCACCGTTGTTGAGTTCCCTTGGAAAATTATCCAAGGTTCACCGTTCTGTTTGTTGATTTTCCAACAATTAGCCGGTTGGAGAATTCCCTCGTTCCGAGTCGATCCTTTCCTGCTGACGGCTCTTCAACACGGCGTGCAGGTTTCCAAGTCTGCCATTCCCTCGGTGGCGGCACCGGATCTGGCATGGGAACACTCTTGATCTCTAAGATCAGGGAGGAGTATCCTGATAGGATGATGCTCACCTTCTCAGTGTTCCCTTCTCCCAAGGTCTCGGACACTGTAGTCGAGCCCTACAACGCCACACTTTCCGTGCACCAACTCGTGGAAAACGCCGACGAGTGCATGGTCCTCGACAACGAAGCCTTGTATGATATTTGCTTCCGGACGCTGAAGCTCGCAACGCCGAACTGTAACGCCCAATCTTTGCCTCCTCTTTCTAGTTCGCTAGTTGGATTTTACTGACGTCTTTTTGTGATAGTTGGAGACCTGAACCATCTGATATCTGCAACAATGTCTGGGGTCACTTGCTGCTTGAGGTTCCCCGGTCAGCTCAATTCCGATCTTAGAAAGCTCGCCGTGAATCTGATTCCTTTCCCGCGGCTTCACTTCTTCATGGTGGGCTTCGCCCCGTTGACATCGCGCGGCTCCCAGCAGTACCGAGCGCTCACGGTCCCCGAGCTCACTCAGCAGATGTGGGACGCGAAGAACATGATGTGCGCCGCCGATCCCAGGCATGGACGCTACCTCACCGCCTCGGCCATGTTCCGGGGGAGGATGAGCACAAAGGAGGTGGACGAGCAGATGCTCAACGTGCAGAACAAGAACTCTTCCTACTTCGTGGAATGGATCCCCAACAACGTCAAATCCACCGTCTGCGACATCCCGCCGACGGGCCTGAAGATGGCCTCCACTTTCATCGGCAACTCCACGTCGATTCAGGAGATGTTCCGCAGGGTCAGCGAGCAGTTCACTGCCATGTTCCGTCGGAAGGCCTTCTTGCACTGGTACACAGGGGAAGGCATGGACGAGATGGAGTTCACCGAGGCCGAGAGTAACATGAACGACTTGGTTTCCGAGTATCAGCAGTACCAGGACGCCACTGCCGAGGAAGATTGCGAGGAGGAACAAGAAGAAGAGGAGGCCGAACCTGCATATGGCTAAGCTGCTCCTGCCCTGCAACCCCCAGTTGCGGGTCCGACCAGGCTCAGTCAGCTACTGGCCGGTTTTAGTACTACTAGTACTAGCAGACATGCTATGCCTGGCATAGGATTTCTCTTTCCGTTAAAGAGTACTTTTGTAGAAGCTATTTCGCTGTTATGCTTCCTGTCAATGCTCGCAAGCTAGCTAGGCAACCCTCTCAAGTGGGCGTTTATCTTATTAGAAACATTCCTGCTAGTGATTGTGCTCAGATGTGGTGTTTTCTTTAGTTTAATTGGTCCGAAACGCCCGTTTCATCGAACAACCATGTTCTTCTTAGGCTGCATTTGGGAGGGATTGTGAATGAGATTTTATCATTAAAATCTCCAACCATCACTTCTTCCCATTCGAACTTACCTTATTCCCTTGTAATCTCTATATTGTTACGAGAGTTTGGTTATCTTCTCTCTCGATTTCTTAAGACTACCCAAAGATGGGTTATGAAGATTGCCAACTATTACGAAATATATATTTTAAAAGTAGAAAGAACTAAGAATTATTACAGAATTTCTTTCCTGCATATCGAAACCAAAGGCTCTTAACCTTTGTGCGGCTTATGTGGTGGTGCGTGGCTGTTTACGCCCCATTTGGATGTCAACTCTTTATGATGTTTTTGCTCTTTCTCATCTAGTTTGATGTTTCATAGCGTCACTTTACGTTGATTATAGCCTCTCTTGTTTGTTTGTTTTTTTTTTTGCACAAGTTAAAAATTACGTACTAGTGCGGTCTCCAAAATTGGAATGTTACTAGTTGCTCACAAGCGTAGAATCGACCAAGAGCATGATCTACGGCCCTCTTTTTAAAACAATGTTAGATCGAAAACAACATTGATATAAATCAACAAGAGATGTTCGGCGCATGGTCTGCTTTCAAACTGAATGCCATGCTAGATTAATTAAAGAATAGCAAATGATGCCAGATCAATTTTGGTATTGGTATTTGTAGAAGATAAATGTTCGAAATCAACATCAGCATTGACAACCATACATGTTCAATGTAATTACCATACCGGGTCCGAAGTTGGTTTGCTCCGGATGGCAGGCTCATGCTTTTATAGGACTTCCGGAGCCTGGGTGCCTTAGGGATAAGACTTACAATAATGCCTACGAAAATCTTGTGCAGACATGAGTGCGTACAATACAAGTGTTTATCTCTATCAATATTAATATGAAAATTGACATGGTATCATTTTCATACGCTAACCAAACATGGCATAAATATGGTGCAGTTAGAGGCAAAAGGGCAAGCAATGCAAGTTGTATCTGAGACAATGCTTGGGTGTCGAAACTCACGTACATAAAAATGTCAACACGCCAGGGCTGCCAACTCCCTACAATGCTATCAGCGTTATCTTAGAAGGTTCCGTATTTCCACCATGCTACCTCCCTCCCATCTAACAGTATCAATTACAAGGTTACATAGTTGTCAAGGCCACAAGCTAACAGATAGCCATTTTGGCGTCATCTAGACTAGACAATCAAGGCGGCAAGATTAAATAGATATTAATGCTATATGTATTTATGTATATGTACAGACATAAATATCGATAAATGCAATTATATTGGTATAATATAATTGAATATGTGTGTATACATAGTTAAATACAAATTTAATTTTATTTTTGTGATACGTATGTATTTTTTTGTATTTTTGGTAAAGAATTAATCTCAAGTGAGAGAGAAAGATGGCTAAGAGAGAATTTTATGGCAAATAAAATGTCTTTTGATGAAGAATTTTAGTAGCCGTAAGCAGCCTAGGCAGGCGCTCCGGGCGCCCAGGCCGCCGTCTTTTGAGGATCCCCAACGGCAGCCTGGCAAGGCGAGTTATTACGTATTCCGTAGTTAGTGGTCCCGTCCAGCCCGAGCCGGTATGCAAGCATGGCATACAACGTCGGCCCATCAATAGCGGAGCCCAACACGTGAGCGGCCCAACGAAAACCCAAGCGAGGGAAGAGCTCAATTTCACGCGGGCGTCGTGGCGGGAAGCCGCCACGCCACCCCCGAGTAGAGATGAAAACGAAGTAAACGACTCTCTCCCCCGCCGGATCCTCCCTTGCAGTTTTTCCCCGGGCGGCAAAGGGCGAAAATCGCAGGCCTCCGCCGCACAAGAGTTTCTCGCCTTGGGCCGTCGACATCCGCCATCGCCACCTTCATCCGCGCCACATGGGGAAGCAACAGAAGCCACCCAAGAGGGCCGGGCCGAGCCTGGGGAAGGGCAAGGTGACTCCCGTCCAGATCGCCTTCCTCGTCCACAGGTACCTTGCGGACAACGGCTTCTCCGCCACCCTCGCCTCATTCCAGTCCGAGGCCGCCGATCTGTTCGGCAAGACGACGCCCAGACAGCCGCCCAGGGGCCTGCTGGGTCTGGCCGAGATTCTTGACGATTATGTCTCCCTCAAGGAGCAGAGGATCGCGGTAGGACAGGAGCAGCAGAGAGTGGACGCTTTGCTGCGGGGGATCCATGACGCCGTGCAGGCATACCGTTCCGAGAGTGGTATCAGCAAGCCCGTTCATCATGCCTTTCCGTCTCCACCGCAGTCGGAACCGACGCTTCCCGCTCCGCCTTCAACCCCTGCAATGACGTCTACGGCGCCTGTTGGCAGGATTCCCTCGGCAACTCCTGCATCAGGTATAAAGTAATTGCTTTGCATTGCTGCATATCGTCGGATGTACCACGAACGTTGCTAATGCCTGGTCGTTTTGATGGTGCACTTCTTTTTATTGCTTGCTATGTTCCTCTAGATGATGTCCGCTTGCTCACACCGCAGCTGTTTCATACCGATCGGAGAAACATGACGAACAAAATGTTTACAGAGGTTTTACCGCCAACTGCTTTCAATCAAATAACAATAAGAGCTTTGTGTTACGATTTCAACTATCTATTTTGTACTCGATTATAACTACTTGACAAAGCTCAGATGAGCAGTTTTTTGCTAACCTTTTCTTCTTCCTTTTTGCATTCCCAGTTGAATTGCCGGAAGATTTCTCCTCATCATCTTACATTTTCCACACATTTATTACAGTTACTATCGGATGAGATAAATTATGTTTCAATGGCTTGTCCATATTTCTATGCCGGTAGATAGAGCGATTGCAGACATATCCGAATGAAACCGTTCGTCTAAAGCTATGTAACGCTATTGAATTGAACTTATCTTGGTTGGTAAGAGGATAGAAGGTATTACTAGTATTGTTCTCAGCTTCTTCTCCGATGACACTAGTTTTCATGTTTTGGGAACGTGCAAACCATCAATATGAAGTCAGAAGCATCCCACGAGGCGTTGTTTCGACATGACTGGTTGGGGGTTTCGCCTCGGAAGTATTTCTATCTTCGCACCGGCTTATGATAGATTCGTTTGTTTTTATTTTTCACTTCTTGACAGAGCATTATAGATAACTGTTATCGAAAACACATAACACAGCTTCAATGCCGTTTAATGCTCCACGCAGGCTCTATTATGCAAAACATCGCTCTCCCTAGACCCACATCGGCTGTGATTACTCTTCAGTCAAGCACAACGAAAACCCCAATTTCTGCTGCATCATGTGGTGACAAAAGAAAGGATTCCAAACCTGCTCTGAAGGCGCTTACCGCACCAAAGAAGCACCGTTCACAAAGGCGGGCGGATGCGTCGATGATGGAAGGTTCTCTTGTTTGCTTTTACAGAGAGATTATGAATGCCAAAACATCGCCATCCTATTTCTAACGATGCCCGCCTTGCCATTGCAGACTCTTCAGGGCTTTCACCGTCTGATGTGACAAGTAACAATCTGTGTGAGGTTCCTGCTTGCGACTCGACAGCTACCATTCAGCAAAAGACTGTTCTTCCCCCCGAGGGATCATCCATGTCCAAGAATCCCTTCAGTCGCCCTCCGAATCCCGGTGCCAGTTCCTCCTCGCCTAAAACTCCTCAACAGACACCTTCGATTACGGCGGTTACCTCCGCTTCCCAATCAACCAGCGTTAGCACCTCTAAAGAGCTGACACCCACCAAATGCGCCATTCTTTCCTCTAAAACAGTTGTTGTCAGCCCCTTCAAAAAGGAATGCTACTATGCCGTAGAGAAGAGCTGCTGCATTTCTTCATCACCTATGAAGACGAACCAGAGAAGGGGAGGGAAGAGAGACTGTGTAAAAGGCAGGTTAGACTTTGAGAACTCAGACCTACCGACGAGGTCTGACATACCAGCTGCAGCGGAATCTCCATCCTCCTCGGGAGACAAGAAAGAGGAAGACGCTTTCGACTTCGATCTTTCCGATTTTGACGTCGACTTCTCTTTTGCCGAGCTTCTTTTCAACGTCGATTTTGAGTGCGAAGAACTTCAAGGATCTTGTCAACCAGCCTACAATTTTCCAGCTGATTCCATCACAGGGTACTTGGCATTTGCCTCCCGTGGCATTCATTACTCGATCTATGGACCGTTCTTCCTAATTTTGAATTGTCGGATGCATTACAGCTCGCAAGGTGACACCGGAAGTGGATGTGCCAAGGCGGGCCAGGATGCGTCTAGCTCCTATTTGCCAAGCTTGCCAGAGATGTTTACCAAGGAAGGCATGGTGGATTACTCGGATGGTAAGCTAGCATTCAGAAGATTTTCCTTTTATACTAGTAAAGGATCTGTTTACCCTCTAGTGTTCACATTCTTGGCTTATTTTTCCAGTACTTAATGACTCGATAACCTCGGTGAAAACCATAACGAAGTGCATCAAAATTGTCAGTCCTGGTAAGTTCGCTTTCTTTTCTGAGATTGACCTGCACACTAATTTCTGAAAGCGCAGTTATGTTGCTTTCATCAACTCGGAAGACTTTTTTTTTCTTTAAACGGCCATCTGATTGAGATTTCGATCATAAATGCTTCTGCAGCCAAAGGCGCACGAAGCACTTGCTTGGAGCCGCTGAAATCGCAAGCTTGTTAGAAGTGTGTAATTGCTCCCTAACAGATTACCGGAATCAGGGAATATTTTCGAGTTATGCGTATTTTCCATTTGTTTCCGCTACAAAGGCGCTGACGTAGATGCTGAAAATTACGTATGCTAATGGGGTGTTTGGTTACATGACAATGGCTATTTTTATTTTAATTTTTGAAACTTGTAACGAAAGAGATCTTAAAAACGTGTTTGGTCCACGTTTTCATTTTTTATTTTGAAAATGTTTCTACGCTTTTGTCCGTCACAAGAAAAAAAAGAGGTCGAGCCCTCTTTTTTTTTTGAAAGCGACTCACCCTCTCCCCCGATTCCTCACCAGTGCTCTTCCCGGTCGCACCCTGAGCTTGCGGCGGCGGTGCTTGTGCGTATGGTGCCTTCGTCTAGGCTGTTGAGCTTTGGCTTCCGCTTGGGGGAGGAATAGTAGCAGATCTGCTGGAAGTCGATGGGGGGATAGCGATTGTCGGACCATTGAGGCTCGCGCATGCGCAGGAAGCGTCGGAAGGCGGCGAGGCGGAGATCGAGCATCCATTGGGGCTCCTCGTTGATGGCGGAGATGGATCGGATCGTCTCCTCGGAGAGGCCCTTGGGGATGGAGAAGGACTCGAAGTCTGAGGTGAAGCCCCACTTGTACTCCCTCTTCAGGAACTTCTGGATGGGATCGTCCTCCTCGCCCGGTGTGCTGGAGGTGCCGCGGTCGGTCTGGAGCGTCTCTGCGCGAATCCCGCTGGATCGCTTGTGAAAATTGGAGGGCAGACGGAACCCTAGCCATGGCTGGGGAAGTCGATCCCAAGCTACTCGACTTCCCGCATCCTCGGCATGTGATGCGGGCGTGGCTGTAGCCCGATTCCCCTCCGGCCGCCGTGAGCGGTGGTCCTCCGTTCCCCCCAAGGTAGGAGATCAGTTCGCCCGGAGGAGGGGGGGTCCCCTTTGATGTTTACGTTTACATATTATGGAGGGCTCTGCCGGACGGCGGGTGAAGCAGCCGAGGGGAGACTGGAGCGGCGAGGCCGAAATGGCGGAGCAGCGGGTGGCGCTGCGGGGGGGCCTGGAGATGGCGGAGGTGGAGGACAGGGCAACAGAAGAGATCTGGGAGGGGATGCGCACCTTGGAGGGAAGGGCGGAGAGCGGGGGAGACGACGACTTGGGAACGGACAGGGAGAGGAGGGTGGACAGAGAAAGAGATATGGAGGCCACGAGCGGCGGAGGCGCCGAAACATGGTGGCCGTCCTCCGGCGACGGCGGCGGCGCCTCCGCGTTCTCCTGAGACGAGGTAGGTGGGAGGGAAGGTGGGTTGGTGGAGACCATGGCGCCGGCGGGGGGCGGAGGGAGCGAGCGGAGAGTGCGGATGGAGTCGGTTGATTTGTGGGTAGCTTGGGATCGAAGGAGGTAAAAGAACTTCTGCAGCATCACCACGGAAAGGAATGATGGATACCTGAACAAAAGCTTCAGAGTTAAATCCAAGTTACAAATTTCCCGGACTTCAATGCATCCTCGGCATAAAGCTTTTCGCGTCTTGTGCTGGTGCGTACGGTGCCTTCTCCTCTCCCTTCTCATCTTTTACCATTTTTTTAAAAAAATTTACCGGTTCTGAATTTCTATCTGACATGTGATCGAACAATTAAAAATAATCTTATTCTCAGTCTACCAAACACTCCATTATCATTTTTAAAAATTAAAATATTTTTGCCAAACACATTCATTGTCATGTTTTCACTTTTAAGAATTATCATGTTTGGTATTATAATATAATTTTTTGTCATGAAACCATACAAAAAAATAAAATGCAACCAAACACCCCATAATCCTTTCTCGGCGCTCACCACTACCATATATGTTCTCTATGGTGAGGAAGCCCACTGCAAGGCAACTAGCAACCTCAAATCTTGTACATAGCAGTGGTTTAGTCCTGCGGCTCTCTGTGCCCATGTTTAAAGTGAACCGTGAGTGCGCATGAACAGCAATACTACTAAATTTTTGACTGTTTATATGCGAGCATTTTAGGATTTCGTTTATGATTCTACTAAGTTTCAACTTTCAACATCCACAGTTCGATAATAGAAAGGCCAACGACAAGCTCGGATCTCCGACGTGTGATGTACATTTCTTCAGTTTCTTGCCAAGTAATCTGGTTCGTCGAAACGCATCAGGCCAGCATCCTTCAGGCCAGAAATGTCTCTAGTTTCTCAACCTCCTCCACGCTCCCGATGTAGAGTGGCACTCTCTGGTGTATCTGCGACACAATGGGCAAGAAGAAGGCTCAGTGGTGGAGCTGCCCACCAAGACTAGACTAGACTAGACTAGACTACTATGGGCTCCATTGGCAGCGTAACGCAAAGGTGTTTGATAGAATGCCTTATCGGGACCAGGGTATGTTTACCTCGGTGGGCTTGATGTCGAGGATCCTCTGGTGGCCATCCGACCCCTTCCCCCCGGCCTGCTCCACGATGAAGCTCATGGGAGCGCACTCGTACAGCAGCCTCAGCTTGCCGTTTTTGCTCTTCTTGTCGCGCGGATAGCCGTAGATGCCGCCGTAGAGCAGGGTGCGGTGGAAGTCGCCGACGAGGCTGCCGATGTAGCGCGCGGAGTAGGGCTTGCCGGAGGGGCCGGGGTCCTTGAGGGAGTCCATGTAGGCCTTCAGCTTGTCGTCCCACAGCTGGTAGTTGCCCTCGTTGAAGGCGTAGATCTTGCCCGCCCTGGGTATCCTCACCTTCTCCTGCGTCAGCACGAACTCGCCGTACAGGGGGTCGAGCGTGAAGGCGTACACGCCGTTGCCCAGCGTCAGCACGAAGATGACGGAGCTGGAGTACATGCAGTAGCCCGCCGCCAGCAGGTTGCTCCCCGGCTGGCACACGCTCACCACGCACTGCTGCTGCACGTCTCCCAGCTGCACAGGCCGTCGAACGAATACCTCTCAGGCAGGGGGAGTTTGATGGGGGAATGGAATGGCCGCCATCCATCGGAAGGGGGGGGGGTGGGGTTCCTTCCATTGTCTTCCTTTTACTTACGTTGGCGTCGTCGCCGATGTCAGCGAGGCACTCGTCGTTGGGGCTGTAGATGCCGAAGATGGAGCCGGTGGAGACGGCCGCGTCGATGTTAGAGGAGCCGTCGAGGGGGTCGAAGACGACGATGTAGTTACCGGAGTAGCTCTCCTCCACGGCGACGGGTACGTCCTCCTCTTCCGAGGCGATGATCCCCGTCCGCCCGCTGGATTTCAGGCAGCTGGAGAACACCTGAATCAACGACCGGTCAAAGAGTCGGGGAGTCAGACACAGTCAAATTCTTCAAACCACCGCGCGGCGAGGCGAGCGACTGACCTCGTTGGAGACGACGTCGAGCTTCTTCTGGTCCTCTCCCTGGACGTTGACGGCGCCTTGGACGCCGGTGAGGTTGGAGATGCCGGCCCGCTGCACGAGTGACGCGATCTGCTTGCACGCAATGGAAATGCTGGACAGCACGATGGTGAGTTCGGCGTCGATGTGGCCGACCTGCTCCTGCTTCAGCAGCCACCCCGTCAGCGTCTGGATCTCGTAGCTGCTCTTCTTCTTCGTCGTCGTCTCCGTCGCCGCTGCCCCAACCGTATCGACGACGGAGCACCGCACGAGCGTCCCGCCGCGCGGGGAGGACGTGCAACCATGCTTCTTTCCCGGGAAGGTAACCGACGGTCGCTCACGCGGGCCAGTGGAGTGGAGGAGGAAAGGGCACAGGCGCGAGCTGCCAGCGCCGGCGCCGGGGAGGAGAAGCTGGGAGGACGAGGTGGGCATGGCGGCAGCGGCCATGAGGAGCCTGTGAATCTCTGTGGGGATAGCTTCCGGCTAGATGGAGCAACGTGCCGGTGTAGGATGATGGAGGAGGGGCATCTCGAGACGATGGAGCGGGGGGAGAAGCCAAACGTAAGGCTGGCAGGCTCTTTTGGGCTCTCGCCGTGCCGACGGTGGCGCCCACGCTATCCTCGTTTGAGTGAGTGAACCTCCGCGCTCTTGGCCTGTTGAGTGACCTCTCTGCGCTATCATCCGGATCCCTGGGTTTCGGGTATACTTTTTTTTTGGGAAAATTAATTACAGACCCAATTATTAAAATAATTTTAATAAAAAGCTCATTGACTTAATTAGGTTCATTAAAAACCCAGTCAACCTAATTTACATCACGAAAAACCCTTTTTGTTAACTCTACCGTGAAGCCACCATCCCCCTTTTACATAATTCCATTTCTACCCTCCACTCCCCTTACGTACTCTCCTGAAGCGAAGCCTTGTTACGATTGTCGTCTCCTATTTAATCCGTGCGAAGCCAATTAAGCCTCGTTATGAATGCCGTCTCCCGTATAATATATAATGTTTTATTTTTAATTTTTGAGATATTTTAACATCAAACAATTTTTTCAGACCGTAAAATTATTTTTTAAAATTTTTTTAAATTTTTTTAAAATTTTTCTATTTTTTAAAATTATAAATAAACTGTTATCATCCATCATATTTTTATATTTTTTTAATTTAAAAACGATCCTAACTTCCATAACAGGTAATACAACATCATTGCTTGCTAACGTCATATATTTTTATATATTTTACAAATTTTCTATTCTTTTTTAATTTTTACCACATTAACATCAAAGATCTACCAGATGGGCAAAAGAGTCTTTTTCCTACCCGCATTAACGGTAACCATCCATAGTGGGGCAGAAGTTTTAACTATTTCCCAAACAGGGTTTTTTATTACAATAATTTGAGCACTGGGTCTTCCGTTAAAGTGATATTTGTAAACTGGGCCTCCTATTAAATACTTCTTTTTTTTTTTAAGAAAGCTGATAGAAGTAGGCATTGAAATGAAACCAGTATGAATCTGATTTGATTTAATTTTGTATTGAAAGTTAATTAAATATTATTACGTACGGACTCGTTTTGATACTACATCCCATCCGAATTTTCACTTTAACACGAGGTATGTTCTCGTAAGTTTCTTTCGTTTCTGCTCCATTTTAATTATTTTATAACCGTAATAGTAGAGAGATGTCAAAGAATAAGTTAAAATGATCCTTTTCCGCATCCGATTACATAGACAACAAGCTTCTCGGAGGGCGTTCGAAGACATGCTTCGAAGTCCAGGGTAAAAGCATCAACTTTAAAAGAGAGAAGCTCTTTTTAAAGATGGTAGGCTGTCATAACTGGATCATGGATGGGAAATGTCCTCTTTCTCCGAATCAACGAGGTTTCATTTATCGAGGTTCAGTCAAGGATCTGATCCAAAATGGACATTGGAACAGGAGACTGATTCTCAAACTTTTTGATACTTCCTCTTCTCATTGACGCCAATTCAAACTTATCTAGATTGTGACAAACTTATTTGGCCCTTTACAACTAATGGCATTCTGAATGTGAAATCTGCCTACAGGTTCTTGAATGATGCTAATATGTCTCCAGGTCCTTCACAGTTGCATATATGGCGTAAACTATGGCATCCGAAGGTGGAGAAGTATTTACCTAACAAGATACTGATTTGTGTTTGTAAAATTTTGACAGGTAACCTTCCTACCAATCTGACTATTCATCGCAGATACCCTTGGGTCAGTCCTCAGTGTCAGGTTTGCGGTTCATATTCTAAAAATTTGGAACATATATTTCTGTCTTGCCCTCGTGCTTCAGCTGTTTGGCTCATCTCTCCGGTGGGTAACAATATTGATTGGTTTTCTATCTCCATTTGCACCTTGTTGAACTGCTGGCTTGACTGGATTCTCTCCAAGGATGCTCACGTTCATCGTTTGGGAATTCTTGCTTTATCTATTTTGTGGACCTTATGGAAAGCTAGGTGCAGGTCTGTGTTTCAGGGGAAACTGGAGGTTCCTCTCAAAATTCTTCAACAGGCAAAAAGTATGATGAATTTTTGTGTGGCTAATGGTCCTCCTATCGAATACCCCTCTATGCCACGTTGGACTCCCCCCCCACTCCATCATCTTAAAATTAATGTTGATGGGGCTTTTTCGGACTCTGCAGAATCTATTGTTATGGTGATCCGGAACGAGAGTGGAGCTGTGGTGTTTTGGAGGACAAAAGTCTTTGCTTTTTCTCTTCATCCACAAGTTTTAGAAGCCCAAGCCATCTTCATGGCATAGTGTTGGGCATCACAAGATCACAGGGCTATTCTAATAGAAAGCGAAGCAAAAATGGCAGTGGAAGCGATAAACCTGGCAGGATCCTCTCTTTGGAGATCCCAGCACATCATTCACTTCTGTCAGAAAATATTACATAGAAACTCTAAGATTTCTGTTCTTTTCGTTCCACGTTCATGTAATGCCCTTGCTCACCACTTGGCTAAACGGGCCTTATCTACTCGTACAGCTTCCATGTACCCCGCTGTTCTTCCTCTTCGGAACTTTGTAAAGAGCTTGTTTCTTAATAGTATAATTTCTTTTCTTGTTCAAAAAAAAAAAGAAGAAGATGGTAGGCTGCCATCGCCGCTTGGTGTAGAAGCCATCGGGCGGACCATTCTCGGAACACTAGAAACCGTGGTCCAAAGTGCACACAGCTTGGGCCATAACGTGGGTAACCGTCGTCCCAAATCCACTCTCATGTCTCTTTGTAATGATTTCATTAGTGGACCGACCGACTCAACAATTATATTAATTAAAAATCTTTTCAAGACTTACTCTTGATAAAACACATTATCAAAACCTTCCCAGCCGCTATATATTATCTCTGTGGGCAGAGACGACGATGGGGATCGGAGCGCCGAGCTGTGGGAGAAGGCCAGGGAAGCTTCGCTGCGGGCACCGCAGAGGAAGGGGGCGGAACTCCTCATCTGCTTGTACGCATGTTTAACAAGACGATGAAAATGTTCTTTGGGAGATGGAGCTAGCGGAACTGCCATTGGTTTTATAGCACTTTATCATAATCGTTTTAATTAGCTTAGTCCGACTTGATTCAGCTAGATGACCTCCAAATCATTTGAACTTAACTGGTGGTTCAAATTGAACCGAACTTGACTGAATTGGTCTGTTGTACGTATATGGTCGTTTTGACAGTTAGTCTGATTAATTAGAAGTTAGTGGACACATCTCGGAACGAAAAAGTCTTAAGTGTAAAAAAATAAGACCCAAAAGCGAAAGGTGCACGCGCCTTCTCCCAAACAAGTTCTCTTGAGAGGGGAAATCAAAAAGTAATCCAATTCATGCCACAATATAGTTTTCCCCGACTACAATATGGCTTATTTTACATGAGCTCCTCCTCCTTTTCAATTTTTGTTGATTTTTCGCTACAAAATTGAATGGATAAGTGAGGATATTGTTAGATATATATATTAAAATAAAATTTACGTCCAATTGTACCAGAAATGTTTGACAAATTTGATCTTCCAGGTTGAGATTAAGTTAAATAGATATTTCTTGAGTCCACTAATTAATCAACTCAAATATATCGGTCTAACAAGTTCTTTACCAAGTGTTTGATTGAAAAATAATGTCAATATATTTTTAACATTTTTTACTAAAAAATATTTCATCATGTCACCGAATATTTTAATCAGATGTTAACTTGACTAAGATGTAAATTAAGATGACATTTAATTTGTCTTAATCAAATGTCTCAACTACATCTCGAATCTCTATTTTGAAACATAAAATCATAGTTATCCACTTTCCAAAATGAAAAATCATGTTCCATCCGTAATTATTCTACGTCGTATTTAATAATAATATAACAATATTTTACTATCACCTGTATTGTGACGTAAATAAAAGATTTATAATCATAAATACGTGTTATGTACTTAAATTTTATAAAGATTTATTTTAACTCTCTTCTCTTTCACACACACCTCGAGTTTGTCAAGAATAATTATTTTTTTAATGTTTCATTTGTTGATACTACCACAATATTTTGTTATCATTTATATTATTAGATTTAATTAAAATTTACGATTATAAATATATGATACATCATAAAATTTATAGAATTGTTTCTTAACTATCTTTACGTTCTAACTTGAGATTAGCTCTTTCTCAACATATACTAATACAATATAATCACCAAAAAATCATATTTTCTAGTATATATGGATAAACACTCATATTCAATTATAATATAAAATATAATTATATATATATTTATTTTTATGTACACATAAATATATAATATAAAAATTATTTTTATTTTTATATAATCTTTTATATTTTTATGTTACAAAAAATAAAATTTGATCTTGTCCGACCCGAGATCACGACTCTGTCCAACTAGTTCAATTTTGAGGTCGACTGTCGCTGGACCAACCCCGACCCGACCTTCCTTAGTTTTATCAAAAGCCCCAACGTCTAACCTTTGATGATTTAGAGGTTAGGCATCAATCAAATCAAAACCAATTGGCCGAACTTATACAGTGTTAATTTGGTTGTACGAGAACGTTCACACAAATGTATCGTTAAACACAAACATTGTAAAATAAACTTTTTACAAAAAAAAAATCCCATGGATAGAAAAAGAAACATGACTTTTAGTTATACATGATCATCGCGCTCTTTCTCTTCATATCTGACTAAATATGCTAATTTTTTTATTTCAAATCATATTAACTATATTTTAATGTAAAATTTTGAATATCTTGTTAGCCAAATGAACATTGGTTAAAACCTACAGCTACGTGACAGGGGCAAAGACGGAATAAACAAAGTTTTTTTTTTTTTTTTTGACAAACACCTGACGATGGTTCCCAGCTGAATGGACATACCGCGAAGAATATAGTTTTTTGGAAAAAAAGATTTGCACCTGTTCAAAATTTTGTCATCAACAGAAAATTGGATCGCTATGCGCTATAATACCTTTCTATCACTCCATCAGCGTAATCACACGAGACCTGACGTTTGCGTTCATGGAATGTTGCAATAATTTGAAGGAGGAGATACATAACATACATACGACGCAATCCGCAATGTTGCTTAAGAACGATCATCGGGTGTGCCATCATATCCTTCCTTTTAAGATCCAAGTTCACACCCGCGGTTGCAGTCAACGCTCGTGTCCGCCGTGGCTCTTGCGTTCGCCTGCTCGTGCACGCTCGTTGACGCGCGCGGGTATATATAAATATCTATCTATCTATATATATATATATGCGACGTCTGTTCTTGGAACTTGGCTGGTTGACATAAATAAATAAATAAATCGTCCCCCGGTCTTGATTTATTATTATTAGCATACTGATAAAGTCTACTACGGTACTTCGTTGATTTCTTCTCTTCGCTCGGTTGAAATTTATTCACCCTCCCCTGGAGGCCACGAGATAAATGGACCTCCCCGAATAATAAAAAAGTTTTGGTCGCCATATATAATGATTTTTATATGTTTTCGTGATAAAAATAATATTATAATAAAATCATATTTGATGAATGTGATATAAAGAAAATAATGAAACCCGGCCAATTCCTGCTAAAGATTTTTGGTTGCGCCTTTTGAGAAAATTAGTTGACGAATATGTCCTAGTCGTAACATATATGTATATTTTTTATGTAATTATATCTCACCCGACCAACTCATCACTAATAATCAGCTGGTTGAACTTTTGAAATCTGAAGTCGATCACAAGTGTGCGTGCTACAGGAATATATATAGAAACTCATCTGGAAAATACTTTTTAATTGGTTTGCATTTCTTGACACTACGTACGGCACACATTTTGTGGACTGGAAATCTTCCCCGAGGATAAATGACATATATAATTAATTTTCGTGTAAATGCACACTAGGTCCGTTTTAAAGAAATCACTTTACCACTAGGTCCGTTTTCAAAAACACCTTACCATTAGGTCCGTTTTTTCAAAATATCGTCACCCCCACTCCAATTTGGATTTGAAATGTCGTAAATGCCCCCCCCGCTGCCCCCCTCCCCCCGCCCCCCGGCGAGGCGCCGCCGCCCGCGGAAGCCCCCCCCCCCCGGCGCTCCCCCGCCGCCTGCGGATGCCCCCCCCCACTCATCCCATTTCTCCGCCGCCTCCGTCTCATCTATGCCTTCCCCGCGGATCGGCGAACACGACCACCGCCTCCGGCGGGACTAGCACGATAGCGGGCAGGAGAAGGCCGCTCTCCAGAGAAGACAGATCACCATGGAAGCCCCCGCCAAGAAGCCCGCGCGGACCCCCTCCTCCCTCCTCCGCTCTCCCACCGTCCGCGGCTCCTTCCAAAGCCTCGCTGCCCTCGACGAGCACGAGCGCCAGCAGATCCCCTCGCCCCACCGCCGCGATAGTAGCCCCGGAGAGGAGAAAAGCGGCGCCCGCGCCGTCCCCCAAGCGGCGCTGTCTCCGCCCGCTGCCCCTCCATCCCCTCCTCCGTCTCTCGCGGCCTCTACATTCCCCCTGGCGCCCGCCCTCCTCGTCCTCGCCATCCTCTCATTCCTCTTCTTCCAATACTTCCGCGAGGACTCTCCCTTCCTCGGTAACCTACTCCTCGCATCCGCCGCCGTCGCGGTTGCCTCGGTGGCGGCTCGACGATCCCGCCTCCTTTGCTTCTCCAGCGGCGGAAGAAACACGATCCGTGCCGCAGAATCTGTCGAGTGGTTTATCGGCGACTCCAAGAAGGATCGAGGCGGTGGTCGTGTTCGCCGATCCGCGGGGAAGGCATAGATGAGACGGAAGGCGCTCCCCCCGCGGGGGGTAAAAGTGGGATTTGAAAATGGTGGGATGAAGAAATGGACCGGGTGATAATGAAATTCAGTGTCAACGGACTAAACAGTAACGAAATGTGGTCAACGGAGTTTTTACTAAAGTCATTTTCTTAAATGGACCTAAGAGTAATTCTCCCTTAATTTTCTGATATACGTAACGTCTCAAGGTGGAAAAAAGAATCTGAAGACTCGAGAGAATTAGAAGGGGGGGGGGGTTGTACGATGAACAATGACAACGTGCTCTCATGTGACAACCCTTCTACTCTTTTATGCAGCTGGATAATCTATTAATTATTTCACCAGCAATGATCGGTCGAGATTTACAGATGCCGCAAACAACATGCATGGTTTTACATAGGAAAACATATAGGTTAATTATCTCTCTGTTTCAGTTGTCATCCAACAAATTGTTGCTAGGATCTGGAGTACCTTATAAAGTTGAATTTCTATCTACTACCATAAACAAATTAAGAGTCAAAGATAATTAAGGTCGCATTTGGTTAGACGATTTCCCGAAGGATCCCCCAAAACTCTGAAATCCAACCAAAATATTTTCAGCACTGTGCAACAAAACTAGAAGAGAAGCTTTGAAAAGTGAGAAAAATAAGATATATAAAATATAAATCTTCCAAATTTTATAAACAATCCAAACCAAACTCACCCTCGGCCGGGGTTAGAGACCTTAATGTCAATCAATCTGTATTTATCGTGAGAGATTATATATACATACCACATTGTATTTAATTATGCGAAGCAATGCAATCGAGTAATCAACAAAACGTACGTGGGCCCGCCTGCTTGCATCAAGTTGGCGTTATCAACCAAACCTTGAAGGCGAGGAGGAGGAGGAGGAGCCACGCGGTTGACCGGAGTTTTTTCTCAGTGACGTCAGCCGCCGTCTTCTCGCGGCACCTTCACGCGCGTCGGACACGCCGCAGTCGTAGAAGAAGGAGCGCGCGAGCACGTAGCGCGGCCGTCGCCGCCCGTCAGCGCCGATCTGCACCGTCTGATCGGTACACCTAACCGACGTGAAGACCGCGCGTAATCGGACAGGCAGACATGTCCGCACCGCGGCGGGCCACCCGTCGACCCGGCGAGCCGCCTCCGCGTGAGGAACGGGGGCAGGGGCTGACCGGGGCCGTCGGGGGCGTGCTGTCCGGTCCCGAACGTGAATATTTGACTTCTTCAAGCGCAGGCCATGGACGGCGGTGATCGCTCTCCGCTGCAAACGCGTCAACATCCGAACCGTGGATCGTCGGGTTGCGGTTTGAACGCTTCAAAACCGACCTTCTCAGTAACTTTCCCTTGACACTTCCCGTTTCCAAACGTGACATGGAAGTTAGAATGCATCTCTAGAAGAAAGTGGAGAGAGAGAGAGAGAGGGGCAGGCAGGCAGGCAGGCAGGCAGGCAGGCCCTCCTAAACGGAGAACGGGCTGTTAGGGTGTCGGTTTCCCCACCTTCCTCGAAGGAGGGCAGCTATCCTTCCTTTCCGCTCCCATAAATACCCACCATTACCAGCTGCCTCCGCTCAAGTAGCTCGACTCTGCGGACATCCTCCTCCTCCGCCAACGTTCCGTCCATACAGAGAGAGAGAGAGAGAGAGAGAGAGGAGGGGCCGGCTGTTTGATTTCCTGCCACGCCGAGCAATGGCATCTTCCATCAGGACGACTCTGGCTGTTATTCTCTCCCTTTCCCTCGTCATCCTTCCTTACTCTCGAGGTAATAATCTTCCATCAGGTGCATGTCTGGTTAATTATCTTTCTCTTCTTCACTCTTGGGCTCTGCGGCATATTGTTGGCACCGATGGATCGATGGATGCATGGTGGACAATATTAATGATGGCGCGCGTAACTAACTAATCGCGTGTGCGGTTGCAGCGTCGCCGGTGGCATGCGAGGAGCTGCCCCAGGACCTGTGCGCCTTCTCCATATCGAGGGAGTCGAAGCGGTGCGTGCTGGAGAGCGCCCCGCGAGCGGACGGCACGACGGAGTACCAGTGCCGGACGTCGCCGGTGGTGGTGGAGCGGATGTCGGATTGGATCGAGACGGACGAGTGCGTGAGGACCTGCGGGGTGGACCGTAACGCCGTGGGCATCTCGTCCGACTCCCTGATGGAGCCCCAGTTCACGGCCAAGCTCTGCGGCCCCGCCTGCTACCAGAGCTGCCCAAACATCGTCGACCTCTTTTTCAACCTCGCCGCCGGTGAAGGTACGTAATTATCAACAAGAACGATATTTGAACAAACACGTACGTACTAGAATATATTTATATATTCTTTTCTTTTCCTTTTTTTTTCTTCTCAACCGTGCATGCTATAAATTAGCAAGAGAAAACCTTTGATTCTGTGCAGGTGTCTTCTTGCCGGATCTCTGCGCAGCAGTCCGATCGAATCCCCGCCGCACCATGGTGGAGCTGCTGAGCTCCGGTGCGGCCCAGGGATCCGTAGATGCCGTTGCGCCCCCCTCCGCTTCTCCTCCGGCGTCTGTGTAGATTGTCTTCTGCCTGCAGCAGCTTTTTATATATATATATAGAGCCTAGATGATATATATACTGCCTTGATTACATTCTTTGTTAATCGATACATACATTTACACATATATATATTTGTGTACACAATAACGGAAGGGAGGAGGCCGTGCCAGCTGTTTGATATATATATATACACACAATTAGAACGCAGAAGCAAAAGCAGTCCCCGGATCTTCGAAGAGATCTAATGAGTGTTTGGACAGCAGAGAAGCTTGGTTTGTCGTACGTTCGTTCTTCGTGTGATCACATTTCTTCCTTGTTTGTCTGCCGCGATGCACCCAGCTGTACACGTATTACACATCATTCATTTTACATACGTACATATATTTGTGGTTTTGCAACATGGGCTTCGTCATTGTATGAAAATTAGAAGAATAGTCGGGTAAAAGTTCTTTGGTTGACGAGAGATATATTATTATGTGTTGTCGGGTAATTTTTTTTAAAATTTATTTTCTCAAGCTTAATTTTGAGGTGTGTGCTAGCTTCTTTTATATATATATATGTGTGTATCTTGAAATCACAACACATGCATGCTACCCAAGAACGTATGGATTTTATAGCCTTCACTCTCAAACTAAGCAGAAATCACTGATTGCGCTGCCGGAATCTAATTTATATATACATATTATATAAATGGCGGCATCCTTTAGCGTGGATGTGAGACACACCATGACGCAAAGCACAAGAAGTGGGTCCTTGGAAGCTAGCTGGTAAAAAGGTTAAAACCAACTATGGAAAGCAAAGCATAACCCGCCGCGCGCTGACGACGACACCGGCGGTTCCCACTTATATAAAAGCCTCGGTGATATGTGTATACATGATGGCATGGCTACCTCATCAAAAAAAGAAAAAGAAAAAAAAGGCATGACTATATATAGCTCGGACGAGACCCACCATGATGGAGTTTGATTCGACTTAATTAGGTTGAACCTTCAATCGGTTTGATCGGTTTGAGACAGTCTTAAAAGTCCTTCGAACTAAATTAAGCATCTCAACCAATTACAAACGTTGATTAGATGAAATATTCATTTTAAAATAGATGTTCTCGTATTATTTTAAATTTATTGTGTAAATATAAACACTTAAATAAAACTTAAGATGAAATCAGTCGCGAATATATTTACTATATTTTATCAAAATATGATTTTAAACAGATCGAACGAAATCATGTACAGACTTATATACTATATATCTCAATAAGAAATTTGATTTGGTTTGGTTTCCTCTACCGACATATATACTCTGGAGGCGCAATACATCTTTTTTTCCTTTTTTATTTCCTATCTTCTGTGCCTTATTCCCGAGGGAAGATCACTTGTAGTTTGTGGAAGCGCAGGAGCTTACGCTTCCTGGAGAGATGACCAATTAAGCTTTCTTTGAATAAATAGAAGAAGAAGGAGGAGGAGGAGGAAAAACTAAGAGGGAAAGAAGAAGCTTCGGGATGGAATCAGAATGTCAGGGGCAAGATGATAAAGTTGAAGGCTCTTGTGTGTGTTGCCTTGGGACGATGACGCGCTCCGGATATATATATACGTACACCCTCCGCTTCCGCAGGCAGCAGCAAAACATGGTTTTCGGCCACGTACATACCATAATATGACAGCGGCTGGCCTCCTCCTCATGATATGTACCTGCGGCTGGCTTATTATAGCCAGCTCCCGACAAAAGTGGCACGCTAGGAATCTTGCAACTTTTTTTATTTGTTACGTACCATGTTACCAAGTAACCCTTGTTGTTACCAACCCCATATCTCTTACCGAGACGTTAGTAACATGCACCGGTGAGTAACATAAAGAAATGGAGGGTTAATAACGAAAAAAGAACAGTTCGAACTGTTGATGATCATTCGGTAGACGTCGGAATCTGATTCGGTTCGATCTAAGTGAAAGTATTAATGATTGAATAGTCGACTCACTCAACAATTGAGTTAATTATTAATGTTCTTCGAGATTATCATGGTGTTAAGATAGAAAGGTTCAACATATATAAATATAATATCGAGTTTTAAATAGTCAACGTGAGATTATTCTCACAGTTTTAGCACTCTTCCTCCCGTCAAAGTGAACAGTAAAAATGGACAGCGAGAATAAGAGATAAAAAAAATCAAATACGAAAGATTGATAAGAATCAAATTGGGGGCTGCGGAAGCTTCCATCGGGTCGGACTGAGACTCCCAAGCACCCATCATTTATTTATTTATAATCAATTTTAAATATTTTATGCATTTTTATCACTTCATCGAGAATATATATATATATATATTTTCCACGTAAACATGCGGACGGGATCCGTACTAAAAACTAAAATGATCGGAAGACCAAGACCGCGAAGCAGGTGGCGGCACTTCTTCTCGCCTCGTCGCGACGCCAACTGCTACGACCATCGTCACCGCCACCGATTATTGATATGAATTTAAGCACATCTGCTCCTCCCATATACATGTACTTGTCCTAGCTAGCTGGAGATCAGTTGAGACCCATATCTCTCTGTTCCCTCGATCGTCTACCGGGAGGGGTGTGTGTGTGTGTGTGTTGTCTCTGCGCTCTATGATATCCCCTCTGTAGCATATGGACTTTTGCGTGGTGTGTGATCAGGAAGGTGTGAAGTCCGGTCGGACGGCGCGGTAGAGGTGGTTGTGGTGGGCGGGGAGGCCTCCGCCTCCAGTAAAGGGTGGCCATTAATGGGTGTGTAGATTTCTTGCCCTTTGGACCCCGGCAGATCTGCCAGCGCCGCGGTAATAAGGGGGTTGCTAATTAATTGCTACCACTAGTGTGGAAGAACAACAATCCCTCCCCCTGCTTTGCTTTCTTCCACAAAGTTGCCTTGCTAGAGTACTGACCGGTAGAGATCATATCGCCAACCTCGCCGCGGCCAGCACACTTCCGCCTCTCGCCTTTGTGTCTTGTATTTTCTCCTTCTCCGATGGATGGGCTCTTTTCGCTGCCTCCCCTCGTTGGCGACGGAGGGAACGACCCCCCCCCCCTCTCCGCCTCCTCATCAAGTTCGCACTTTGCTAGCTTTTGAACTTGTTCCATCAGCCTCGTTGAAATCGCCAGGCGATCCAGTCGAGCCGTTTGCCAGCATGATAGATTGATGTCGCCAGGAACCCTTCCAAGTTTCCCGTTTTCCTAGCTTTTAAGTCGCTCCTCCACTTTTACTAAGAGATGGTTAAATTTTATTATGCCGCATGATGTTGCCATCTGTTGCGGTTTCCTCTTCAAAAAAAATAAATAATCAAACCTCTCTCTCTCTCTCTCTTTCAACACATCACATCCTTTCTTTTAAAATTTTCTCTCCGTCTCCTCTATGTATACTACCGAAAAGATTTATTTTCTATCCAATATATATGGGATTAGAAAATAACATGATAGAGGTCTGGGTTAAAAAAAATAATAAAAGGGTCTTCTCTAATGTAGGGGCGGAGTTGATTCCTCCTGTATCATGTGTCTTGTTAAAATTTGGATTGACTTCAACTTCACAAGAGATATTGTCATTTTTCCCAACACAAAAATTTTATAATTTATGATAATTTGGCAAACATGAGAGGAAATCCAAATTTAATTAGCCGTCTTTTACATGTATATAACTCGTAATTTATTTTTGTACGTTGCGTATTCAGGATCGTATTCTAAACATGTCGAAAGGTGAAGGAGAAACCATCGATCTCCGGTAAACTACTCCCCTATCGGTCCACTTAATTATATAGTTTCTGTCACCGATGTCGATCGATATATACATATTATACATAATATATACCGTTGCGCGCATTCAGAAATATTAATGATCCTGACCCCATTTAAAGAAAACTATTATTATAGGTGTCGCAAGACGTGCGGGGCATGAATCAAGAGATACGTGCCGAGACGGTAAGATGGTATATATATCATGGATCGATCCTTTGATCTTCCCAATAACAAGAGAAGATCCTTAATTTTAATTACCCGCACCCTTTTTTCAACATACATACATATATATATATATATGAAATAATCTGTTAAAGGAGAGTTCGGATCCTTTTAATATTAATCTGCAGGGTGAGAGAACTTCCCTCTAACATCGAAATTTAATATCGCCATGACAAATATCACGGTGGAGCCCGACCCAACAGCATGCAAAAAGCCCAGACGCGAAGCTTGGACGACAGACCACACGCTGGCGGCTGCTGCTTAATTTGTTGTGCGGGTGGTCCAACTTTGAATATTTCTATCTCTCGGTCAAACGCGTCTACCGTTATGGTGGTAAGTAAGTAGGTCGATCTGAGTCGAATCGTTTAGTATTTTGAAACAGTTTAATTTTGACCCGACATTTGTCTCGATCCAAGAATATTAATGATCTCCGACTTCAAAGTTTCAAAAGATTATAAACGAATGGAATCCATTGTCGGGTTGGTGTTAGCTTCGAAAACTTTAGCAGGGTTAGTTAATAATTAATTATTCTGACCGACAGTCGCTAACTGCGGCTGATTCGGAGATCGACGACGTGTATATATGTATAATAACAGAGACGAGAAGGCTGGTCTGCTCTGCTCTCCCGCTCCTGCCTTTCACCTATTTTATGTTGAGAGTGGATCCCCTCAGGTACCCACCTGAGGGATCCCCTCAGCCTCCTCACAATGAGATGGACAAGCCTCAGCCCCTCCCCTTGTGAGAGGGGCTGAGGGGATCCTAGTAAAGGAAAGACGTAAGAAAATACAAGGCGTGCCACCAACGTACGAAGGGAGAGGAGCTACGTACGTTCAAGAGGCATCTGATCTGATCTGCCGACGTGAGCACGGGCCATGGCCGGCCGGATCGTCGACGTTGTCTTTGAGCTCCGTCAAGGCCGTTGAGGCCTAGGAGACCTCCCTCCCCTCGTCACGCCTCTCTCGGTATCAAAATCTGCGCGCAGGCTCTTCTTCTCTGGCCTGTCTGGTGCTTCTGCGTCTGATGAGGAAGCTTTGCTCCAACTACGACCGGGAAGATGGGCTGGAGACGGTGCTGGAGGTGCCCCTCCCCGAGGAGACCTTCCGGTCTCGCAGCGGCAAGTCCCGCCGGGGCCCCGCCGGTGCCTGGACGCGGCTCCACCAAGCGATCAGGACGCCCCCCTCGTCCACTCCCGGGAGGAACGCCGAGATGCAGCTTCTGCTCGGGGTCATCGCCGCGCCGCTCGTCCCGCTGCCCATTCACGCCCGCCGGATCTTCAGCAACGGCGACATGACGGCCGATCCTATCGTAAGGCCCGATCCATATATATGTATATATATCAAAATCCTACTCTCGATCGCTTTGCCCGAGAAGAAGATAGTTTTTCTTTTTTCTTTTTCCGGTCTTTCTCGCGAGTCCGCGGTTTTAGGAACTTACACGAGGATCCATTTTCCCGGGCGGTGTAATTGTTCTCAGAAGGCTTCCACGGCCAAGTACATCGTGAAGCAGTACGTAGCGGCATCGGGCGGCGACGCCGTGCTGGACGCCATCGGCAGCATGTACGCCATGGGAAGGGTGCGGATGACGGCGTCGGAATTCAAGACCGGCGCCGAGGCTGCGGGTGCGAACCAGTGCACCGACGGCCGCGCCAACAAGTCGGCAAGGAGTAACGGCGGCGGCGGCGGGCGGGCGGAGATGGGCGGTTTCGTTCTTTGGCAGAAGAAGCCGGATCTGTGGTGCCTGGAACTGGTGGTGTCGGGGTGCAAGATCAGCGCCGGCAGCGACGGCAAGGTGGCATGGCGCCAGACCCCCTGGCACCAGCCCCACGCCTCCCGGGGCCCTCCCAGACCCCTCCGCCGGTCACTTCAGGTATAACTCTCCGCCGTCCCCTCCTCCTCCTCCTCCTCTACACGGCCTACCCAAATCGTAGCAGCGGCCTCAGTGGAACGGGGGACCAGCTCTTCCGATGTTGATGGCATCGGTGGTCTCTGACTCTCTTCCCACATCCACGACACTAGCGACGTTGCGAACCTCGAGTCACCACCTCTTCTCTGGTGTTCGCCACAGTCGTTGACTGGGAACGACGGGAGCGTCCAGACGACATTCAGGCCGTCGGATTTTTTTTTATTTTTTTGCGGGTGGGGGTCAGAATCAGAAATCTTTTGATTCATAATATATTCCACTAGAAATTGAAAACTTTAGGCCCTGTTTGGTAATATTATTTGATATCTCTATCACGGTCAATTTTAAAATTGATATTCTTAGTAATCATTAAGAAGTGTTTGGTTAATAATATTAATTTTGAAATTGGTAGTGAAAACAATGCACAATATATAATACAAATGTCAACTTGTATCAATTTTGATTTTGATACTTTATCGCCTGTTTGGTTAGAGTATCAAAAATGATACTATATTAGTATTGATATTGATATTTCTAGAAGATGGAGTATCAAAATCAAAATTGATACAAGTTGACACTTGTATTACATAACCTGTGTTGTTTACAATACAAATTTTAAAATTGATATTATTAACCAAACACCTCAAGGTGATTACCAACAATATCACTTTTAAAATTAATAGTGATAGAGATGTCTAATAGTGTTATCAAACAGGGCATTAACATCTAAAATTATCAATATCAATATTGATATAGTATCAAATTTGAAACTCTAATTAAACGGGCCATTAAATACGAATAAGTATATTTCTTCTCGACCGCGGAGATGTTATTTTGAGCATCGCTCTCAAATTATGAAAAAGATCCTTAAATCTTGGGCGACTGCGCCCCTGAGCATGTTTAAAGCCCCACAACTTGAGAGAGGATTTATAAATAAAACTTCGATGGATTCACTAGTGATCACCCTACAGAAACTGTCCTCAATCATGATTATTTGCACCGGGTCGTTGCCTTGCTCGTATTTATTTATTTTTCCTTCGAACAACATCTTTCAACTTCTTCTTTTTTCCTATATCGACTAAAAAATAACTTTTTCTTTTTTAATTAGTTCACACAACATCTGCCCCAAGGTGATTATTCGTTCTCAGCCAGTCCTCTCTTAATTAATACTTTTTCTTTTTTAGTTAGTTCACACTTCACGCCAGTACTCAAGATGAAAGTTGAGATGCTTGTTGCCAGTGAGAAGAGAACTGCCACGGCACGCGGTCGGTTTGAATTAAAGCTGGTCTGAACGGTACCCCGTTGGGATCTCGATGTCGGAGGTTATCTGTTCGTCCTAAAAGGAAAAAAGATATAAATAAAGAAAGAAAAGATGCAGTTAGAGCCTGCAAATCATATAAATTATAGCTTTCAGCGGTTGTCATATATATATATACTAGTTAAAATTACGTGCTTCGCACGTGTGCGCACAAAATTTTGATATTTATAAAATAATAATTTTTTGTAAAAAACAATATTTATAGTTAATTTAAGTATGAACTAATAGTTGATAAATTTTAAATTACTTTTTATTGTTAAAAAATATACATGAAAAAATTTATGCCATTTAACATTAAATTAAAATTCATCTTATCATTTTAATATATTCACTTGGAAAATAAATTTAAAAAATTTAATTCGATAGACCATAACATCAATATTTTTAGAAAAATATAAATATACGTGTTGATATAAAAAATATTTTATTTTTAATGTAAAATTAAAAGATCGTGATTAAGTTCATTTATTTACTTGTTTTAACGACGACTCTCTAATAATTCATTTTTTTCCTTTTACGAGATAGAGTACATTTGTGTGTGGGTTGCAACAGGTGATCCATACACTAAGATACACATATGATGCGTGTGGGCCGATTCAAGATCTCAGATCTCAAAGTTCCAAACGAAAAAAATAAGCTAAACACCATCAAATCCAAAAACTAAAACCAAGGGGCTGGGGATAACATATAGGGTTACAAAGTGCATGATTAATTCCACCATCAGAAAGGGCGAGATGATAGATATAGACATTGATTTCATCAAAAGAGAAAGTGAAAACATTTTATATCTGACATCATGATAAAATACATCACCCTCGGCGATGGCTGCCGTGTGCAGCGATCAACCTTCACAGATGGCCCTATCATATGTTTGCATTAAGGGGGCATGTACTCCACAATCACCAAAGCGCCAAGTGCTCCAAGTGCCTGCCACATATGACATATCGAAAACGTCAAAATGAGATCGATTATGGCTCAAAATTCTAGTATTCAGTTAAGTAATTTCATGAAAAACATACAACAGTTAATGCTAGCAGAGAAGAGAAACTGAAAAAAAACAAACAAAATGATGAAGGTGTGACAAGTGAATGCAGCAGAACGGAAGGGAGTTGGTAGGTAGGTAGACAATGGTCCCATTCAATTGGAAGCAAACGGGTTACATAGAAGGGCTGTGTTCATTGACACGAGAAGACCAAGAACAGATCTATGAAAGATCATCACTCGAAAATAGAAGAACAGGTGTAAAAAAGAATACAGTCAGGAATGCTAAGGGGTATATGGAAGAGAAGAGTCAGGTTCGTTAGTATGTAAATGTCTTTTCATGAGATATGGAAATCCTTCAAGATTGTCTAAACCTGAAGTATTGAAGATCGACAAAATCCAAGACTCCAAAAGACGAGGCATCTGGGAAGTACAGGAATCTGGCAATCCTTTAAAAATCAGAAAGTTAGTACGCGATATGAGAATCCAAGAATCTGAAAACATGTAAAACAAAAAATCAGTCAAAATCAGTCAACCAGAGACATTTAAACCATAAAACCTTAAAAAATTGAAACTACGAACGTTGGAAGTTCATAAACTTGAGGGTCTGATAAAGAAAGAAAAGAACAAAGATTATAATATGAATAAAGGTTGACTATAAATAAAAAATCAAATAAACTTCAACTGAGAGGGTACGAAGAATTCTTTAAAAGAAAATTAGTCTTTAAATGCTGTCATAGCGAAGAAAAATAAGCAATGAATAGAATCGTCGATGCATAAGTTTGTTTAGAAAATGAACATCACAATTTAAATCATGGATAAGGTCCAGACAAAAGTTGTCCTGAGAAGGTGCATTTTACTAATATGCATTCCTGAAAATTCAGCTTTGTTTGGTCTTGAGAAACATTTTCTTCAGGCAGACCATCCAATTCATGCATATATTCATGCAAAAGACCCAATCAGGAATAATAATTCAATTATACTGCAATTCATGCAATTGACCTAATCAGAAATATGCAACATAATTAAACAGATTAAACTCAATTAATTACAATTCAATATCAATTCATAAAATGATGCATATTACGTGATCATGCAGTTATTAATATTAATCAATCATATTCTTTCGTTATCAAGTAATCTCAAAGTTATCTCAATTAACTTAAATAAATCAAGATCATTCATAACATAGATCGGATATAACTATGTTCATAAAAAAAATTATAATTCTACTTTTATAAATTAATATAACCAATATATTTGATCACCACAATATTTAACTAAATTCTATGATTACTAAACAATAATTAATCACGTTTATGACTAACTAAACCAATTCATAAAAATGAATGCAACCACGTATGAATGACATGATTGACATTTAAATAATCACATGCAGATAATTAAATAATTAAATTACCATTTATCACTAATTTCTAACTATTTATCTAATAAACACATTTTAACATGTTAATTAGTATATCGGTATGCTAAGGATAAGTTGGGATGCCTACCTCAAGGCGATCGATAAATTCCCAAGTTTTGGAAATCCAAACCGGTTCAATTACGGGGTGACCGAGTCGATTGCGGCACCGATGTATCCTCCAATCCTATTGGCATTAAAAAATGGTAAATTGATTAATTAACTCACCTAATTTAATTAATAAAATAATTAGGAGGAGAGAGAGGGAGTTAATCAGAACGAGAGAGTGAGAGAGAGAGAGAGAGAGAGAGAGGAGAAAGAGAGTGCGACAGGGAGGAGAGAGAGAGAGCGTGGGGGGGGAGAGGCCGCAGGGCGGCACTGCGCCGCCCCACCCCCGCGGAACAGCCGCATGCGCCGGTGGCGCAGCGGCCTCCGGCCTCCACGCGGACACGCGCGCGAAGCCGGGCGTGCGCGGCTAATTCGCCCGGAGAGAGAGGGAGCTCGAGGGAGAGCACGCGGTGGAGGGGGAAGCGCGAGAGAGGGAGCGCGGCGGAGGGGGAAGAGCGGCGCCGGCCGCAATGGCAGCGCCGGAGGCGTCGGCATCGGCGTTGGCGACGGCGACGGCGACGGCGGAGGAGAGAGGGAGAGCGGCGGCGACGTCCGCGGCAGTGGATGGCGGTGACACTCCATCGGACGGATGTAAAATAAATTGGGATGATCGAACGGTGACAATCGGGAGGACAAAAAAATGAGATCGCCACTTCTATATACTAGGTTAGATATACACACGTGATCAACAGTCTATTAATGGGTTAGTTGATACGCTTCAGGATTGCGATATTTTATTAATGTGGGAACAATCAATTAATGTCGCGTCTTCTACGTTCGTGCGCATGATTCATTAATTGCGGTAAAGTGCAGATCACCTCGAGAGGCGTCAGATCAACAATTAAATCATTTCGAAAAATTAAACGAAAGTTTTATGTGAAGATCTGTAATCTCAGACGCCCTCCTAAGTGATCTGCACTCATCGCAGTATGTTGCGATCGAGCATACATATCCTTGGCATTTCTCTCTCCTTCGATTTCATGGCTTGGTTTCGCCCATCCCCCGTTTGCGTTCTCCCGATCGACGGCAGGACCTTGATCCAAGGTCGGTAGCCAACCTGTTCGCCAGTGCCGTCTGCGTCGGGGAGAGGACCGCCGTCGACGGAGAAGACTGCTTCGTTCTCCGGTCGGAGGCGGATCCCGCCGCCCTCCGCGCCCGCGGCGGCGGCAGCGTGGAGATCGTCCGTCACGCGGTGTGGGGCTACTTCAGCCACCGGACCGGCTTCCTCGTCCAGCTGGACGACGCCCACCTGGTACGCATCACCGCCGCCGGGGACGGCGTCTTCTGGGAGACCACCATGGAGTCGCGCATCGGGGACTACCGCCCCGTGGATGGCGTCTACATCGCACACGCGGGGCGGACGGCGGTGTCGCTGTTCCGGTTCGGGGACAAGGCCGACGCCCACACCAGGACGCGCATGGAGGAGACGTGGAACGTGGAAGAGGTGGACTTCAACGTACGGGGGCTGTCCGCGGAGTGCTTCCTGCCGCCGGCGGACCTGATAACGAAGGAGCAGCAGCGACCCATGGTGTGCGGCGTCGACCTAAGGGGGGAGGGCGTGCGGCCGCCCCCGAGGCCGAGGGTGGCCTCCTCACGGCCGCCGGCCGCCGGGAGGATTAATATGGGCGCGTCCCGGGGGGCGGCGGCGGTCGAGGCAGAGGAGGAAGAAGAGGAGTCGACGGAGTCCCCTTCGAGTGGAATGTCGTCGTCGTGACTGCGCTGGGAGGCGGGCGGCGTATCATTCTACTTGTTCTTGGTAACTGTACTGTACATATACGTGTTTAAGAGCCGAGCCACGTACAATTTTGAAGTACGAAGGCGATCCAACCGTATGTTTCTAGGCTTACCAGAGCTTGACTACGATTCCGTCAGAAGATTTTAAGTCACTCCTCGACTTTTACTAAAGAGATGGTTAAATTTTATGATGCCTCGTGATGCTGCAATCTGTTGCGGTTTCCTCTTCAAAAGAAAAAAAAATCAAAATTAAAGAGCACATACATGATTTAAAAGACTTTAAAAAAGTATAGAAAGGCCTTCTATAGGTAGGTAGCACATATACACAGCTTCCAAAAATTTAATGATTTATTTATAATATCTAATCAACAAAGGGGTGCTTGAGAATTATTTTGTAAGAGAAAAAGAAATCTTACATCTTGTATATAAAAAATAAAGGACACTACTTCAAATAACATGATTCCTTGGAGGTTAATCGGTGCATCGAAGACGATCTGTCGATCTGTAGTAACTTCGGAAAATCAGCATCGAACCGAATCGCCGCTTAGCAGACGCTTGCGGTCCGGTTGCTTACCATTTAGTCGGCATGCGTACAGCATGACTCAGACGCCCACCACCTCTCCTCTCTCTCTCTCTCGCGTTGCCATGGCGGTATACGGCCGCCGAAGCGGGACGGACGGCGACATGGGAGGCACGATGCCCATGTCCCCGGCGCCGCCGCTACCCTCGCCGTCCGCCGCAACCGTGGGCATGGCCCCGGGCGGGCCGCCGCAAATAATGGAGCAAGCCGGCGCGAGGATGCGCATGACCTTCTTCTGGGGGAAGGACGTCGAGGTCCTCTTCTCCGGCTGGCCGGGCCAGCGGCGCGGCCCCGTCGCCTACCTCCTCGCCCTCCTCCTCGTCTTCGCCATCGCGCTCCTGGGCGAGTTCGTCTCCTACCTCTCCCGCCGCCTCGGCGCGCTCCACCGCGGCGGCACCGCCGGGAGGCCCACCGTGCCCACCGCCCTCTTCCATTCCTGCATCAGCGCCGTGCGGGTTGCGCTCGCCTACCTTGTGATGCTGGCCGTCATGACCTCCAACGTCGGCGTCCTGCTCGCGGCCATCGCCGGGCACGCCCTCGGCTTCTTCCTCTTCGACAGCGGAGCCTTCGGACGGCGCACCAAGCATACCGAAACCACCGCCACCGGGGGCGGGGGGGACTACTGAACCGGAGTGTCCGGTCCGCAGCTCCACGTCTCTCTAGGTCGGTCGTCACGTGACAGTCGGGTCACAGAGCTGCACTCTTTTTCTCAGTGTGTGTGTGTTTTTTTTTGTCTTGCATCTCGGCCCGTCTACGTGTATGGTGCCCGCTGCCTCCACTGCCAGCGCAGTATCCATGCAACCAGATTGCGACACGTGGCATCTTGCGACGACGCGGGACGCATCTGGATGTCTTTTCTTTTTTGGTTTTTTGGCCCGGCCAAAAGGACTTCCGTTAGTCCATAATTTTGGGATCTTTGTTTTTTCTTTCTGATCAAAATCAGCTCTCGGTCGAGCAGTGTATAAATATCCTAGGGAGTTTTTAAAAATTACCAGAGATATTTGACTTTTCGTGGAAGGACAAAAAAAAATCGGCTCCGAAACGTCACTGCTCTCGACCCAGCTGCTGCGGACACGTATTTCTGAAAACATTAATTTTCGGTAAACATTATTAATCAACCACTAAAATCTTTTGTTCCTGAGAATTACGTTAAACACCTCAAATAAAGATTATAAACTTTTATAAGAAAAATGGTTCAATCTAATTTTACTTCTCCATTTTTTCCCTCATGCCATTTTCTCTTTAAAAGAGTAAAATTTGATTGTGGAACAAAATTTTAAGAATAAAAAATACTTAGCAACGACATTCTGAAATGTTTTAGACCAAAGTAATTATTTCTGAAATCACATTATATGAATTTTTTGAGGAAATTCACACCCGGTCCGGTTCAGAGAAGAGCCTTCAATGTACAGTCCCGTGTCACAATTGCTATAACGATAGGTCCTGTTTTATCAAATGATACAACTCTCGCCCCAATCTGAACCACTGTCGTTAGCATGGTGGTAAAATGGATGTAAATTGACCTCTTTAACCCTCACAGAGCACGTGACGATGGCATCGGATGTCGGGGTTCAAAATCGGATGGCTGGCCGCAATGCCCATTTAATTTTTAAAACTAATACAGTAAAGTAATAAACACTTATATGTAAATGTTGATAAAGAAATTGAAAGGTGGATAGTTTTCTACGGAATATCAATTCCACAAGTAAGTACCGTTTTCCAATAGGAAAATGATATTAAATAATTTTATGTAAATAGTTTTATTTCTACGAATACTCTCCTGGCTGTGCGTAAAGATAAAAGTAACTAAAATTAAAATAAATAGAAATATAAAAAAAACATAAAAAATATAATTTTATATGAACACATTTCAATTGCACGGATAAAAATTAAAATAAAAATCTCCATCATCATGCAACCAAACACCCCCTTAAAATATAACGAAGGTTTTTGTTTTAATTTTTAAACATTGTAAGAAAACTTGTTAAAAGAGGTGTCTGGTAACCATGATAATTTTATGTTTTAAAAGTGATTTTCTTCTTAAACAAAAAAGTGGGTCTCACCTCTTTCTTTTTTCTTGTGGTCCCCCACTTTGTTTGGTCATGTGTGGTAGTTACTCTTTTTTGTAATCACATCCTCTAAACATAATAATTTTATGTCACGACCCGGATTTTTAACATGCACAGCGGAAGATAATCTGGCGACGTAACGGGAAAGGATATCGGTCTGGAACCAAATAAGACTAAAATCACAATCCAATCAAATAATTCCAAACTTTACAATGTAATATCACCATAAATAAACACCTTTCTAAACAAATCAAATACCGACATTGAATGAGAAATCCACTAACTCCTCGGACTCCAAAATACCACTACGCTTCTGCTGCGCTAAACCTGCATCCCTGAAAATATTAACAACGGAAGGGGTGAGTCACAACAGACCCAGTAGGACTTACACCCGAACTACCCCATTATAATAATGATTCTAGTGGTATAATAGAATATTAAGCCTAAAAATCAGATTTAATACATAGGGTGTAAACTAATTGTATATCTTCCATTAAATGATTACAAGATCATTCTACTACCCCATATGATAACAAGACTCTAAATGCATTAAAACCCACATAACCTACACATTAGACTACTCTAGGTATGCACATAACCTGACATAAAACCAAGAACATAACTAGAACACTAACCTTTATGCCAACATACACAACTAGACACCTGTCTGAGTAAATACCATGCTCCATCTGATAAATGCAGTCACATCACAAAACTAGCACCAGATTTACCATATAGTAGGAAGTAACATATAGTAACTAAATCCCATAGTACCCCATAGGCAGGGAGTACTTAGGATCAACCGCGGTATCGGGATCGAAGGATGCTCCGATTGTTCTAATTCATCCGTCGCCCACAGACCGAACCATAGTCTGGTGAAGTATATTTCCATCACAATGCAGCTCACTGCACTAACCACATTCCACACCATGCAAGCATATATTAACTCAGACAGTAAAACATGAACATTTAATTGGCAATCAAACATGAAATACATAGATGAACACCCATGGTTCTATGCACCACATATTTGCATACCACAACACAATCTAACACAAACTAAGGCATATACATGGAATCATGCAATTTATAACCTAAACATGACAATTACATGCTTAAACAGGACTATCTACTACATAACAGAAAAATAAACTAAATTCTATCAACATATGCCTACACCTTACATCGGCTTTTTAACAAATCGGGATATATATACTTAAGGTTCACCGCGATGCAAACAATGCTAAACTAGCTAAACTAAACATATACAACCTATCATGATGGCTGACATACATGAATATTCAAATTAATCTAAACATGCATGGATTAACCAAATTAATCTAATTCTATCTAAGCATGCCAATAAATTGAAAATAGCTCATTATTTCTAGCCTATTAATCATGATGATCTAAACATAATTTTTACGATTTAAATAAATATATATATAGTGCTAAGGATAGCCGAGACGCCTACCTCAACGGCAACGGCGAATGGCGCACAGAATCCAAGGAAATAGAATTTGGCGACGAGGTTGCGTCGGCGTCGAAAAACTGAGTCAGGTAGGTGTTCTTAAAATCTGCTGGAAGAAGAAGAATAATGAACTATAGAGTTAAATAGAAGGTGATAGGAGAGAGGAGGATAGGAGAGAGAAGAGTGGGGGGGGATATACCGCACGAGGGGGGGTGTGGCGCACTGGCGGCGCACACCGCGCGCGGGCGCGCGGAGGGTGGCGCACGGGTGGCGCGGCGGGGGGCGTCGGGCGCACGCGCGGGCGTCCGCGCGAGGAGGGTGGCGGGCGGCCGGCGCTCGACGGCGGGCCTGGCGGCGGAGCTTGGCGCCGGGCGGCGGCGCGGCGGAGGGTGTGGACGCGGGCGGCGGCGTCGGCCGGGCGCGCACGGCCGCGGCGGCCGGCGGAGGGTGCAGGTGGGTGGCGCCGGGCGGGCGGCTGCGGCGGAGACGGCGGGACGACGATGGCGGGGTGGCGCGGCGGCGGAGGGAGAGCGGCGGCGGCGGCCGTGCGGCGGCGTTGTCTCGCGGAGGCGGAGGTGATGGCGGCGGGGCTGGCGCAGCGGGGGCGGCGCCGGCTGGTGCCGGGCGCGCCGGGCGGTGGCCGGCGGGCGACGTCGGGCGACGGCGACGGCGCGAGGGCGCTGCTGGCGGCGGGCGTCGGTGGGGAGATGGCGGCGGCGGCGCGCGCGCGCTCACGGCGGACGGCGACGGCGGAGGTTGCGGTGGGGTGGCGCCGGCGGCGATGTCGCGCGGTGGCCGACGGCACGCGCGCGCTCGCGAGGAGGAAGGCAGCACCGAGGGGGGGGCTCGGGCGATGGCGGCGGCATCGGGGGGGTGTCCGGGTGTTGCACCCGCGCGGGAGGGAAGAAGAGGGAAGGAGAAGGAGGGCGGCGTCCGCGGCTGCGCGGCTGCGTCCGAGGGAGGGTGGCCGGCGGAGGGTGCAGTGAGGCGCCGCTGGCGGCGCGCAACCGGCGGAGGAAACGCCGGACGGCGGCAGCGCGAGGGAGGTCCGGCGGTGCAGGTGGCCGGGTGGCGCCGGCGGCTCCCGGTGGGTGCAACCGAGAAGAGAAGAAGAAGAAGAAGAAGAAGGAGGAGGAGGAGGAGAAGAGCGCGGGGCTGCTGGGTGCGCTCGCGGGAGAGAAGAGGGAGGCAAGGGTGCGGGGCTGCACGCGCGTAGAAGGGAAGAAGAGGAAGGAAGGAGGGCGGGCGGTGTCCGGGTTGCTGCGCGCAGGAGAGGAGAGGAAGAAGAAGGAGAAGGGCGGCTGCTACCTGCGCTCGCGGAAGAGGAGAAGAGGGAGGGTGGAACTTGGAAGGCAGGGCTGCTACGTGGGAAAGAAATAGAGGGGAGGAGGTAGAGTCCGACCGGGACCGGGGACTGGAATTAGAGTTCGATTGGGAGAGGGGGCGGCGATTTAGGAAGATGATCCGGAGGGAGAGAAAATTGGAATGGATAAGGGAGGAAGGTAGATTAATATAAATAAAACAAATATTAAATATAATAACTATATTTTTTTTTAATAAATATCTGGGGTATTACATTTTATGTCATGAGTTAGTTCATTTTTTATTTTAATACAAATTTTTATCACGAAAACGTATAAAAAATTATCATGCAACCAAACACCCCATAAAGTCTTGTTCGATAATAATATCAAATATCTTTATCACCATCAATTTTAAAATAGATATCGATAGTAACCACTTAGGCGTTGTTTGGTATCGGGATAAAATTGATGGGGATAGGGATAAATCAATCCGTGTGGTTGACCCTGTCCGCATTATGTTTGGCATGAATTAGGATAGGTTTAGGGATAATCTTATCTTATGTTTGGTATGTTAATAATAAATTTGAGGATAACCTTATATTTTTATATTTTTATCTTTATTTTTTATATTATCTTATTCTATTATTCATAACATATTCATAAATATCTTAACTCATTTACATATTTATATAATAAATTTAAAATATTATTTAAGTATATAAATAAAAATAAATTTAAACGCGGATAGAGTTCAGCCCGCCCCCCCCTCCGAACAGAACCCGGCGGATGGAGACGGACGGTGCTCCCCGTGAAGCCGCTCCCCGCCCCTCCTTCGCGGCTAAGGGTGGGCAAAAAACTGTTCAAACCGAGAAACCATTCGGTTCGATTTGGGACCCCTTTCGATTGGGTTCGATTTGAAAAATCTCTAAATCGATCCGCTCCCCCCCCGGGCGTACGGTGCTCCTCCCCGGCGCATGCGGCATCCCCCCTCCCGCAGACTCCCCCTCCCCGCGGAGGTCCCCCCCCCCTCGCGCGGTGTCCCCCCCGCCCCCCGCCGGCGTACGCGCTCCCCCTCCCCGCGAGAGGTGCCCCCCGGTGGTTGCCCCCCCTCCCGCACGACACCCCCCCCCCCCCCGACGGTCTCCCCCCCCTCCCGCGTACGCATCCCCCCCGGCGGTCCGCGGACGGGGGAGACCGCCCCCCGCCACGGCAGCCTCCCCTTCCCCGCGGATGACGGACCCCCCCCCCGCCGGACGGCGCCGCCCCCCCTCCCCGGTGCTCCGGCTCCCCCTCCCCCGCAGGTCCCCCCCCCTCGCGTGGTGTCCCCCGCCCCCGTCGGCACGCGCTCCCCCCCTCCCCGCAGGTGCCCCCCGGTGGTTGGCCCCCCCTCCCGCGTACGCATCCCCCCCGCGCCGACGGTCTCCCCCCCTCCCGCGCGCATCCCCCCCGGCGGCCCGCGGACGGGGGACCCCCCCGCCGCGGCGGCTCCCCTTCCCCGCGGATGACGCAGCCCCCACCCCCCCCCCCCGCGGCGGCTCCCCGCCGGACGGCGCTCAGCCCCCTCCCACCGGAGCTCCCGGCTCCCCCTCCGGCGGACGATAGAGCGCTATTAGCGCCGCCGCGGCACCCCCTCGCTCACCCCGCGCACCCCCCGCCCCCGAGCTCCTAGCCCCCTCGGCGGACGCCGCCGCGGCACCCCGCCCTTCACCCCGTGCGCCCCCGTCCCCCGGAGCTCCCGGCCCCCGCCCCCCTCCCCCCGGCAGACTGAGCCGCCTGACCAGAGCTCCCGCGGATCGTATCCTCGAAATATTATTTTGAGATTAAAATATTCCAAGTATTACGTGGGATGACTTATCCCTGCACTTATCTCTAATTTTGGGGAGAACCTGTATTAACTTAATCCAGATTAAACCCATTTTTAAGTGTGTACCAAACAGAGGATTGGGGATAAACTAGGTATATCTTAGGTTATCCCCGTACCAAAAAGGGCCTTAGAGATCTGACAAAAGCAATTTTCGCAGCGCGGATGATACGGCGGTACGTTTAAGCTGCGTACTCCTCCGCTCACCGGTTCTCGAACTACTTGTCACATCCTCGAACTTTTAGTGCCGAAGTACTTCTTGAGTGATCTTTCGGAGAACAACCGTCGACATCTCGCGCGAAAACGACTTATGACTTCTTTCATGCCAACGTGTTAAACTCACACTTTATTTTTTTTCCCACCTACTTAAATGCTGACGTACATTAAACCTTGGTTTAACCACGAAAAATTGTACCAAGGAACGTCGTACGTGGATTGATTGGGAGTGGATAAGTCAGCTCCGGTCTCCATCGTACCCATCTAGCCTCCGCCCACTTGGAACAAAATTGGATTTAGTTGATACAAAGTATTTCGTGGCAAAAAAAACATAAAAATATGCAAAAAATGTATGCATGTTCACTGTAAACACTTTTATTGAACTCCTCTGTTTTTATTTGATACTAAGGAGGTGTTTGGTTGCATGATAATTTTTTGTACACTTTCATGATAAAAAAATGTATTAAAATAAAAAGTGAACCAACTCATGACATAAAATTATCATGTTTGAAGAGATGTGATTACAAAAAAGAGTAACTACCACACGTGCCGACCGAGCTTGGCTCGGTGGGCACGACGCCACCCCCGTGGGGGGGGGGGGTGGCGGGGGTTCGATCCCGGCTGTGAACAGCCGGGACCACCCCCCCGGGGGGGGGGGGGGGGTGTTATCATGTGGCCACCCCCCCGGGACCACCCCCCAGGGTTCGAGCGCTGCCGGTTCGAGCGCACCGGCAGCGCTCGAACCCTCGCCGGTGCGCTGTGCTGCGCACATCTGGCCATCGGGCCATGTTGTCAAAAAATAAAAAAAATTACCACACGTGACCAAACAAAGTGGGGGACCACAAGAAAAAAGAAAGAGGTGAGACCCTCTTTTTTTGTTTAAGAAGAAAATCACTTTTAAAATATAAAATTGTCATGGTTACCAAACACCTCTTTTAACAAATTTTATTACAATTTTTAAAAATTAAAACAGAAACCTTTATTATCATGCAACCAAACACCCCATAAGAAACAAAATTTTGAGTTTATTTTATATTTTTTAACAAGGAAAAAAAATGTTTCAGGGTAAATGATGAATATGTAAAAGTGTTCCAATTGGTGCTTACTATAAGTTCTTACATGAGCGTCGACGTGAATATCGTATGTAGTGAAAGAAATAAGTTCCAAATAATATTTACATAAAACAGAAAACATAAAACTAATTTAGTGAAAATAGAATTTTGGATTTGCAGGATAACCATAAGTAATTTGGGGAAAGAATTAATTGGTCAATTACCATTTTAATGGCGACTATTATTCCACAAAATAGATGTCCTCGCATTCTTCCATCTGGATGTGGATTTGCCCAGCCTAGTAGATGAGAAACGGTATGATCAAGCCCGAAGTTAGTCGTAATAAAATAAAGAAGACAGAGACGGAAACGTTTCAATTACAAGCAGTGTTAAGAGTTCAAAAAAAAATTCAAGGGAAAAGAAGTTGAAATAGGTGGATGTGGCACGCGGGAGGGTTCGAACCTATGCATCCTTACTCGAACCAATAATTAAGCTTGAGAATAAATCACGTAAATACCACCAACCAACTATTAAACTGGATAATTATTTAAGAACTACATTGTAAATACCAACAGTTGCAATGCATTACCTCGATACATGTAATAAGTTGAAGTAAGATTTAATTAGAAGCCATATACACCGTGTTCCAGAAATGAACTCGAGTTTGAATTCCACAAATAAATCAAGTTTGAACTCAATTTTATAAGCAAGTTTATGAAGAGTAGATTTGAGTGAGAGATGTTATTGGGATAAAAAAAAAGAAAAACTCGCTGGAGTTGGAACTAGACCGCGCTCAAACAAGAGTACAATGTAAATAACTCGAACAACGTAATACCCCCATCCCTTTTAAGAGTTCGAAGACTAGTCACCTCAGGAGAATATCTCACCTCCAAGCATAGACAACCCCCGTAGAGTTCAAGATAAATCTCACAGATTAAATGGACATTTAAATCATGATAAATCTTTTTCCTTTCTAGTGTGTTCGACGAAAAATATATATGCGTGAGAGGATCCGAACTTTTCTTTAAAACAGGCCTGATCGTCGGCCGGCCGGGCAGCGGGCATAATAATAACTTGGCCGGAGGACCCCGCCGGCGGAGGCGCACAGCCCGCCTTTAACAAAGCAAGGCAGCAGCACTCCGCCCCCAGCACCTTAATAACTTGGCCGGTCGGACCCGGTCTCGATCGCCTACATGGAGACATCATATCTTTGCCGGGAAAAGGATGCTCCGGGCGAGCGGCCTCTACACTCCAACACAAGCTGTCAAGCAACTTCGATAGAGAAATAAATAGATCCGTACAGGACCTGAGGGCCTCACCCCAACTTTACACGCCCTGCAAGTCTGGTCGACCGTCACGACATCATCTCATGCCAGCTCGACGAACGTGGCCGTGGCCGCCACCGGCCGCATCGTTTTTAATTTACCATACGGTCGAGGTCGGGTTTAAATAAATAAACTTATATAAAATGCTGCACAGCTTTTAAAAAAGATGGACGACGGCTTTTGACTGGGTCAGGACACGCACCCCCCCTCCTCTCCCCCTCGAAGCAACTGCCACGCCGACCCCACCCAAACGCAGGCTCCGCCTTCCTCAAAAGGCGCTCTTACCGCACCCCGAGCCTGAGCAGGCAGGCCCACATTCACATGCCCCGGTTGAAAGTGTGAACTACTACCACTCGAGAAAGGATGAGGTTTTCGCACGAAGAAGGATGGCCATACATACATCATTATTTTTATACATGACGTGCATCACGTACGGCGGAGCAAGATTTGGGCGAAATCAAAGAGAAAAGGTGGGGCATGCATGTTGGCAACTAGTAGTAATACATTACATTACATTACATTACACGACGGACCGTGAGATATAGAACATGTCTTCGCTCATCCTCCCTTTCTTCGGCGGAGAGGGGATTATTTCAAAAAACGACCACTCAAACCCCCCCCCCAAAACTCCTAAAGCCAAGAGGTTAAGAAGAAAAAAAAACAACAAATGATCAGCACCCCATAAAAGAACAGGAACATCGCATTATTCGTCCTCCTATAACAACGCTGCTTCCAGTGTGCATACCCCCCTCCCCCATCCGCCAGCCACACCCTTCCAAAACGTCCAAACCAAACCCTATGACACCGGACAAATCCAAAAAAACAATTATTATTTTATCCGATAAGGTCCTCTTTAAAACAGTGTCGTCCTACGCTGGCAGATCCATCACTGTGCTTGCTAATCATCAAACAACTACTACGGGATTACCAGAGCTCCGGCGGCAGCGCAGCGGGGCTAGTAGGTCCACTCCGAAGGGAGCCGTGGCTCCTGCTGCTGCTGCTGCTGCTGGTGGTAGCGGTGGAGGTTAGCCGGCCGCAGTTGATGCCGGTAGTTCCGCTTCTGCGGCGCCGTCGCCTTATTCCGTATCACGATGCCATCTGCTTTTGTAGAGACGATGACGTCAGGGGCCCCGGCTTAACGAGAGCATACCGGAGCATCGTCAAGAAGCTGATTTTAATTAGTGACCTCACCGTGCTCCGTCGCGTATGCCCCTCCAGGGAGAGCGCCGAGCTCGTCCAGATTAAGGTTCAAAGCCTGCACTACTCTTGCAGGAAGCAGCACGGTGGAGCAGGCTGCCGGCGGCCAAGTGGAAAACAAAATACCGAGCGAAGGTGTCATGGGCTGGAGGGAGGGATGAAAACGGACGACTCGCGGAAGGGAACGAGGAAGGATATGTCTTCCCGAAACTGGTTCTTACCGGGTTTCTTCCGAAACTCCGTCGGGTTGTCCACGCGCCTAGGAAGGAAAACGCCGGTGCCGCAGGACTCCCTCCGAGAAGCTGGGTTCAGGAACACGGCCCTCATGCCGGAGCAGGACACCGGCTGAATCGGCGGCAAAGCGGCGGCATGATGGCCTGGGGGGCGAGGGAGCTTAGAGCCGGCGAAGCCTCCGCCGTCGGGGCCCCCGCCCTTCACCCTGCCTTGGCGGCTCCAAGTGGTGGATGGCACCACTTGCCTCATCATCTCCTGCCGATTCAGCTGCTGGAACTGAAACCAACGGCAAAAGACCATCGGCAACAACTCCACGCCGAGGGCCACACAGCTAGTAGATCTGAGCCACCACTTACCGGCTGGGTAACTCGGAGCTGGTGCTGGGCATTGAGGGAGAGGTTTGTATAAGGTGAGGTACCATTCTGCTGGAACGCCGTGGCGTCCACCGGAGACGGGGTTTTCCGGTGAGGAGGTGTAAACAGTCCGCGGCCGCATTGCCGCATCTTACAGTACTGGTTATCGTGCGCGCCTTCGAGCAGCCGCATCCTCATAACCCGCTCGGCAGCGGCATAGAGGAGATCCCAACCACCGTCCTTGTGAGGCTCCAAGGACGTAGTCGCCGGAGACGAGAAAAGGGAAGGTCGGTCCCGGTTCTCCTGGCTCGACGCCTTCCAGCTGCTAACGGCGCACAAGGTGGACTGCGGCGAGCCTGCCGCCATAATATCCTGCGACTCAAAACCCTAAACCGCTGCATCCGGCAAGAAAGGGCCATATGGAAACCAGCCGTTGCTCTAGTCATAGCGGTGGGAACTAGTACCTGGGGGTTGTAAGGAGCGTGTGCGGAGATGGATCCCTTGGCGTCATCCTGGATGAAGTAGAGCGCCATCTGCTGGGTCAGCCCGGTCATGGAGTCCTCCTCGTCGCTGCTCTCAGTCCCCGCCGCCGACTCCACCGGCGAGCTGAGGTTGGAGTCGTAGCCGACCTCGTACGGAAAGTCGGCGGGGAAGAGGCAATCCCCGCCGCCGCTCTTCTCTCCGAAGAAGACGTCGTCGTCCAAGAACTCCGCGGGGAGGCGGAGCTCCGCGTCGTTAGTGGCGTCCGCCATCATCGTCGGAAGCGGCGGGTGTCTCGGGTGGAGGAAGCGCTGAAATATAGCAGGGTAGGGGGCAGACGCAACTTCGTCGCCGGACGGGGAGGAGAGAGGGACAGCCGAAGGAGTGGTCTTCGGCGAAGAAGACCAGACGGCCCCCTGCCGGCCGGAGAAGAAATAATAATGGCCCCCAGTTGTGCAACTTCCGAGGAGGGGGGGAGGACCCTAAACCGATTTTTAGAACAAAGAGTAACTCAACTTATCAACGGAAGTCAAAGTTAGAGGACTCTAATTCACGAAACTCGATAATAACTTGTTTAAATTAGAAGTACTTAACAATTCATACTAAAGAGTAGTAAAATAAATATAAAACGAGTCTATGCATGATTTAAGATTTACAGACGAGTTTAAATTTAACACAAAAAGAAACGAGTAAAAATTAATCACAATCGATACCAAGGTATCTCGATGATTTATGATAATACCATAATCGATATCAAAATATCTCGAAAAGAAACTCCCTCGCCCCTCCAGCGCTACTGCCTACCGATGCCACGACGACGGTGAGTCGGTGACCTGGCCGAACTGCGCGGACGGGACGACGTCAGAAGCCGTAGAAGGCAGGGAGGGAAGGCACAGGCACGCCATACTGTTACCCGGCGAAGCGGCGCCGGAACCCTAGATCTGCTTCGCTTCCGCCGCCCGCCGGACTCGAGGACGGAGTATTAAATCTGGTTGATAGAAAGGTTGAAAAGGAGAGAGAGAGAGAGAGGCGCTCCGAACCGATGCGAGAGAGGATAGCCGGAGCACGGCGAGAGGGTGGGGGCCTCCCTACCCGCCGAAACAGACGGGACGGCAGGGCGCGCCGGGAGGAACCCGCAGCAGCTGCAGGCGACGCCGGCGGCAGAAAGAAGCAAAATTTTCAGTTTGGAGGGAGGAAGTGAAGAAGGGCGCTTTCCTCGGCGACGCGCCCTTCTTCGGTTTGAATCCCTTCGTCTTGAGCAGCGAAAAAAAACAACGTTCCGACGGCGGACAAAAGGGGGATAAAGGCAGCGGGAAGGGAATAATGGCGCGGCGCCCTCCCGGAGGGAAGGAATCCGAGGCCGGTGGCGACGCGAACTTCTCCGTCGCCGTCGGCGCGACGCCGGAAGCTGCGTATTAATCCCGTGACGACGCGAATCCGGTCGATCGGATGCTCGTTACCGCGCCGGACGAGACTCGCGGGCAAATCCCCCGCCCGCTGCGCCATTGCTTCGAACAGGTCACGGGTCGGGGGACGGGGTCGGGCCCGCCTCTGGGGTTTCGAATTTTGAATCCGCGTCTTGGACGGACGGGAGACGACGCCGGAGAGAAAGAGCGGAGCGGGAGACGCGGAGGACACGAAGGTACGGGCAGGGGGGGTACATCGGACGAGCCGAGACGCGCTGGGCTTGGCCCCATGCCTCGATTCGATCCGACCGACGGTGGGTGGGGTTCCACCGAAATGGGCTGTCGTCGCTGCGATGCGATTTCCAACTTCGGAGTTGATGCCGGGGGACAGCTGTTTGTTTACATGGAAGCCGGGAAGTGGGATACTGGGCTCTGTTGGTGATACTGGTCAGTCGTCCGTCCACCAGATTCCGCATGCCCCCGGATCCAGGGTGGACATGTCATCTCGGTCGGTGAGTCCGAGTGGCTCCGAATGTAACACCGGTTTGAAATGTGGAGGCAAACCCGACGGAGGATCCGGGTGCCTTCTTTCGTCTGATAACATTTAAAATAAAACTATGTTGTGACTTGTGGGCAAGCATGGCGGCCTTCGGGGACGGGTAAGTGGTGGTAGGCGGTGTTCATCTCATCGTATTGTTTGGTTTCAATTTATATTTTTTTTTGGGGTCTAAATCAAATCAAACCGAATATGCCTCTGGAGCTAAGTTGAACTCAACTCGGTCAGGTTCGAATCATTTTTTATTAATATTTAATATATATTGATGTCTAGTGTTATTGGGCCCGTCGATTTAATTTTGTTCGAAGGACTGTGGATACCAAATTCAATGGGGGTGGTTGATACTTCAAACCCATCCAAATTTAAGCTATGTACAAATTTATTTATAAAACTCAAAATCAATAAAAAGTTGTGTGAAATTCTAGATTTAGCTCGTTTATGAAATTCGATATAAAACTCATATTTTTAATTATTTAATATATTTAAGTGATAATATATAAATATAAATACTCATAATAAAAATTTTAAAAATAAATATATTAGATAGAATATTTAATCGAACTACTCGCGAGCTTATCAAATCGAGTATTTGTCTATTCAAGCTCGTCTCGTTTAATGAGTCGAGTTTTATTTTTTGTTCAAACTTGTTTATTTAACATAATAAACAATCCGAGTCGAATTTTTATCGAGTTGAGATTCGAACTACTTTGTGAAATTCCAAAAATGCGCACGCAATGAGGAGACCCAAGTCCAGACTATGATAAAGGCATGGACTATCCTTCGATGGCCAATATGAGTTAATACCTTTCATACCTTTCAACACTCTCCCTCTCGGCCAGTCACCACCGTTAGAGCCACGATAAGAATACACGGGACATGATTGAGTGAAAATAGGAACAAATCCACCGGAGGACAGAGCTTACAACCAGACTAGTTTTGATACCATGTGAAATTCTAAAAACGCATGTGCACTAAGGAGACCCAAGTCTAGGCTATGAAAAAGCAATGAAATATTCCTTTGGGGGCCAATATGGGATAAACTCTTCAACACTCCCCCTCTCGACCAGCCACCATCGTCAGAGCCACGGTAGGAATACACAGGGAAAGAACAAGCGAAAATAGAAGGCATACCTACCAGAGGGACAGGGCCCAAGCCCACCTGCTCTGATACCATGTGGAATTCCAAAAACGCACGTGCACTTAGGAGACCAAGGTTCAGGTTATGATAAAGGTACGTAATACTCCTCCGATGGCTAATATAGGATAAAATCCTTCAACACTCCCCCTCTCGGCCAGCCACCATCGTCAGAGTCACGATAGGAATACACAGGAGGACAGAGCTAGGGATGTCAACGGGTCGGATACGGGTCGAATAATAGTATTATTCGTATCCGTATCCTATAAGAAATATGTGTATCCACTTGCTGTTCGTTAACTATCGGTATCGGGTGTATCCGCGAACCGCATTGTTCTATCCGCTTAAAAACGGTTTATGGTCGGATAACGGACGGTTATCGAATATATAAAAAGATAACATGTGTATAATACAATCTAGCAAAATAAAGAAGTAAAGGTAATTTTACCGATAAAAACACACATAAAAAATATATATTACAATAAAAACATCTATTTATAGTAATGAACAAAAATAAAATTCTTAATTATATATCTAACACAAAACATGAGATAAAAAATAATTTACAAGTATATAGTAACAATAATTTTTTAGTCTGTGGTAAATAATTAGATGTGTAACACAAAATTTGACATAGAAAAAAACCTTAATTACATATTAAAAATAATACATGTCTAACATAAAACATAAGATAGTCGATTTGCAGCAAAAGTGTGTATGTAGATTGCACCATCAAGAAGCGGAAGAGAACGTCAAGACAAGGTTTGTCCAATGTTAAGGTCTCAAGGAGGAGGGTGAATCGGTGAGTTAAGGATAATAAGATTTTCTAGATGGAACATATATATGCTTAAATGCTATAAATTGTGAGTTATTGTATTATATACTAATTAACGAATACAGATAACGATTTTCGGGTTCGGTTTATGGTGTATCCATGACTGCATCCGCTAAGATAACAGTTAATCGGTAAACGAACGCGGATAGCTTATTCGAAAAAATATCCATTAACTGTTCGTTAACCAACGAACGGGTCGGATAATCGGATAATCGGTAACAACCATTGACATCCCTCGACAGAGCCTATAGTCTGACCAACTCTGATACCATGTGGAAAACCCCAAGACCTAGACATTGAGGTAACCATAATCAAACTTATAAATATTGGAATACTCCCTCCAGTACCCAATATGGGACTAAGTCCTTCAACACTTCTCCTCTCGACTGACCACCACCGTCAGAGTCACGATAGGAATACACGGAGCAAGATCGAGCAAAAATATGAGGCAAACCTACTGAAAGGACAGAGCGCGAGCCCACCTACTCTGATACCACGTGAAATTCCAAAAACGTACGCTCTAAGGAGACCCAGGTCTAGGCTATGATAAAGACATGGACTGTCCTCTGATGACCAATATAGGATAATACCTTTAACATACTTATCGAGTGTATTGGTTCCTTTACACCCCTACCCATAGCCCCCTTCTAGCAGATCCAACCCTCCTCTCCTTCGCTACTCCCCTTCGTGGCTCTCCCCCTTCGACTGCATTCCCCTCCTTCTGTCACGCCCCCGGATTAACATCATATTAATCACGTGCGGTAGAAAACACGGTAATTTCGGAAACGTGACGGTTGTGTTTAAATTAATAAACCCATAATTAGAAAACAACCTGATTTCCATTTAAACACAAACTTTACAACTGGTAACCAGAAATCGGTCACATATCCGATTACACAACATAAAAACTGGTATAAACATATCCACAACATTGGCTAACACAGCCATCAAAATCCCGCTTCATACGGATTAACCCAATTCAACTATATCGGGTACAAAAGACCGTACTAACCTGGATAAGAAAATTACACCTCACCCAAACCCGAAGTAGAAACCAGATGTCCAACAAACACTTCTTCAGATGATGGGTGCTAAAAATCAACTGTACAACAACATATAAAGAAATGGGTGAGTCAAACATAACTCAGTAGGACTTATACTCAACTATTAATCAGATCCTAAATGGTAATTAATTACAGATATACGAAGATCAACATTTTATCAATAATATATATACACTAATTATCGGGGTTCAATTTATCTAATTCAGAATCTTTTGAAACTCATTACCCATTAAGCCTGACTCTACATACACATATCAAGCTTTTCTACCATACCACACATTTAAACTACATGCCATGCCACCTGGACTTCTATATGCCTATTGTTTTTTCATTTGTCTGAGTAGATCATATACTCTGCTTGGCAGAACTCACTCCGGCTCTAATATATTTATAGAAGTACCATATAGTAAGCTAAATCCCATAGTACGTCTAGGCAGGGGCATACTTAGGATAAACTGCGGTATCCGGGATCGAAAGATGCACCGGATTGATCTAATCACCGCTGCCCACGAGCCACTAACGTAGGCCGGAGGAGTAAATGTTCCATCACATGCAACATTGCATCAACAACATTTCACAAGTAAAGTTATATAATTACTCAGACAATGCACATTAAATAGAATAGATAAACAGAACCACTGAATCAGAAATGCCATTTTAAGGAACTAGATATACAACACATCAATTCATGGAGAGCAAGTTCCTTAATTCACAATTCCATGCAACAGACCCAATTAGAAATAATTCACATCACATTTGGACATGCTAACCACAATTGATCTCAATTTTACATCAATTCAGCAATTTATGCACATTATATGATCAAGGAACTATTTATATTAATTAAACATATTCTTCAATTATCATGCCATCGACTTTCCTTCCAATTTAACTATTAATTATTTAAATTCATTCTAAACATGAATCGGATATATTTACAATCATACAAGTCACAATTCATTTTTTTTAATATATCAATACATGATGTTTCTTTTAATCAATCACAAGATATCTAATTTAATGATTACTAAATATTAATTAACAAAATTGACATCTAACTAATACAATTCATGAAAATAACTAAAACTATGCATGAATGTTACGAATGACAATCAAATAATCCCATGCAGATAATTAAATAATTAAATTACTATTTATCGCTAATTTTTAACTATTTATCTAATAAACATATTTTAACATGTTAATTAACATATCGGTATGTTAAGGATAAGTTAGGATGCCTACCTTGAGAAGAACATATATTCCCGAGTCCAGAAGACCCACACCGATTTAATCACGGGGCGACCGAGACGAGGGTGAAACCGGACTATCCTCCAATCCTAGGATATAAAAAAAACCGTAACCAAATCAATCGAACCACTTAATTTAAATAATTATATAACTAAGAGGAGAGGGGAGGGGGTTAAACAGGAGAGAGAGAACGAGACAGGACAAGAGAAGAAGAGAGAAAGAAAGAGAGAGCGGGAGAGAAGCGAGGGAGAGAGAGTGAGAAGAGGGTATCGGGAAGAGAGAGAGTGCATGAGAGAGAGAGAGTGCATGAGAGAGAGCGCGGGGGGGAGGAGAGAGAGGCAGGAGGGAGGTGCTTTGCGCCGCCCCCCTCGGCGGTGTAGTCGCATGCGCCAGAGGTGGAAGAGAGAGAAACGAGGGAGAGCGGGTGGGAGAGCGCGGCGGGAGGGCGCGGCGTCGACCGCGACTGCGGGAGGGGGAAGAAGAAGGAGAAGAAGAAGAGGGAGGAGAGGCGTCGGCGACGGTGGCGGAGGTGTCGGCGTCGGCGACGGCGACCGCGGCGGCAGAGACGGCAGGACGAGGAAAGAGGAAGAAGAGGAAGAGAAGCGGGGCGACAGCAACCCCGGAAGGAGGGGAAGAGGTAGCGACGGCGAGAGAGGAGTTGGAAGAGGGAGACGGCGTTGGCAATGATGGAACCAGAGGAGCATAGGGACGACGAGGGCGACGTTGGCGACGCAAGAAGAAGTAGAAGAAGAAGGAATGGAGAGGAAAAGGATGCCGGACCAGAGAAACAGGGGCGACGACGGCGGTGGCGGACCGAGGGAGCGGTGTGCTTGCGCGACAGCAGCGAAGTGGGGCGGCGATTCTGGCGATGACGACGGTGACGGTGGGAAGGTTCGAGACTGAAACGGGGAGAAGAAAAACGGAACGGGAAAGGCGGTTCGCGGCGACGGTAAGGAGGGGGTTCGTGGCACCATGTGAGATTTTTGATTTTTTTTCCAAATCCCCTTTTCGTTTTTTTTTTCACAGTATTACACCTTCAACCTCCGCCAATTGAAACACTCCTCTCCAAAACCAAACGTAATTAAAGATTTTCATCAAAATTTTAGTTATGTTTAATTTGGTTACGTGTTCTTTTTCTTTCTTCTGTTATAAATAGGAATGTGTCGTTGTCCAGAAAAAAAAAGTTATCTCCGCCTTCTCATTTTCTCCGTGGACGGCAACAGGGTGTTTGATTTAATAACATTTTTTATATATTTTCAAGATAAAAAGTTATATTAAAATGAGACGTAAACTATCCTATGAACCAAAAAAATGTCGGGAAATGTTATAACGTAGAGGGTGGGAACTCGGAAGACGAAAAGTGGTGAGGGACCACTAGTTAGAAAAATAAGATCTGACCTCTTTTTTTGTCCGAAGGAGATTTATTGAAAGGTATAAATTTGTAATGATTGTGGAAGTCGTCAAACAACTGTTTTGACGTGCATATTCCATCGAACATATTTTTTGGAAAAATTTATGAAGAGACAACGAACCACTCTTACATTTCTGTAAATGAAGTAGATTGCATTCCTGCATCAGATGCTCCGGTTACATTGAGGATACTAATTCCGGAGCATATCGTAGGATTCATATAGTTACGCTAAAAGTTGAAACAAGATAACATATGTGATGGTGCACCAATTTCTAAGAAGTTTTTAAATCAAAGAATTCTAGATTATGTTTGATTTTTGTGTTGAATTAGGAAGTATGGAATCGTAGACAATTTATATTTTATAGAGATGTTAGTCTTGAGTTGATTAAGCTTAATATCTTTTTTGATATTTTCAACCAAACGTAATCACCTGCAGTGCAGTTGTATTCAAATGTTTTTTGTTTTTGTTTTTGTTAACCTGGTATGCCCCAACTAGAAGTTGGCCGAGGCCTTAAATGGACCTCTTGGGGCCGCTGACCACGCCGTTCGGTGAAAGTCAGCACTGGGCCTAAATCCCGGCAGTCAAAACCTATTGTACTCTGCCATCACTTTCCCGGCAGACAGATGTCATGGAATGCAATTTTCAGATCATTACATACATGCACTGATGCACATGTTGAATTAAACGGGAATCAAAATGGGGACCCTGTTTTTTGATCACATATTTATCCGGCATTTCAATGACACCGAGATATCTACGCGTGGAACCTAGATTTGTTTTTGTTGTTATCCATCATGTTATGTACCCAAAAGATGGCTCTCCCGGCCGGCACCCGGACTCTGTAAGATCACTTGAAGAGCGGTATCGACCACCGATATTGCGCCTGATCGGATCTCAAATCTTTCCAAAGTTCACCCCGGGAACATTCTTTTCCCGTTAGTTAAATGAAACACGTGGGCGGGTGGCACACGGGACGAGACCCCGCCGGGTAACACGTGTCATATGGTAAATGGTGTGCTCACGTGGCGGGGGGCATCTCCGAAAACTTGTGCTTATCCGGATCCACCCCACTCTGGCTGGCGCGGCGGCTATCCTCGAACCTTCCTCCGCTCCTTCGCCTGGCCCGCCCGCCCGAGTGCGGTCGCCCGGCGCGGGAGACTGACTCATAAAAGGGTGGGCTGGGGGCTGATGCACTCGCTCTTTCCGTTGTCTGTCTGTTTTGCGGACAAGCGTCCCAAGAAACTTGCATTTGCATTATACCCCAAGGGGTTTCTCTACAAAAAGTCCACCACCGAGTGTCTAGCTGTTTTCCTCGCAGCATCCGTGTGGTGCGTACACGGCACGCGCCGACGCTCGTCCAAATCGACAGTCTCTCTCTCTCTCTCTCCTGTCCCGCCTGTGCCTCTTTTTCATACGACGGAGCGAGGAGGAAGGAGGAGCTGTCGCCTGTCTAGACGAGACGACGAGGTGAAGCAACGGACGCGCTCGGTTGAGAGGGGATCCGATCGGGGGAAGCGCAGAGAAGGACGATGAGGGGCGACAGGAAGATCGGCGTGGCGTTGGACTACTCCAAGAGCAGCAAGATCGCGCTCCGTTGGGCGATCGACAACCTGCTCGACCGGGAGGAGACTCTCGTCCTCGTCCACGTCCTGCCGGATAAGGGCGACGAATCCAAGACCCAGCTCTGGCTCAATTCCGGCTCTCGTATGCTCTTCGTCTCCCCTGTTTTTGAGTGTTTGCTTCTTTTCCCCGTGTCGTGTGTGCCTTTCCCTCGCTGAAATGGGCAGAACATTGTCTCTGCTCCGTGCTCCCCGCCGCAGCGTTGATCCCTCTGGCGGCGTTCCGGCTCCCGGAATCGCAGAAGCAGTACGGACTGGAGCCGGACATTGAAGTGCTCGATGCGCTCGACACTGCGGCGCGGCAAAAAGAGGTTCCTATCATTTTCGACCGATTCCCTGATCGCATGATGCCTTGCTCGCGTAAAACGCAATTTTCCTCCTCCTGTTCGCGTCATTCCTGATTGGCGCCCGGATGCGATCGGATCAGGCGAAGATCGTAGCGAAGCTCTACTGGGGGGACGCCCGCGAGAAGCTCTTGGATGCCGTGGTGGATCTGAAGTTGGACTCCTTGGTGATGGGCAGCAGAGGCCTCGGCACCCTCCGGAGGTAGAGCACGCCTGCTTCCCCAAGTAACTGTTCACATGTTTCTCCGTTTCATCACAGGAAGCCGATGTGGGAGTAATTCTCCCCATTTGCAAGCCCCTCGGTGCCACCGTGCTGTCCCGGGGGCATCGGAGCTTACTCCGCCGCCGATACCAGCCGATTGGATGGTAATCGCGTAGGGGATACACCGAATGGATCAAAACCTCGAATCGACAAATACGTACCATAGCATGTTGTGCCCCTTAATTAATCCTTCGATATGATCATGTCAAGTGGGAGAGCCGGGGCATCATATGGAAGCTGGTAGATAGAAGGTGGAGCTTTGTGGATTTATCACAGAATCCTCGCCTCGACGACTAACATCATAGGATCTTTTGTCTGAAGCGATTACTTTCGTGTACCTGGTTTATATATATATATATATGATCTCAGGATCATCTTGGGGAGCGTCACCAACTACGTTCTGTCGCACGCCGCCTGCCCGGTGACGATCGTGAAGGATCCAGACTTCAAGCCCTAAAGGAGATCAGTGCCCGCTGCTGCGTTCGGAGGAGGGAGGCTTTTAGACGGCTGGCGCACGGCAAGAACCTCATAGACCGCCCATGTCATCTGAATAAACAACCGACATAGCTCCTGCTTTTGCTCGATGAATCTTTGCCTTCAATTTTCTCCATCTTCTCTGTTTTTTCTCATTTGGGCGAAGATACGGTGATATATCTTCGCCTTCGTTCGTCTGATTGTCGCACGTACGGTGGATCCTTCTGTCGATGAGAAAACAGATGTTCAGTTCGTCAAGTCTTGAGTTGTTGGTAATCAACTCTCTTGTTTATCACATCTCAAACTCAAGCACTTTTTTCTCTAATAAAACCTTGTTAAACAGAGCGATAGGCAGTCATCGAAAAAAAAAATTATTTCCATGTAGGATACCCCTCGAACCAGAAAAGAGGTGAGATTTATACTTTTTTCTCTCTCCTTAAATTACAGTCCCCCACCTTTTATAGTTATGCATGGTCTTACTCTTTTTATCATCCTATCTCATTAACAATGTGATAATTTTTTGTGTTTAGCTAACTTAAATACTATCTTGATATAATTTTGTCGCGAAGATGTATAAAAATTACTTATCGCAAGCCTCCTCCAATACTTCGACCTTCGTCCCACAAGCTCACAAATGCTGTCATTTCCTTTGCTTCTCACGTAGAATTACCGATTAACTTTTGTTTATTTGGTATAGACCGTGAGGATGCATAATTATTTTGAATTTAAGTATCTTTTCTGTCATTCCCTATATATTTTATTATTTTATAAATTACATGTTATCCAAACCTTTGCTACCATATGTTTTTAACTTAAGTACCACATTTTAAAACATGCGAACATGTGACACAAAACATGTAATTACTGTTGTATTTTATGTACAAATTACGGTTAGACGTGCGTAATTTTATCGGATGATACGGTTTAACTTTACCACTCCGGTTGTGGCCCCAACTCGAAAGCCCACATAATTTGCACGAGCCCACGATCCCAAATTCTGACCAGGCTTAACCAGCTAATCAACGGACGCCTCCGCTATGTCTGCGCCGATTTTTTTATCCAATTTATTTACATCAAAATAATATCAGGAACAGCGAGAAAAGAGATCACCGCGAGGAAATCGGAATCGAAAGTGATATTTACCTGGAAGTAGAAACACTCAAGTTTCTATCAATCCAACTATATATCCATTTCTAATTATCCTGTGTATAAATATATATATATATATATAAATGAATTAATAATAGAAATATAAGGTATTCTAATTTAAGTAGTGTATGATACGTAAGGTTATTTGTATGTCATTAAAAAGATCACAAGTATTTTCCCTCAGCTCTTTTCGATTGACGTCGAAGACTTGTACTCAAGAAAATCTATCTTTTGATATTTCAACTATCAACGTCAACGAAAGGTGAACGAAACACCTCGCAAAGGGGACCGTAGATTACTCTGAATATTAGTGTCGGCAAATAATTTCGTATGTACATTTGACTAGACGCACGTACGTGCGTGCGTGCGTGCGTACTCCCGGTCAAGAGGGTTACGTTACGACGTGTGATCTCAGGTTTGATATGATTAAATTGACCTCGTGTGATAGCTTTTGTCGACGTTAATTTTGAGATTCAGAAGGCCGGAATTCTTATTAATACTCTTAATTACCAAATGGACTGCTTACAATTAGGGATATCAATGATTGATGATTCGGTCGTTAGTTAACGAACAGTTAAATAATAGTTTAAATTTTTCAAAAAAAATTATATGGGTTCGTTTATCGATTAACCGTTATTTTAACGGATATGATCATGAATTGAACTCAAAAATCATTATCCGTATTCGTTAATTAATACATAATACAATGAATCACAATCTATGATATCTAAGCATATATATGTCCCATTTAGAAAATTTTATTGTCTTTAACTCTTCGTTTCACCCTCCTCCCTGGGACTTCAACATTGGACAAGTCTTGCCCTGTCGTCCGACAACGATGTTTTCTTCCTCTTCCGCTTCCTAACGGTACAGTTTCGATAAACTTGCCACACTAGAGAAACTTATCGACTGTGTGATCAACCAAATAGTCGATGACAACACAAAATAGGAATAGACACTGTAGTTTCACTAGAAAATGTCTCACTTTTGCTACAGGTCGACTATTTCATATTTTATGTTGGAAATGTATTGTTTTTGATATGTAATTAGGTTTTTTTTCAATATCATTTTTTGTGTTGCACATCTAATTATTTCCTGCAGACTCAAAAATTGTTTTTACTAAATACTTGTAAATATTTTTTTGTATATCATATTTTAAGTTAGATATATAATTTTTTTGGTACATTTCTATAAATAGATGTTTATAATTATAAAATGTATTTTTATTTGTGTTTCTATCAATAAAATTATCTTTATTTTTTATTTCGATGGGTTGTATCATACATATGTTATCTCTTTATATATTCGGTAACCGTCCATTATTCGATCGTAAACCGTTTTTAAGCGGATAGAACAATGCGATTCACAGATATATCCAATATCGATACTTAACTAATAGCAAATGGATACACCATTTTCTTATAAGATATAGATACGAACAATACTATTATTCGACCTGTATTCGACCCGTGAACATCTCTACTTACAACCATGGGATAATCAACCACATGCACCGGCCACTTAATACCCTGTTTGGTTAGAGCTTCATTTTTGGTACCGTATCAATATTGATATTAATATTTTCAAATGTTGGAGTATCAATATCAAAAGTAATACAAGTTGACACTTGTATTACATAATATATTTTGTTTGTATTAAAAATTTTAAAATCGATACAATTAACCAAACACCTCTTAACAGTTTCTATCGATATCAATTAAGATACCTAATAGTATTACCAAAGAGGACATAAAATATCATTTGCTAATTAAGAGCTTCGTACTCTTCTTCGGCGGCTTCTACACTCTTCTTGTGCAAGAGGGTCGGACGACCAAATATGATCTCCTCCACGGTGGGAACTCTCCGCTACAACGGGCTGTAGGCTGTGGGATGCCCCCAAAGTCTGCGGCTTCTGGAAGGCGTCGGTCCATATTTTATCATTTTGTAAAACGATATGCGGTATTACGTTCATAGACAAGGTATAAGGCTAAGAGGAAGTTAGAACTTTAAGATAAAAATTTCAAGAGTTTAACGGGGTGTTTGGTTGGTTGGATGATAAATAGAGGTTTTGTTATACCTGTATTTTGTTAAAAGAGTTGTTTGAGAACTATTACAAATTAATGTTTTTTTAAAAAAAAATCTTAAACCAAAAAATCACCTCTTTTTTTAATCACGTGATTCCCCACCCTGTTTGGTACGTAGATGGTATCCACTCTTTTTTATCATCACGTCTCTAAGATTTTATGTCATTGACTTAATTAATGGTTCACACTTTATTTTAATATACTATTTTATCATGAAAATATATACAATTTATTGTACAACCAAATACCTTATAAGAAATTAGTAAAACTAAATACGGAATATATATACAAAATAAATTTAATAAAAATCAAAGAAATAAAGAATCAATAGTGCTGCTTTGTATGAAATAATATTATCTCAAACAAACAACTTAACATAATTATATTACTTTTTATATAATTAACATATGATAGATGAGTAGAAATTGATTTCATAAATTTTATGTGATTATAAAATTTCATTAAAATTAGAAGAAAATTTTTATCACGATAGTATAACACTTGCAGTGTTGTATATTACCGATCGTTTGACAATATAGAAAAGATATTTCTGCCAAATTGATAAAATTCAGATATATGTTTGAGTTAAGTTAGGTAGAATGCGATAAACTTTGAACATATTAGAAAAAGGAGAGTGATTAAGATAGTTTGGATGTATTAAACATATATCTATGAAATTTTTAATTAAAAAATTTAAAATATTAACGTAATAGAAATAAAGAAAGATGTGGTAGATCCAAGTCAGCATAGAAAAGATTAACAAAATATGATTTAGATGAGTTAAATATCTTCGGAGAAATAACTCAATATGATCAGTATCCATGAAAAAAAAAGAGAGTTTGTAAGAACAACAGTAGTTATTTAGCCTGATATTAGAACATTCAGTATAGGGAGTGGAATATTAAATAGGGAAAATTACCACCTGGTCCATTTAAGAAAATCGGTTTACCAAAAACTCCGTTGACCACATTTCCTTACTGTTTAGTCCGTTGACACTGAATTTCATTATCACCCAGTCCATTTCTTCATCCCGTAATTTTAAAATCCCACTTTTACCCCACCCCCCGCCGCGAAGCCCTCCCGCGAACTCCAGCCGCAGCCGCCGCGAAGACCGCCGCGAAGCCCTCCGCCGCCGCGAAGCCCTCCGCCACGAAACCCTCCGCCGCTGCGAAGCCCTCCGCCGCCGCCAAGACCAGTGTGCAAGGGGGCAAAAATGACCTTTCAAATCCAAATTGAAGTGGGTGTGATGCTATTTTGAAAAAACGGATCTAATGGAAAGGTGTTTTTGAAAACGGACCCAGTGGTAAAGTGGTTTCCGTAAAACGGACCTAGTGTGCATTTACACTATTAAATATATGTAATCGTAGACCCATTTTCTTTTCAATTATCGTTGAATTGCGGTGTGAACAGACACAGCTGGATATCGAGAAGGAGAAGACAATAATTGAATGGAGACGAAGGTGGGAAGAAATTAGGGAGAGTCTGGATGTAACATTCATGCGTGCTCTGTCTTCTTCCCGTTCATCTAGAAAAGGGAGGAGAGGAGAGGAGAGGAAACCAACATGGCAAAGCAACACGGTGACTCTTGAAGGATGAAGACAAAGGCAGGCCATGGTGTTGGTGGGGACGTAAGGGCTTTCGTAGTTATAAGTGCAATCGCCTTCCACCCACCGGGCGGCTGCCTTCAAGGCTTCAACTATCATCTTCCGCCCTGCCGCCTCTTCATGACCTCTTCCCCGTGTGAGCCCTCCGTAATCAGCTGCTCCCCTCCCCTCTGATATCACACTACAAAGGATATAAGAGCGAGCGTCTGACGCCGGCCGAGACCCGAGGCAGGGAAGTGGAAGATAAGAGCCATGAGTTCCGGCAGAAGCTCCGGTTGCCGCCTCTTCTTCTTGCTGCTGCTCCTTGCTAATCCCCAGCCGAACGGCAACCTCTCCGCCTACGTAGACGCCCGGCCACTACCTTTCCTCGACCAACAAAGTAAGTCCGCTTGTATCTCTCTCTCTCTCCGGCGTTCGTGCTAATTTGATCCATTCATCTGTTTCAAAAAGACATATCTGTATGAATACGGCCGGTGTGCTCATTATATTGCAGAGTATGTGAAGGTGCTGTCGTCGCTGGGGATGGTTTGCCGGTGCTGCGACGGGGCGGCGGGGGGCGAGTGCCGGAGCAAGTGGGACGCCACCTGCACGAAGCTTGAGTGCCGCCCGTGGAAGCTCTTCTAAGTTTAGCTGCCTTGTTTCATCTATATCCCCATTTTGTGGGGGAACATCGATCGTGTAAATACACATACATGTATATATTTAGAGAGAGGATTAATCGTCGGTGACCGCGGTGCGCGTACGTATGGCCCCGTCTCGAGCTCAGGAAAGGTTCTAATACCATGTTCTAACACTACTGCCATCGTGAACGGTGCCGTCGACGGAGTTGCCGACGACTGTCGTCGTCCAAGCATATATTATTTGACGCACATCTCTGCACGCGGAGCTAGGAATTTATTCTTCTAAATCATAGCCGTAGGTGGAAAAGGAGAAAAGTTGTGGAATAATAGCCGAGATTCTATAAATAAACTAGTAATCCATTGATTGAAAAACATTAATATCAATCGTACGATACAATTAGTCCTCCCGTAAATGTCGACGAAATTATGAAGTGTGTGCCTTGGCCCAAATTCAAGCCCGCCATTTCGACAACCAGTCAACGAAAAGTGTATTACTTTTCTTCCAGGACTCGTCGGTACAGCAATTCAAGCCCGCCATGTCGCAGCTGGCTCCACCGCTGCTGTCGTTGAATGACTCTCTCTCTCTCTCGTGTACTTACATATATGCAGCTGGTATGTCGCTTGTCCACATAAATTCATGTGAAAGGAGACGTCTTCTTTTTTTTCTTTTTCTTGAAAAACGAAATGAACTCAAAACATTAAACCAAAGTGACGGTAAATTCGCCCAAAAGCGGTGCATCCAAACCAAAGAGGAGACGTCTTCTTGATATCGCGAATCTCTAGATGTTGAAATGGCTTGAGAAGAGAGGAGGCGTATACTTCTCGGTAGTCTGTACTGTTTCTAAAAGAACATGGATGCTTGCATCTTGAATTTGGATTAAAAGTACACGTCTGTTAATTTTTTAATTTTAATTATAGCTTTGTTCCTGAAGGTGGTACATATACTTTGAATGAAGAGTAGAGCGATGGGTGGCGGTGAGCTCTTTCTGCCGATAGCACGGCTACAACTACGTACAACACTTGTCCATCACGCACCCTTCAATTAAACCCCAAGGAAAGGAAGACCGAGGTCTAGGCAGTCCGTACGACTGGCTCTAGGCAGTTTTGACAGGTCGATTGGTGGCTCAAGAGAAGCAAAAGGGCAGAGAAAAAACAGCGAACTGGAGAACAGAGTAGAAGAAGACACGGCAGTCCATCTTGTAAGCTACCTGCGGAGCTGACGATGATCCTCCTCCTTTTAGTAGCCACCTCTCGATCCCCTCTACACATACTTTTTACTGGGGGTGGATTAAATTGTTAGACAACGGACCCATGGTGAAATGTAACAATCCGTTATCGATGGAGATGAAGCACCTAAACATTCTGGCAATGGAACGCACGAATGAATCAGTTTGATAACTAACTCGTTTGCTAATGATTGATGAAAATCAACCGTAAGAAAGACACAAATAAACCATAACCAGATAACAGGTTATTAAGTGCTTTGTACAGACATGCTTAGCCGATTTGGTTTCAGCAGCTGAGGTCAGCCCAAAAACCTCACCCATTTGACATATACATATCTAGAGGTCAATAACTTAGATCCAGTGACTTTATATATATATATATATATACATTTGACATATCTATGTTGCTTGTGTATATACTTTACTATCTAATACATACGAATGACATCGTTTATATTGCAGCTAAACTGATAATCATTTCAAACAACTGTCCTCTCCGCAAGTCAGAGCTACTACTACTACGATGCAATGTTGGCAAAACTTGGCGTCCATCACTTCAACGGGAGTAAGTGGGCTGCTTCTAATTGTTTAAAATTGTTTGAGTTCTGAAATTTCTGCAACCGCCATGCTGTGTGTAACTGTTTGTTTAGCCAAAAAATTTTGCGGTTCCAGATAAATTCTTTTCTTTTGTAGTTTTCCAGAAAATTGAGTAATTTTTATGTCCATTTGGCCATCCGATTTTCTTCCAGTGTCCTAGTGCCCTACGAGTATTAATTACTTTGTTTCTAGAAGGTGACTTGTAATATTTAGGTTTCAATAATAATAGTGATAATTAAATATTGATAATTTATATTATTATTGTAGAGATAAAAATAAAAATTAATTTATTATTTTTCTCTCTCTCTCCTTTGCTCGTTAACTAGTGTTATAACATGTTAAGACTTCTACTTTTGATCAAACTGGTTCTCTCTGTATATTTCTTTCCACCGTTATTTTTTTCTTCCGTTCTACCCCAATTTTGGCGCCGCCCGCTGCTGTGCTCGGCCTCCGCCTGCCGCACCTAGGGGTGGGCACGGTTCGGTTTGGTCCAGTTTGGACCATTTTTTTCCCAAACCGAACCAAACCGAATCACCCTCCCAAACCGAACCGAACCAAACCGAATCAATTCGGTTTGGTTCGGTTTGGTTCGGTTTAAACCGAAAATAAATAAAAATATTTAAATTAATTATTTTTTACATATATATACTAGTTTTTATGTTAAAAATAATGAAAATAAATATTATTTTATTATAAAATTTATAAAAATATCATTTTTATTAATACTATAATAGTTTTTTTATATTTTTTTGATTAAATCGGTTTAAACGGTTTGGTTTGGTTTAAATCGGTTTGGAGATTTTCCAAACCGAACCAAACCGAAGGGGGTCCAAACCGAACCAAACCGAACCGAATGGGCTGGTTTGGTTTGGTTTCTCGGTTTGAACCGTTTTGTGCCCACCCCTAGCCACACCACCGGCACCCTCGTGCTCTAGCGGTGAGCCACCACCCCTTTCTTTGTCTCTCTCTCTCTCCTATCTATCATATCTTGCTCCTATTCACCGGCGTAAACAATCTCTCAATTTCTCTCTTATTGTATTATTTCTTTATACTTGACAGATTCTACCGACGATTAATGTCGACCGGTTTCTTTGTCACCGCATACCCACTATCCAGATTAAGTTTCCTTGATTTTCAGTTAATTGTGGTCGCCCCCTTAAAGTAGACATCTCAACTATCTCTACCACTTAAAATTATTAATTAAGGGCATGTTTGGTATCAAAATATTTCGAGGATAAACTTGATTTATACCCTAAATTTTGGGGATAAACCAGGTTTATCCTCGAGTTATCCCGATACCAAACAGCCCCTAAGATATTAAAATATAATAAGTTAATTTCAGTTATAAAAATTATGATTAATTAGTTTGATGGGTCTATTTGTGTGCTTGTTATCCAAATAGAATTTAATTTAGATATCAATGCTTAAGTAGTTTATTTAAGTATGCATGATATCATGTTTATATAATTTGAATGCATATAATTATGTATAACTCAGTGTACATATTATGATTTTATAAATATCTTGACTTATGCCATAGATCAATCATAATTGTTAAGAGTTAAAGATAAGAGAATTTGTATTGGTTTAATATATATATATATATATATATATTGCAATTGACTAGTGTAATAATCATTACATATGACATGTTAATTTAGTTGATTGCATGCTTCTAGTCTTGCGATGGCTGGTCGGAGAGTCTGCTGCCGGTCCACCATTTGCCATTATTTTCATCTTCTTAATTCTTTGTTCGTTCTATTACAGTACTGTAACTATCCATAAGAAAGGCCTTTCATGAACCAGATGAAACATACGTTATATATTCCTTAAGAAGATTGTAAAGTGATCGATATTTCTCAATTTTTTATGTACCTATTTTTGAAAAAAAGTGCTATATCACCCTAGTAATACCTTCATCTTTCTTAGATTTGTTTTGTAACTTCTGCTATTTTGTCAGCATATTGCGGAGTAGAAATATGTTTCAAATGTGATGCTCATTAATCTTGATTGGCTTCAATCTCTTCCAGTACTTCAATAGACAGATTAAGTCATTTCTTCATTTCCAATGTTCCATAGAACTTGAGCATGGACAACTTGTGTGTTTGCTAGTGTTGTGGTTATTATAACTTATTACAAGCACTTCCGCTCTCATTCACGGCCGGGATGTTTGCATTGTATCCTACTCGGAAGATTAACGGGAAGTAATTACTTCCTTATAAATGGTGCTTTTCTCAGCTGACTTAGACAACATCAAGAGCTTACCAGGAGAGCATATCAGGGCGGAAAGGGGAGGGACTGCTCTCGTCACTCGTCTTTACTTTGATGTGCAGTCCGTCGTCATCGTAGGCCACCAGGCCTTCCTTATCAGTCTGCCCCTCGTGTGAGTCGGACACAGACCGCGAGCGCTTTCTACGTACGTACTGCAGGGGCTGTAGAAAGACAGCGAATTCTCTATTCAACTACAAGAAGAGCTGCCCTCCTCCCATTCTACTTCTTCTATTCTATCTTTGGGCGTAGACAGCCTTGAGTGAATCGAATTCTTTAACCATCTAAAATTCCTGCGAATTAAACGGACGTCCTTTGACCGCGCGACGACGGCCATCGTTCGCTCCTCGTATTATTAGCGAACATTTTCGCGGGGCCGGCCGGCCACTTCGCAATCTCTCCACCCAGAACCCGTAGGCACCACCCGACTTCAACGGGCTTCTCTCCGGTCATACATACGGACACAATCAAAGGGAGCGGCGCCTCGTTCTGCAGGGTTAACCTTCGTCCGGTCCACACCACTATATATATATATATCGTCGTCCCGTTCTGCAGTAGAATATTAACTCCGCCTCTGACCAAAAAAAAAAAAAAACTCCGCCTCGCCTAACGCCTTGGAAGAAGATATGGCAGGCAAGAAGGTCACCGCCCTCCTCCTGGCCATTGCCCTAGTTGCTGCGACGGTGGGATTCGAGAGGGCGGAGGCCGAGGGGCACAGCAGCTGCATCGAGATGTGCATGCCCCAGTGCCTGAAGATCCACGGTGCAACCGAGGCCATGTGCCGGCAGGCCTGCCAAGAGGGCTGCCAACTATCTACCACCGGCCGAGGGCTCCGCCAAGTCCACATACCCCAAGGCTCGGACTAGCTATATCATCCATCCGGCAGCAAGCATATATGTATGCGTGCACTTTACGAGGGAGGGATGCATGCCACAGCTTGGGGGATGTTCTCTGCATGTCTTCTAATGATCTTGCAGATATATAGGCACATATATATAGAGAGTGTGAGAGAGAGAGAGTTTTTTTTTCTTTTACGAGAGGATCATCTCCGTGTTAGCGGGTGGGAATCACACATTTAGGAGAACATCAGACTTGTAAGGAGTTATTAAAGACTCGGTCTTTTTATATTGGTTGGACACGTTCACTCCGTTCACTAAGATCACATCACATGCAGGTATCAGCGGCTACGAAGCTCTTCAATCGCTCTTGGGCAAGAAGGTTGCGTACGTATATTGTTATAACTGTGAGATAGTTCCACATTGAATATTATAAATTTGATATTGTGTTTAAATGTCATGTGTCATTATACTTCAATATAATGATTTTAGAGTTTATAAGATGATATCAAAACGGACACTTATCTTACTTTATGCCCTATTTGGTTAGAGTTTCATTTTTTGTACTATATCAATATTGATATTAATATTTTCAAATGTTGGAGTATCAATATCAAAAGTAATACAAGTTGACACTTGTATTGCATAATATGCTTTGTTTGTACTATAAATTTTAAAATTGATACACTTAGCCAAACACCTCTTAATAGTTCCTATCAATATCAATTTTAAAATTGATAATGATAGAGGTACTTAATAGTGTTACCAAATAGGGCGTTAATGTTTGATGATTATTTTATCTCTTATTTTCACTGTCCACTTTAAAAGTGAGTGTTTTATATGTGCCCTTTTACCTCAACACCATAATTTTGGGATTTGTAAGTTATAAGGCCCGGCAAGGGATAGGATGCGTCGGATTCTATAAGCATGGATGATTGGTAATGGGTCTAAAGACTATGAAAGTATGTGTTTAAAAATTTGCAAAGGTACATGATATTGAATGGTTGCTGACAAATAACATGTAAAAATAATGAGTTGGGCTCTGTTCGGTGGAGAGAATACCTTTCATTCTTTTAAAAAAAATGAGATTCACATGTTTAAATAGTGACTTAATCTATGAGGCCCATTGTTATTATGTGAATTTCATTTTTTATGAGAGAATGGAGAGTACTTCCTTTTCTGACTTCTGAAGAGATCCAAACTCAAAAATAATAGTTCTGCAAAAGATGAGGGCGATTAATTGAAAGATGTGTAACCATATCAACGCTTCTAAAAAGATGTCTACGTGCGATGACACTTAGACGTGAGGTAAACCGTGCATAGTGGTGGAGCTAGTGAACTGTCAAATAGTTCATTGTAGACCCGTCAACACATTAGATCAGGGTCCAATCCAATTCAAGATCAGAATCCACAAATGCTACAATGTTCGGATTCGGATCTGCCCAAACTAGTAACCATGCACCAAAATCTACTGTCAAACAAAACACCTTGGTGGGAGGAACACTCCGCCGTTATGGCCTGTGAAGCAGAACACTTGGCCACCAATCTATTGTGGTAAACATGAAGAAAATCTTCGTCATGCTAAGAAGGGGACTCCTTTTAGTTCCCTCACAAAAAAGAGTCATTTAATGACTATCTAATGATGATTTGATGGTAGATCTCACTTCAACTGGTCATTAAATGATCCCTCTTTATGAGGAGACTGAAGAATTCTCTTCAATTGGACCACTGAGAGGAGCCGCTCTCCATGCTGAGAGCCATGACCCTCAAGAACGTCCCTGCACCTACCGGCACCGCCAACATATATGTGGTTGCATGCCCTCGTGCATCGGCGAAACATTGTTCCCATGGGGCTCAGCTGCCTGCACAAGTGTGCGGATGGGAGGTCACCGCTTTGCTGTGCTGTGATCCATTATATTATAAGCTAGATTATATTGTGTTGTTGGTTAATTGAAAGCGGAAGCATAAGAATGGCAAGTAAGAATCAAGTTAGAATCTTTACTCGGAGTCATTTGTCTGTGTTTCCCTAAAATATAGTATTATAAATATGACTTATTTGGGATGTTTGGTGTTTAATTAAGAAAGTCTGTTTTTAAATGTTATAGGTTAGGTATTTTTGAAATTCTAGTCTATGGTGTGTGTACTCTCGTCGCCCTGTTTATGTTTTAAATTAATTAATGTCTAATCTGTGAATATGTCAAAAGTTAGGTATTTAACTGTTTGGTAAGATGTCTAAACATAATAATAATTTTTTAAAAAAACAACTCAACACTAACTGAATCACGGTATTTTTTTATGGAGAATTTAAACAGAGACCCAGTTTGCAAATATCAGTTTAGTGATAAACCCGGCGACATAATTGTTCTAACAAAAAACCCAACTTATGAAATTGCTACAACTTCCGCCCTAACTTAGATGATAAGTGTTAGATAGAAGGGGGAAAAGTCTTTTATACCTTTTGTTCATCGTTTGGATTGTCCGTTAAGTTTCAAGATAAACAGATAAAAATTTAAAAAGAAATAAATATATACGAAAAAATTGATGTTAGAGTCCTCTATTAATGGATCGTAGGAGATGAAAATATCAGATAAAATAAAATTAATTAAGAAAAAATGATGCTACATCGTCTGGACATATTTTTATATATATAAAAGTAAAAAATATATATATATAATTTATGAAAAAAATTAAAAAAATAGAAGGAAAAATTATTTTACTGTCCAAAAATGGTCCTGCATATGTAAAAAATTCTCAAAATTAAGAATAAAAAGTTACACACAATAAAAATTAGAATATAATTGCTCAAAATTATAACGATGTCTGCAGTAAAATTTCTTATAATAAAAAATATAAAAATACATTCCAATATTATTTGTTCAATATTTGGACCTGTATTTTTTGGAAAATTACAACAGTGAATAATGTCACGTAAAATTTATTTTACAAACATTGCATGGTCTGAAAAATACAAATCCTACATTAAAAAACATACTAAGGATGGGAAGATAGTTCGCCGCCGCCGTAGAAACTAGGGTTCGAAAAGATAGCACCGGGAAGAAGAGCCGCCGTGGCGAGGAAGGTCCGTCGCCTTGAGAAAGAAACACCGCCCGACAGAAGAAGCTTCGCTAGAGAGCACAACGAGATGTCGGGCTAGAGAAATGAACGACAGAGGCGGGCTTGAGAGCTGCGCAGCGAGTTCGGGTGTGATAGGGCAAGGGGGTAAAGTGGGGAAAAAAATTAAAGGAGACGGTGGCTTAACGGACGATTCGATGGAATAGTTTTTTTGATATGTGTTTTTAGTTGACTGGGTTTATTACAAACAGTATTTGGTCAGTGGATTTTTGATTAAACCTATTTTAATAATTGGGTCTCTAATTAATTTTCCCTTTTTTTGTTCTCATAAGTGAATGATTAGAATTTTGTGTTTCACAAGAAAGATTAAAAATAAAATTAAGAGTTTAGACATCAAATCAAATGCAACCTTATAGTCATATGCGCCAATCTATATCTATATTAATTATAAGTAACTTCTCAAATTAACCATGCATGCATGGACAAAACGGTGGATGGTGACTATCACCATCGTCCTCACACGGCATCGTCCAAGATGTTCCGCAGGCATGTTAAACGGTGGCCTTCCAACAGCAAAGCCGCCGTCAGAATTCGCCTTCTGAAGGAAACCAACGATTAGTTCCAGCTGCCTCTTCGCTTTGAGAGGACTGTCATATATGCATTCCCTGCATCATCAGAAGCATCGGCTTTTGTGGGACGAAAGCATGCCTACAGAAGAAAAGGAAAAGATACCTGATAGAGGGATCTAAGCAGCCCATTTACCTGGCCAACATCGATCATAGTGTAAAGGAATGAAGCTGGGCGTCAAAAGCATGAAGGTTACAGCTTTAGCCGGTGAACAGGAGAACATGTTCACCATGCAAGCAAGATAGAATATATTCTCAAAGTTGTTAAAGCAGTTTGTGCTTCAATAATAAGCTTGTCCATTGAGCAGCACTCCTTCGGAAAAAAAAGGGAAGGGATAGATGATCAGAACTGATACTCTCGATTTTCCCTGATCATCTGGAGTACACACACGACCCCTGTATACCACCAAGTTTTTCCTCCTTTGTACCGATGAACCTCAAAGAATTGAGTTTAGAGGAGGGAAGTCTCTCAGTCTCTAATAAGAGACAACCCGACGGTTTAGGGTTGAGCCGACATGAATCATTATTGAACTGAATTTCGTAACAAGTTACACTGTGGTTCGTAACCGGTTATACTATAATTCGTAACAATTCAACCCGATTTGTAACTGGTTACACTGTGGTTTATAACAAATTACACTGCAGTTCGTAACGGTAACCCGTTACAAATCGGGTTGAACCGTTACAATAGAAGGTGAATCATTACAAACTACAATGTAATCCGCTATGAAATTTGGTTCAGTAACCATTTTTACGGCCGATTCGCTCTTGAACTATCATTTTAACGACTTAAATTACGGTTATTTCTTATTAGAGGTTTGAGGGATTTTCCTCGTCCGGGAGTGTCTGAGGCAACCCAAACTCGAAAGAATTAAGTTAGGGGACTCGGTCAGGAACATTATCGTCCGTGCCTTTTGATTTGACTTGATAAAATATTTAAAATTTTAATTCATCTCTAATTCCACTTTTCGGACAAAACTTAGGGTGCATTTGAATCCTTGTAAAATAGGTTATATGTATCAACTTTTCCTGATTTACTTTGTAGTGTATATATTTGGTTCCACGTAAAATGGTAGTCAACTGAAAACATGCTCCGTTGACTGCGCTGAATTTCCGAAAACAACATCCGCAAAATTGCTCCGGATACCGTTTTCAGCACCTGTTACCGTAGCATGCATACTGCTCTTTGAACATCCACGGTACAAACTACAAAGTATAAATGTAATATTTTATTATATATTGATTCAAATAATTTATAATATTTTGAAATATATCTTTATAAAAACTAAAAATTTTAATAAATTCTTAAATCTATTTTTATCAAATATTATCAATGTCTTTAAAATAATATTAGTTATTTTTTTAAAATATATCTTTATAATATTCTATCTTTTTTTTATTCTAGTATCAAAAGTTATCTCCATTGTGTAAACATATTTAAATAATACTAGTTAATTTTTTATTTTTTGTTAAAACTTGAAAGTATCTCTCTCTAGTATTATATTTTTTTTTGCCTCTGACATTCTCTAAGGAGGATGTTTGTGAAAAAATATCAAATACTTTAATAATGATATTTTACATATTTTATGTGTAGTATTTTTATTTTTTAAATATATTATTTTAATAATTTTTAAATTTTACAAAACATATTTATAAATAAAAAATTATAATTTTATGTAATTTTGAAGACAACCAATATAAGATTTAATATATTAAGATACCAACTATTTTAAGAATAGAAAGTAACACGATGAAATTTTCTGTAACTTTTTTTTGGAAATCATTTTTTGGTGAATCAAATAAGACATTTGTAAATCCTTTTCGCTGAAAATGTCTTCCCGTGTAAAAGATTTTCGTAGTCTTTTCTTTTACGCTGAACCAAACGGATCCTTAGTTATCCATGATCTCCAAAACGAAAAAGTTAAGGTGAACCTGTTTAATTATTATAGTATTCGGACGTTTTGTCCCAAAAATCTCAATGTCCCAATTCAGACCGAAAGCAAGCGGGGTTGCAGTTGCACCGCATACTTCTCCCGTTGCGGATTTTTTAAAAATATAAATTAACACATTTTACAAAATAAAATCAAAACTAATACAGACAAAAAATAGGGGTTTTCAAAATTAATATATTTTTAATTTAGCGACTACTGAAAGTAACGACTGTCTTGCAGAAGAGAAGATAACATCGACATTTGCAAAAAGGTCTTTTAATCAGAAAATGTGAGGCGGCTACTTAACACAATGATTCTGGGAGTCTGAAAACAAAAGTCGTTATAACTCGTTACTTTTGTTTTCTCTTATAAATCGCTACTTCACAGCTTCAAGAAGGAGAAGAAAAATAAAATTGAACTGTGTTAAAAGGCTCATGCCCAGCCCCCTTCGCAGCTTTCTTATTTCTGACCGTTCATCCACCTGACCCGGCCGAGAAACACACACGTACGCCCTTCCTCCGCGTCCGCCACGGCTCAGCCCATCGTGTACGGTTGGCGCGCTCCCTCGACGGGGCTCTCCCTTTCTTGGGATCTGTTCTCCTTCCACGGCGGCGGCGGCGGTGCGGGCGGCAGCGGTGAACACCGCCGCCGCCCGGCCTGCCGCCCACTGGCGACGACAACGTACCCACGAGAACGATAAATAAGGTGCGAGCCCTCAGGGCAGCTTTGGCGAGGACATTGCCCCTGATATATTTATACATCTTACGCTTTGCCTCGTTGGCCTTAGTCCTCCCCCCCTCCCCCCCCAGTTCGTCTCTGTTTACCTTTCAGCCTTTCGCAGGATGGCTGTGACGGCTCTGTTTCCCAGTCGCCACACCGTCCGGCTCCTCCTACCGCACGAGCCGAAACAGTATCCCCGCTCTTCGCGCCGCTCTCTGCCCACCGCCTCTCTCAGCTGTTACTTTCCCTGTGAGAAAAGATCGCAGAACAGGATGGCAGTCCCCCCCGATACGTGCATGATGCCATTGCTTGCCCGTGTGCAGTGGCGAAACCGGGGGGGGGGGGGGGGGGGGGGGGGATGTTTGACTCGGCTCCATTCATGCAATCTCTGGTCCCGAGACCCGACGACGCCTTGAATGAGCAAGTTATCAGCTTTCTTTGATTATCAAGCTATGTATATACCGAGTTGTTGGTAATCTTCTATGTATATAAGGCGGCTGCGTTTAATACCGGGTATTTGGGGACCTATAATAAATATGAAATTCATAGTACCGTGAGAACTCTGATTTTTACATAGATGGTCACCTGTATCGATGATAAGGGCATATGCTGCTCTACTCTTTCATCACTTGAGAGTTTGGCTCTTTATAAGAAGCGAAGCTCAACACGTTGTTATCCACTCGAGTTCGAGTTTCAACTCAAGCAAGAGTTTACTCAACGTTGCACTGAACTCATTTATGATTGTTCAACATTATCATTTTAAACTCAAGTTTAAGCTCAAATTTTGCTCAAGGATGTCAACGGTAACCGAATCGATTATTTGCCTCATTCGTTAAGTTAACAAATAGTTATAAGATAATCCGATAGCTCCTTATAATTAACTGAATGATGATAGATATATACTGATAAGTTGTTAATTTAATGGATGTACTAAAACATTTATATCTCTCTCTCGTATCAAAACTCAATATCTGGTAAGTATATATGTATTTTTGCGAAGTGTAGCAATAATATGGATGACCCGTATACCAAGATTATATTCAACACTCAACGTTTAATTTGTATTAAAGGTAAAACTTGACAATATTATTTTTTTCCTATGTTACTTTAAAGGGGATGGAGATAAACATAGAATAATTGTATGATGTGTTTTAAATTTTTGGTACTTAACTTACTTTCACCTATCTACCGTTTTCTCCAGCGCACCACACAAAATGATTCACGGGCACATCCGTCCTTGTAATGAGAGAAATAAAAATAATATATATTCTTTTACTTATTGCATTGGGATACTGATAATGTCACCGTCCAATCTATTTACAGAACTAAGAATAATAATACGCTGAAATTCAATGCGCCGATGAATCCATTTTTTTTCTTTCCTTTTTCTCTTCAAAAACTCGAAAAAAAAAAGTTTTATCATTTGGCCGATTGCCATCAAGGTACGGTGGTTGCTTCGTGGAGTTGTCGGGATCTACCGCTCATTTACACCTCCGGACGGTGGCACACTGTTTCGTCGACCGGCGACGGGGGTCCAGCCCCGGGCTCGACATCTTCGTTTGTCCGGCTAGGCTAGTCGGCCCCCCCCACCCAACCTGGTGCTCTGCATGTCGTACCGTCTGGCCGGCCCGCGCTACGAGGCGCCAAAACCCGAGCCCGCATTAACCCCGCCCGTCTCATCTCACCAGCTGCCCCGCCAAACGCAGCACCTGGAACTGCACTTCCGCTTGGACCGGAAGTCATTAGTTAGATCCTCCGCGTACCTTGCTAGCCGGCGTAGCTGATAAGAGCCTAACTTAGCCGGCACCGAGGCGTATAACCTGCATGATTATCCACGAAATTTGTGGCAAATCGGGGAGTAGACAGACACGGGCCGTAGCTGGTCCGACCGAGGAAGTGGGTAGCCTAGCTAGCTTCTGGGCGAGCTCAGACGCAGCCGCCCCCCCCCGTGCTATCCATGCATGTGGGCTCTCTGCAGGCTCTCTCCGTGATTACCTGGCAGGGATAGATCGGATGAAGTTTATTTATTTGTCTGAACCAAAAAAAAAGAAGTTTATTTATTTGAATAGACATAAATATTTGTATAATAGTCGATGGACAGTGGCACGCACGGCAGCTTTATTTATCTGCCTCCTCTTTCTCCCCCCTCGCCTCGCCGTCCTTTACTTTACCGCTCTCTCCCTGCTTCGCTCCTTCTCGAGGGGACCGATGATCGGGGTGGACCGGCGACGCACCCGGCTTTTCTGGGTCGACGGGAACCCCGGGCGCCCCCTCAAGCAAAAGATACGGGCGCTTGGATTGGTGTACGAGCCGATAAATCTAGTGCCGTGCCGGAGATGTGGAGCCGGAGCCCGACGGCGACTTTCTTCCCGAACGACACAGGCGGCGCTGCTGCGGAGTTCCAGCCGGGCCCGTCGGGGGCAGACGACTGCACAGGACGACGCGCCGGGTCAGAGCAAAGGCCGACGACGTCACCTGCTTCGATCGATTGCTCCCCCGGCGCCTGCCTCCCCGTCCCGCCGCCGCCGCCGCTACTCGCTGTCGTCTTCTTGTTTTACTCCGGTGGAGGATGGTTTTACACACCCGGAAGACGCCTAGAAGAATGACGATAATCACCGAGGAGGTCGACGAGAACTCTGCACTGCTGTAAAATTATTAGTTATTATTGACAGGTATATACCTATCATTAATGGATACGAATATTTGACTAACTATTTTGATTTGCGGTGTATCTGTCTGAGTATTTGTTTTACTTGACCGGTTGCCTGATACCAATAATATATTACGTTATTTATAGTGATTGAACTATTTTTTACTTATTTGATAACTTAATATGATCGTGTCTAAAAACTTTTGACACACCTGTATCAGACAGTGCTCAACATACACAGTCGTTACTGCAATGTATATAAACCCTGAAATATATAATACAGTTAATCAAGTAGTTACTTCTTTTTCCTATCTATTTCTAAACTCCAGTCCATACAACCGGTAGATTAATTTATTGGGTGTAAACGAGCATACTTCGCAAGTCACACATTATCCAAGTTACGGGTAAACAAATTGATACATCCAAGATATATATATAATTATCTCTTTGAGAAATTTCTTAACTTTTTCCGTGGAGAAATTGATGAGATTTTGATGAGATAATAATTTTCGATGTTATCAAATTATCATCTCATCAATTTTTTTATAAGAGAGGTTGAGAAACTCAACTCAAATATTTACCCAAGGGTAGTTACGCTTATTATTTGTTTATATCCTACGAGTTATTTGTGCACTTAGCATGACGCAATTATATAGGAAAGGACGAGAAACTCGATATCCGCATTGAATATGAAAATCAACTTAATTTTTAATCATCTGACCAAATATGTTTGACATCCACGTAGTTCATTTGAAATTTAGCTCTGGGTCTATTCTGCAATAGCCAGTTATATTTTTGTAATATTCCTTTAATCTACAATTACCTTCTCAACACCCTTAAATGAATAAAGAAAATCTATACGAATTTCGTTTTATTTTGAAATGATGCTTAGTTTCTTCTTTTAAGTACATTTAGGAAATTAGCTATACATGTACTAGAGTTAAGTTCATATTATCAAGAAGATCATTGGCGAGTAATTTATTAACTAGCTAGTTAGATTAATAAAAATTTTAGATTTGTTGTTGATGTCATTTTTCTTGCCATATTCTTCTGGAAGAGTTTTTACAATATGTTCAGTATGCTCTTCAATATATCTAATTTATTTTATTGGTTGTCGTACTAAGTAAATATCTCTTCGATTACCATTTCAATTAAGTGCTCTATTTTTAAACAATATTTATTTTGATCCTGCCACACATTTTAAAATAAAAGGAAATGCAGAATCTCGTGGTTAAATATGGAGTGATAGTCAAAAAGACAATCTTGTCATTTGGCTGCCCAGCAAAATGTTTCTAGACTGATCTTTCACCTCTCTTCCACCCATGATGTGTGACTTATTTGACTCAAAATTTTCATCTTCTGGTTAACATAATGGCACTAGAGGATTGCACCAAAACCCGTGAAGTGTCACACACCTCTCTCGAAACTCGGCACAGCTGCATTTTTAAGTTATTGTTTTGCAAACTTTCCCGTGATTAAAAGTTAAAAACCTATCGCAAGATAAAATTAAGTGGCATGCATACGTGTTTCTAAACAGAAAGAAAAAGGCACACACATATTTGAAGAGTGCATCAAACTGGCACTTGACAGATCACCTCGTAAAATTATCCGAGAGAGTTTTCACAATCCCTAATATTAGATATCTATGACTCTTAGTCACCCAAGTGGCAATTTAATAGTGAATTGGCACAAACGGCTAATGAATCAAGGTTAATAATGACCAGTTACATTGAATTTAATAAGTGTTCAGCATCTTTAATAACAACTTACACAATGTTTAATAATGATTAAATCCAATTTAATAACGAATTATACTAACAATGATTCAATTTATTATTTACGGAACTTAATCATTACTAAGGATAATTCGTTGTTAGAATGAATTAAATCAAAGAAATTAAATTATCATCAAAATAATTGAATTTTTATTACCAAACACACCCAGTATAACTTGTTATTAACTTTCACTTCAACCGCTACTTAGATGATCGACAGTCCTGATTGTCCTTCATCGGAGACCACACCGAAGGAATGCTCGGAGATGACACCCCGAGAGGCAAGAGGGGATGATCGTGATTATCGCGGAGGGGAGAGAGAGAGAGAACGACACGACATTGACTACTCATCATCCCCCGTTGAGCAATAAATAGATTGACACGAGATGAGTCGGGGGGTGATGACGACGATAACCCTCCTCCTCTCTCCTTCCAAAAGTGGTCGGGGAAACGCGTGGCGCTTCGCAGTCCAATCAACGACGGTCTTCCCGAGCGCTGCAGCGAATTCGGAGAGACGTCAAAACATGTTTTATTAATCTTCGCCCGTCGTTGTCGTCGACTGTGAACTGACTGCGGGGGGGGGGGGGGGGGTTGAGAAGGTCGGGTAAGGTACCCAGCTTTTACTGAATAGCTGCCTTCGGCTGGTATTTAAATGCCCAAAAGGTCATCGATCAGGTGATTTTTTTAGGTAAAAACGGAGTCCCGTCCACTCTAATTCTACGTGCTGCGTCAGCAAAACACTCCCGGCCAACCCTCCGGATGGAGCGACCGAGGCGGTGACTTCAGACGCAGAGATGGTGTTTCACCTAATTAAATCTCACCGGGTAGTCCCGGTCACCCGAGAGTGCCCACCCATGCAGCTCCTCCCTCTACCCCCTTAAACTCACGGCGACCCCAGTCATCGCTGCGCGTCTCCTCATACTCAATTATCCACCCCCCGCCGCCGCCGCCGCCCCCCCTCCGTCTCTCCCTGCGCCACACCAGGATCCTATATACCGCAAGCGTACGTGATTATCTGTCTCTCTTTCCTCTCTAATTTCTCCCTCGGCGGGCTTGTGTCTCGGTCTCACGCACGACGCTCGCATCCGAAGGAAGAAGAAAGTCCGAAGTAGTTGAGTATCTGGTTCTCCCGTCCTCGAGGAATAGAGGGCAGGGAAAGGGTGGAGGGAAGAGTAGAATTTTGTAGATCATAGAGAGAGGGGTGGTGGTGTGTGTGATAGACCGGGGGGTGTGGCCATGTCGGGAGGTTATCCAGGAGGAGAAGGGGGACAGCAGCAGGGGGTCGAAGGGGGAATCGCCGGAGGGGGAGGATCTGGAAGCAGCTGCCTGCCCTTCTACCACGTCCCGCAGCAGTGCCGGAGGGAGAAGCTCCGCTACCCCATTGCCAACGAGCTGTCCCCCTTGCACCCTTATTTGCCTATGCCTTCGCATCCCCTCTTACACTACCACGCCTCCCACGCCACCGCGTCGTTCGTGTCGCCCGCCTCCTCTTTCGGCCACCTGCTGATGAACCCTAGCTGCAGCAGCACCTCCGACCCATACGACGCCGGCGCTGTCACCGCTTTCAACCTCCTCGAACCCCACGCGCTGATCGGGGGCGACGACGTCCGTAGGCAAGGCCAAGGTGTTTCCTTGTCGCTCTCTTCTTCCGTCGCCGCCTCCCATCACAACCAAAGCCACCACCACACCCATCAATATCTGTTCGGTGCACCAACACTCGGCGGGCCGCAGCCTCAGATGCCGGCGGCGCCCAGCGTGAGACCAGTCCCGGCGGGGCCTTTCACGGGCTACGCAACGATACTGAAGGGTTCGAGGTTCCTGCGGCCCGCTCAGCACCTGCTGGAGGAGGTATGTTGCAGCGGGATGGGGGCGCCCGTTGGCGGTGGGTGCGAGGCTGAGCAATCGGATTTCGCGGCAGAAAATTTGGAGGATTGCCAGAAGATCGCCGACGGGCCCCTCGGCGGGGAGTATCGCAGGATGAAGGCGAAGCTCGTCTCCATGCTAGATGAGGTCTGTGCTATATGGACTGGTGTGGCTTTTCTTGTTGTTTTCTTTTTTTTCTTCTTCTTGTCAGTCTGGATGAATCTGATTGATGGACGGATGGACATGGACGTCTGCTTTGGTGATCGTTTTTTCTTTCTTTCTTTTTTTTTCTCTTGCTCCTATGTTCTTCGTCATTCCTGGGGGAGAACTTCGTGGAATCTTTCCCACTGTTGAAGTAATTGAGACGTTGATTTGATTGCTCGCTAATCTGATTTGCCAGTGTTTCGATGGGATATCTGATGTTGCTTAGTCCTTTCTCATTTATTTATTTGTCCCCAAGATGAGGTATCGTGCCCTGGATAAATCATCCTCGGAAGTTGCCGGACAATGCGAGTGAGTTTGTAGCTCCCAACTTCAGTGTTGATCATGCAGTTCGAAACCTGTTAAACTATTGCTTGTTTACTAGGTACCGTCCTCAGGAGCTTGGTGTTGTGCGATGATTTGATTTCTTCTCGCATGGAATCTCTTATTCGTTTTGGTTAGTAGGGTAGAAGGAAACCTGTTTTACAATTAATGAAAAGGCTGTGTTTCCTTGTGTATCTGATCGACGGTAGCATGGTAAAACTAGCATATGCCGTCATCAGTGTTAGGGTCCTGCTCTTTTATGTATAGATTTTGCTTCAATTGCATTTCATCGATGTGGTCAGATGTAATTTACTTCTGTGCCTATTGACGGACCTCCTTGGTTATACGGTACTATTCTTGGTATTGACATTAGATGGCACTAGCATTAAACTCTGACCCAGACAAGTGTATTAGCTTAGATACCGATACAAGTGTCCAATAGAGTGCTTAAACAGTCCTCAAATTAGACCTTTCTAACTGGTGATTTCATCAATTTGCATTTCATGCATCTATAATTGGGTTTAACAGGTTGCTATTGCCCAGAATGGGTACCTGCATTCTGGGGCTGCTACGCTTATGTTACTTCTCAGAATTTCATGACGGATATATCACATTAATCATCATCCAATCGAGAGAGTAGATGAAGAATGTAAATCTACATTACCTGATGAAGAAATCTCCAAACCCAATCTACGTTAACCTTGGACATTCTTCGAGAACTAGTTAATGAGAGTCTGTCAAAGGCAGAGACTTCTCATACCAGTAGATGGTAGCCAAAGACTATAGTCACGTTACCCCTTGTTAGAGAAAATTCGCCTGTATAAATGCTCTACGCCTTGTTCTTAAGCGGATTCATAAGTTTATAATACCCTGCACATGTTGTCACATCATGTTTTGGGAACCTCGGTTGCTTTGTTACAATGCTCATATGTTGTATCTTTATGCATATATATGATGCAATACTTTGTGGATCATTTATTCAAGATTCATTAACATAGTTAAATTAATACAAAGTCCTAACTGTGTCTGTCAGGCTCTATAATAAAAAAATGATAATTGTTGGGGGTCGGGAGCTGGTTGGTTGGGCCCGCATCGACGCTGTAGGGACTTGGGTCTGCCGGGCATCGATCTGGGCTGTAATAAAAAATTAATTGTGAAACATCCATTGGGTTGGTTTCTCCGTTTCAGGACCAAGTAGGTCGGCCCAAAAATTAACAGGGTTAAGACCCAATCCCGATCCGACATCCTATGGTATACGTTAGCTTGTGTTGCAAACAAATGACTTATTTGCAATATGGTTGCAGTCAATTTTTAGTGCATCTAGACCACCTTTAATTGATATCTTCTCTTTTTGCTTTGGTATCTGGATGCAGAATGCTATAATTTCTGACTCGTGTCAGTGGATTGCATGATTTGTCATTAGATGTGTGGAATGTCTGCGCACTGTCTTTAATGGGATTTCCAATCTGTTAGATAGCGTAATTATGCGATCAACCTAAGCTTATTTAATGTCTTTACTTACATTAAACAGGCATATGGTAACTTGTCCTTGAAGTCTGATGTAGTTTAACCCCGCATTTTCTCTTTGCATGGAATTAAACTATTACCATGCTTTTTTTAGGGCGTGGCCTTTCTATACAACGGATTGTTGTCATGGTTCAAGTCTAATGAAAGTTTCTCTTAACGTTCTCGTTTTCGTTGATCACGCTGTTTGAGTTACGAAGCTTGATTTTCCGTGGAGTGCACATGATATATATATATATATATATATATATTGACGATCCAACAAGACAGTTACATATTCTCATTTTATAACATCCCAGTAACATGCTGTCGCTTTTTCCTTTTTTATTTTCTACAGTTATACAGAAGATACAAGTTCTATTACCAGCAGATTCAAGCTGTCCTTTCATCATTTGAGGCTGTGGCAGGACTTAATATGGCTGCTCCCTATGCCCCCTTGGCTCTTACGTCGCTGTCGAGGCATTTCTGTTGCTTAAAGCATCAAATATCCGACCAGATTCGTATGACAGACGAGGCCTTCGGGAAGGAAAGCCAGGGCAAAAACGAGGTTTCTGGATGCGGATATAAGAATGGCGATCTCGGCTACCAAAGGCCGGGATTTAGCTCTTGTCAAGCAAATCAGCAACCTGTATGGCGTCCTCAAAGAGGATTACCTGAACGTGCGGTGTCTGTTCTGAGAGCCTGGTTATTTGAACATTTCCTACATCCGTAAGTACGAAGTGTCCAAATTTTTGCTTGATTAATTATAATGCTCAAGTAAGTCGCATGTGTTGACCTTGTACCCAATTCTTGTTTCCCGGAGAACTTGGAAGTTGTATATTTATACATACATACATAGCTACGTTTTTACCTCCTCCTTGACAATATTGCTGTTAGTAATTACATGAACTTCTGGCGTTTCAGGTATCCTTCCGACGTGGACAAACAGATGCTCGCTAAACAGACAGGTCTCTCCAGAAACCAGGCATGTTATGTTGCGTATGATCTGCTTTGGAATTTTTTAACTTAGTGTTCGATCGTCATTATATTTTTTTCCGTCGATGATCTCATTGGATTGATCTTTCTTTTTGATCATACATATATATATTGATCTTCTCTTATATACAAATAAACTGTCCATTCTTATTATACCCTTCCAATTTTTCTCCGGAGATGTAATCGCAAATTAAAGAGCTACGCGTAAGATTATCTCTTTTTCTGGCCCCCACTACTCCTCGAGCAGGTCTCAAACTGGTTCATCAACGCAAGAGTGCGGCTGTGGAAGCCCATGGTGGAAGAGATACATTCGCTGGAGACGCGGCGGGCGCTCAAGCTTCCCGGGACCGATAATGATCGAAGCGGCGCTCTCTACCCTGCAAACGAGCAGGCCCGTCGTCTTATTAACGCCAGCCCTCCGACAGACGAGGAGTACCCGCCGCCGCACAAGCGCCTCCACAGCGATCACTTCGCCCACGTAACCAACCACCTTGCGGGGCCGGTGGGCTTCCCGGATCTCGACGATGTCGCCGCCGCCTGCCGCGAGCGCGGGGGTGTTCCGATGGCAAGCGGCGGCAACGGCAACGGCGGCGTCTCCCTGACTCTGGGCCTCCACCAGAGCAACGGAATGCGGCTGCCCGAGCCGTGGCCTCTGAACGTTGTCCGCAGGTTCGGGCTCGACGATACCAACGGGGCGTGGGTCGGAGGACAAGAACGGCAGTCGTCGAAGGAGTACTTCGATGGCCACCTGCTTCGCGACTTCGTTGCTTGATGATGGGTACGTTTACGCCATCGTTCGTTCTAAGCTCGGTAGGGTTCTTGTGACGGTGCCGCTGACCCACCATTAATTATCTTTCCGGCGAGCAGGGGGGGTCAAATTTTCCCAGCATTACGAAGACAGGAGATCGGACTGTCGAGCTCTCAACTGTAGCTTGGACATGCTCTTCTTCCGCGACTGCTCCATGTCGATCAGACCGTTTCGGGTGCCGGCCGTAGTGCGTACAGGCGTTGCTGGAGTTGTTGGAACTGCCTACCGCCGGGCTGCGCTATTACCGGTCGATGTGATGGACGGGTGTTGGTGTTGTTTCTTTGTAGTAGTGGCTCATGATGTTGATAAACGAATATGGGGTTTCGGTTTCACCTCGTTTATGCAGTTGACGGCCGCCTTCTCTCCGTCTGTTGTATTGTACGAGCGCATTCATCTAGCTGTCAATCGTCGCTTCAGTTCGATCGAGCTTCCAAAATCAACGTCGGTGGAATCGAGAGAAGCGGGAGCGGGTTGGTTTGGTCTAGTTGATCGAGATTGGGATAAAGTTGACTGTGGTCTTAGAAAAGAATAACAAAGTACATTTGGGATCTGTTTGGCATCAAATTTTTTTGGGATAAATTAAATTTATTTTCTAAATTTTGAAGATAAATTTGATTTATCTTCGAGTTATCTTCATGCCAAACATGATCTCAAGGTAGTATTATGTAGGAATTGGGTCCGGTCCGTTGGGAATCTCAATCCCGCATTCCATGTCGAATTCCACGGTGTTTTTTATGTTCAAATGGCACCATGAATATATATATATATTGTTGTGTTGGTCGTGCCACCGTGCGGCGAGGTGCACTGGACAAGTATAGTTTTAAATTTGATTAAGTAAGAGTTTGACTCTGTTTATTTGTCAGCTTAAGTGAATAAATTTAAACAAAAAATAAGAAAGTTTGAGTCACTAACAACCGGAAATCGGAATTGGGGCATAGACGTCAACTCGGCGGATGTTTAAGGGAGTCTGGCAAACATCAACAAAGCTTTATATTTAGCCGAACGAATAAAATAAGGGCCATGTGCATGAATTTCAGGATCGAGTCGTGCTTAGTAAATTAATCCGTCTGACATTTAAGAATCAGTTCGGTGCATTGTTTTTAGTCTGATTTGTCTCCCTCAGGTGTGTGTGTACATGTATAGAGAGTGGATCCCTTCAATAGATTTTTTGAGGGAATCTTTTCAATCTCTCTCACATAAATGAGGAGACAGATATTAAATGAATACATGTGAGGAAAGATCCTCTCAAGAAATCTCCCTTGGAGATCCGATGTCATATATATATATATATATTTATGGTTAGTGTTGGAAGAACAATTAATGACGGTGGAGTGAGAACGAGAGGGAAGTGATGTCCTGAGATTTTGTTCGGTATGCCGTAAGACATTAATGTAAGTAGACCTAACCACATAGATTTTGATTTTTATCTCATGTTTCAAGTGCTGTAAGCAGACCTTACTACATTAATGTATTTTAACATTAAATTATGTGTGTGATAACTTACTTTCATAAATTTTTATTTGTACTCAAGCCATACTCCAAACCTCAATCAAGGATTGTGGAATCAGTCATTTAAAAAATAAAAATCTTATTAAAAACAATTTCAATTAAGATTTTTTTATAAAGGTGTAAAGTAAATCCCACTGAACTTTTAGAGTGCCTCCAAAAATTCTGACTAGTGTAGTCCGGATATCACAGTGGTCAAGAATTCACCCTATTTTGCAAGAACAGTAAATACTTCTCGATAGTCTGGAACTATGAACAAACATATGGGAGGAAGAAATTGCCAGGACCCCATTAAAAACCAAGGGGGGCATTGTACGGCAGTTCACAATCAACTTGATTTCTGTGTTGCACATATGATCGTGGTATACATTCTTCTTCGGTAAGTACAACTAGCTGCATCTTTTACTCCGGAAATCTCCCAGTACGACGAATATGCTGCAAAGTCCAGTGTAGACCATACTTATTAACGGCTGCATTGGCAGCTCTGAAACCTCCGCCATAAGCGGGCGAAGTGTCGTGTGCAATTTGGTGCATAAAGAATTCACCGAGCTTCTTCTCGATATCTGATTTTTCACCTTTTTTAGATGTTGGGCATGTAGACGACAAGGAAACACCAGTGGATGTAGATGGCATACTTCTTGACATTGGCATCACTTCTGACTCTAACCACATATAAGACAACACCTGACAGATGCCTTCCTCCACTTCAGGACTTAGATTGCGATAGCCTGAACAAAACATGGTTTTAACATCTAGCTTGAGGAACACCTGGTCATTTTCTTCAGTAAACACAAATATGGAACTAAAAGTAAATGATGCCGAAGGAAATGAAGAATTGACAACTGGGTCATCTCCATGCAGATGCTTTGCAACAGTTCTGATGCTTCAAAGTGTATTCTATAATTAGAAAATTAACTTCAAGGTGGTGGAACTTGTGCTTCAGTAGTTCATGGGACATTGCAAAAGAAAACCAAACATTACGGAAATAAACAAAAAGGATAGCTTATCATATATAGCTGACCACAAACCAATAAAATACAAATGGAAACAAATTCAGAAATAAGTTTATGCCATATCATTACCAATATGAGTTGGTTTAGAGTTTCTTCAACAAAATAATTGAGGATTGGCCAAAAGAGTTTTATGTGATCACAAAGTTCCGCCGAATTTGAAGCTAAAAGAAAAAGTATTCTAGGGTAATAGGACCCGCAACAGTGTGATAGTGAATCCTAGTACATGATGGGACTGTATGACTTTTAAAATGTGTCGCTGAGATGACAATTTTATGGTGGATATGCAGATGCATCAAGATCAGATAAGATTTAGATCAGCATACTAGAGAAAAGATATGGATGCCATCAATTGGGAATAAACTAAGAGATGGAATATCCAATCGGTTTGGATATATTAGATGAAATTCCAATTACAAAATTACAACATTCTAAGATAGTAAAAGATATAGTAGGTAGATCTAGAATAAATTGGATGAGGTAATTCAATATTATTTGGTGGTTTTACACTTGTCTGAAAAAAGTAGTTCGAATTTGTCACATGTAGAAGCAGGGAATCCATATCATATAGCTTACCTCATGGTATGAAATTAAGGTTTCATTGAGTTGAGTAGCTTTTGAATTTTAGAATTTCTTTGGCATCTCAAAAGTTTTCGCCAACCAGACTAAAGTGGCCAACACAGAGTTCTAGTTCTTTAAAATATTGGTGGGTAAAAGGCGCCAAGTTGGATTTGAAAGTCATGTCCAGGCTGTCATTTATAGTCAAATGCCAGGATGAAGGCTGCATGGGTTGTCAAACTAAGATACATTGGCAGAGAAGTGAAGAACAAGGAATGCCCTATTGGAGAACCAAAAGTATCTCATGGGCCTCATTATTTTAGGTCCGTACTAGAAATTTAGTTACTAATGAATTTCTATGGTTATTTATAAAAGCACAAACTTAATGAATAAAATAAGTGTCACCCAATACTACAAGATATATTTCAGCCATCAGCCTTTATGTAGTGTCTCTATGGAACTCTTCCCTATGTATGCATAACTTATTTGTGGGAGGTTGTTGGGTTATGTTGGTTGTCTCTTGCTTGTAATCTCAATTATGTACTCTTCTTTTGTTAAATAGTAAGATGTATGACTGTTGTCCAGAAAACAGCGGTATAATAGTGACAGAATAGAATGGGACAACACACACATGTCTCCACCTTCCTTTGACTTGAAGTTTTAAAAATTTCAGTTGAGAAAGCAGGGTAACAAAAGGAGTCTAGTGAAATTTAGATGATGGTTCATCACCTAACTATACAGGCGCCTGATGCAAGCTCCTAGGTGAAACTCTAGGAAGTGCAAATGTCATGATTTTCTACATGGTAATTCAACACTTACGACTTTATCAAAGAGAATATTAACACGTAATATGGTGAACATAAAAGGTAAACGACAAATTGTAAAGCATAACTATGAGAATAAGAACAAATATCAAATAAAATAAATAACTGAATTTCATAGCCAAATATGCAGTATCAACAAAGAAATGAGGCTTTTATGATTTCCGCATGACAAAAGATAGTAAAAAGACAGAAATTGCTCTCACTAAGGTGCGCTTGGGAAACCCAAACCCCAAGGAAGTACTTAAACAAATTTGGGTAAAAATAAGCAATTCGAGAATGGCTCCAGCAAATAATGTCAATTAATGGAAATCTGTTTGCACCACCAAAATCAAGTCCAATCCCAGCCTTTTACCGCTACAGTTTAGTAGTTTTATGTGTTTTCAAGTTCCTTTTTTTTCCCTTCCCAAGGGTGCCAAGAAATCAAGATGTCCACAACACTCTCAAGTCAATATCACAAAGCACGTTCTTTTTTCCTTTGACAAGCATCAAGCAATGCAGACAAAAAAGAAACATACCCTTCAGACGTAACCAACCATGCATCAATTCATGTGCAAGAATGGCACCTGTCAGTAGCCTGCATAAAAAAGAAAACCAATATCAACCACGTAGTCACATATTTACCATGATATCTAAGACTACAATATCTAAGCAAACATACATTCTTGTTCTATATTTTCTTATTTTTAGAGCAGGTGATAAGATTATCTCTGCATATATGGCAAAATAAATGAATTTTCAGCCCACTGGAATATCTATAGTTACCAACATGAGAAATGACAGCAGGAAAAGAAACAATAATGCAACCATACAGTCTCAACTCTCAAATGATTAGTACATGGAGAAACGAAAAGCATGAGAAAAGATGAAAAAAACAAAGTGAGAAAGAAGGGGGTTAAAGAGTTTCCTGACAGCTATCGAAATATTTAGAAGTCAGATGCATTTTCAGAAAAAAATGTGAAATGCAATATTAAATAAAAATGTTGGGACTGTTGAAACCCTTGAAGCTTTTATTTATGACTTTACGATTGGTCAATCTTTGTGTTTAGTCAGCAAAATAGTGATAACTGTAGTTTAAATAGGGAAATGCCCAACAAAGAAGTATAAAGCAACTTCGAGTTATACCTTGGGAGGCCGTACAGAACAAGAATTGCAGTAACTTCACATCTTCGAATCAACTTCTGAGGGTGGGTTCTCATGTCCAGGATCCGATTTGCCCCTATTCTTGGTTTCTTAAATATCTAAATATCATGATCAAGGAAAGATCAAAGTAATTAAGTGCAAGACTTAATTGATCAGAAACAAAGTAGTTTAGAAAGCTCCTTACTGTGCTAACAGTTTGCTCCTCAGAAAGACACAAACCCCGTGTCTCAGGCATGCGATGGTGGCCCTGAAACAGAAAGTTATAAACTGAAGAGAATCATTTCATCCACTCTAGAATTAATCGGTGAAGGAAGACTTACATCCTTCTCCCCCTCCATGGCGTCGTTAAGGGCTTGCCTCTCTACCAGAAGCATCGGAATCTGTTGGTCTATTCTCATATTCATTCCCTCATAATAGTCTCGTATGGCATGATAAAGGGGTTGACATTCACCATTATCCATTACTGCAGAACCCAGACATTCTAAGCACAGGGTGCGTCCATCTCCCAGAGAAATGTACTTTGTTTTCCTTGACTTCGGTACGATTCAAAAAAATCAGTAACCAAATGGGAAGTCAAAAGAACAGATTAATATAAAAAAACACAATTTGGTAGAAGTTTAAAGAGATAACATCATATATATAATGACAGAAGTTTTTAAGCATGGATTACCTCCATTCGTTCACAGCTACAGCAACGTGGAGTATTATCATGTTCATGAGAAGGACAATACTTCTGGCACCAAAACGGATGGGCCCTATATTCTATTAGGCCAGCAATATTTGTTGGAATCTATAGAAATATACAAACATATCAAACATTTGAAAGCTTTCAAACATGTAAAATGTAACCGAATGCACTGCAATTTTTATGAGGTTAACTAGTAAAAACAAGTACGAAAGATTAGCATCTCAATAGTCGTCAAACTATGAAGATACATACAGAAGAATAAACAAGATTAGTTGATAACTGACAAAGTAGTTTCTCTATGCAAATAAACACTACCGCCTATGTGTTACTAAATCAAATCCTACCATCCTAAAAAGTTTCTACATGATGTAGGACTGTTTGTGGTTCGCTATATTTTCTCATTTCTTCCTTCAAGTTGATCCTTGTAACATCTATTAGAGTTTTTTTTTAATTTTATTCTTCCTATGCTTCAATATCTAAGAAATTGCAGCTTGAACATCTCCAATGCATCAATGGTTTCCAATTTTTTTGTTTTGTTTCTTCAAGCATTTTTTTATATTCTACATATAGTGAAAACATTGTTTGATGTTTGGATGTTATGGTTTGAGTACCCGTTTGATTGGTTGCTTGTTAATTGTTAGTCTTTTTAAATTTGTTGTATAATTGCTAGTTGTATGAAACTTTTTTTATTCTTCCCACATTTAGAGTAGATATATACATATATATGTATGTACACACATATATATGTATATACACATAGATATACACTTAATGTTACCGCCTAAACGACACCTAAGTGGCCCCTTGTCACTTAAGTAAATTTGGCACCCTTCAACGCCTTGTTGCCTTAACAACTGTCTTTCTATGATTTGAGTAATTTTGTGTATCTCATGTTTTCTTAAATATTGATATGATGATGTTCTTTTCTAATGATTTGACATTTTCTCAAAGATTATGATTTTGTTAAAAGTTGACCATTCTACTCTAATCTTCCAAATATTTTCATGCTTCAATAGGGATCTACCAAGGCCACATGACTTGTTTTTATCCTCTTCAATACCTCTATAACTTCTAAAAATTTAATCCTCATGAAATTCATTTTAAAAAGTTGTCATCCTCTATTTCTTCTACGTTTCTAGCAAAATTGTCGTAAAAAAGTATTAAAATATCTTTTCCACCCTTATGTATATCAGCATCTTAGATCAAACTTTTCTTCATTATCGTTGATATATCTAATTTGGTTATGATCATAAAATATTATCTACCTTATCCTTAATCCATAAATATATTTTTAGTAGGAGTGCAAATGAGTCGAGTAATATATTGTTTAAGCTTTACTCATTTATCTCTACTTGAGCTCGAGTTCGAGCTCAAGGTTCTATGACCAATTGAACTATGTTATTATAGGCACTTGCGTGAGGCAAGGCAAAACTGCCTTGCCTTGACAATTCTCGCCTTGCCCACCTCACTCAAATCTAGACCCAGTAAGGGCTAGATTCAGTAACTTACTGAAAATCGTCTTCTCCCACCCTGAAACTCCCAAGACCTAGTCCTCCACCCTGAGGCCTTGACATCCTGACACCATATAAGTGAGGTTTTTCTGTTTTTCTTCAAAAAATTTAATGATATATGTAAATATATATTATTATTATATTAAAAATTATACCACCCTCAAGTGCTTGAGACGAGGCGACCCTCCCCTCCCCTCAGGCATCTAGCACCTCAGATAGCATAAATGACCCAGCTCGACCCATGTTTGAGCTTGGCTTATTACTTAATCGAGGAGTTTGATCTTGAGCTCAAATAGGAACTTGACTCGTGTTCAATCCAAACTCGAGTTCAAGGTTGATATGAGCCCATTTATAAAGCTCGAGCTTGATCCCATTATTTAATTTTTTGAATAAATATTTAATCGAGTATTTAGTTGAGTTGCTCACAAGCTTTATTAAGTCAAGCAAGAGTTTATTCAAGCTCAGCTCATTGATGAATTGAGCTTATTTTTGTTGCTCATGCTTGCTTGTTTAGCATAATAAATAAGATGAGTCACCTTATATCAAGCCGAATTTCAAGCCAAACAATTAATTTGGTCGATACCCATCCACCTAAATGGCCCTGAGAACACCTTGCATGTAGCCTATGTCTATTACTCTCCTACAAGAGATAGACATGTTGATAATTTTGTACTCTATTATTTTGGATTGTAGTTCCCATGATACGTGTTTGTCGGGCCCTCGTGTGAGCGTAGAGATAATTTATGACCTTTTCCTCAGTTATTTACTTCATTTATTTCATAAGCAGTCGTAAATGTTCATACCAAACCCGACTTAGACCCTACTCTCCATATTCTTCTACCTAAATCTCACCTAGAAGGTATCCTAACTCTCATTATAGTTACCTAACTACACCGGTCCGTTACCCTCAAATCAAGTCTAAGTACCCAGTTCTGTGAACCAGATCCTGTATGGGAGTTGGTTTAGAGTGTTAACTCGGTCTATCCTGCTTCAGCAAGTTATCTACTGATAACAACCAAAAGGCTTTTAATGTCTGATAACATGATAAAAATCATCCAAAATAATGTCTGATCTCCAAAATTGTAAATGAAAGATATGTTAATTTCTAAACCACAGAAAGGGATGGAAGGAAGTTGAGACTGATATAATATGCCATATGCTAGTCATAGGGTAAAAGAAAAAGGACAGTCCTTACAAAGTTATGACAGACATCACATTTTGGATGGTGAACCTCTTTGTAACATGACCTGTGATATGGATGGCTCCCTGACAAAGAAAACTGAAACATATATGTAAGGCTTCTTCCATATTTAAAACAAAACTGCTGAAAAAAACAAGCATTCTAGATTTCAGAAAAAATAAAATGGAAAAAAAACAAGACTGTCCTAATACCTCTGTTTCACGGATGGTTCGACCACATGCATAACAGCAAAAACAGTGCGGGTGCCAGAAAGTACCCATGCAACTTATGAAATGTCCATAGCCTATTTCCTGGTGGCAGCCCCCACAAATTCTACAAAATATAAGAACCATTTTAGCATGCACAATGAGAAGAAGTGATAAATCAGTATTGAGAATGGAGCTCCAAGTACAAACTTATATCCTGTGGAGAAAAAATTCATTGGTGGGTAAGAAGGATATGAGGGCCGGTTTAAGCTTTCTTGAGTGGCCCTAGCAAGATCTTCATCATGATCGGTGCAACCTCTGTGACCTGAGGATCACATTGCACAATAAATGTTTACAAAAAAAAATCAGCATGCACTATCATCCTACATAATGCACCGCATAATTATTATATAAAGCTAATTCAAACTAAAAGAAAGTCATCTTCGTATGATCAACAAAGAATTACCAAACAACTGCATGCTAAGTTACTTGCTGTTGATATTTGCTATTTGGTGCATGTAGATATCTTAAGAAAGAAAATATGCTACAGACATTCGACTCCAAGAAAACACCTTTTTGTCTCTTAGAATCTTCATCAGCAAGGGAAAGTGCAATAGCACGATCCAGATCCTCATCCTCTGTCCTTGCTTGGTCATCCTGACAATAAGCAATGTCATGCAACAAATAAAATTAAATTTATATTAATTCAAGCTAAGAACCAAATGAGGAATTCAATCCACCGAAAGGGCAGCAGAACAAGCAAAGCAACTTTACTCAAAACCACCATCAATTCTGACAATGAGAGCTCCTCCCTCTCCCAAAAAAAGCATTGAACATATATGAATACATAAATTATTGAGACTAGATAAATACGTCACCGTCGAAAACTACAGAAGGATAAATAAGTTACCGTCGAACGAATAGGCCCATGCCAGAGCATGTTCTCTTCTCCCGTAACCTGTGGATGCCGCCTATTCGATAAGGTATGACCTGATCCCTTGAAGAACTTGCTGAGCCACTTCATGACACGGGATTTTCTCTCTGCAAAACTTGGAGTTAAGTTCCCTATTTGAACAAATCGTATTGGAATGCAAACAAAACACAGAACAAATTCCCGTCTTTGAAATCACCAAGAGAGATACGGACAACAACAAAAAGTGAACTGTGAAAGTCAACATTTTTGTTCACCACGTCATGTCATGCATTAGGGGAGTGCAGTTGCAGATAAATTGGGCATCATCGATGTATCATCATGAGTAATGGCAATAATCCCCATCGAAACAGATCAGCTTTAGTTGCATTCGTAGGCCCCTCTGTAGACGCTATTTGCCACTCGATAAGTTTCAAATAAATCAGCATGTTACTTTAATAGAAACACAGCGTACTTGTTTAGTCTCCCCCATAAAATTCAGTCCGATGTGTTTCTAGACCTACTCAGTTACACATCCGTCAGCGAGCCGCATCAAAGATTAGCACCCACTTGTTTGTCCTCCAAGGAATCAACTCTCAGCTTAATGTGGTTTAACTTCATTTACTCTTTCAATCACATCCCAGTGTCTCATTGCCTTCATTCCCAAAAAGCATTCATACAAAAGATCAAAGAGGAGAAGCAAAGAGTAAACGAAACCGGCAAGATAGGCGGAGGCATAAGGAGGAAAGAACTGGGAAACTCCACCATAGACGCAGGACTGCGCGAGGTGATTGGTGACGCCCGACGAAGCCATGCCGGCGACCAATACCGAGACAACGCCCTGTTCCGGTGGGGGAAAGGGAGAGCAACTTTGATCAGCAAGAAGGCTCGGAAGCGGCAAGGGGGAGGGAGAAGAGGAGGCGCGTGAAAGGGGAGAAGGGGGCTTGTGAAAAGGTGGGGCAGAGATAAAGCTGGGGGCTTTCGGGTGGAGCAGAATGATGCTTGGCTGCTTGCTGGAATGCAAAAGCAAACAGGAGAAGAAGAACCAAGGCATCTTAAAAGGCAGGGCGGCGATGTATCCACAGAGAAAGAGGGAGAATGTGGTGATGTGTAACGGGGGTAGAAGGGAGGTGGAGATGGGAAAGCACGAGATTCTTTGGCTACAAAGAACGGGAATCGGCGATTGAGCGGTGCGCAGAGAGAGAGAGAGAGAGAGAGAGAGAGAGAGGGAGGGAGGAGGAGGAATTTGAAGCTGAGACGACACGCAGAAAAGAACGGCTCTCCGAAGTAAAGATCCATTTCTTATTTGGTAAATTTAGAAATCTTTTCTTGAAAAACGTTTCAAGTATCAGGTTGATTTAAAAAATCAAAATATTTTAATACTCATATCCTCAAAGAAAAAGTTAGTTTTATGTTTCGATGAGCACGTACGTGACTTACAGCTCCAAAAATTTTATCTTATATAGATATTTAAATCTGTAAAAATTAATTGTATGATATACCGTACGCTATTAAAACTTCTTTGGCTTCTTTTAGATTATAATATAATTTGTTCATTTTACATTTGTTTCTTTGAATTTTTTTTTCGCTGAATTAGAACTCGGTGCTCAAAATTAGATTGATGCGTATAACGTTTGCATTCCTATTTTTGAAATATGAGAAACATGACAGTAATAAGGTGTCAAATAAATTCGGTAACAACTATTTATAAAAATTAAATTTTATTTATTTTAAACTTAACATGAGGGTTAGGTAGATTGTCTACTAATGAAACTTTAACCGATGCAACAAAATCTAATGACGTGGAAAAATTTAAATAACCATAATACTTACCGATTTGAAGGACCTGTGTGACCTCTCAAGCATTTCAGTTACTAAGGTAGATTTTTATATTTTCGATTTTTTTCCCGGCACAATCGACTAATGTATCTGAAAGATAGAAGCTAGGCATATTACGTACATGTTAGTGTAGAATACAAAATGTGATGACTAATAAATTATTTCCTATATAATAAAAAGAACTAGTCATCCTGGACAGTACCAATCTTACTAGATAGTTCATAAAGGGCTTCCCAGAATGACAGGTTTTTCTTATAAAATATTATATATATATATATATATTACTAATAAAATCATTTAGAGGTCAATCAAGAAATGAGTGGTTTAAACAATGATGAATCAACTTATAAGTCATAACTAATGGGGTGTTTAGTTGTATGGCAAAGGAGGTTTTTATTTTAATTTTTAAAAATTGTAAGAAAACTTGTTAACAGAGATGTTTGACAATCATAATAATTTTATATTTTGAAAGTGATTTTCTTCTTAAATAAAAAAAAGAAGATTTCACTTCTTTCTTCTTTCTCGTGGTCCCCACTTTGTTTGGTCAGTAATTACTCTTTTTTGTTATCATATCTCTCCAAACATGATAATTTTATATTATGAGTTGGTTCACTTTTTATTTTAATATAATTTTTTATCATGAAAATGTGCAAAAAATTATCATGCAACCAAACCCCTTAAAATTTCAGATATGAGCGTTATCAAACGCTATTTTATGTTATACTCAAAATTAAATTAAAATTACCAAATTCAGATGATTCTCACAAGGTATGCAATAAAATCGGAACGTGTAAAAGAAGTCAAAATCTCCAATTATTACTTGGAGGCTGCTGGAAAAGATAACTAATTAATGGTTTGAATTTCAAAGTCCATTAAATTACAAATGCATTTTACTCTTCTAAAAAAATCATCAGACTGCATATATAATAACATAAACTATTAAGATGTTTGGCAACAAAATATAAATATATATTAAAATAATATCTAAGTTGTTTTAAACACATAACACATTTTACTTTCACATACATGAAACGAAAGAGTACATAAGTAAGATCACAATGACACTAGTAAGTTAAAAGTTATCTCCGACAAACTTAAACAAGGCCACAAAGTGATTTGTACCATAAGGTGCTCAGAATGTTACATAGCAGAGATGGGAATTCCATTGTAGAAGTTTGACAATAATCGCGAGATGGGATGATCACACCACAAAAGTGTGGATAACGTCAAGATTAATGGTCTCGTTGAAAAGATTATGACTATGTAAAGGATATGAAGAGACAACAAAACACAACTAGACTAAAGACATAAGAAGACAAGAACAAGAAACACAGTAAACACCAACTTAGATACACCGAGCACCATGACTCCAGTGCATCAAGAAAAGGTAATAGACCTAAATACACATTTAGATGAAACACCAAAATGTGGGTAAAACTATGAGAACAAAACATTAGGGAGCGAGAATCCTCAAAATAAAAAGTGGCGATCCTCAAGATAAGAGATGCAGTGTGCACGGGCCCAGCTGCCACTCCAAGGTGAGATGGTTCCAACGAGTGGAAAGCTTCGGCAAGGGTTCCTTGGAGAAAGAGAAAGTTCGGATCTTCCGACTTAGCATCAATGGCTCCGACCTGTGAGCAACTCCTACAAGGGTCTGTTGAAGGGAGAAACCTTTGCGATGCTATCTTTTAGCAAAACTTCTCCTACGACATAGCTTTGTGATGTTGACTTCCGTCGTAGTCTCTTTAATGGCGAGGGCTCCCAAGGAGGCACGATGACATTCCGCCTTGCACATGGAGAGGGTTTCGCCCAACTTGACATAGCAGAAACAACCAGATTGACACAATGATAGTACCGTCCATGAGGGTTCTACCAACCAGCAGCTCCGCAATAGCAAGCTGTTGACCATTGTTAGGGTACCGCGACGCTTCAAGATGGTTTTGCGAGAGTGAAAAAAAAGTAGACATATAACTGAAAATAATAGCTAATGGGGTGTTTGGTTGCATGATAATGAAGGTTTTTATTTTAATTTTTAAAAATTATAAGAAAACTTGTTAAAAGAGGTGTTTAGCAACTTTGACAATTTTATGTTTTGAAAGTGATTTTCTTCTTAAACAAAAAAGAGGGTCTCACATCTTTCTTTTTTTCATGTGGTCCCCCACTTTGTTTAGTCATGAATGATAGTTACCCCTTTTTATTATCACATTCATCCAAACATGACAATTTTATGTCATGAGTTGGTTCACTTTTTATTTTAATATAATTTTTAATCATGAAAGTGTACAAAAAATTATCATACAACCAAACACCTCATAAGTTAGTGAAAGACATAAATTATCATGTTTAGTGGAATATGATAGAAGGGTAAACATATATCTGAAAAAGGGTGATGTACAACCAAAAAAAGAAGTCACATCCCATTTTATCGAAGAAGGAATTATACATAAAACATATTTCTTAATGATTGCCAAGTACCTTTTTTACATGTTTTTGTCATAAATACATTTTATAACAAAAAAATTATTGTATCGTACGTGCAACAAACACAAAATAAGGTTTTTGTCTATGACAATTTTCTTTAGTTTTACGTAACAAATTTTAAATGTTTATGGGGGTGTTTGGTTGCACGATAACGAAGATTTTTACTTTGAATTCTAAAAATTGTAAAAAAATTTGTTAAAAGAGGTGTTTGATAACCATGACAATTTTATGTTTTAAAAGTGATTTTCTTCTTAAACAAAAAATTGGGTCTCACCTCTTTCTTTTTTCTTGTGGTCCCTCACTTTGTTTGATCATGTGTGATAGTTAATCTTTTTTGTAATCACATCCCTCCAAACATGATAATTTTATGTTGAGTTGGTTCACTTTTTATTTTAATATAATTTTTTATCGTAAAAGTGTACAAAAATTTATCATGCAACCAAACACCCCATTAGGGCTTGATACGAGACAAGAGTCAATTGACATAGAGCTGTCCATTCTCTGACCACATCCCATTGAATTTTTTTAGGCCATAAAAAGAACATAGAGAAGCACTTTTTAAGTTAAGCTTATAGGGCAGGTATATATAGAAGTTATGATCAATGGGATCACCCAAAATTTTAGTGGTACCATCTCTTTAATAAAAAAGTTTCTAATATAAATGATTTTGATAAAAAAACTTAAATATGTATACTAGATTTTAAAAAAAAAAAATCGGTCACATGACCTCACTAACTCCTATTGCATGTTTTCCTATAAAAATGTATTTTGTAATAAAATCTGCCAAAAATATTTTATAATCCCGATAAAAATATGATGTTACAGAGACTTTTTTTTCTGGATGAAAGACTTGGGAGTTCTTCATTTTCTTCTTCGTCGTCCTCCACTTTTTTAGTTATACGTGTGCTTCCCAACTTTTGAGTTGGCAACGGTACGTGGTTGGTAACAAGATTTGGGAGTTCGATCATTATTAATATCAATTGTAAAATTTATAGCTCAAACAAAGTGCATTCTATAATGCAAGTATATGGTATTTGTTTCATTTTTTATATTGACACTCTAATATCTAGAAATAATAATATCAAGATTGATATATTATTATTTTTATATTCTAACCAAACACAACATTACCAAAGATAATGATTTTATTTTTTTTTGCTATACTAGATTTATCTTAGTATATAATTCTTCAAAAAATATATATACAAAAGTTACTTTGCATGCATACACCTCATCAAACCAAATAAACAACTATATCGAGTAGTTTATTATGAGAGATGCACTAGTTACATTGTTACGTCCGGTTTGGCAACATTATCAGGTACTTCTATCATTATTAATTTTAAAATTGATATCGATAAGAACTATTAAGTGATGTTTGGTTAATCGTATCAATTTTAAAATTTATAATATAAACATAACATATTATGTAATAAAAGTGTCGACTTGTATTAATTTTGATATCGATGCTCCAACATTTGAAAATATTAATATCAATATTAATTGAGTACCAAAAACGAAACTCTATCCAAACAAGACATTAGATATCAATATGCACCCGAAACCAAGCCGCCAAACTTATTTTCATAGACTTCTATATAAAATAGCATAGAAGAAATTTGTCAATGGTCCAATTGAGAGAAACACTTTAGGAACGTATCCATTGATTAAATATTATTATTAACAAAGAGATACTTTTAAAATTTTTGCCATACCGGGTTGTTCTTGTCGACACACTGCATGCCCGATGGATCGTTACAAGATTATTTATGAAATAAATCTAATTTAATTTTTAAGATTTGAAAACAAACTGAGTTTATCTTAGAATTAAACGATCGAGGACCATCTGGTACGTACGTATGTACAAGATTAATTAGAAGATAAATCTGATTTATCCTTAAAAATTAGAATAAATCAGGTTTATTCTCTTAAAATAATTAAGCTCGTGCAGGACATGGCATGTCAATTAATTCTAGGAGATACAACCATTATTTTCAAGTCTGTGAATTTAATATAGAGTTGTGTCGATCGCCTCCTTCCGCCTGGAGGAGGCGATCCGAACTCTTCTAGCCATAACGGTGTACGTATTGGTGTTTGGGATCTTGCGGCGGTGGCCGACTCAAGAGAACTTGTGTGACGGAGGCTTCCATCTTGATCATCTTCGTATATATTATATCCACCTCCGGTGAAGATGATCGAGAACACAACAGAGTGGAAGCTGCAAATTTTGGCTTCTTGATTCACTCTCGAAGCGATTCAAAGCGGAGCCCCATTTTTTTTCTTTTCAGTAAATATAATGACCGCGCGTGTTGGCACCACACTGCACATGAAGAAGCTAAATAGAAATGCAACCCCTTCTTATATATGGGAATTTAAGGATGCCATATATATATATACGTATTTGCTTTTGATTAAAAATTTAACTTGAGCGGCCCTTGGTCTTTCTAATTTGCAATCGCCCTATATATATATATCCGGTGTTTTTGTGAATTCTATATATATATATATATATATAACCTCTCGATATTCTTCCTCCGTTTCTGCTTATATAATATATATATATATAACCCTTTCGTTCTTCCCTTCGGGTTGGACGCACATCCAAGATATATAGAAGAGAAGCAAAGTGGGAAGAAGATGCTAGCTTTCATTAAATTAAAATGAAAACTTCAGGAATATATACACGTACGTATATATGCTGCCTTCACATGGAAATGGCAGAAAGGCTCCCTCTTTATACGACTGTGAATTAATTAAGATGAGTTATGGGGTTGTGGCCTAAATGATTTAATTAAGATGAGAGATGCAATATTATATTCTCCTTTTTTCTTAATTCGTCCTATGTTTGTTTTCCTTTCCCATAAATAGAAGCTTGATATGTGCCAGGTGGTTAGCCGGTCAGGGATTAATTTCCAGCTTCCCGGCTCAAGAGAGCATCATCTTCTTTTAATTTGAGAAGACACACAAGTGGTGCATATTTATATAAAAAAATAATCATGCACACACACGATTAAATTAATTAATTAGAGGAGGTACATAATTTAAAGAATGTGTGTTCTGAAATATTGTGACTTATGATCTCTCTTGTACGTACGTAATTCTTGCAACAGGAAGAGGTTAATTTATAATCGTAGATCGGTCTCTGTGAGTGAACCAAACGTAAAATAATTATATATGCAAGAATTTAATTACTTATTACTCCACCCTATTGATCGAGCCAACTGATCATCACATACATTGATTAATCGGACAAGAACTAATTAATTAATTAAGTCTCATTTGAATCGTGTGATTAATATATATCGACGTACTATATGCATTTTCTTATCAACGAAAGAGTTAATCACGGTGAACTCTATATATATTTTTTATCTGGTAGAGAGTACTGTTTCTTCAAATCGTGCTCTCTCTATACTGTAAGCACCCGAAACGGGACATCCGCGGATATCCCCCTCCCGGAACCCTTACGCCCGCCTCGGCGTGTGTCGATGGGTGGGTGTATTATGTAGGTGTGGTCGCCAGGAACCAAAGGCTCCAAAGTATGATGGGATGAAAGAAAATGAAATAGAAAGATGACCGTCGTACCTCCGGAAGCGGGTAGATTGTTGAGTTCCGACTTCTCCTCTCTCGGCCGGCCGAAAGAAGAGAGCTTAGTGAATCCCTTACCTTCAATCCGGTTGAAGCTCCGCCTCGATCGGATCTACCTAAGAATGTCCATAAGAAAACATGTAGACAAGTGAAGATTTCATTAGTTCTAACGAAAGCATAGTATCATGCTCGAATTTAGATTCAAACATGCAAATGGGAAGAGACTAACCGGTTTGGGACGAGATCCCAACCCCTATTTTCGGTAGGTTTTAAACATATATGAAATGCAAAAATGCTCTAAGACATGCTAAATAACATGATGATCAATGCAAAAGCGAAGAAGGGAGAAAAGAACTCGATTAAACAGGCGATCGGACTTCGAAAATGATGAAACAAGCACGCCCTTCCCGGTGCCCTATATATAGGGCGCCGGGAGCAGTGCCCTTTATGGGGCGCGTTGACCAAAGTCAAAGCGCCTGTATACGGGCACTAAGTCCGGCCCGAATGCATTTCTTCTTCTCTTCGCGGCGCCGCTCCGGGTGCCGGATGACTTCCGGGACGAAGTAAGAGCTCCTCCTTGTAGACAATATGCTAATAAAGCTAGTGGAAGGTGGTTTGGGTGCTGGATGTATGAGGAGAGTCGGATAGAGGCTCTCAAAGTTGGAGAAAAATCATATTTCTGGGTGACAGAAACAGAGGGTTTTAGGGTTTTTGGTGGAGGATTTTGGATCGGTTTGGGGGCTTTTGGAGGGTGAATGTGGCTTGGAATCGTAGTGTTGGATGATCTCTAGGGTGGCACGGAGTTGGAACCTCTTCCAAGCTCCAAATGGGGGTCTATTTATAGCCCAAAAGATGGCACTTTGGTCATTTCCGAAAAGCGGTGCCATGTGGCATAGCGCCCTATATATGGGGCGCCAGCATCATGAGATATGTCAGATCGACAAGACAAGTCACTGCGGGGGGTCAAATCACCCTGTCAAATCAATTTAATTTGGATCCAGGCGCCCTGTATACAGGGCGCCAGGTGCCCTGTTTATAGGGCGCCTGGTGCCCTATAAACAGGGCGCCTGGTGCCCTATTTATAGGGCGTCTGGTGCCCTATAAGTAGGGCGCCAGGAGCCCTTATACACAGGGTTTTGCCCTCTTCGAAATGCGCCAAAGACCTTAATTTTTCTGGAAAAATCGGTTCTCTTGAAAGGTTACTCAAATATTCTTCATGAAAACAAGAATTTAAGCTCTCCAACTAGGCCAAAATTGCGTGTCTACATATACATATATACACACACAAAAGTTTAACTCTTCCTTCTGTTCCAGTGCAGAATGCATATTAATCTTACCACACGCCATTGGCTGGCCAATCATATATATATATATATATATGACCCGGCAACGGGCATCTCGATCGATCGAGCACCTTATCTCCGCCATCACACTTTGCAACTTGTGCGCTCATCCGCAGGCGCGCGGAATCTGATCTCCCTTCTAACTATAAGAGTGCAGATCGCCTGAGGAGGGCTCCTGAGGGAGCCCCCTCAGGCCACACACAGACCCACATTAAATGTGGGTCACATCGGATATTTAATCCACCTTCAGAACTTGATGAATGTGGGTCACATCGGCTATTTAATCCACCTTCAGAACTTGATGTGACCCACATTTAATGTGGGTCTGTGTGTGGCCTGAGGGGGCTCCCTCAGGAGCCCTCCTCAGGCGATCTGCACTCTTACTAAGAGTGCAGATCGCCTGAGGAGGGCTTAAGAGTGCAGATCGCCTGAGGAGGGCTCCTGAGGGAGCCCTCTCAGGCCACACACAGACCCACATTAAATGTGGGTCACATCGGCTATTTAATCCACCTTCAGAACTTGATGTGACCCACATTTAATGTGGGTCTGTGTGTGGCCTGAGGGAGCCCCCTCAGGCCACACACAGACCCACATTAAATGTGGGTCACATTGGCTATTTAATCCACCTTCAGAACTTGATGTGACCCACATTTAATGTGGGTCTTTGTGTGGCCTGAGGGGGCTCCCTCACGGGCCCTCCTCAGGCGATCTGCACTCTAATGTAGGGTCAACCTATCATTGTTTCAGAAAAATTGAATTAATCGGTTCCTGGTTCATTCCGCCATCCCACCCGATGAATCATTAGGATTTATCTTCAATGGAATCCTATGCAGTCACGGGTTCCGTCGTTCCCATAGCTTCTCCATTAATGATTAGGTCTGAACTCGACAATGGAGCTTCCGACAAAATGTGTTTCCGAGTCAATCTCCTCAGTTTCTATTAACTCGGGGCTCTTTACTTTTTCAGTATTGATGCTTTAACACACTGCCTTTTATAAAAAAATGATTCATAAACCATACATATTGGAATCATATATTGTGTGTGATATTTATTTTTCTTTCTATCTATCGTTCTTCCATTTATTTTTTCTACATCCCCTTCTTTTTTTATTTACAAGACGGAATCGATTGATTTTTTTTGGAAAAATTTGCAGTTGCTACAACTATATGATGTTAGAGTGCAGATCGCCTGAGGAGGGCTCCTGAGGGAGCCCCCTCAGGCCACACACAGACCCACATTAAATGTGGGTCACATCGGCTATTTAATCCACCTTCAGAACTTGATGTGACCCACATTTAATGTGGGTCTGTGTGTGGCCTGAGGAGGGCTCCTGAGGGACCCCCCTCAGGCCACACACAGACCCACATTAAATGTGGGTCACATCGGCTATTTAATCCACCTTCAGAACTTGATGTGACCCACATTTAATGTGGGTCTGTGTGTGGCCTGAGGGGGCTCCCTCAGGAGCCCTCCTCAGGCGATCTGCACTCTAACTATAAATATATCTGCTGCCGTCGTCGATCCATCTCTCCATGCACACGGAGATTAAATACTTACCTAGCTCGATGTCGTAGCAGCAGTACTCATACTCATACTGTGTGTCTGTCAAGAGCTGCTTCGTCGACCTTTCGACCGATGGAAGCCCAGCGGCGGCCGGCCAGCGCCCGCCCGTTTGCAGGCAGCTGCTTGGGGAACTAATGGGTAATCTGCATCCTGAGGTCTAGATCTCTCTTATTTCTGAGTTTGGCCATACCATACATGCTGTGCATGCATGCATGCGAGCTCTGATTGTCGGCTTCTAACCCTCGAGATGCAGATTACCTCTTCCTTCCCGGTTGAACACGTTTCCCTGATATATATATATATATATATCGGTATTTATGTTCTTTCCCCTCCCCGGTCTGTGACATATATATGCATATGTTATATGTATATATATAGAGGCCGGATCCCCTCAGGTGGGCACCTGAGGGGGTCCGGTCAGCCCCCTCACATTGGGGCTGACAAGATGGTGATTTGACCCCCTCAAATCACCATCTTTTCATTGTCTTGTCAGCCCCAATGTGAGAGGGGCTGACCGGACCCCCTCAGGTGCCTACCTGAGGGGATCCGGTCTCATATATATATATATGTATGTGTGTTTTCATTCTTCAGGTCGCCTTCCTCTCTTCTTCTATTCAGGACCACTCGAATGGCCTGATCTGACAGTCACATCACCAGCTCAGGGGGCTTGGTGAATTCCTAATCTTAGCTCGAACCATTTCCCACGCGGATCACCTCAGTCCCACGATACATAGAACACCCTCGGTGCTTAACTAGAACAAGTCACAACTCTCGTGTCACTTAAGTGATAGTTCAATAACAGTCGGTTCATCATTACCGAAGGCTTCAGTAACATATCAGTAACGAGTTATACTAACTTTGGTAACAGTTCAGTAATGAGTTGTATCGACTTTAGTAGCGGTTCAACAATAGAGTTCAGTAACAGTTCAATAACGGTTCAATAAAGTTTCAAGAACACTTCAAGAATGATTCAATAACAATTTAGTAACACTTCAATAACAATTTAGCAACGCTTCAGTTACGGTTCAGTAACGAGTTATATTGACTTCAGTAATGGTTCAATAATGAGTTGTACTGACTTCAATAACAATTCAGTAACAGTTCAATAATAGTTCAGTAAAATTTCAGTAATATTTCAGTAAAGTTTCAATAATGTTGAACCGGTTGGTTCAGTAACAAATGAATCAGTTGTTATTGAACTATCGCTTAAGTAAACCAAGTGACCCGAGGGTTGTGACTATTTTTATTGAAGACAAACTGTTTTTTCTACCGAAGAACTGAGGTGATTTGAACTCTCCGACGACACGAGGAAAAAATACTGGATCTACTAACGTTATATGTTGCCACATCATTTATATATATACGTTTAGTACATGCCGCTCTCAGTTATATATATATATCGAGAATACATAATATAAATGTATAACTGGTTCTATCTGATCACTACACCATCCATCGCAAATTTATCTCAACCATGAGATGATGAGATGAAGTTCGGACGTTTCTCCTTTGTCCCCTTCCCCCCCCATGAACTTCTTTCTTGCGGTTCTTAGGGGATCGATCCTCTTCCCTTCAGCCATTCTTCTTGGCGTCATTATATTTTATATAGTCTGTGACTCTGTGTCGCCTGCGGCTGCAAGCCGCCACATGCAAGAGGAAGAAAAAGAGAAGGCCGAGGGGGGAAGTACCGTACACAAGAGAAAGACACGCTGCAAGGCTCTTCGGAAGCCCTCCAAGCAGAGCTTCCCGGTAGCTAGTGAAGTTGATACAAGATCCAGTTGTCCGACAACTTCCATTTCTCCAGCTAGCGCTAGTACCCAATTACGTACGTGTCATATATATATATATTTGTTTTCTAATAATTATGGAATGTATCAATTTGATTAAGTTCTTGTGCAATTTTGAGTCCCTGAAAATGTGAATACCCAGAAACATTCATTTTTTAATCTTAGAGTACTATTTAAGCTTGTATATTAGTTCCTAAAGAGCGTCTGACTTAGACAAATTATTTCTATATTATTTTTTTAATATGTAGGGACCTATATATCTATTTAAAAAGTTTAAAGCATATCAAAATTAACGGCGCTGTTCTTTTTTTGAACATGGCGCAGTGGTCACCGACCACACCTGCACGGCAGACGCCCAAAGGCATCCACTCCACCGCTGGGCGGGGGACTAAATGGCGCTGTTCTGCTGGAACATATGCACAATAACTATTTTTTGATTCTGATTTAGAATTAATTATATTGAGAATAAATGAACATGTTAAATTTATACTTGTTATAATATAATTCAAGCTGTTCAAAGCACCACACTCTGATAATTTAGCTCAAAATATAGCTACGTAAAAAGGGCCTTGTTTGCTGTAACTCGTAAACCATCCCAGAATATCTACACCTGACAAATGCAAATATTCAACATCATGCTTACAATTTTTTCTATTTCATATTATACGTACTATTGTCCTGATTCACAGATTACTTTAACTTAAGTTTGTCATGCTTACAATTTTTTCTATTTCATAAATATATTATTCTCAAATTCAACAAATTGAATCATTACCTATATATGATGTCATTCTAAGGTCGGCAATAACTTACGTCTTGTTTGATAACATTATTAAATATCTCTATCACTATCAATTTTGAAATTGATATTGATAGGAACCATTAAGAGATGTTTGATTAATTGTAAAATTTGTAGTGCAAACAAAACATACCATGTAATACAAGTGTCAACTTGTATTAATTTTGATATCTAACATTTGAAAATATTAATATCAATATTGATATAGTACTAAAAACGAAACTCTAACCAAACTGGGCATTAAATTGTAATTTCTCTTCGATAAAAAATAACTTTTGTGAGTTTAAGGGAAAATGAAAGAGACGGTACGAGCACTAGTGGAGGATTGAAAAAATGTGATAGACCACGACTAAAAAGGAGGGGTTAAAAAAATAATGAAACTACTAATGGGGTGTTTGGTTGCATGATAATGAAAGTTTTTGTTTTAATTTTTAAAAATTGTAAAAAAACTTGTTAAAAGAGGTGTTTGGTAACCATGACAACTTTATGTTTTAAAAGTGATTTTCTTCTTAAACAAAAAAAGAGGGTCTCACCTCTTTCTTTTTTCTTGTGGTCCCCCACTTTGTTTGGTCATGTGTGGTAGTTACTCTTTTTTGTAATCACATCCCTCCAAACATGATAATTTTATGTCATGAGTTGGGTTCACTTTTTATTTTAATATAATTTTTTATCGTGAAAGTGTACAAAAAATTATCATGCAACCAAACACCCCATAAGTATATAGAGATGATATTGTGATAGGAAATTAAGAAGTATGTACATTTGGCCAACCTTAACCCGCATGGCCGGCGAGCATGGCTCAGCTGGCAACAACCCTGCTCCGAGGGGAGCAAGGCCTGGTTTGCCTCCCGGCGGCTACAAGCTGGGCGCCCGGGTGGGTGACTTGTGGAGATCGAGAGGGCTCAATCCCTTGCTGATCCCTTGCCACCCGCGTGCGCGGCAGGTCTCAGGGTCGCTGGGCCATCCGTGTCCAAAAAAAAAAAAACCTTAACCCGCATGGGCCCCATGGCTCCGAACAACATTTCCCAAATAAGATCTACAGGATGAAATATCAAACCTATATAATTAAATAATGCACCGTGTCCTAGCCCCCAAATTCACATCCTAGCTTGGCCAGTCGGCCCATTGCCATCCATACCTCTAATTCAATTCTTCTAAATAAATATTTAGATGTATATATATTTAATTAACTTTCCCGTGGCCAGTCCCAAATCGACTAAGAAAGGAGGAGGGTTATAATAAATGACAACCAACGTGAAACAAAGTGACATCTTATGATATTGATTTAAATGATATAAATGTTGTGGTGTACTTAGTGACTGTGGTAAAAAATACAGAAAGGGTGAGTGTGTTCTCTATATACAATGTGTCACATAAGCAATAAATGTGGTGTTAAATAAGCAAGGGTTCCTACATCAAGAATGGATGTTGATAAAGAAATTAGTCTTTGATAGAGAGTGGTACATAAGTTCTATAAAAATTTAAAAAATAGACATTATTATAAAATAAAATTTAAGAAAGAAGATATTGAAATAAGGATAAGAATAAGTACTTGAAATATAAGATCTCTTACATGAAAACTTACGTAACTTGCTAATAGTACGGAGAAGAGAAAGATTAATATGGTGTGTATCCAAAAAACAAAGTGAATAAGAGAGAAATGTAAAGAAGTAGGAAATACTTGTTGTAAATTAGGGTATCTAAAAAAAGAGATACATAAAAATGGGATATGCATCATTGTCGATAAAGCTATAAAAGATGTAATTAATTTAATAAAAAGAGTTGGAGATAAAATTATTATGATAACAATAATTATAGAAATAGAGATAGTTAATATAATTAGTGTGTATACTCCACAAATTAGATTAAGTTGCATGATTCAAGAAAATTTTTAGAAGGATATAGATGACGTTATGCAGAATATACCAAATGAAGATAATATATTTATTTAAGAAAATATCAATGGACATGTTGGAAACAATTATCATGAATATGAAAAAGTTCACGTAGGTTTTGGATATAGAAATTTAAATGAATGATGAAAAATTATTATATATTTTGTTATGGCCTATGATCTTATTCTAACAAATACTTATTTTTTTTAAAAATATAATTTACTAATATTTAAAAGCAGACAAAATAAAAGTCAATTCAAGTATCTTAAAACAATTATTTAAAAAGATAGAGAATGTGAATGAGATGTTAATCATTATATTAAAATATGTTGGATGAAATGGAGATTGATTATAGGGATTCTATATGATTGTAAGATTTCACTAAAGTTGAAAAAAATATATTTTACAAATATATGACTTATAATATTGTGTAGTAATAAATATTAAATAAAAAATATTTCTAAAATAAGTATTACTAAAATGAGAATGTTAAGATAGATAAGTGGTCGTTTTACATTATATGGTATCAAAATTGAATATATTAAAGAAAATGTAGGTAAATTGAAAGAAGAGAGATTAAGATAATTTGGACATATTAAACATAGACCTAAGAGGTTAAATTATAAAAAGTAAAAAAATATTAAAATAAAAAAAATTAAAGGAGGATGTGGTAGACATAGGTTAACTTAGATGAATGCAATTATATATAATTTAGATGATTTAAATATTTATGAAGAAATAACTCAAAATCGACATGAATGAAAAAAGATAGTCCTCATGGCCGACTCCAAGTAATTTGAGACCAAGTGTCGAGTTGAGTTGAGTTGATTATGCACATTTAATTAAATAATCATTTGATATCTTGATTAAATATTATTACAATGAGTTGCTGACGAATAATTTTGAGAAGTATGTCTACATAAGTTTATACCCTGTTTGGTAACACTATTAGGTACCTCTATCACTATCAATTTTAAAATTGATATTGATAGGAACTATTAAGAGGTGTTTGGTTAATTGTATTAATTTTAAAATTTGTAGTGCAAACAAAGCATATTATGTAATACGAATGTCAACTTGTATTACTTTTGATATTGATATTCTAACATTTGAAAATATTAATATCAATATCGATATAGTACCAAAAATGAAACTCTAACCAAACAGGGCATTAGCTAATCATGAACAAATATATATTTTTTATTATTCAATTCAACTAACTTGACATAATAAACGAAAGTCAAACTTTTATGCCCTGTTTGTTTAGAATTTTATTTTTGATACTGTATCAATATTGATATTAATATTTTCAAATGTTAGAGTATCAATATCAATAGTAATACAAGTTGTCACTTGTATTACATAACATTCTTTATTTGCATTATAAATTTTAAAATTGATATAATTAACCAAATATCTCTTAATGGTTCCTATCAATATCAATTTTAAAATTGATAGTGATAGAGATACTTAATAGTGTTACCAAAGAGGGCATTAACAAATAGAATCTCGAACAACTTGTCTAATATTTGCATCGACATTGACAAACAAAGCTTATGTGCATTAGGACTGTCAATAGACTGAACTCATTAATCATATTAATGTTGACCATCCCCCGACTTAACTAATTTATCTATTGAATATAAATCATTAGCATCGAATTCAAGGAACTTAATGGTAAAATAAAGCTGGCAATAGTTTCAATCGTAACATAGTTTTAATAAGGTAAAACGACAATTGTGTGTTCAGGTGACAACAATATTTGACAAAATTTTTTTTGATGGACAGTCTTGAAAAATAGTGCTTCTTGTGAGTTTGTAAAGAAGGTTCGAAGCAATAAGCCGATAATCAATACGAAGAAGTAAAAGAAAATAAAAAAGTATTATCTGTCGAGATAAAGTGTGTTGTAAAATCTTGGCAAAACCTGCATGTTAAACTCTTTTATCCATATCTTAACCCGTGGCCGACTAGACCCCCCAAGGCCCCAACCCGTGCCACTCTTAAATTACATTTCGTATTTAATACCCTGTTCGGTAATATTATTAAACAACTCTATCATTATTAATTATTAATTTGATATTATTGATAATCATCTTAAAATGTTTCACTAATAGTATCAATTTTAAAATTTATAGTATAAATAACATATGTTATATAATACAAATGTCAACTTGTATCAATTTTGATATTAATATTTTATCTTTTAAAAATATTAATATCAATACTAATATAATATAATTTTTGATATTATAACCAAACAGGCCGTTAAAGGTGATATTAATGGTCTTCCCTGACATTATATCGCTCTAGTTCTCTAATTACGATTTTTAAGTTTTGGCGCGTGTAATAATCGGAGGAAATACCCGGCTTCCGTCCGCATGTCCGAGCCAAGGCACGCGAACATCCGTCGCGTTAGCACAACGTGCGTGTCCAGCTTTGCTTCATCTGTCCAACACGTTGCTGCTCTGTACATATCGCTGCTTATTCGATGATTGCGTCTCCTTCGTCAGCATGCCACGTAATACTACAGTTTTTAATCATACTTAAATTTGGAAAAGGGCTTCGAATTTTGGGAAGAACAGGCGTTTGGGTTCGATATTTCCAACGGAAATAGAGACGATGCGCATATCGGACCCTCCCTCTCTCTGTCTTTCGATCTTTCTCTTCTGAGGGCACCAAACCATCGAGTGGGGGGAGGGCTAAGCGAGCGGGCGCCGGGGGGATATTGGAAGAGAGGGCGTGAAGAAGAGGGCTCCGCCTCGTCCTCCCCCCTTCCGGCTGCCTAGGGTTTCCCTTTGACCACGACGATCGGCCGGATCCGTCGTCTCCTGTCGAGTGTCGACCGGGGGCAGAGGTTTGTTTGGCGGGACAGGCGCAGAGGATGGACGCTGCGGTGCTCGACGACATCATAAATAGGCTGCTTGAAGTGCGGTCGACCCGTCCGGGCAAGCAGGTTCAGCTGTCGGAGGCGGAGATCCGGCAGCTCTGCGTCGTGTCGCGGGAGATCTTTCTGCAGCAGCCCAACCTGCTGGAGCTCGAAGCGCCCATCAAGATCTGCGGTAAGGCCCTCTTGTAGGAGCGTCGTGTCGGCTTCTGTTTCTTCGTTCCCTTTTCATCAATTTTCTTCTCAGTTTTGTTGTCTGTTTTTTATCGTGCTTTTGCTTGTTTCTCTCACGCGTGCTTCTCTTGTATAATTAGTCTATTAACACGATGTATATCTTACTTTGTGTTGGTTGGCTCGAGAGCTCGGCTCGTATCCTCAGCCACAAAGAATTTGCTTTAGAAAGAAATTGGCAATCATAATCTATCTCATTTCCTAAGATGATGCCAGTGATCCCTTCTCCGGAAGGCTAAAATCACGTCAAAGCCAGATGATGTCAAGGGAGTGTTGTTAACGTCTATCCAAACTGTTTTAGTGAGAAGTTAGGGATATGTTTTCAGTATCCTCATTATTTTTGGTTTACCGTACCGAACTGTGTCATACTGTTTGTGCGATTGTCTATACTGATATGATATGCCTTTCGATTTATAGACGTTGTTTTATGGGACAAAAATGCGCTATTTTTCTGGCAATTTTTTTCTTCCTATATTGAGAATATTTTGTAAGGACAGCACTGCGACTGAAGTGGATTCATTATACCATGTGTTTTATTGCTCACATATTTTGGTCTTCCTTAACTGGTAGAAGGGTCAAGAAGTGTCTCATTGATGTTTCACACTTTGCATTAACTGCTTTTATGTAATATGCACTATTTTCTAAAAGGATAGTGGTTTTTTGCCTTTTGGTCAGCTCAGTTCATCTTCATTTTACTTCACAAGAGACTAGAGGATAATATTTTGAAATGCACTATGAGGAGGGACCTGAAGGCAGTTGATGCATTGTCTTAATTGATCTCTTGCAAAATATTGTGAAACAGACTTAGATCTCTGTGCATATGAAATTGGAAAAATAATGACATCAATATGTAATTTAATATGCTTTGCCCAGTACATGGATTAGAAACCATAAAGGATGTTTACTGAACAACTCACCGTTACTTAGATCTTTGTGCATATGAAATTGGAAAAATAATGACATCAATATATAGTGTAATATGCTTTGCCCAGTACATGGATTAGAAACCATAAAGGATGTTTACTGAACAAGTCACAGTTACTTGCAAGTTTAACTTAGGTGTCTGGAAAGGATTACCGTCTCGGATCTCGATTTCATGTCGAAAGGGTGAAAGAGAAGAGATCTCATGAGATTCTCAGAAAAATCTCGAGAGATCAGATTTCAGATTTCATTTATGTAGGGTATGCCTTACCCAAGGATTGCCATCTCGTATCTAGATTTTGTCTCATGGAAATTGAAGAGAAGAGATCTCGAAAAAATCTCGACAGATTGGATCTCAGAAATACCAATCAATGTGCAGATTTAAGTGTAAAATGTCATGTAATCTCTTCAAAAGAGACAAGGGAACTCATTTTAAACATCAAAATAAGTTACGAGAGAAATAAAAGCTTAATACAGAGAGGATGAACTATTGAACTATTGTTAACAGGAGACATACAAGGAATCTTATGTTAGATCAAAGCTTCATCTTGAATAATATGCTTAGGAGATTGGTGACATATTGGGTCAATTGTACATATATAGTCATAAAAATATTATGTTATACAATTTTATCAAACAATAATGTCTAGATGAATATTTGGATGAATTCTATAATAAAATTGACAATATATGAAACAAACTTAACAAGATCATCTAACAAATTAGGGATAGTAATAGGCGGAGGAGATCAAGGTATAAGAGGTACTATATAAATATTCTCATGTCGGCGTTCTCGTTTCTCGAACACATGGAGAAAAAGAGATTCTTGGGAGATCTTGAGAGATTCTCGGGAGATCACATTCTATGACTGTCTGGACTTACTAATTTTTGCCTCGTAAAGTAGTAGCATGATGGCCAAATGAGCCATGGAATGTGGTTTTGGGTGGTATGACTAGATTAATGAATCACAAACCTATACTTTCTTTGAGTTTTTTTTTTGCATGTTGTCATTATTTCGATTGTGTATATCTGTGTATTCTTTTTCATTCTGTGTTTTGAACATCCTTTTTATATGTATGTTTCAGGTGACATCCATGGACAGTATAGTGATCTCCTAAGGCTTTTTGAGTATGGAGGTTTTCCTCCACAGGCCAATTACTTGTTCCTAGGTGATTATGTCGACCGGGGCAAACAGAGTCTTGAGACAATATGTCTTCTTCTTGCATATAAGATTAAATACCCGGAGAACTTCTTTCTCTTAAGAGGGAATCACGAATGTGCTTCTATAAATAGGATATATGGATTTTATGATGAGTGCAAACGCCGATTTAATGTGCGAATATGGAAGGTCTTCACTGACTGTTTTAACTGTCTTCCAGTTGCTGCATTGATTGATGATAAAATACTGTGCATGCATGGTGGTCTTTCCCCTGATCTATCAAACTTGGATCAGATAAAGAACCTGACTCGTCCAACAGACGTTCCAGATTCAGGCTTGCTGTGTGACCTGCTCTGGTCTGATCCTGGAAGGGATGTCAATGGTTGGGGAATGAATGACAGAGGGGTCTCTTACACATTTGGTGCGGATAAGGTTTCAGAATTCTTATCAAAGCATGATTTGGATCTCATCTGCCGTGCCCATCAGGTTTCTAAGTTATCATATCTTCACCTTTTTGTTGGTTGATCATTATTGTCATATTCATGGTTTCTGATATTTTTATTGTCAGGTTGTTGAGGATGGGTATGAATTCTTCGCTGACAGACAACTTGTCACCATATTCTCAGCCCCAAACTACTGTGGAGAATTCGATAATGCTGGTGCAATGATGAGTGTTGATGAAAGCTTGATGTGCTCATTCCAGATTCTTAAACCTGCTGAAAAAAAGCCGAAGTATCTTATGTCAACAAAGATCTGATGATATTGGAGAATGATATACGCTAGGACCCTGAAGGTCTGTTTTGTGAACTATTTTTAATGTCTTCTTACTCTGTACAAGCAAATGTTATTGTATGAGACATGTTTATTTAACATGGAAATCTAAAATATGAGATGATCATACACATATATGTTGCCATTGCATGTTAAGGATAAACCATGTTTTTGATATGCCTTCCTGGGCTTTATTTGGCATAGGTTATATTTGCACTAATGTTGAAAACTTGAGCACCTTCAGTGCATGGTACCTGGAAATGTAGGCTGCTGGGGTGCATATTTGCTTCAGTTTTTTGTTATCCAGTCACATTTATTGCTTTGACCCAAATAGGGTTCATATTGAATTCTGTAACAAATTTGCTGCATCCTAGGTCCATAATGTGTCCCCATTTTACCTGGTTATGGTATTCATAGTCTGATTGCTTTAGATGCATCTCATGTTCAATGTTTTAAAACCAGGCAGTCTGGTCCCTAGGCCTCCTCACTTATCCTGTGGGTATTTTCATGCTAAAAATAATTCCTGAGCAGAACCTATAAGACTAAGAAAATCATCTTTTTTTACTATGATGCTCATAATAAGCATTTTAAAGTACTTTTATGTATATATAAGGTATAATTATGGAATTATGTTATAATTTTTCTATTAAGTTTTTCATTGACCGTAAACATAAAGCAACTGCATGCAGGGTTTGCAGGATTGGCCAATCCCTGTGATCAGATCCTATGGAGTGTGACCAATCCCGGACTGTGCTTCACCCGAGATCTGCTTTGATCTGGATGGATTGGACAGACAGTGAAATCAGCTGGTCGGTTGAACTGCCTAGGACTGGCAGATCCTGGCTTGGAATCGCCCAACACAAGGCTGATCCCTTTCCTTGCTGGACCGTATCTGTATAGGGATTGGCCCTGGTCAATCCTGGGTTCTATCTCATTACGGAAATAATTGACTACATGAGTTGATAATTTAGTGATGGTATTAATACTTTTTATTTCTAGTCATATTGTTCAGTTAAAGCAGATGAAATTTGTTGGAATTGAAGTATTGGGGATTCTATATTTTACATGAGGAAAAACGGCTGATGAATAGAACTATCAATAAAGACGGACTGGGAAATCTTTCAGGTGATTGACCTATCCAAACTAGCTTGATGACTACTTAGTTGTGTAGGTTCCCTTTTCTTGAAACTGTGCTGATAGCTTTGGCCAAACTAACTAGATCCCGTCCAATTTGATCTGATCCGGCACACCATGGTATGTATCCTTAGACATCTGAGTTTAGAGTTCTTATCAGGGTTATGTTCTCGATTGAGAGCAAGAGTGGTGGTTTCATTTAGACTTGGGTTTTGATTTTCAAAGTAGGGTGTAACATGATTCTCTTTCGTCTGTAGTATTCAACATGATAAATGAAAGCTAGAAGGAAAGAAAGAAAAAGAAAAGAGAGATCAGAGAAATGCAGCTTCAGTCCTAAGATGTTAAGAGAACATTTTAGAGTTTGTTTCTTTGCCAGATTACGGCAGATTATTACTACAAAGAATGCCTTGCTTTTGCATCAACGAAAGTTGAGAAAACATGTATGAGGTAGCCACCCCAAAAACCTGTCATAGGCATCACTAGGCATAGCTTAACTCGCTGGTCCAAAGACCCAGTTCAGCAGCAGACAGGTCCAACTAAGTTTGAACTCATGTTAACGGGTCTGCTGGACCCATTAAGCTCTGCTCCTTTGCTTGACACCCTCTTCACCTCAAGTGCTGGGCCTATTAAACCTTCTTCCTCCTCCACCCAATGGTCCTTAATGCATGTTCTGCCTCAAGCCCTCGAGACGCCCCTGAGGTGAGGCCCTTCTCGCCTCTGGCGCCTTGCGCCTCATATAACATAGTTTGGTCCAGTATACTACTTTTAGTTTTTATTGGTTGTAAAATTAGTTTTATACATGGTTGTCAAGTCGACAAAGCAACCAATGATCTTTTTACCGCGTAAATGACAAAGCACCTGCTTAAGTGGCGCTTAAGTGGTAAGACGAATTGGGGTTGAGGAGAGTGATTGGCTCACCAAATACAATGAAAAATCTTAACAATAAGGCATATGTAAAAAAGTGAGTCTCAATAAATTCTTCAAAACCAGAAAAATAAAGAAAAAAGAAAACTTTTACCGGCCAGGAGGATTCTACATAAAAATCCGGTCCTATTCTACCCATTTTTGGTTGAATAGGGGGCTAGAATCCGCTGATCAGCAGTCTGGCCACCACTTAGTCCAACATTGAGTCTTTCTCGCTTTTGGGTGGGGAAAAACACGTGTACTGGGTAGGGCTGTTCACTATTTGGTTCAACCTGAAAAACTAATTTGGTTTGGTTTGGTTTGGTTTGAACTACCGATCGGTTTGATTTGGTTTCTAAGACTCTTCAAACAAAACTAAACCGGTAAACCGAATTAGATTAAATATTATATTTTAAGTTATATATAATATAATATTTATGTATATTTTCTTATAAAAATAAATTTGTTTCAAGAGTTTTTAAGGTAAAATTAAAGTAATGTATAAACATAAGATTTTAATAGAATATGATTTAAAACAAAAAAATAAAATTATATATTGACATATCTACTATACCTTAATAAAATATGGTTTGAACCGAACCAAACCAAACCGAATTAATTTGGTTTGGTTTGGGAGATAGTTTGATTTGGTTTGGTTTGAGAAAAATTACTCAAAAATCAAACCAAACCAAACCAAACCATGAACACCCCTAGTATTGGGTTTGCCGGACCCGATACGAGCATAGATCGCGGAATCGGCCGATTCCTGGATTGGATCGGCCATTGCCGATCCGATTCTTGGTTGAAGAACCGATCCGGAAAAAAGTTCCGGCAGAATCGGTCGGGATCGGCCGGATCGGTCGGAATCGGATCGGAATCGGATCGGCCGAATTGGTCGGGATTGGAATCGGAATCGGAATCGGATCGTTTTTTTTCTTTTTTTGCTATTCCAGTCAAATCGACCATGATCGGCTAGAATCGGTCCGAATCAACCGCAATCGGTTTGGAATCGGATCGGAATCGGAATCAGATCGGTTTTTTTTGCTTTTTTTTCTTATCGATTCTGGATCGATTTTCTTCCATTGGATCGGTCGGAATCGGTCTGATCCGATCCAGATCGGAATGGTACCCACCGATCCCGATTCTGATTCCGATCCCGCAATCCTTGGGTACAAGGTGATCTGGTCATCAGATCTGTTGATATCGGGTCCATGATATCACATATCCAATGACTACATATTATCGGGTCCAATGGACCCGATAATAATGATCCAGATCTTGTTGTATCGGGTCCAAAAAGACTTTGTACGACTTTCTTCCCTGCTTGATAAAGGCGGGGAAGATGCAAGCAATGACATTGGCTTTGCCTTGCCACAGATTCTGGCATAATCGGCCAGAAATCGATCTTTTCTGCCGGAACTAATCGATTCCTTTGGGCACTTTTCCACTTAAGCGGCCCAAAGTGGTTGCTTTTTTAGGATTAGATAAAGCGGATCATCACTTTGCAATGGAAAAACTGTTTTACTGCTTGAGCGGTCGCCTTGACAACAATGGGTTATATTGTTTAAACCTTTATATGTTCGCATCATATTTGAAAACTGGAAGCTATCAGGCCTAATTCAGGGGTTTCAGTCCTTGACAATTCTACACCTTGGACTTAAGGTGAAGTGTGGTCCACAATGCTCTGGGCTCAGTGCTGGCCCCTTCTGATTTACCATTGGCTGTGTTTGACCATGAGCTGTCCTTGGCACCCCACTGGCCCTAACCACCCTTGGTTCCGGCTGAGGTGGAGGGTCAAGTAGTCGGGGGTGGGGTGGGTGTGTCTCCAATACTCATCAAAAACATTTTATACATTCATTTTAATTAGTCTGTTGAGTATAAACTATTTATCAGTTTTGACCTCATTCTAAGTACTTTATAATTTAGACATCTTTTCTTGGACATGCTGAATCACTACCTGTTTATGTGAAATACGAGGGCCATAGGGATATAGCTGATAATTTACTTTGGGTGTTCCACCTGCACAGCATCATCAGGCATACTTGAAATAAACCACTTATTCCAATGGATGATGATTGAATCATAATCTCTTTTATGCTTAATACTTTTTGACTTATTGTGGTTTTCTATACCTGAAATGATTTTGCAAGTATACTTGATCTGTGAAATGAACGGGCCATCACTGATTAACTTACATGATCTGAATAAAGTCGTTCAAGTTTCAATTTATTATATTATATGTATACTGTCTTGGTCTGACTGAATTTAGAATCTTGATTCCATGGTATTTCTAAAGTGCTGTCATTTTCATCATCCAAACAACGCTATTGGTAAATAACACACTTATATGAATGTCATCTAAGTGTATGAGGTAGCTAAGAGTGATAGCATAGCTGTCAAGGCGCCACCTAGGTGGCAAGGACCATTTTGCTAGCACCTTGCCACAGTGTCTTTTGGGAAGCCCAAAAGGTGCCCAGGTTAAGTGCCCCAAGCATTCATACACGATAAAAGAATTTATTTCGAGGGGCTTTGCCCCCCTTATGCCCCCCACAAGCAACATTGCCCCCCCTCCCCCTTCCATCCTCCCTCCGCAACCTGACCGCTCAAGTCGATCCACGATTCGTGAACACCCATTTATGATAGTGTAAACATATTAATATATTTTGCTGTCACTTATACTATCACATATAAATAATATTTATAATTATAAATATATGTTATATACTTAAATTTTATAAATATATCTTTCAACTCTCTCCTTGCTCTCTCTCTCTCTCACACATACACAACCAGTCTATCAAGATTAATTGTTTGCCAAAATAAATATATACCTACAAATGTAATGTAGGTACATAAACAAATTCATATTAAATGTATGAACACATAAAAATACACATTCAGTTATAACATACAAATATAATTATGTGTGTATATATATTTGTATTATGCATAAAGCCATATATATAATACGAACATCTAAATATATATGATTGTTTATATGTATATACACATGCATATACATGTGTATATAACATCCAATGTTACTGCTTTGACCGCATAGGCGACGTCTATGCGGCCGCCTTGTCGCCTAGGTGGAATTGACACACTTCAACGCCTTGGGTGCCTTGTTGCCTTGACAACTATAAGTGATAGAAAGGTCAAACTTCACTCAAGCAATTCGTCTTAACATTAGTATGGACTTCCTCATCTATTATTTTCACCTAGACATTTATTTGTCTTTTTTCTTCTCCAAATTCAGCCAAGTCAATTTCATGCTTGATTCATCACGGATGAATCTGAACTATGCTTTATGAGTGTAGACATACACCAATCTGGGGCTAGTCTCAAGGCACTCCTTTTACTGTCGACACAACATTTATGCTAGTTGTTTTATAAACATTGATTCTGCTTGATTTAATGAAGCCCTTAATTATAAATTATTTTACAGCGATTATGTGGAGTTTTTAATCTTTGCTCCAAAAGATCTTGGTCTACCTTTTCAAGTAGATCTAAATCATCAAAATCTTGTTGAATTGTTTTCTTTCAAATTAATTTTTATATGTTATCTAAGATGACATATTATGGCGCATCATGTTTGCAGTTGATACTGCACTAATAGATGAGACACAAAGAGTTGAAGTTGAAACTTGGAAAAACACTTGAGTTTAGTAAGTATAACTAAGACAAAATACATGCATAGTAAATTTAATGAAAGCCAAAGGGACAGACGAGGGAGTTGTTTGAATAGAATGATATTATCTCAAAAGATTCATTTTAAATATCTGATGTTAGTTATCTAAAAAGATGGAAGATGTGATGAATGTGTTTATCATAGGATTAAAAACTGAATGGGTGAAGTAGAGGTTGGCTACAAAGGGCTTAGATGATTGTAAGATTCTCCTGCAGTTGGAAAAAAATTTATTGTCTAACTATTAGACCTGCAATGTTACATGGCAACTGAGTGATGTGCAGTGGAGGAGAATCATGTTTTCAAAGCAAATGTTATTGAAATGAGAATGTTAAGATGGATATATGTTCATACTAGATTAGGAAAAATATATAATGAATATATTATAGAAATATGAGAGTAGTCATAATCATAGACCAATTGAAAAAGAGAGATTGATATGGTTTGAACTCATTAAATATAAAGCTTGGGAAACTCTAACCAAGAAAGTGAAAAAGATCAGTAAATAAAAACTGGTAGGCCTAAACTATCCTTGACAGGGATGCAACTCAAATCTAGTCTTAATTTTACATTACATTATTTGAGGTCAGTCATATGGTTTTAATATAAATTTAGGATTTAATATAATTTGAATGATTTAAATGGTTTTGAATAAATAACTTAAAATTGACTTGCGCAGAGGGAGAATCCATTGGTCAATCCCAAATGAAGGATCAAGGATTAGGATGGGATTGGTTGATCTGGATCTGATTTAGACCCTAGTTGGATCCGAAATCCAAATATGCAAAAAAAATTGTAAATTGCATAAAATAGAAAAAAATATAAAATTTTATTTCTATTCAAATCTTACAAATTGGACTTGTTCAACAACATAAATATAGTTGCCCCAAGTAATTTGATTTGAGTACATGACATTGTATGAGTACACATATTGCACTGTTCACTCACCTGTTCGATTATTCTTTGGCTTGAGTTGAAGATTTCTTGATCTTCTTTCTAAAGTTCATAGCTATAGGTTTTGAGTATATGGAAGAATGTGAATGATGGTTCTTGTGCTTTCAAAGAATACTCATGTTGATATGTAGGTTACCAAGAGACCTTAGATGATTCAAGTCCCCAAGCTTTATGTTGTTAATGACAGACCTTGTTGAGTGTCTTTCATATTCTGGCTCAAGACCATGTAATTATGATGCATTGCATGTGTATAGTGTTCTTCGTTAATGAAATACATAGGTGAAGTCCAAGAGTGTTGCTCTTGTGGCAACCTCACTTGTTTTGATGAAATGTCTTGATCATCATCAAGATCATCACTGCTATTCTATGATGTTGTCATTTGATGTCTGGTATTGGACTCTGACATATGGCTTCAGCACATCGTTACTTGAGTTTTCAATTGTATCCAAATCATGCAAATACCGGTATTGATCTAGTATTGATTCACCAAATATGTGTTTTAAAGCTTCATGTACCTTATAGAAATCATTTTACATACTGATACCAGCATAATTCATCATTGGAGCTTCATCGTGGGTACTTGCCTTTTTTCCCACATTGATGAACATCATGCTCAAAATCTTTTTCATATCTCTAATGATGAAGATAACTTATTTGACTTGATGATACAACTAAACTGGTTTGATCAATAGCTGTTATATTAGCATCCCCATAGCTCTCTTACAACTTTATAACATGACTTGTTGGCTTAATCTCTACATTTTGATAGGCTCCAGGTGTCTTTTTTGTTTTTAAGAAAAAGATATAAAGATGTTTTTTTATTCATTTGATCTTTTTGGACACTGTGATCTTATTGAATATCTAACTACAATTTTCATTTCTAAATGTTTCATACATTTCAAATTTCAGTAGAGATACTACCTGGGCCATTTGTTGATGCTTTACCTACTTTTATTCTCGTGTATTTCTTTCGAAATCTTATTCTTCTAATAGGGTGTTAGGCTACATTTTTGTTAAGATTTTATTTTAAAATTTAAAAATATGACTAAAGGGTGGACTAAAACATGTTTGGAATAACCTCCATTTTTAAAAGTAGATACTTGTTTAGTTGTAATATCCACTGTAATAAAAATGGAAGCTTGTTTTGTTTTCAAGAGAAACATGGAAAGACAGAGGGAACCACATATCGAGTCCCAACATCTCCACTTCTAAAAAGTTGTGGGTAAGTAGGCAACGATAAGAGGAGAGGGTATAACAAAGTTAACCTCAGTATAATTTGGACGTGTCACTCTACGGACCCATTTGGTATTCATGCAGTGAATATGCTAGGATTCATGAAGACATCCGTAAAAGAAGCTACAGAGAAATATGGCAAAGAAATTTTGTGGTCGCTGATGATCCATAGCTGATTTGAGGAAGACTTTTTCTATTTTCATGCTAATGCTATTTTCTATCTGTTCAAGTGTATAATTTTAAAACTTATACCATTTATACCAAACATGTCAATTACTTATTTTTTTCATTTTTAAAATTTTGATCTCAATTTTAGAAAAGAAATTATCTCCATGAAAAATTGTTACCAAATTTAATTTTTTATTTTGCTATACTGATTTTATGCATTTTTGTTTCTATTCCAACTACCATTAAAAACGTTGAGATGCTGTCTTTGCTTTTGTTTAATTTCTTCATCTTTTGTAAAACTTGTCTGCAACCCTTCACGATTACCTAGGTTTAGATTTTGACAACTCTCTTTCTCTCTATATATAATCTATGCAATTTATAAATAGTTTTTTTTTTCTTTTTCTGTTGTATTAATAAATGTTTCATTATTGTCACATTTTAATTATCTTTTATGCCATTCTCTTGTTATCTCCACCATTTATGTATTGTCTTCTTATCTCATTTTATATTTACCTTTATCTTGCTGCTAATTTTTTGTCCTTTAGATTTTTTATTTACTTTCTAGTTATTTCTTTGGTCATTTATGTTGTATCCATCTATCCATCTGCATGCTATTGCTTTTCATAACTGGTTTTCAAATTTCATTTATGGAAGTGGATTTTGAAACATCTCTTGATTCATCTTTTTAAATATCTATTATTTTTTCTAGTTTAAAATTTATTTTAAATGTATTTTTAATGTCAAGAATCTTTTACCTATGTTGGCTTGTCAATGATTTACTTCAGCTAATTTTGGAATTCTCTCAAAGAGCATGGTTTGTAAAATGAAGTCTGTCAGCCTTTAATGCTATTAAACGGAATTTCTTTCTGTAAAGTGAGTATTTGATGTCATGCAATTGTGGGCTGTAACAAAAGTGAGCTTCTTTATTTCGAGTTCACCATTTTTTCCTGATTCTTTTATTCCAGAAGATTACATTTTTTATTTGGTTTTTTTTCTGGGTTGCTAACCTAGTAGTAGAGTACTCGGCTTTTAAGTGTGCCCATCATTCTTTACACGTTTGAATGAAGGAACAAATTTTAGGCTTTTGGTGGAGTCCTGAGTTCATAAACCAAGAGTGGTCTTGAGTGATGAATAAAACATAACATGCCAATTTATATTAATTTAATTAGCAAGGTAGCACTTTAGAAATAGGTTATTAAGAAGGGGACAAAATGAGTTTGTTTACTTTTTTGCTGCAGCTTAAGTAATAACTATCTGTTCTTCTGCTACGAGGGAGTCTGATTAGGATTCTTTAACAGCTCGCATAATCATTGATATCTTGCCAAATTATTATGAGTAGCTTTACCAAGGCTGTAAGAGAAAATGTTCCCGATTCTGCCGGAATTGAGATCTCCATGAACTTTCTCATGTCCATTATGTTCCTCCTCCAACAAATCTTCTCTTCATTTGTATGCTATAAGCCTATAATAAATGTGGTTTGCAAGACCTTAAATCAATTATTCTCTAGTCTCTTTATAATTAATTTCATTGATAATCTTGTCTTCGACTATTCTTCCTTCTACCACATCTTTCATTTCATTGTGAATAATGTAGATATTCCAAGTATGTATTCTCATAATTCTTTTCTTCCTGAATTTCTCATCCATGGTATGCCGGGTCGCGACCCGGGTCGCGACCCGGCCCCGACCCGGTCGGGTTTAGGCCCGACCGGCTCGGTCGCGACCCGGTCGGGGCGACTCCCCCGGCCGGGTCGCGGAGTCGTGGCCGGGTCGCGCGAGTCGCGCGACCCGGCCGACCGGGTCGCGCGACCCGGCCGGGTCGCGCGACCCTCCGGCAACGGTCGTGTGACCGTTGCCGGCACCGTTGACGGTCATACGACCGTTGCCAACGGCTCGGGGGCGCAGCCCCCCCATCCAGCCCCTTGGGGGCTATTTAAAGCCCCCAAGGGCCTCTCCTTACTCCCACCCCCCCCACTCTCACTCTCAACCTCTCATTTGTGCTCTCATTGCTCTCATTGCTCAAATTTTTTGTCTCATTTACTTAATTATTTCATCAAGCATTGGATTAGTTCATTTAGTATATTTATTTAATATTAGTTTCATTGATTAGTGGGTTAAGTAGTTTATTCTTTTTAATACTTATTTGCTTACTTGCATACTTAGTTAGCTAGAAGATTAGTTAGATATTTAGTTTAGTAGTTACTTAACACATCATTAGTTGGAAGGTATAGTTAATTACTTATTTAATTATATAATTAGTTAGTCATTTATTTTACATAATTAAAAGTTTACTTAGATTAGTAGTGACTAATTAACGTCATTAGTTTTTTAAATAGTTAATTACTTACGTAAGTAATTATTTAGTTAAAAAATGTCTTCTCCAAGCCAAACAACCCAAACTACCGGCGCGACCCGGAGTGATCCGGCTTGGTTGCATTGCGATTTGATCTCCATGGCGGAGAGAAAAGTGCAATGTAAATATTGCGACAAAGTAATATTCGGCGGTATTTATCGTTTAAAATTTCATCTTGCGAGCGTGAAGGGAGATGTCCTTCCTTGCACACGGACTCCGCCGGAGGTCAGAGCTCAATTTCGTAGGCACCTACAAGCGATGGAGCAAACGAAGGGAACTAGCAAAAGACATAAAGAGACCGTCCGAGAAGAAATCCAACAACCGAGGAGACGATCCGTACACATTTACGGTACCGGACAAGAGAGGCCGGATATTTTTGGAGACGAAGAGTACGAAGGTATGGGAGGTGTTACTCATAAACGTTGTTCATTATTCTATTTTAAAGGATAATTAAGTAGCCTTGATACTTAAATGTTTTTTAAAAAGATGAACTCTCACGAGGGATGGAAGCAAGTCGAAGATCATTCGCCGAGGAAGAGTTCTATAGACATACCGGCCGAATGATGGGTCGAGGTCCGGAAGTGGGAGTGGTCGAGGTAGCGGAAGAGGATCCAACAACCAACCGCAAGATCGGGTTCATGATCTCACACAAGACGACGACCCGCAAGAGGTCCCGTGGATCCCGTAATCACCGGACCACGTCAACGTCAAACAACAATCACGACGGCGATGAAGAACCTCAAATTATGTAAGGATAGGATTGGCCGGCAACGTCGAGGTGGTTCTTTCACCACGGCATTCCGCAAATGCCGCGAAGGGACCATACTACGAGAACATGATCGACACGATCGCAGACGTCGGGAGGGGAGTGCCTGGTCCAAACCCAAAGGAGATATACAATGTATATCTTCCTATGGAGGTGCAAGAAACAAAGAAGTACGTGCAGTCATTTGAACGTATCTAGGAGGAACGAGGTTGCACGATAATGACCGACGGATGGACCGGTAATTAAATTTTCGTTTACTCATTCATATTAGATGTATTAACATTCTTTTTTGGTATAACTTATTTATCATCTTATACTTAACAGGTATTACTAGGAAGACTATGATCAATTTCCTAGTGTACGGTCAAGGCACGATCTTTTTGGAAGTCGGTCGACGCATCGGGACGAGTAAAGAATGCAGAGTATCTTTACCAATTGATAGATGGAGTGATAGAAGAAATAGGAGAGAGCCGGTAGTTCAAGTAGTCACGGACAACGCGGCGGCATACAAGGCGGCCGGTCGGATGCTTATGGTCAAAAGACCAAAGTTGTATTGGACACCCCGTTCCGCACACTCTTTAGATTTGATGTTGGAGGATATATGCAAGGATCCTCAAATAGACGGGGTAGTTAAGCTAGTCCGAGTTTATTTCTTCATTTATTTATAACCACAACTTTGTCCTTGCACTTATGAGGGAACACACCAAGAGGGCGAGAGTTGTTACGGCCCGGTGCAACCCGGTTCGCCTCCCACTATATTTCCTTAGAAAGTTTATTGAGTCAAAGGAGAGCTCTAACTCAAATGGTCATTTCACCGGGTTGGGGTAGTTGGATGGCTAGATGTAACCCATCGGATAAGAGAAAGGGGAGAAAAGTAGAAGAGACAATAGAGAGTGGAGATTTTTGGAAAGTTGTAAAGAAGACGTTAGACATCGTCCAACCCATAGTGAAGGTACTAAGGATAGTTGACGGAGATAGAAAAGCAGACATTGGGTATTTATATGATGCGATTGAGAGAGCCAAAGAAGAAATCTCCAAGACCGTGTCCGACTTCGCCAAGTGGTGGGATATTATAGATCGTCGCTGGGAGCGTACATTACATCAACCGATACATGCAACAGGTATATTTTCTTAAACATTTACTAATCTTTTTATTATTCAAAGTTGTGTATAACTTGTTTACTAATACTATTTGTTTCGTAGGTTACTTTTTCAACCCAAGATATTGCTATAGTCCACATTTCAAGGCGACGAACGAGCTATTAGATGACGTGAAGAGCGTCATCCGACGGTTGCTTGGTGACGACGACCGGGCTATTATCGCTTGCAACAAGATGTATGATTACAGAATGCGGAGTTATCACTTTGGAACGAGCGAGTTGAACGAGCCGTGATGATACTAAGTCCGGGTACGTAGAAATGTTTTTCATCACTTAATTTATTAAAGCAAACTGAGATAATAATGCACGACATTCAATTTATGCGGTGATTGGTGGATGGACCATGGTAAAGTACCGGGGTACGAGGACTTGGCGGACGTAGCCATCGTGTCCTAAGTCAAACCACATCGGCTTCGGGATGCGAGCGAAATTGGTCTACATTCGGCTTGATTCACACAAAGCGAGAGAAATAGGTTGACATCAAGGAGGCTTGAAGACCTCGTGTATTGTCACTACAAATACGAGGTTAAAGTTGAGGAATTTGGATAGAATGAAGCAGAACCAGATGGAACAAAAGAGTTGGATAGCACAGGCAGCGGGACGTTCGGTCGACGAGCCGCCAATTGAAGAGGAGGATATCGATTTGGATCAAATCTTCTACGAGAAGAACTCCTTAGAAGCATGGGTAAACGACCGAGAAGGGTTGGGAGAACCGGAGTTCAACCCCCAAGACCGACAATGGGCCGAAGGAGTGCTCGACGATGTCCCTTTATCCGAAGAATTCCAGATCCCTCCCTCACTAGCAAAACGCCAGAGGACCGGAGAAGGAACTAGCCAAGGTACGCAAAGTAGGCGAAAAGGTAAACAAGTTATGACTGATCCTTTTGATATTGCGGATGCGATACGGTCGAAGACGATCGAGAAGATACGCCGGAGCCGAACATCCGAGTGCGGTACCGGACGTCCGAGGATTCGTCGTCAAAGAGTAGCGACGATGATGGTGCTCGATATGGGGGCACGGACACTTTACAAGTACAAGGGACCTCAGATCCTCCCATATCTCCTACCACGTCGCTACGTTTTACCGGCGAGGAACAATATACTCATGCGACCCAAGATACCGATCATGGTAGAAGGCCGCCACAAGGTAGAGGAGGTCATCGTAGCCATGGAGTTGGAGCAGAATACCACGATGCCTCCGACTATGTGCATAATTCATCCCAAGGCTCTTGGTTCCCTACATACGATCAAGAGTATTGTGGAATGAATTATGTGGAGTCATCGGATACTTCGATCCAATCGACCTATAGTTATGGTGACTCGTTTGGATCAAGTCTTAGGATAGTTTCCCGAGGGACAGACGAATATGATCGTCGTGTGTACATGTATCAAGCTTTGTACTCAACCCAAATGACATGGGGAGAGTACATCAACTACCTACAAACTGTACAACACATCATGTTGGAATAAAATTGATGCATTATTTGTTTAAATCATGTCATTTAATTTATCCAATTTTTCTGTATTTTTTCAGATTTTTTTCCGCATTTTTCTTATTTTTTTGAATTTTTCAAAAAAAAAATTTATTAAAATAAGGGGGTCGCGACCGGGTCGGCCTGGGGGTCCCGCGACCCGGTCGCGACCCCCGACCCAACCCTCCTTGTTCTCATCTATACTGTCATTTACTTTGGTCTAAATTTGTCCTATCATCCCCTGCTCTATTTTGTTGATTAAATCTTTAGCCAATAGCCATTATGCTCATGATGGGGTATAGGTTCTTTTAGGGCTTGTTTGGTACGGGGATAACTTGGGGATAAACCAGTTTTATCCCCAAAATTTTATGGTGCCAAACATGCCCTTAGTTTTTTTTTCTCTGACTTCTATGATGTGGTTTACTACTATTTACGTACTGTTTCCCATGCTTTATCGCTTTTTGGATGGTTGGATTTGATTAGCCTTTTTTTGTTTGGTTCCGTGGTATGGTTATCTTCTTATTTATATTTTCTTGCACCGGGCCAAGTAATTTCACATACTCACCATTGTCACCAATCACCATAGCCTGAGTGCCCCAAGTTGTAGTAATTAATGATATGTATTCATGTCTAAATTAGCTTGGGCTTGTCTTTTGAACTATTTTGTGTTTCCAAAGTTTTTTTCTACATGCTTAAGTCAAGCTTATCAGCCAGTCCAAGTAGACATCATCTGGGATGTCCTCAGACCTCAGTTGCCCGAGCTATCATATGCACCTATCATATGCACCGATGTTTTTCTTTCTAGGCGATCTGCTATGAATCTGACATGTTGATTGGCGTCATCTTTTTTGAACAAATAATTTTTTGAATTGCAAAATACTACAGGACTGAAGACTCAACTGCTGAGATTGTTTGCCGCTGCCATGTTGCCGAAGTAATTTATTTCGGATGCCAGACACTGAAATAATGTCTGGAGGCCTCTCTAAACATTAGATCGAGAAGCTCTGTATGACCATTTTGGACGTTAGATCGGCGACATGTGTGCCATTTCTCTCGTTTTTTTTTATCTTATTTCGGATGCAACCAACTTCTGGTGTACATACGGTGTTCTTTTAAACTACTCTGTAGTTGGCTTTGCGCCCTGTGGTGACAGCCTCTTGTTCCGTCGGAAATATTTTAATCTCCTGTTTTTCGATTTGTACGATGGAACGTAGCGGTGTTGCTGATCGTACTGTGGTTAAGAGATGGTCACATTCAGGTAAACTGGACAGATTAGTAACGGGGGTATACTGATAAACAAATACTCAATTGTCCTGGAATATGAACATTAAGAGATGTCAAACAAATACTTATATTTCTTTAGTTTGAGATCAGATCAGTGTTGTTGGAGTGATCTCTTCAACGGAACTTCCAGTAATCTTCTTTAATTTTTATTTTTAAATGAATTTTTTATATGTTTGATATATCTTCCGATTATATAGCCTAGTATGTGGTACAGAGATCAGTTGTGTGCCTCCCCCTTTTATGTTATTTAACCATATATAAATGGCCTGACCCCTTTGCTTTTTTTTCATACCCTGAACTTCGAGCTGTGCTAACCGGCAGCTTGGGGAAATGCTGAAAAGATTCAGTGTTTTTCCAAGTGGGCGATCCGGTCGATTGCTAACTGGAACCATCCCTAAATCTTGTGTTATGCATCTATCCCCATGGTCAGCGCTTGTACCGAAAGATCTAGCAGGTACGGATCCGTTGTAGGTGGACTGGAATCGTCTGCCTCGGGTGCTGATTTCAAAGGTTCTAGCTGGGGATTTGAAGTTTTGAACACCCGCGCACGGTGCTGTGCGTCCCACCAGACTATGCCCAAAAAAATTGAAGAGCGAGATGTAGCAGGTATATATATGTGTGTGTGTGCGTGTAGCCCATCTATTGCTTCGACCAGGATAATGAGAGATCAACGTCCCTCTTCGGTATGCACTGAGCTCTGTCAGGAAAATAGAATAGACCCTGAAATCTTACGGAATTATCTTTAAATTTATCTATGTTGTACCAAACATAGGACAGTTATTTTCAAATAATTTTATTAAACTGCTACAACTGAAATTACATTTCAAATAATTTTATAAATCTTAACCAACTTTCATTGAATTTTATTTTTTATGATTTTCAATTATTTGTTTTTGATTGTTTGAATACTCTATTTAACCTTATTAAAATGTAGTTCAGGCGAATAAAAAATTATAATTAATGGAGCCCAACTTTAACTCCTCATTTTCTACTGGTCATTCCAATATTTGGAAAACTAAAATTTGGACTTAACGACTTTGGCTAAAAGCTCAATTAACTTTGACGTCTTCTAAACATCCGATAAAAGAGCTTTTAAATTTCACAAAATTCAAAGATTTTATTAAAAATTTAAGTAACCTCACCATTTTTAAAATTATTAAATGGTACCATAGAAAGTTTACTTTCGGTATCAAGTTATTACACTAAGCAAACATTATTTTATAATTTGAGTCGTTGGATTATTAGTTTTTAATTTTCTGGCTTAAAAAAAGAGGAGAAAAAGTCGAAATTGGAACCCGGTGACTACCCCTTGCTTCCGGGGCTGTGCCGCAGTGCGCCTGCCGTGTTCTCCAGGCGGGGAGGCGGAGGTTCGATCCTCCGATCAGCGCGAGACCACCAGACGCCGCAAAAGGACTACCCCTGCTTCCCCAAGAAAATCGAGCATTAGGGTTAGCGTTCCCCTTCCTCCTGTCGGTATTCGGCGCCATGCCCTTCCCGACAACCGGCGGGGGTCCTCGGCGTTCCCTCCTCAGCTTTCTCTCTGTATGTGGTTCTCTCCGAAACAGCCCGTCCTTGAGGCCATTCTCGTTCTCTCTCTCCTCCACCTTGTTTCCCAGGTACTGCACCGCCGCCGAGACGCGGAGCCAGAAGCTCGAACGCATCGCCGACGAGCTCCTTGACCTGAACAAGCTAGAAAGATACGATTATGCTATTCTCTTCAGCCACAAGCTCGGTCTTAACCGCTGGGCCCCTGCCGGAGCCACCCTTGCGACCGCTCCGTCCGCCGTGGCCGGCGCGCAGGGGACGAAAGGTGCTGCAGCGCAAGTGGAGAAGTCGACTTTCAATATAAAGCTGGAGAAATTTGATACGGCAGCAAAGATCAAGGTGATCAAGGAGGTGAGGGGCTTCACGGATCTGGGTCTGAAAGAGGCCAAGGATCTTGTGGAGAAAGCCCCCGTGGTTGTGAAGAAACAGGTTGCCAAGGAGGAGGCTGAGCAAATAGCCACGAAGCTCAAGGAACTTGGCGCCACAGTTGTCCTAGAGTGATGTGCAAGGTTAGTAATGAGATTGCGGGGAGCCGATTCTCTGTTTCGCTCCTGCTTTTTCTTTATTGTTTGCTGTTTTCATTCAATCGGAATGATGAGTTCTGTTGTTTATCAATTCGAGACCCTATGGGGAAACAAGAAGAGAGAAACTGATTGTACTAATGGTGATAAGTACCAAAGCCCGAAACATCACTCCGGAATTCTTGCCAAACTGGTCTACGCAAACAGGTATCGGGAGTTGTATCTTCTTTCGTGGAGAAGCAGTGGGGTGGTTCGACTGGGCTCTCTCGAAAGACCAATGCTGGCTTCCAGGATGGCAGGGTAAGCTTCTTCTTCTTGTCTGGACTGGATACCGTAGGAAAGGGAGATCTAAACAAGGGCTGAGATGTGAGAACCGTGCAAAAGGAAATCTAATCAAATATTTCTGGGTCAGAATTGGCCCCTGGATTGGCCAGGGCCACTCCCCACTGGATTGAGATCAGATCATCTGGTTCAGCCTATTGCACGGTTCTCACATCTTTTGCACGGTTCTCAGATCTCAGCCCTCAAAAGACACCAAATAAAAATTCCCAAAATAAGACCCCACTCAATTCAAATTAAAACTACCAAACAAACTCAAATCAAAAATCAAATCTAACTAAATATAAAGCACTAAGATCTTTGCATTTCGGCAAGCTCATGGGGCCCTTGCTCCCGAATATTTATTGTGGATGTGTGTCTTTCATTCACGAATTCCTAGGGTGGTTAATCAAGAATATTCAAGTTGTTGTTCAATGCAGTTAAGATCGGATTTTCGCACCATTCAACGGGAGAGATCAAAAATAAAGAACCTAATAACCTCAATATACCTTTACGCACATCATCTGAATTAGCCAGTACTTCTATAGGATATCACTTAGTTTCATAGTGGTTCATGTTAACTTCAAAAAAATGAATTTCAAAATTAAGATACGATATGCTTAAAGATTAGAGGTTCAACGATTTCTTAAGTTCCCAACTTGACTGATGGACTTTGGATTTTGTGAAGACCTCACGCCCTGTCACTAACTTCTCCGTACTAGTCACATTCTGTCTTCAGTGACTGCAGACATCACTGATAATCAGAAATTTGCGTTCTCGATCCAGCTTTTGTTTCAAGATTTCACGATCTTTGTGTTTTAAACTTGGGCTTTGGGAATTTGTATTTGGGAAATTCCATGGCATGAGGTTCTTAAGTAGGTCCCTGACATATCTTGATAATGTGGATATTTGTTATGTTCTATTCCAATTTCTTCACCACTTTTATTTCAAAGTTCTTGTCCACCTGAGATCCCTGGACACATGAATCCCCAGCCTTTCGACATCTTGAATTTTAGGACTTGCTGGAGTTTCTGTTCAACCTATGGGGCCCAATGGATCTTAAATTTTTCTCTTCATATTTGTTTGCTTATTAACATGGATTCTGGGACCTGATTTGATGATGGTTTTTTTTAATCTCATGCTTGATGATTTTAAATGTTGAGATTTCTCTGGTTCAGTATTCTTTTTTTAAGGGTTCCATGGATTATATTTCTTCTACCTAGGATTTGGTGTTCTGCAGTCAAAGATTAATGGGATTTATATTTTCCTTGACGTATTCTTTATTCCAATTTCAAATTTAATGTTCTTAACCTTGGTTTTGATCATGTGTTTACTGGTCTGACTGAATTTCTTAGACTCCAGTCCAAGTTTCGAATTTCAAATCTTGAATATGAGAATTGGTACTTGAATTGCATGGACTCGGATCTTCTTAGGGACCAAGGCTGACACAGGACAGATTTCTAAGGCTGTAGACGTCGGGTCTGATTGGCGATTATTTGGGCAGTTTTCTGGTTTCTTTATTGGGGTTTCAATTCTTGTTATGTTTGCATTTCTTTAATCCCAACAGGGCAGCTCATACTTCCTCATGACATCTAATGTGCACCAAACACATAATTTTCATTGCTTGATCACTCTGAAATACAAAATAAATGGAGGAAAGGCATACGAACCATGATTTCCATCAATTTGAATAAATTAAGATTAAACCTCTTTAGTCTTTTATATACATTATATATTTTATCCTAGAATACACTCGGTCTTTAATAGGCACGAGGAGATTCTTCCCATGATTGATAAACTTCATTAACACATGGTTTGGCCTTTATATATAAATGATGACATGTATTAAGTTATCTTACATGGAGAATACACGAATGGTCGAAAGCTCATAATTGGCCAACAACCTGATCCCTAGATCCCAACCTCATAGATGTTTTTAAATTATTTTTTTTCCGACCCCGACTGACCTAAGTCTCGACTTGGGTCCCGACCCTAGTCTACCAAAGATGGTTTGGGCCCAATCGACCAGCTCCCAACCCCTGACCTTGTTTATCTTGATCTTAATTATCTGATCTATTTGAGTATCCTTACAAATATCTTTTAATATTAAATCTAAGGAATGAGCGGAGTATGAAACTCAATATAATTTTGGTCTCTTGATTATCAACATTTGTTTGAAAATTTTATAAGTAGCTGCATTGTTCGTCACTACTAGACAACTCAATCCTCTTATATCTCTTCGACAACATCATCAATTAATTCAAATATATAGTTCGTATTCTTTATTAAGAAATTGATCATCATCTTCTTAGTTATACTTATCAAAAGAAGATCATATATTAGATTTAAATTTAAAAAAATAAAGACAAGTAAACTAAGAAGTGTTAAATTTAACCGGTACTAACTTATTTAACTATCTGTTATCAATGTGCATCCTCTTTCGTCTCAAATATGTTCAAATATTTTGACATATTGTTTGATATCTTGCACCTTCATTGAAAGATATGTATTGTATATCTCTTTCATTGTTGGTCTCGACACTCCTCTACCGACAATAGTTATAGTGTTGATCATTGACACATGGTAAGATCGCGTTGCGGCCATGGTTCGCCGGGTCGCGACCCGGCCCCGACCCGATCGGGTTTGGTCTCGACCGGCCCGGTCGCGATCCGGCCGGGCCGACTCTCTTGGCCGGGTCGCGGGGTCGCGCGGGGGTTGCGCGAGTCGTGCGACCCAGCGACTGGGTCGCGCAACCCGGCCGGGTTGAACCGTTGCCAACGGTCATGGGGGGGCGCAGCCCCCCACCATTCAGCCCCTTGGAGGCTTTTATTTAAAGCCCCCAAGGGGCTCCCCTTACTCCCACCCCCCACTCTCACTCCCAAGCTCTCATTTTTGCTCCCATTGCTCTCATTGCTCTCATTTTGTTCTTCATTTACTTAATTATTTCATTAAGCATTTCATTAGTTCATTTAGTATATTTATTTAATATTTATTCCATTGATTAGTTAGTTAAGTAGTTTCTTCTTTTTAATACTTATTTACTTACTTACATAGTTAGTTAGCTAGAAGATTAGTTAGATATTTAGTTTAGTAGTTACTTAACACATCATTAGTTGGAAGGTATAGTTAATTACTTACTTAATCATATAATTAGTTAATCATTCATTTTACATAATTAAAAGTATACTTACATTAGTAGTCACTAATTAACGTCATTAGCTTTTTAAATAATTAATTACTTACTTAAGTAATTATTTACTTAAAAAATGTCTTCTCCAAGCCAAACAACCCAAACTACCGGCGCGACCCGGAGTGATCCGGCTTGGTTACATTGCAATTTGATCTCCATGGCGGAGAGAAAAGTACAATGTAAATATTGCGACAAAGTAATATTCGGTGGTATTTATCGTTTAAAATTTCATCTTGCAGGCATGAAGGGAAACGTTCTTCCTTGCACACGGACTTCGCCGGAGGTCAGAGCTCAATTTCGTAGGCACCTACAAGTGATGGAGCAAACGAAAGGAACTAGCAAACGGCATAAGAAGACCGTCCGAGAAGAATTGCAACAACTGGGGAGACGTTCCGTACACATTTACAGGACCGGACAAGAGAGGCTGGATATTTTTGGAGACGAAGAGAGGTGTTACTCATAAACGTAGTTCATTCTTCTATTTTAAAAGATAATTAAGTAGTTAAATACTTAAATATTTCTTAAATAGATGACCTCTTACGGGGAATGGAAGCAAGTCGAAGATCATTCGCCGACGAAGAGTTCCATAGACGCACCGGCCGAATGATGGGTCATGGGTCTGGAAGTGGGAGTGGTCGAGGAAGTGGAAGAGGATCCAACAACCAACCGTAAGATGAGGTTCATGATCTCACACAAGACAACGACCTGGCAGTAGGTCCCGTGGATCCCGTAATCACCAGACCACGACAACGTCAAACGACAATCACGACGGTGATGAAGAACCTCAAATTGTGTAAGGAGAGGATTGGCCGGGCAACGTCAAGTTGGTTCTTTCACCACAGCATTCCGGCAAATGCCGCGAAGGGACCATACTACGAGAACATGATCGACACGATCGCAGACGTCGGGAGGGGAGTGCCTGGTCCCTACATACGATCAAGAGTATTGTGGAATGAATTATGTGGAGTCATCGGATACTTCGATCCAATCGACCTATAGTTATGGTGACTCGTTTGGATCAAGTCTTAGGATAGTTTCCCGAGGGACTGACGAATATGATCGTCATGTGTATATGTATCAAGCTTTGTACTCAACCCAAATGACATGGGGAGAGTACATCAACTACCTACAAAGTGTAGAACACATCACGTTGGAATAAAATTGATGTATTATTTATTTAAATCATGTCATTTATTTTTTCCAATTTTTCTAAAATTTTTTAGATTTTTTTTCGCATTTTTATTATTTTTTTGATTTTTTTCAAAAATAAATAAATAAATAATGGGGTCGCGACCCGGTCGCGACCGGGTCGGCCTGGGGGTCCCGCGACCCGGTCGCGACCCGCGACCCCTCCCTCCTTGGTTGCGGCATTGGTCGATATGTTACCATAGAAGAACTATTTTGAAGTCACATGTCCGATATTCTCATTGTATCACTTTAAATTCTTTATTGCTGTGTTGTTGGATGTTTGTTTTTGTCATGGTTGTGAGGACGGGATCTATGGGGATCTATTGTTGATTCATCATCTTGTGTGAGATTGTGAATTTCATGCTATTCTTTCATATTTGATCTTCTTCCTCTTCTATGTCCGCTCTCATTGTCTGATCATTGACCTATAAATTTGTCAGTCGATACATGTTTTTCTCCGCAAACTACTTGCGACTTTTTTCTATCGCTCATACTAAGTCATTTATTTGTAATTAAAATAATAGTTAAGTATTTTTTGTTATAAACATATATTGATATGAATTATCAAAGATAATGATAATGTATCATTATCGAAACTTTCGTATCGAGAAAAGTTTGATCGCTCTTATTTGGTACCGTATATATGTACCGATTGTTTTGTCGGTTTCACAAATTTTTTCACGAACGATGTTTTTACATTTCTTTAAAACTCGTTTTAACTTTTTCAAAACTTGTAAATATGTTCGAAATGATGTTCGTATCTCGAGTAAAGTCCATGTGCACAGTGTCACTTCTCTTTCATACTTATAAGATGATGTTTTAATTAGTAATTTTTGTCCTAAAGAATTTTATTGTAATATTTATATTGAACTTTTCGTTATACCATTGAGAGTAAAGTGCAATAAAGCGCTAAATAAGCTCCCAAGGGGGTAGGGGTCTCTTGGAGCCTCCCTTATGTGTTATTGATGATCATAGGACTCAATCATGAGTTCGTCGGCAGTGACCTTGTGACTTGGTCGACTGGTCGCCGGGCCAATCCAATCAGCTCAAAATCAGACTGGTTGGCTGAAAAATCATTTGAGTTGGGCAACTCGGTCTGTTCTCAAATCGATCCGACATTTCATGATTATCAAACAAGATCTAAGGTTTTATCAGAATCATTGTCGTGAAGATATTTCAATTTTTTCAAAATTATGTATTTAAAATTATATTATTTGTAAATAATATTTAAATATTTATCTAATTATTTTTAATTATAAAAATAATATTTTTATTTTTTATTGATTTAAATATTATATTATGTTTTTATCGGATCCAATTCGGATAAATCCAAGTTGATCAGGTCGTCTGACCCAATCGGTCTAGAGTTGACCCGACCCCAGTCAGACCCGACCAGATCCAATCCTAATGCTTCATTTCTTGGGGTTGAGATATGAGCGATCAGTTTATTAATAAGATGTACAGATATGTATCAGAAGTATATATATATATATATGTCAATAAAGTTTATTACGAGCACTAATAGAAGCCCATGGACCATCTTTTGCCATGAGGAACTCTGTAACTCTTGAAAAAAAAAACTCACATTTTAAAAATTAAGTGCCCCTTCCAATTTTAGGTTATGTTTGTTTGGGCCGAGGTGTGCATGTTCAGACCATTCGATTTTTTTTCTTCTCTTAATTAATCTCTAAAAATACATCTTATATCTTAATAAGCCTCTTAGAAATAAGTTATATGATTTAACTTTTTGTTTTTTTAAATACAATCGTTCATATAAGAAAAAATAACACATTTATTACACATTTAAATGCACATTAGATTGATTAACATATAAACATATTAATCAAATTAAGTACTTGATTTTACCACAAATGAAGAGATTAAGCGTCATATTTTCAAATTAGACATTCAATCATACCTACGTCGGGAGATTTTGCCAAACACCAAAAAGTCTAATCTAATGTCTAAACCAGATCAGACATTAGGTCTGTATGGTACCAATTTGGTTTATCCCTTAAATTTTGGGGATAAGCGAACTTGGTCTCCAAATTAATCTTGGTTGATTAGGAGATGGACATGATTTATCTCCAAAATCTAGGAGATAAACCTGGTTTATTTTCTTATCTAATCTTGTACCAAAACGAGTTTCTTGTTTGTTTCACCGTAAATCCTGTAAAAATATCATATCATATCTTGAAATAATAATTCTTATTTCAAATGAAATGAGGGGAAATTAAAATGAGGTACAGAGTCATCTTGTCCACGTGGTCTCTTATTTTATTTCTCATGTCCTTTACAAGGTCAACAAGACAAAAGCTTTTCAAAAGAAAAAAGAAAAAAGAGAAGGATTTTGAAAATAACTGAATCATCCCATGGTTGCCGCTTATTTTTCAAACAACTGATTTTGAGACTGTAGAATCCGCAGTGAACAGATAAAATCAGCCCCAGTGCTCGTCTTCAAACATCAAACATGATTATTGATTAATTCCAGACCATCTCCTACGTCATATTTCTTCCAACCTTCCTCGCCGCCGGTCATGATCATGATCACCCCTCCCAAAAGTGACGATCGATCTTGACACCCCCCCGTTTCATCGTGCAGAAAGGAATTCCCCGGTCGCCGAGATCGTGCTCTAAAAGGTCGTCCGTCCTTGTAAATGTATTTATATATATATCAGGTCATGCTGTTTCGCTATTCTTGACGCAAATATATGGAATGTAATTAACCATGCAATCAGTATCAGAGTGGTAGCAGAAAAATGTCTCTATACGTCGCATCTAAGATAAAATCAACTGTACCTTAATTAATATCACGTGTGAAACCACAGCCAGGCGCGGACATATATTTATTTCCCCTCCGCCCCCATGCACATGGGGGATGAAATATTTCATTAGTTTAACGGAATATTTTATGGGAACCGGCTCATTTCGTCTTCGTTCATTTGATTTTGATAAAATCAAATATAATGTAGATAAAATAATAAAAAATTTAAATTTAAATATCCTTTGTCAAAATTTTAAAATTATATATCAATCATTAGCTTATTTGAAAAACAACACATCATATATATTTCGAAAATCATCCAATCTAGTTACAATTCTGTCAACAAAATTATCAAAATCAGAATCAAGCCACTTTGTTGGACTTCGTCGAAATCGAAATTGTATATCTGTGATTTCGTCACCGAGAGGAGATAAGACAATCTAATCTAATCTAATAAATAGAAGAGAGAGAGAGAGAGAGAGTAGTTTCGTCTGTCGTCAGCTGAGCTGTCGTCTTATATATAAAGAGGTCATCGATAGGACCCATAAGCAAGTCAACGCCAACGACCTGGGCCCACGGTATCGTTTTTTTCGAGAACTTGATAACTCTAAAGCACGAGGCAACGTGGCGTGACCATCCAAACTTGACTGGCAATTTTAAATTAAGAATAGGCTTCTTTTCTTTTCTTTTTTGGAGAGGGGAAAGAAATTTTGATAGACAATGATCGTAATCCCGCACAAGAAATGACTATGAGTTTTTAACAATTAAACATTTATATTATTATTAAATTTATTATATTGATTATTAATATCAATTTTTAAATACAAATAGCACTCAGGAGTACTCACGTGTGTCAATTTTATTGTTAATATGCTATCAACAAAAAAATACGATCTCTGGTATTGATGTAATTTTGCCCACGACGTGTGGGGCCCACGGCCAGCTACTTATAAAGAGCCTGGCTGTCAAATCTCCTTCTCTTCTTGCTAGTCCCGAAGGCAGAGAGAAGCAGATGTCCATGGCCGGTCCTCCCCGTCCTCCACCCTCTGATCTCTTCTTCCTCCTCCTCATCTCCTCCTTCGCGACGCTTTCCTTCCTTCCCCCGTCGGCATGCCAGAGCTCCGTCCTGTCACGGGGGCACTCCCTCTCCGTCGACGACGCCGGCGTGCTGGTATCCTCCGGCGGGACCTTCACCTGCGGCTTCCACGAGGTGGGATTCAACGCCTTCGCCCTCTCCGTCTGGTTCACGGCCTCCTCCGACAAGACCCCCGTGTGGACCGCCAACCGCGACCGCCCAGTCAACGGCCGGGGCTCGCGGCTCGCGCTGCTCGGGGACGGAGCTCTGGTGCTGGCGGACGCCGACAAGTCGGTGGTCTGGAACACCAACACCAGCTCCACCGGGGCCGCCGTGGCCGAGCTCCTGGAAACGGGGAACCTCGTGGTGAAGGACGCCGCCGGAGGTATCCTGTGGCGGAGCTTCGGGTACCCCACGCACACGCTCCTCCCGGGACAGGCTATGACGAAGGCGGCGAAGCTGGTGTCTTCCATGTCCTCCGGCGGGAGGACACTCTCCTCGGGCTACTACAACTTCTACTTCGACAACGACAACGTTCTCAAGCTCATGTACGACGGCCCGGAGGTCTCCAGCATCTACTGGCCAAACCCCGACATCAGCAACGTCTTCCAGAACGGGCGGTCGTCCTACAACAGCAGCAGGTATGCGGTACTCGACGACACGGGCAGCTTCTCCTCCAGCGACCTGCTCGCCTTCAACGCCTCGGACGCCGGCCGAGGCACCCACCGGCGGCTGACGCTGGATCCCGACGGCAACCTCAGGCTCTACAGCTTGGACGTGGCGACGGGACGGTGGAGGATCAGCTGGCAGGCCATGGAACAAGTCTGCAACGTCCATGGACAGTGCGGCAGGAACGGGATCTGCGTATGGACGCCGAAGCCTAGATGCTCTTGTCCTCCCGGCCATGAGATGGCCGATCCGGAGAACTGGAAGAAGGGCTGCCGGCGCAAAATTGCGATCCCCTGCGGCCGGCCGGCGCCGTGGATGTTCGTGGAGATCCCCTACACAGACTTCTACGGCTACGACAACGGGTTCTCTCAGAACATATCATTCGATTCCTGCAGGAAAATGTGCGAGTCCGACTGCACTTGCCAGGCCTTCGGCTACAAGAGGGTCGGCTCCGGCGTGTGCTTCCCGAAAGGGTCACTCTTCAATGGCTACACCTCCCCTAATTTTCCGGGAAGCACCTATCTGAAGCTGCCGGCGGCGGCACAGGCCTCAAAATTCTCTCCTCGTGCCAACGTGTCGGAGATCGCCTGCAACTCCGCCGGAGGGTCGACGGCCGTCCAAAATGTTTCCGTGGAAACGTTTGGGAGGGGAAGGCAGAGTGGCGCTGTCTGGCCCTACTTGTATGGATTCGTCTCGGCGCTCGGTTTGATGGAAGCCCTGTTGATCGGCATAGGTCTAATTTTTCTTCGCGGCCAGCGGAGCTCCCAGAGGTCCTTGGAGTTGGGCTACCGGATGATCTCCACCCACTTCAGGAAGTTCACCTACGACGAGCTGAAGAAGGCGACCAACAACTTCCGCCACGAGCTGGGTAGAGGAGGAGCCGGTGCCGTCTACAAAGGAGTCCTCAAGGACCGGCGGACGGTGGCTGTGAAGAGGCTGGAGAACGTCATGCAAGGAGCAGAAGAATTCCAGGCGGAGATGAATCTGGTGGGCAGGATTCACCACATGAACCTCGTCAGAATTTGGGGGTTCTGCTCCGAGGGTGATCACAGGCTCCTCGTCTACGAGTACCTGGAGAAGGGGTCGCTGGCGAAGGTCCTCTTCGACAACGACGGCGGCGGCGGCGGCGGCGCGGACGACGTCGTCGCACCAGTACTGGAGTGGTGGCAGCGTTACAAGGTTGCGGTGGGGACGGCCAGAGGCCTCGCTTATCTGCACCACGAGTGCTTCGAGTGGATCGTCCACTGCGACATCAAGCCCGAGAACATCCTGCTCGACGCCGATTTCGACCCCAAGATCGCCGACTTCGGCCTTTCGAAGCTGTCGCAGAGATCAGGCGACCAGCACGTTCACTTCTCCCGGATACGGGGGACGAAGGGGTACATGGCCCCCGAGTGGGTCATGAACTTGTCCATCACCGCCAAGGTCGACGTGTACAGCTACGGCGTCGTGCTGCTGGAGCTGGTCACCGGGAGGCGGCTTTCCACGGCGGTGCTAATTTCGTCGGCGCCGGGGGAGCAGGAGGTGGCGGAGCTGCGTGAGTTCGTGATGCGGGTGAGGGACAAGTCCGGCAACGACGAGGGAGAATATTCATGGGTGAATGGCTTCGTCGATCCGAGGTTGGAAGGGAGGTTCAGCAGGAAACAAGCTGTGGAGATGCTGATCATGGCGGCGGGCTGCTTGGAGGACGACCAAAACAGGAGGCCGTCCATGGAGTCGGTAGCCGAAGCTCTCCTGCGGTGCGAAACCGAGGCTGCAGCCTGAGGAAGAAAGCGTTGGTGTGCGTGCAAGTGCAACCCATCGATGGAACTGGGCTCGCAAGTTGCTAAGATGTTGTGTACTGTTCACCAGAATAATATGACATGGTATCTGAGGTTGACATTCGTAGTAAATGTTCTGTAATTTACATTTGATTTTGATTTTCATTTCATGTACAAGGTCGGGTTCAATTGAACCAGCTTCTGTAATTGTAATATCGAGAAATATAAATACAAAAGAGAGGCAGAGAGGAGGGCTCGATCGAGCCACTCTGAGTTTCTTCCCGCGTTTCCTTCTCTTGTTCTCCTCTCTTCAGATCTCGGTGAATTCTTCAGATCGGCTTTCCTCATTGCTTGGTGGAGTTCAATTGCAGATTGTATGTGGCTGATTCTTCTTCTGCAACATACAGAGTATCTCTGTTCTGGTCGATCCTAAGAAGGCCTTCATCAACACTTTCTGTCTTGGTATCAGAGCGAGGTCTGGTCCTCGCCCTTCTTCTTTTTCGTCGGGTTTTTTCTCTGCTTCAATCAGTCCGATCCATGGAAGATTCTGCTATAAGCTCTTCTTCAGCTCTTCCTGACGTTCCTACGTCTAAGCTTCCGTTTGCTGCGGGTTCAGTATTTGCTTCTCTTCCGAGCATTTCGCATCGCATAGCTATTAAACTCAATGCTGATAACTACACTATTTGGAGAGGTCAATTTATACCATTTCTTAAGACGTATAAACTCATGGGTTTAGTGGATGGTTCAATAGCTTGTCCGCCTGATTTCTTGCCGGATCCGTCAGATCCGTCGATTTTATTACCAAATGCTGATGCTGACATTTGGCGGCAGTATGATAATCTGCTTATCACTCTTATAATGTCTTCCGTGAGTGATTCCATATTACCATTGATTGTTGGACTTGAGACCTCGGCTGAAGTTTGGTCGGCTCTCACTAAGATCTATGGCTCTATCTCTACCACTCGGGCTCTCCAATTAAGGTTTCAACTGCAACAACTGAAGAAAGGTACTATGAAGGTGACAAAATATTTGCAAAAGGTGAAAAACATAGCCAATGCCTTAGCAATGGCTAATGACCCAGTCTCCAACAATGAGATGTTGCTGCATATACTTACGGGACTAGGTCCAGAATTTGATTCCTTTGTGATGACTGTCACTACTAGGTCTGATGCTGGTTTGCTTACTATTGATGATGTCCAAGGCCTTTTACTTAATCATGAAATTCTTTTGCTTCAACGTCAGCAAACTGTTTCTGATATCACAGCTAATCTGGCGAGACTAAATGTTAATTCCAATCAGCAGCAAAACACAAGAGGTCGTGGCAGAACTTATAGAGGATGTGGTGGAGGATGTGGCAGGTTTGATCAGCATGTAATGTATGGTAACAATGATAGAAATCCATCACAAGGTAATCAACAACAACCTGCTCGGAATTTTAACTACAATTCTGCATAGTCTCAATACAATTTTCAGTCTACTCCACCGGTTTGCCAATTGTGTGACAAGCGAGGACATACTGTTCTCACATGCTGGAAGCGTTTTGACTCCAACTTTAGGGCAGATGGCAATACTAGTCAAGGCAATTCAAGTTACTCTCTACAACCATATTCTGCTAATGTTGCTGCAACACAGTTCAACACTCAGCCCGATTCCAATTGGTATTCGAACACAGGAGCTAACAACCATATGACTCCTACTGTTGGACTTCTACAAAATCCGATCAACTATGCTGGAAAAGACAAAGTCATGGTTGGCAATGGAGAGGGTTTGAGCATCTCTCATATTAGTCAAGCAGGTTACAAGACTTTCAGTCTTACAAACACTTTATATGTTCCTTCAATTGCTAAAAATCTATTATCAGTTTCTCAATTCACAAAAGATAACAATGTCTTTTTTGAATTCTTTCCACATTATTGTCTGGTTGGAACAAGTTCCCCCCCCCCCCGAAACTATACATGCACTTCTAACTTCTGGTAACTAGCTAGATTGGTGTATACATATACATATACATATATGTACGTACAGCGATTAATTTTTGCCGGAGTCAAGAGCCACCACGCATCACGTACGATCGAGCAACGAGAGCTTGCCGCTGCTTTAATTGTCGTCTCTCTATGATTCGTTCTTAATTATTATATCCCTCTGGCTGTGTTACGTTTATCTAAATACAATAATGAATTTTGCGAAGAACTTCGGATGCGCTTGATAGAATATATGCGGCTGGGAGCTGCAAGGGTAGGGGGAGGTAGGTGGTGAGATGGACCCGGACGGAGCAGACTGCAGCGGCGACCTACCAGGAGTGGGAGCCACGGACCAGGTCAGACGACCGGAGCACGTTTTTGTTGACCGTCGGCTTTCTCCAAAGTCAGAAACGGTGTCACGACCCGGATTTTTAACATGCACAGCGGAAGATAATCCGGCGACGTAACGGGAAAGGATATCGGTCTGGAGCCAAATAATACCAAAATTCACAATCCAATTAAATAATTCTAAACTTTACAACATATTAACACCACAAACAAACACCTATCTAAACAAATTAAATACCAACATTGAATGGGTAATCCACTAGCTCCTCGAATTCCACAATACCACTACGTTTCTGCTGCGCTAAACCTGATACTCCTGAAAATATTAACAACGGAAGGGGTGAGTCACAACAGACCCAGTAGGACTTACACCCGAACTACCCCACTATAATAATGATTCTAGTGGTATGATAGAATAATAAGCCTAAAAATCAGATTTAATACATAGGGTGTAAACTAATTGTATATCTTTAATTAATTGATTACAAAGTCATTCTATTACCCCATATGATGACATGACTCCAAATGCATAAAAACCGACATAACCTACACATTAGACTACTCTAGGTATGCACATAACCTGACATAAAATCAATGACACATCTAGAACACTAACATCTATGCCAAACACACAACTAGACACATGTCTGAGTAAATACTATGCTCCATCTGATAAATGTAGTCACATCACAAAACTAGCACCAGATTTACCATATAGTAGGAAGTAACATATAGTAACTAAATCCCATAGTACCCCTAGGCAGGGGAGTACTTAGGATGAACCGCGGTATCTGGGATCGAAGGATGCTCCAGATTCAACTAATCTCCGCTGCCCACGGGACACTAATTTAGTCTGGTGAAGTACATTTCCATCACAATGCAGCTCACTGCACTAACCACATTCCACACCATGCAAGCATATAATTAACTCAGACAGTAAACACATGAACATTTAATTGGCAAATCAAACATGAAATACATAGATGAACACCCATGGTTCTATGCACCACATATTTGCATACCATACCACAATCTAACATAAATCAGGACCAACCTATCATATGATGCATCTAAACATGATCATGCAAGTTACAACCTACACATGACAATTACATACTTAAACAGAACTACCTATCACATAAAAGACAACAAACTTAAGTCTAACAACATTATGTCTAAACCTTACATCGGCTTTTTATCAAATTGAGATATACATGATTAAGATTCATCGCGATGCAAACATACTAAACTAACTAGGTTCCAACTATAAAGACATACCTAACATGCTAACATGCATAATTGAATAATTATCTAACATGATGAATAATCATGAATATAGGACAATCTAAACATGTATGATTACACAAGCTAATCTAAACTCTATCTAATCATGCCAATAAATCCAAAACAGCCCATTAACTACAATCTTCTAATCTTGGTGATCTAAGCATGATTCTTACGGTTTAATAAAAATATTAGAGTGCTAAGAATAGCCGAGACGCCTACCTTAACGGCGATGGCGAACGGCGCACGGAATTCCAAGGAAATTGAATCAGGCGACGAAACTGCCGCGGTTGCGTCGGTGACGGAAAATCGAGCCGGGTAGGTGTTTTAAAAAACTGTGGATAGAAGAGAAATCATGAATTATGGAGTTGAATAGAAGGTGATAGGAGAGAGGAGGATAGGAGAGAGAAGAGTGGGGGGGATATACCGCGCGAGGGGGTGTGTGGCGCACCGGTGGCGCACACCGCACGCGCGCGGAGGGTGGCGTACGGGTGGCGCAGCGGGGGCGTCGGGCGCACGCGCGGAGGGTGGCGGGCGGGCGGCGCTGGACGGCGGGCTGGCGGCGGAGCTTGGCGCCGGGCGGCGGCGACGGCGGAGGGTGTAGACGCGGGCGGCGGCATCGCCGGGCGCGCACGGCCGCGGCGGCCGGCGGAGGGTGCAGGTGGGTGGCGCTGGGCGGGCGGCCGTGGCGGCGACGGCGGGACGACGATGGCGGGGTGGCGCGGCGGCGGAGGAAGAGCAGGCGGCGGCGGCTGGCTGTGCGGCGGCGACGGGCGGCGCGGGGAAGGTGGCAGTGACGTCGCGGACGGCGGCGGCTGGGCGTAAGGCGCTGGGCATAACTGAGGGTGGCGGTAGCGGCCGGTGGTTCGCGCGGTGGTGGGCAGGCGGCGCTGGTGCTGCGGCCGGGAGGGGAGGCGGCGGGTGCGAGGGAGGGTGTGGCCGGCGGCGGAAGGTGCTGCCGCGGGAGACCGTGGCCGCCGGCGGCGACACCGGCCGGTGGTGGGCGGCCGCGCTGAGGAAGATGGCGCGTCACGCGGCCGGGCAGGTCGCTGGCCGGCGGTGCGGGTGCTGCACGCGGGCGCAGGCGGTGGTGCTTGGCGCCGGGCGGTAACTGCGGCGGCGACGGTGCGGAGGCAAGGGGCTGGCGCCGGTGCAGGTGGCCGGGTGGCGCCGGGGGCGTCCGGGGGGGTGCAAACAGGAAAGAAGAAGAAGGAGGAGGAGGAGGAGGAGGAGGAGGAGGCTGCTGCGCGCGCTCGCGGCAGAGAAGGAGAAGAGGGAGGGTGAAGTACGCGGCTGCGGGGAATATATAGAGGGGGGGGGAGGAGGAGGAGTCCGAGGGGGACCAGGGGACTAGAGTTAGAGTTTGATCGGGAGAGAGAAGGAGGCGGCGGTTTAGGAAAATTATCCGCAGGGAGAGAAAAATGGGAAGGATAAAGGAGGAAGGTAGATTAATATAAATAAAATTAATAATAAATATAATAACTATTTTTATTTATTTATTTAAATATCGTGGGTATTACAAACGGCGGGCTAATCAGTGGTTTTCCACGACGATGAAGCCGGCGATGGCGTTGACCGCCGGGTTTACCACTGCGTCAACGTCCGCTGACGCTGTCATCCATCGTCTCGTGTTATTGTTTCATTTCATTTCTCGATTAATTAATTACGCTGACCAGAACATCCTGCATCATCCTCGTTGATCAAGTTGATTTTGGCTAGCTGTTTCTCCGAGACTATCATCCTGCATCACCATCGTCATCACAGTGCAATTTTGGGAGGCGAGGCACCATGTATTTCAAACAAACACCAGGTCCTTATTGAAATTAATTAAGAAGCTGAAGAGTGCGACCATTTTTCATATTGGAAGTCGAATTTCGTATTATTTCCGTTTGAGGCCATGGGTGTAAACAGAATTAGAATTTTGATTCCATTCTTATAAGACTTAACGGATTTGAAGATTAGTTTTGTATCTTATTATTGAAACCAGATATTTTGATATCTTATCGAGATAGAAATGAATTAGATTCTATTTTCGTTTATCTGAGTTTCAATAAAAAGATAAATATATAAGTAACATTAATTTAAATAAATTATAATACATAATATATAAAATGATAAAGATAAATTTTAAAATGATTTTGTCAAAATTTAATTCATATATAACTGTATTTGCAGGATTCCTTTTTTTATCATTTTCGAAGCACGTTGGAGCCAAAGCTCGTTTCATTGTTTCGAATGTGGCCGTAAAATCTGACCTTCGAACGGGTCTTCCCGATGATTCCCCGTAGCAAGCAACCGATGTCGGTCGAGCAAGGATTTCAACGATCTAGTGGCATAATTGGGGGTGATGAACAACTTCACAGATGAATCAAGCTCACTTTTAAGTTTTAACTATAGGTGGTGATAAAGAGTACATCGGCAAGGCAAAAGAATTTGACAGAGGTCCGTCATGACGAAAGATGGCTGGTTAGATGCTGCATCGTCACACCGTGACAAAACTCTCTTGTTTCATCTTCATGAGGCCGCTCTCGATGTTGCGAAGAACCGGTCTGTAACTGCATGGCACGACGTTAAGCTTCATCAGCAAAAGGAACGATGATGAACGTGTTAGTAGTGGGGAGAAAATATAGAGAACTTACAGCCGAGCAAGGTTGTCATACGCTCGTCTTGCGTGCTTGAGCTCGGCAGAGAGCTTTAAAACGTCTGCTGTCAGTGCCTCGGCTCTGCTCTGTTCTTTTGCAAGCTGCCCCTGTACTCCATCAAGTTAGGGACCGAAGGTAAAATCGAGTGAGCAGAGTTAAAAATCTTAACGAATGTTAAAACCCAAATCTCATGCTAGCTTGAGAACAGAACAAGGCAACACCGCGTGACATAGATTATGGAAGCAGATAAAAAGAAAAAAGACTGACTGATTCAAGGTGAAGAATAGCCAGTCAATTACTCGAGCAGAAGAATAGAACAACGATCTTATCTTATCAACTTCCCAGGTAGACGATGCTAACTAGAGGTTTAGTTAAGCCTGTGCTGCGGTGATCAGTGGTTATGCAGACATGTGAGTCAGGAGGAGGTATCCTGTCCTCCTACCGAAGCTTCATAAAACTGTCATGTCTGCTCTATCCTTCATGTTCATGGTGACGAATGGAGACAATTATGTCATGCACGGACCGCATATATCTGCTTTTATCACAAGTTAAGTTGCCAAACCTCGTTCTTGTGGTTTAGACTTTAACGACCCATGGCTTCTTGCCGACAGAACAATACCACCTATCTCATCATTCTCCATCAAGCGTCGACAACAAACTCACAAATATACGTGATATACAAGTACGAAATAGAATAAATGGAACTAATTTCAAGTTACATGAAAAGATAGAACTGCATGAGCATGAGCCGTTTCCCTTTATGGAACCCTATTTAGGAAAATGGTCTTTACAGACGGCTACCAGGGCATCAGTCCTTGAAATCAAGCTAGTTGACATTCATCAATTTCCTGCATAAATAAAAAAAGACAACAGGAAGCCTACCAGATCTATGCGAACAGCACAAGCAACTAACCTTGAGCTGTAGATTTTCAGCTGTGCAGGCTTCTTCAGTGTCCAACGTGTTGATGTTATTCCTTTCGCTATCCACATCCGCATGAACATCCCTGACAATCGATGACTGGAGCTGTTCCAACCTCAACTTTTCCAGCATAGTACGAAGCTCTTCATTTTGATTCAGACAACTCCTTACCTGCAAGTTTACAGAAGAACCACTGGCACAACCTAATAATAGATTGACAGCAAAAATTGCGCAACTATAAGATGATTGATCAAACCAGTGCTTTTCAGAAAGGAAAAGGTACCATAAACCTACCAAGACAAAAAAAAACCACGTGTTTCCTAAATTGGAGTAGGAAACCTCTAGGGGAAACTTGTAACAAAACCGCCAGTCCAAAAAATTAAATAAATCTGGGCCATGCTTCTTTTACTCCCTTTTTTCTGAAAATAAGATAAGCTAGACACCAGTTTGTTATATAGGTAATACGACCAAATTAGAGAAGACAAGTAGCCTCTATTATCTAAGGAAAAGAAGCAACTCATTGTTATTGACAAGCATAAATCCAATTGCAAAGGAAGCATCCAAATGCACACAACAGGGAGTACAAGAACCACTACTAAATGAAGCCTACCAAAATTATATTCAGGGGGTACTAAAGATCAAAGGTTAATACATTCAACCAAACATTTAGTGACTAAAAGGTGATGATTTTATGTTATCATTTAAATAGATATGTATATATCAAGAAAAGAAAGCGAAAGCAAGTGAACATATTTGTTTCAGGTGTAGATGGTACCTGGTTTTCCCATTGTTCCACAGCCATCAAAGCATCCTGGTATGAGGTTGATAGGTTTGAATTTTCCTCAAAAAGCCTCTCTATCTCAAAGGACTGTGAATCAACCTAGAGATATATGATATCATTAAGTAAAAAATAATGCATATGATATGGGTTTAAACCAGAGAAAAGAGTGAGCTTGGAGAATACAAGAACGCAGAGAGCACAACATTTACCTCCATAAGAAGTTTTTGTCTACTACCTTCGAGTCTCTCAACCATTACTGCCATGTCATGTAACTGTTTTTCAAGTTTCTCTTTCTCATACTACAAGCAAGTGTTAAGGCCAAAAAAATCGTTATAATCTTGACAAATATAAGAATAAACAAATTTGGAACAGTGTCTGGAGTATGGCTCATAACGGCTCAACAGTAAGGAGCACAAATGACAGTCAAGAAATGTATTGATCTATGGATGTGCTCGTGAACATGCCTAAACCAAATTGAAGAAAGGCAAGATAACCATATTAAAGGATATCAGAGAATATACTACCACTTCATAATTTCACCATTTCACATGGTACCAATCCAAGTACTGCCACCAGTCCACTGGAACAGAAAAGCCTGAACCAGCAATCAGTTAGCTGGTACCATGAAGGAAATCATGAACATGTGATGTTCAAAACAGGATGGTCAAGAAGTTACTGATCATGGAACCAAGTGATCAAATTAAACAGTGGCCTCAAGAAAGAAATGACTCGCAACTCAACTCAACTCAACTCAACTAAAGCGTTTATCCCAATTACTTGGGGTCAGCCACATGGATTCTCTTTCTCCACTCATGTCGATTTTGTGTTATTTCTTCAGAGATATTTAAACCATCTAAATCATATTGAATTACCCTCCTCCAAGTTAACTTAGGTCAACCACGCCCCTTTTTTGTTTCTGTCATTTTAATATTTTTTATCTTTCTAACTGGAGCCTCTTTAGGTCTACGTTTAATATGTCCAAATCATCTCAATCTCCCTTCTTTCAATTTGTATACAATTCTCGTTACTCCTACATTTTCTCTAATATATTCATTACTTATTTTATCTAATATAGTGTGATCACTCATCCATCTTAACATTCTCATTTCGGCAACACTTATTTTAGAAGTATGTTTTTCTTTTATTATCCAACATTCACCACTAAACAACATTGCAAGTCTTATACTTGTACGATAAAACTTTTCTTTAAACTTTAATGGAATTTTACGATCACATAGAACCCCTGAAGCCAATCTCCACTTCATCAAGCCTACTTTAATCCTATGATTAACGTCTTCATCACATTCTCCATCTTTTTGAATAATTGATCTAAGATGCTTGAACTGAGTTTTTTGAGACAATATTATCCCATCTAAACTGACGCACTCACATGTTTCTCTTTGGTTTTCATTAAATTTACAATGCATATATTCTGTTTTAGTTCTACTTATCTTGAAACCTTTAGTCTTTAAAATATTTCTCCACATTTCTAACTTTCTATTCACTCATTGTGTTTCATTTATCAATACGAGATCGTCTGCAAATATCATACACCAAGGTATATCATCTTGTATAGTCTTCGTTAATTCATCTATAACTAATGCAAAACGATAAGGACTTATTGCAGACCCTTGATGTAAGTAATTCATCTATATCTAATGCAAAAAGATAAAGACTTATTGCAGACCCTTGATATAAGCCAATTGAAATAGGAAAATCTCTTGTTTCTCCACCAATTGAAAGAAATGACTCGCAATTATCTAAAAATCATATCATAAAAGAATCACATATATATGGATGACAAAAAAACCATTCATACTGTCATGCACACATTTGCACTAATCTGAAATTTATAAGCAAAAAATAGAAGAAACAACATCGATAACTACATAATCAACATGGTTCCCAGAACTTACAAACAGGCTTCACCACTTGAATAATCAAATTGTTTTGTAACCGGAAACAATGCAATAAATCTCTGTAATATACATAACCTGGAATATCAAGAGAAAGAAAGAAAGATGCAAACAAGTTTTAGTTGCTTACAGTTGAGAAAGTATTGCTAGCTTCTTTGGAGACCTCTTCTGCGTCAAATAAAAATTTTCTCTTGTCATTTAAAACAATCTCCCAAAACAAAACAAAAGCAAAGATACTACCTATTTGACATAGCAAACATAGCATTGAATCATCTAAATGAAGCATCACACTGTAGCGCAAATATAAATAAAACAAGGACAGCAAATAGGGTAGCCTCTTCCTTTAAAAGACGGTATATCAAAATAGAATACAACATATTGAATGCATGGGCATCCGGGTGAAAAAAAATGTACTAGTTGTCAACTCAATGACCAAAACTATAGAAGTGGGAGGTAAATAGGAGATAAGTAGGAAACAAACAACATTACTCCATAACCTTACCCATAAAAAGCACCTGTGAACAAGCTTCCCATGGAGAGACCGATCTAAAAGTGGTAAAAGACTTAATAGTAAAAGAAGATTTTACCAGCTAATACGTTAATGTAGACATTCATAGATCTTTCATCCTCACCCTCAGGAATCATGGACTGCCACATCAGCCAACCCCGACTGATTTGGCCTTGTTGGGCCAATCAGGAGCAGATTCCTGACAAAATTGGCAAGGACTCACTGGATCAGACTACCTGGACATACAGGCTATGCCAAACTGAAATTGATCAGGATTGGCTGATCTTGACCCTGGACAGGCCAATCCCAGGTTGGAATTGACCAGAATCAGCAGGTTGAGTTAGTCCGAGTAAGGGCCAAGTCCGACAGAGTCATGCTGAATTGACATGATTCAGCCTGATTCTTGACTTCCACTGGTCAGTAGATCTGATCCAGAACAGGATTAGACCCTGGCTGATCCCAGGTCCACACCTGACTGTCTTCCTTGTTGGCGATTGATTTCTCTAGCTTCTGCACATGACACTTCAACTGAGAGAACAGAGAAGAAGAGTAAAAGAGGCATCTCAAGCTCCAAAAATGCAGCCAGCTGACACCTGCCCACAATGGAAGATATATTTACCTATGTTATCAAAGGCGGTCAAGGTGACCACCTAGGCAATGAGGTGAGGCCATCTGGATGAGCGCCACAGGCACTTGTGGTGCCCTCCCTGCAACATTTGGGGTGGAGAAGACGAGGCCTGTATGACCCAACCGGAGTATGATCCAAAACTTAGTTGGACCCTGCTCACCGGTCAGCTCTGAGTAGGGTGCCCAAAACTCAAGTTTCGGACCCCTGTCATAACAGGTCTCACTGCCCGAAAACCCTGGCCTGTTCTGCAGCTTCTGCCTCCTTTGTGCGTTGGCATGCTTTTTACCCTCAGTCTCAAGTGCCATAGGCTTCCACCTCGAATGCCTAAAAATAGGTGAGGCCCTCCTGGCCTTGGAAGCCTCACACCCCAAACAACACAGATATTTACGCAGTATCTACAGCAGTTCTCAGCTTCCCTTCATTGCAATAGAAGAGCAATCTCATCCCCATATCTTATAGCATTGTATTAACACATTCTTAGTCTAAGGTGGATCAGATAGAAATCAGTGTTTAATCTTGCTCTTCCCCTCTACATGGGGTCACAACAAAAGGAGCCACATAGCAGAGGTAGTTTCCTTAATGATGCTATTTTCACCTTCTCTTCCAATCAGTCCTAAGTTCGTTTATGATGTTCTCGAGCAAATGCCAAAACACTTAATATCCTAGTGTCCTTTTTCCCTGATCAATGATCATGCACTGATGACATCAATAAATGATCTTTTCACCAGTAGCTCAACATTTAAGTGCAGATAAACCCACCCTATTCATGCTTTATAGAATTTCAGTTCCAACTAGACAGCAGCAAATCAACTTCAAAAAATAAATCAATCCCCCTTTGATGTGATGTGTGTGTATATATATATCCTTGTGGGTGTAAAAGACTACCTTATCAATCACAATCATCTTGGTTGCCTAGGTGATGAGGCAAGGTGAGGCAGTCGTTTCCATCCTCGCCTTGGTCGATTTTGCCTCATGCAATCGCCTCAGCCGCCTCTATTGCCGAGACGACCCCCCCCAAATGCCTTACATTATCCAACTCATCTGCTCGTATGCACAAAGACCTAGACCACCCACCGGTTCCGGATCCGCTATCGCCCTGGATCTAATAGAATAGAAGGTATTATGTATTTGGCTTAGAGAGCTTAAGACTTCGATTTAGTTGATGTAATCATATTGGCTGCAAGATTTTAGATTTTATTTCTTTCTTGGTTGGTGTTATGTAGGCATTTATGTGAAAATTTTTGTTATTGTTATTAACTTATTATATTCAATTAAGTTTTTACATTTTTTCAATTTTAAATTTTCAATCAATCTCAACAGGTCCCTCAACAGGCCCCTCTTCCTCCTCCTCCTCCTCCTTGTCTCCATCATTGGACCGCGCAGAGCTTTCGAGCGCCAACCGGCCGTATTTTACTCTTGGGAAGCTCAGATGTTTGTCTTGGCAAGAGCACGTTGCTGCCATGGTCCCCGTCCGATCCGCGCGCAGCCACCGCCTTGAAGGCAGGCAGATGTGGATAAGCAAGTTGGGTGTGCCCCCCCCAACCCAACTAGGGATGTCAATGGTTACCGATTATCCGATTATCCGATTATCCGACCCGTTCGTTAGTTAACGAACAGTTAATGAATAGTTAAAATTTTCCGAAGAAGCTATCCGCGTTCGTTTACCGATTAACCGTTATCTTAGCGGATGCGGTCATGGATACACCATAAACCGAACCCAAAAACTGTTATCCGTATTCGTTAATTAATATATAATACAATAACTCACAATTTATGGTATCTAAGCATATATATGTCTCATCTAGAAAATTTTATTGTCCTTAACTCACCAGTTCACCCTCCTCCTTGAGACCTTAACATTGGACAAACCTTGCCTTGACGTCCTCTTCCGCTTCTTGATGGTGCAATCCACGTACACACTTTTGCTGCAAATTGACTATCTCATGCTTTATGTTAGACATGTATTATTTTGGATATGTAATTAAGATTTTTTTCTATCTCATATTTTGTATTGTACATCTAATTATTTACCACAGATTGAAAAATTATTGTTACTATATACTTGTAAATCTTATTTTCCTTTTGTTCATTGCTATAACTAGATGTTTTAATTGTAATATCTATTTTTATGTGTGTTTTTATCGGTAAAATTACCTTTACTTCTTTATTTTGCTGGGTTGTAACGTACACATGTTATCTCTTTATATATTCGATAACCATCCGTTATCCGACCGTAAACCGTTTTTAAGCGGATAGAGCAATGCGGTTCGCGGATACACCCGATACCGATAGTTAACGAAAAGCAAGTGGATACACCTTTTTCTTATAGGATACGGATACGAATAATACTATTATTCGATCCGTATCTGACCCGTTGACATCCCTAAACCCAATTCTGGGCTTCCATTCGTCGTCGGCGGCGACGACAGCGCCGGTGCTGCTGACTCCAGAGGTGTCCGAAGAGCTGCCGTCTTCAAAGGGTCGGCTCCATTCCGAGGGAGAGACAGGTTCTTTTAACGTTTTTTTCATCTGCATTATTAAAATAATATTTAAGCGTAATAACATGCTTAGAATGTCTCTCTCTGCAGGTTATTTCAACACTTTTTTCATCTGCATTGTTAAAATAATATTTAAATATACTATTAAAATGTTTAAATATTAGAGATTACTTTAACATTTAAATATTAAAATTATATTTATTTAAACCTACAAAATCGATCAAGACAGTAATCTCTTTACCTGTATATTTATTTTAACGAATTATTTTAATGTTTGATTTAATCTTTTTTATTTAAAATAACATTTATTTTACTTCTTCATTGTTAATATCAAGAGTAAATACACACTAGACATCTTGGAAGGGTAAACAAGGCATTTTTCAAGTTAAAATAGAGTGGGTGTGATGATATTTCAAAAATACGGACCTAGTGGTAAAGTAATTTTAAAAATGGACCTACACCCACGTTCTAAAATAGATTTAGTGTGCATTTGCGCTTAATTAAATCACGTGACACACTGTACGTTGCATTTAATTAGGCGTAGTATTTCATCTCAATTAAGATGGATTAGGGTTCGTGGCGAGCCATAATACACACTAATTGACCATGCCACGCACCTGCGGTAGGAAATCATTAATTCTCACAAGACAAGAGGGTTTGTGCCACGAAATCTACGGAGGGCCTCTTGCTCGTCTCCTCCTCCGTGCAGAGGACACCCATCTCCAGCATCACGGCCGCCTGCTTCCGGTCGAAATGACCTCCCAGCCTCGGATCCACGAAGTTCTCAACCCATGACGACGAATACTCCTCCTCCTCCTCCTCCTCCTCCTCTTCTTCGGTGGTCCTAATTACCTGCTCCCTCCGCGGCCCTCCGACGAGCTTCCTCAGCTCTGCAACGATATCCTCCTCCCCGGCGGCCGGCAACCGGTGATCGGATATCCGTCTCCCCATAACGATCTCCAAGAGCACAACGCCGTAGCTGTAGACGTCGACCTTGGCTGTGATGGGGGCTCTGGTAATCCACTCGGGGGCCATGTACCCCTTCGTTCCCCGGATCCGGGAGAAGTCGATGTCGGAGTTCGGTCCCCTCTGCGACAGCTTCGCTAGGCCGAAGTCGGCGATCTTCGGCTCGAAGTCACAGCCGAGGAGGATGTTCTCCGGCTTGACATCGCAGTGCACGACCCATTCCAGGCATTCGTGGTGGAGATAGGCCAGCCCCTTGGCCGTCCCCAGCGCGATTTTGTACCTGTTGCTCCACTCCAGTACGCCGTCGCCGTCGCCGAAGAGCATCTGAGCAAGCGAACCTCTTTCCTGGAGCTCGGAGACCAGGAGCCTGTGCGCCCCCTCCGAACAGAAGCCCCAGACTCTGACGAGGTTCATATGGTAGATCCTCCCGATGAGGTTCATCTCCGTCTGGAATTCTTCCGTTCCCTGCACCACGTTGTCCAGCTTTTTCACCGCCACCAGCCGCTGATCCGCCAAGACCCCCCTGTAGACCGCCCCGGCTCCTCCTCTTCCGAGTTCGTGCCTGAAGTTCTGTGTCGCCCGCTTCAACTCCTTGAAAGAGAACTTCCTGAAGTTGTCGGACACCATCCGGTAACCTTCCTCAACCGTCCTCTGCGAGCGCTGCCTGCCGCGAAGAAAGCAGTAGCCCATTGCGATGAACAGCAGCTCGATCAGGCCCAAGGCCGAGACGAACCCGTACAGGAATACCCATATATTGGATTCTTTCCTCCTCCCTGCAGCAGCAGCAGCAGCTGGTAGAACATCGCCGCCAGAAGAAGAGGAAGGTATAACTACGGAGCCGGCCGATGATATTATTATCCCGCGGGTAGCGTTGGTGCACACAATCTCCGACACTAACGGGGGGCCGGAAACAGATAGCGCGGGCGAGGCCGCTTCAGCTCTGCTCCGAGGGAGCTTCAGAAAGACGCTGCCCTCGAAGCCGGGGGCCCTGAACCCGTTGAATAGCAAGCTCTTGGGGTAGCAGACGCCCTGCCCGAACCTCTTGTAGACGAAGCCCTGGCAGGCGCAGTCGTTCTCGCAGTCCCTTCTGCACGTATCGAAGGATACATTCGACGAGAATCCGGTGTCGTAGCCGTAGAAATCGGTGTACGGAACCTCCACGAAGCGCCACGGCCCAGCAGCGCCCGGGCGGCCGCAGGAGATGTCGACCTCGCGGCTGCAGCCCCTCTTCCAGTTCGCCGGATCCACCATCCTGTGCCCCGGCGGGCAGAAACACTTGGCCTCCGGCGCCGGTACGCAGATGCCGTTTTTCCCGCACTGGCCGTGAACCTTGCACAGCCGCGCCAAGCCCAGCCACGAGATCCTCCAGCTCCCCGTCGACTCGTTCAAGCTGTAGAGCCGGAGGTTGCCGTCGGGGTCCAGCGTCAGCCGCCGGTGGGTGCCTCGGCCGGCGTCCGAGGCGTTGAAGGCGAGCAGGTCGCTGGAGGAGAAGCTGCCCGTGTCGTCGAGCACCGCATACCTGCTGCTGTTGTAGGGCGACCGCCCGTTCTGGAAGTTGCCCATGCTGGGGTTTGGCCAGTAGATGCTGGAGACCTCCGGCCCGTCGTACATGAGCTTCAGAATGTTGTCGTTGTCGAAGGACAGGGTGTAGTAGCCCGTGAAGAGCGTCGCCGGCGACATGGAGGACACGAGCTTGGTCGTCTTGGTCATGAGCTGCGTCGGGAGCAGGGTGTCGGTGGGAGACCCGAAACTCTGCCACAGGATGCGGTCGGCGGGGTCCTTCACCACCAGGTTCCCCGTCTCCAGGAGCTGAACCACGGCGGCGCCCGTGGAGCTGGTGTTGGTGCTCCAGACCACCGTCTTGTCGGCGTCCAGCAGCGCCAGAGCGCCATCCCGGCGGAGCGTGAGCCGCGAGCCGCGGCCGTTCACGGGGCGGTCGCGGTTGGCAGTCCAGACGGGCGTCCGCCGCGCCGAGGCGGTGAACCAGACGGAGAAGGCGAAGGCATTCTCGCCGACACCGTGGAACCCGCACGTAAAAGCTTTGCCCGGCGAGAGCAGCACATCCGCTTCCTTCTCGACGGAGAGGGAGGAACCCCGTGGCAGGATGGAGGAGGACTGGGAGGCGGACAATGGCAAGAAAGAGAGGGTGATCGGGGGAAGGCAATATAGGACGACGAGATTGATGAAGGCAGCTGTAGCAGCAGGCGCCATGAAAATATATGATGTGGCGGCCACAAGTCATAAGAGCTTTTCGATACTCGAACACGGAGGATGATGTACATATATATATATATATTGCTACATATTTGAGATGATCTCTACTAGCTGTACATGTGTGTGTGTATATATAATGTCGTGGGGGCAGGCTAGCCGGCCGGGTTTACTTGGTCACGAGATTAATATAGATGGAGTCGTACGAACGTTGAAGAGAGTACCTACCCGCACAAATTAATAAAAGGAAATTCACAATATGAATGCATCAAAAAGAAATATGTAAATTCCACTTGTATATATATATAGAGAGAGATATATATTGGGAGTACGTGTTCATGCGAACAGGATATATAGATGGACTAGGATTGAATCGATCCACCGAGGGAACGGATCCTCTCAATCATCGATCTGACTTAGAGTTTTCTCACAAAAAATGCTCATTTAATGACCAGTTAAAATAAGGTCCAGCACTAAACAGTCATTGAATAATCTTTATTTTTTGTGAAAGAACCGAAGAACTCCTCTCGAGAATTCGCTCTCATCCACCGCGCGATATCAGTTCAGAGTTCGTGGTTTCTCCTCCTTCTTTTTTGTAATTGACCTGATTTGTTGACGTTGACCTGTCTAACTTAATTTTAAATATGTTATAAATTTATACCAAAAATATTTTTTTATAAATACATTTTAAAATGTAATATTGATTATGATCAATTATTTTATTTTTATAGATAAATATTATATATTAAACTGGGGAATCAAACCGAAAACGAACCTGATAGTGATCACTTCCAATTTAGGGATTAGTGAGACTGATTCGGTCTGATTGGACCAGTCAAAATTTCGATTCAATTTTAGTTTATCTATTATACATGTATGTGTGTGTGGATATTCTTCGGAGAAAAAATAGGTCCCTTCGCGATCGAGTTGAATGTATGATATATATATGTATATACTTCTTCGCTGTGACTCGATAAGAACTACTCGCACCGCGTTTTTCAACACGTACGTACGCGTGTATATATACGCCGGTCTGCACCATCTGCCGTCGCGTGTACGTACTCAGCGGCGTCGCCGTCGACGAGCTGCAAACTTCCATGGCGCGTGCATATATGCCGCCGTCGATCATCGTGATGCAGTCCCGTTCGCATATGTGTTGTACTGTCTGGGCGACGGAGCACAGAAACAGGAGGAGATCGCCGGTTTAGTATTAATCGTCCAGTAGTACGCAGAGATTAAGTAAAATCCTCCCTCGTTGACTACATCTGGATCCGGGCGAAAGAGCTCATCCGATTAAATTAATTAAAATGGTTGAGAGAACAGTCTCTCAATGGTCAATCAAAAATGATCATGACCCCCGCTACTTAATTGACGATTAAGGAGGTAAATTTGCATGAACTATTATTGAACCAAATTTTATAATAGTTTACACTGTAATTCGTAACGAATTATACTGTGATTCGTAACGATTCAAGTCAATTTGTAACTAGTTACATTTTTGTTCGTACGAGTCACACTACAATTCATAATCGGTGAACCAATTACGAACTACAGTATAACTCGTTACGAACGACATTGTGACTCGTTACGAATCGGGTTGAACCGTAATAGGTTACACTGTCATTCATAATTGTTATGAACTACAGTATAACTCGTTACGAAATTTGCTTTAGTAACAGTTTATACCGTTCACCTCTTGAACCGTCACCTATGTGACAGGAATCGTGGCCATTCCTAATTAGTCATTGAGGTTGTTCCTGAAGAAAGGTGCTTAAGGTTATCCGAACTACTCGTGGAGGTGGCCAGTTGCAGCATTTTCTCCCAAGTGAGAACTCGTCAGACTTCAGCGCTATCGTCCTTAGTGTTGGCGGCACCCCGTCCCTCTATTTTGAGGTAATTTTCTTCTTAGGGAGAGGCTCTCCCTCCCTAAAACTTTCTTGTTTTGTGTTTATAGGTTGTTTAGGTGTTCTCCCATTTTTGTGTTGAAGGGGTGAAGGTTAATATATGTTAATTAGTTGTTTTATTTCGTTCTTAGTAGTCATGATCTTTTTATTTATTGAGGCCATCAATTTAAATGATATCCACAGCTTATCCGTGCGATCGCCTAGTCTGAGAACAGTTAAATATATCAAATTTACTATGAGAGTCCATGTCCCTGATAATCGACTTTCTAAACACTTAAAGTGTGCAGGTCCATGTATGATTGTGTTCAAAGTTTGTTGGAGGTGATGACTTCGAACGTAGGTGAAATTTATCTATCTTTGTCATGTGAATATTGTTCATGTTTGCCTAGGTTGGAGAGCTCTGTTTTTGGCTCTTTTCTTTGTTACTTGGATCACGTATCTTTTTGTTTTAATGTTACAATAGAGACCTATGTTATTTGTTTCAAAAATTTATGAAGGGTGTCGAACTCATGTAAAATAAATAAATAAACCTTAAACATCATACCATGTAAAATAAATAAATCAACCTTAAACATCGTACCACTCAACTCGACTTTGACTCACCCCCCCCAACTATACATGCACTTCTAACTTCTGGTAACTAGCTAGATTGGTGTATACATATACATATATGTACAGCGATTAATTTTTGCCGGAGTCAAGAGCCACCACGCATCACGTACGATCGAGCAACGAGAGCTTGCCGCTGCTTTAATTGTCGTCTCTCTATGATTCGATCTTAATTATTATATCCCTCTGGCTGTGTTACGTTTATCTAAATACAATAATGAATTTTGCGAAGAACTTCGGATGCGCTTGATAGAATATATGCGGCTGGGAGCTGCAAGGGTAGGGGGAGGTAGGTGGTGAGACGACCCGGACGGAGCAGACTGCAGCGGCGACCTACCAGGAGTGGGAGCCACGGACCAGGTCAGACGACCGGAGCACGTTTTTGTTGACCGTCGGCTTTCTCCAAAGTCGGAAACGGCGGGCTGATCAGTGGTTTTCCACGACGATGAAGCCGGCGATGGCGTTGACCGCCGGGTTTACCACTGCGTCAACGTCCGCTGACGCTGTCATCCATCGTCTCGTGTTATTGTTTCATTTCATTTCTCGATTAATTAATTACGCTGACCAGAACATCCTGCATCATCCTCGTTGATCAAGTTGATTTTGGCTAGCTGTTTCTCCGAGACTATCATCCTGCATCACCATCGTCATCACAGTGCAATTTTGGGAGGCGAGGCACCATGTATTTCAAACAAACACCAGGTCCTTATTGAAATTAATTAAGAAGCTGAAGAGTGCGACCATTTTTCATATTGGAAGTCGAATTTCGTATTATTTCCGTTTGAGGCCATGGGTGTAAACAGAATTAGAATTTTGATTCCATTCTTATAAGACTTAACGGATTTGAAGATTAGTTTTGTATCTTATTATTGAAATCAGATATTTTGATATCTTATCGAGATAGAAATGAATTAGATTCTATTTTCGTTTATCCGAGTTTCAATAAAAAGATAAATATATAAGTAACATTAATTTAAATAAATTATAATACATAATATATAAAATGATAAAGATAAAATCTAAAATGATTTTGTCAAAATTCAATTCATATATAACTGTATTTGCAGGATTACTTTTTTTATCATTTTCGAAGCACGTTGGAGCCAAAGCTCATTTCATTGTTTCGAATGTGGCCGTAAAATCTGACCTTCGAACGGGTCTTCCCGATTCCCCGTAGCAAGCAACCGATGTCGGCCGAGCAAGGATTTCAACGATCTAGTGGCATAATTGGGGGTGATGAACAACTTCACAAATGAATCAAGCTCACTTTTAAGTTTTAACTATAGGTGGTGATAAAGAGTACATCGGCAAGGCAAAAGAATTTGACAGAGGTCCGTCATGACGAAAGATGGCTGGTTAGATGCTGCATCGTCACACCGTGACAAAACTCTCTTGTTTCATCTTCATGAGGCCGCTCTCGATGTTGCGAAGAACCGGTCTGTAACTGCATGGCACGACGTTAAGCTTCATCAGCAAAAGGAACGATGATGAACGTGTTAGTGGGGAGAAAATATAGAGAACTTACAGCCGAGCAAGGTTGTCATACGCTCGTCTTGCGTGCTTGAGCTCGGCAGAGAGCTTTAAAACGTCTGCTGTCAGTGCCTCGGCTCTGCTCTGTTCTTTTGCAAGTTGCCCCTGTACTCCATCAAGTTAGGGACCGAAGGTAAAATCGAGTGAGCAAAGTTAAAAATCTTAACGAATGTTAAAACCCAAATCTCATGCTAGCTTGAGAACAGAACAAGGCAACACCGCGTGACATAGATTATGGAAGCAGATAAAAAGAAAAAAGACTGACTGATTCAAGGTGAAGAATAGCCAGTCAATTACTCGAGCAGAAGAATAGAACAACGATCTTATCTTATCAACTTCCCAGGTAGACGATGCTAACTAGAGGTTTAGTTAAGCCTGTGCTGCGGTGACCAGTGGTTATGCAGACATGTGAGTCAGGAGGAGGTATCCTGTCCTCCTACCGAAGCTTCATAAAACTGTCATGTCTGCTCTATCCTTCATGTTCATGGTGACGAATGGAGACAATTATGTCATGCACGGACCGCATATATCTGCTTTTATCACAAGTTAAGTTGCCAAACCTCGTTCTTGTGGTTTAGACTTTAACGACCCATGGCTTCTTGCCGACAGAACAATACCACCTATCTCATCATTCTCCATCAAGCGTCGACAACAAACTCACAAATATACGTGATATACAAGTACGAAATAGAATAAATGGAACTAATTTCAAGTTACATGAAAAGATAGAACTGCATGAGCATGAGCCGTTTCCCTTTATGGAACCCTATTTAGGAAAATGGTCTTTACAGACGGCTACCAGGGCATCAGTCCTTGAAATCAAGCTAGTTGACATTCATCAATTTCCTGCATAAATAAAAAAAGACAACAGGAAGCCTACCAGATCTATGCGAACAGCACAAGCAACTAACCTTGAGCTGTAGATTTTCAGCTGTGCAGGCTTCTTCAGTGTCCAACGTGTTGATGTTATTCCTTTCGCTATCCACATCCGCATGAACATCCCTGACAATCGATGACTGGAGCTGTTCCAACCTCAACTTTTCCAGCATAGTACGAAGCTCTTCATTTTGATTCAGACAACTCCTTACCTGCAAGTTTACAGAAGAACCACTGGCACAACCTAATAATAGATTGACAGCAAAAATTGCGCAACTATAAGATGATTGATCAAACCAGTGCTTTTCAGAAAGGAAAAGGTACCATAAACCTACCAAGACAAAAAAAACCACGTGTTTCCTAAATTGGAGTAGGAAACCTCTAGGGGAAACTTGTAACAAAACCGCCAGTCCAAAAAATTAAATAAATCTGGGCCATGCTTCTTTTACTCCCTTTTTTCTGAAAATAAGATAAGCTAGACACCAGTTTGTTATATAGGTAATACGACCAAATTAGAGAAGACAAGTAGCCTCTATTATCTAAGGAAAAGAAGCAACTCATTGTTATTGACAAGCATAAATCCAATTGCAAAGGAAGCATCCAAATGCACACAACAGGGAGTACAAGAACCACTACTAAATGAAGCCTACCAAAATTATATTCAGGGGGTACTAAAGATCAAAGGTTAATACATTCAACCAAACATTTAGTGACTAAAAGGTCATGATTTTATGTTATCATTTAAATAGATATGTATATATCAAGAAAAGAAAGCGAAAGCAAGTGAACATATTTGTTTCAGGTGTAGATGGTACCTGGTTTTCCCATTGTTCCACAGCCATCAAAGCATCCTGGTATGAGGTTGATAGGTTTGAATTTTCCTCAAAAAGCCTCTCTATCTCAAAGGACTGTGAATCAACCTAGAGATATATGATATCATTAAGTAAAAAATAATGCATATGATATGGGTTTAAACCAGAGAAAAGAGTGAGCTTGGAGAATACAAGAACGCAGAGAGCACAACATTTACCTCCATAAGAAGTTTTTGTCTACTACCTTCGAGTCTCTCAACCATTACTGCCATGTCATGTAACTGTTTTTCAAGTTTCTCTTTCTCATACTACAAGCAAGTGTTAAGGCCAAAAAAATCGTTATAATCTTGACAAATATAAGAATAAACAAATTTGGAACAGTGTCTGGAGTATGGCTCATAACGGCTCAACAGTAAGGAGCACAAATGACAGTCAAGAAATGTATTGATCTATGGATGTGCTCGTGAACATGCCTAAACCAAATTGAAGAAAGGCAAGATAACCATATTAAAGGATATCAGAGAATATACTACCACTTCATAATTTCACCATTTCACATGGTGCCAATCCAAGTACTGCCACCAGTCCACTGGAACAGAAAAGCCTGAACCAGCAATCAGTTAGCTGGTACCATGAAGGAAATCATGAACATGTGATGTTCAAAACAGGATGGTCAAGAAGTTACTGATCATGGAACCAAGTGATCAAACTAAACAGTGGCCTCAAGAAAGAAATGACTCGCAACTCAACTCAACTCAACTCAACTAAGGCGTTTATCCCAATTACTTGGGGTCAGCCACATGGATTCTCTTTCTCCACTCATGTCAATTTTGTGTTATTTCTTCAGAGATATTTAAACCATCTAAATCATATTGAATTACCCTCCTCCAAGTTAACTTAGGTCAACCACGCCCCTTTTTTGTTTCTGTCATTTTAATATTTTTTATCTTTCTAACTGGAGCCTCTTTAGGTCTACGTTTAATATGTCCAAATCATCTCAATCTCCCTTCTTTCAATTTGTTTACAATTCTCGTTACTCCTACATTTTCTCTAATATATTCATTACTTATTTTATCTAATATAGTGTGATCACTCATCCATCTTAACATTCTCATTTCGGCAACACTTATTTTAGAAGTATGTTTTTCTTTTATTATCCAACATTCACCACTAAACAACATTGCAAGTCTTATACTTGTACGATAAAACTTTTCTTTAAACTTTAATGGAATTTTACGATCACATAGAACCCCTGAAGCCAATCTCCACTTCATCTAACCTACTTTAATCCTATGATTAACGTCTTCATCACATTCTCCATCTTTTTGAATAATTGATCTAAGATGCTTGAACTGAGTTTTTTGAGACAATATTATCCCATCTAAACTGACGCACTCACATGTTTCTCTTTGGTTTTCATTAAATTTACAATGCATATATTCTGTTTTAGTTCTACTTATCTTGAAACCTTTAGTCTTTAAAATATTTCTCCACATTTCTAACTTTCTATTCACTCATTGTGTTTCATTTATCAATACGAGATCGTCTGCAAATATCATACACCAAGGTATATCATCTTGTATAGTCTTCGTTAATTCATCTATAACTAATGCAAAACAATAAGGACTTATTGCAGACCCTTGATATAAGCCAATTGAAATAGGAAAATCTCTTGTTTCTCCACCAATTGAAAGAAATGACTCGCAATTATCTAAAAATCATATCATAAAAAAATCACATATATATGGATGACAAAAAAACCATTCATACTGTCATGCACACATTTGCACTAATCTGAAATTTATAAGCAAAAAATAGAAGAAACAACATCGATAACTACATAATCGACATGGTTCCCAGAACTTACAAACAGGCTTCACCACTTGAATAATCAAATTGTTTTGTAACCGGAAACAATGCAATAAATCTCTGTAATATACATAACCTGGAAAATCAAGAGAAAGAAAGAAAGATGCAAACAAGTTTTAGTTGCTTACAGTTGAGAAAGTATTGCTAGCTTCTTTGGAGACCTCTTCTGCGTCAAATAAAAATTTTCTCTTGTCATTTAAAACAATCTCCCAAAACAAAACAAAAGCAAAGATACTACCTATTTGACATAGCAAACATAGCATTGAATCATCTAAATGAAGCATCACACTGTAGCGCAAATATAAATAAAACAAGGACAGCAAATAGGGTAGCCTCTTCCTTTAAAAGACGGTATATCAAAATAGAATACAACATATTGAATGCATGGGCATCCAGGTGAAAAAAAAATGTACAGTTGTCAACTCAATGACCAAAACTATAGAAGTGGGAGGTAAATAGAAGATAAGTAGGAAACAAACAACATTACTCCATAACCTTACCCATAAAAAGCACCTGTGAACAAGCTTCCCATGGAGAGACCGATCTAAAAGTGGTAAAAGACTTAATAGTAAAAGAAGATTTTACCAGCTAATACGTTAATGTAGACATTCATAGATCTTTCATCCTCACCCTCAGGAATCATGGACTGCCACATCAGCCAACCCCGACTGATTTGGCCTTGTTGGGCCAATCAGGAGCAGATTCCTGACAAAATTGGCAAGGACTCACTGGATCAGACTACCTGGACATACAGGCTATGCCAAACTGAAATTGATCAGGATTGGCTGATCTTGACCCTGGACAGGCCAATCCCAGGTTGGAATTGACCAGAATCAGCAGGTTGAGTTAGTCCGAGTAAGGGCCAAGTCGGACAGAGTCATGCTGAATTGACATGATTCAGCCTGATTCTTGACTTCCACTGGTCAGCAGATCTGATCCAGAACAGGATTAGACCCTGGCTGATCCCAGGTCCACACCTGACTGTCTTCCTTGTTGGCGATTGATTTCTCTAGCTTCTGCACATGACACTTCAACTGAGAGAACAGAGAAGAAGAGTAAGAGGCATCTCAAGCTCCAAAAACGCAGCCAGCTGACACCTGCCCACAATGGAAGATATATTTACCTATGTTATCAAAGGCGGTCAAGGTGACCACCTAGGCAATGAGGTGAGGCCATCTGGATGAGCGCCACAGGCACTTGTGGTGCCCTCCCTGCAACATTTGGGGTGGAGAAGATGAGGGCCTGTATGACCCAACCGGAGTATGATCCAAAACTTAGTTGGACCCTGCTCACCGGTCAGCTCTGAGTAGGGTGCCCAAAACTTAAGTTTCGGACCCTGTCATAACAGGTCTCACTGCCCGAAAACCCTGGCCTGTTCTGCAGCTTCTGCCTCCTTTGTGCCTCGGCATGCTTTTTACCCTCAGTCTCAAGTGCCATAGGCATCCACCTCAAATGCCTAAAAATAGGTGAGGCCCTCCTGGCCTTGGAAGCCTCACACCCCAAACAACACAGATATTTACGCAGTATCTACAGCAGTTCTCAGCTTCCCTTCATTGCAATAGAAGAGCAATCTCATCCCAATATCTTATAGCATTGTATTAACACATTCTTAGTCTAAGGTGGATCAGATAGAAATCAGTGTTTAATCTTGCTCTTCCCCTCTACATGGGGTCACAACAAAAGGAGCCACATAGCAGAGGTAGTTTCCTTAATGATGCTATTTTCACCTTCTCTTCCAATCAGTCCTAAGTTCGTTTATGATGTCCTCGAGCAAATGCCAAAACACTTAATATCCTAGTGTCCTTTTTCCCTGATCAATGATCATGCACTGATGACATCAATAAATGATCTTTTCACCAGTAGCTCAACATTTAAGTGCAGATAAACCCACCCTATTCATGCTTTATAGAATTTCAGTTCCAACTAGACAGCAGCAAATCAACTTCAAAAAATAAATCAATCCCCCTTTGATGTGATGTGTGTGTATATATATATCCTTGTGGGTGTAAAAGACTACCTTATCAATCACAATCATCTTGGTTGCCTAGGTGATGAGGCAAGGTGAGGCAGTCGTTTCCATCCTCGCCTTGGTCGATTTTGCCTCATGCAATCGCCTCAGCCGCCTCTATTGCCGAGACGACCCCCCCCCCAAATGCCTTACATTATCCAACTCATCTGCTCGTATGCACAAAGACCTAGACCACCCACCGGTTCCGGATCCGCTATCGCCCTGGATCTAATAGAATAGAAGGTATTATGTATTTGGCTTAGAGAGCTTAAGACTTCGATTTAGTTGATGTAATCATATTGGCTGCAAGATTTTAGATTTTATTTCTTTCTTGGTTGGTGTTATGTAGGCATCTATGTGAAAATTTTTGTTATTGTTATTAACTTATTATATTCAATTAAGTTTTTACATTTTTTCAATTTTAAATTTTCAATCAATCTCATACATTTGTTTAGTTTTAAATTGATGTTAATGCTTTATTTTGCTTTACAATTTTGTAATTTTTTATGTTGCTTATTGCTTCAATCTTAACATTTTTATTGATGTTATTAAGTTGTTCATCATTTTAAAAATATTTTCAGTTTATTTGTCCTAGTTAGTCATTCATAGATGTTGATTTACCTCTACTTTTGGTTTTGAATCATCTATCCTAAGTTGATGCTATTAAGTTGTTCAAAAATCATGTTATTAAATCGTTGTATTTTCTAGTTTTAAATTGATGTTGAACTATTTTATTTTAACTTGATTCTTCTTAATATTGTTGTTACTTTTTAAGTTAGTTGTATTTTTGTATTTATATCATTTTATACTTCAATTTTAAATTTATAATTTATTAGTATCTCATGTAAATACATATATAAAATAATACATATATTAAAAAATACACTTTGCCGAGGTGAGTCCGTCGCCTCAAGCACCTCGTGCCTCAATGAACATAGGTAAAGGGAGAACTGCAATCTCTTGCTGCCACAGACATACTACTGAGGCACCTCCTATGGCATGTTCTCAATCTATGTTGACAGTCCCAAACCTGTACGTTTTCTTCATTGGCAAGATCATACAACCAGCTCGCTCTCTCTCTCTCTCTCTCTCTCTCTCTCTCTCTCTCTCTCTCTCTCTCTCTCTCTCTCTCTCTCTCTCTCTGTGCATATATATATTATGATCCAAGGAAGGCCAGCTTAAGAGCTAATGGTTAAAAAAATAATATGAAACTGTATTCTGTATGAATTCCTCGTGCAAGTGTGGAACTGTTCTTGTAAACAATTATCATGTCCATTTTTCCCTCAAATGTCTGATCCAAGGAAGCCCATATCAGAATTGGGGTCCAGATCAAATCGGCCAATTTAGGCTGATCCAATGGAAGAAAATCTGATCTTCCAAAAACAGAAAAAATTTCTTTTTTTTGTTTTGCATAGGAAGAAAGTTCCACCAATTCCGGTCCAATCCGATACCTTTAGGGGTCAGTTTGGTGCCAGAATTTGTGTCAGGGCGGCACAGCTGCTGTCCTTGGAAGACACTTGTAACGGGTATATGAGTGAAAGTGACCGGATCCACTAGTATGGATCCGATACAAGTGTCCTTCCCACCAGATCCTTTGGAATTGGTCAATTCTGACATAATCAGCAACGGATCAGCTGATTCAGGTTGATCTAGTACCTATTTGGGCCAAATCAGGCTGATTCAAGAAGAAACACTCTCTTTGATTAGACTACCCCTTTAATCAGGACAGCATACGTCAATCCCCATATGGGATTCCATGGTCTGATAGTCTGAACACACTGTTCCAATGAGAAAGATAGAGAGAGAGAGAGAAGAAATTCCATATTGATTGCATGAGAAAGTCTCTTATTGGCTGTTTGGTTGCACAGAAATTTTTTATACACTTTCATTATAAAATTTTATATTAAAATAAAATTTAGGATAGCTAGAATCATAAATTAATCATGTTGGTGAGATAAGATGACAAAAAGAGTGGGAACCGTGTAGGCATGTATAACTATAGAAGGAAATAAATCGCAAGGAAAAGGAGGTGATATTTTTGTAATGACTGCCAAACACCCTTTTTAACCAGTTTTGTTACAAAAACAATTTTTTGTAACAAAAACTCAAATTTTCATGCAACCAAACTGATGCGGGACGAGGCGGGACGGACCGGCGGCGCGGCGCTGCAGCGCGCCTTCAAGAGGCGCAAAAGACCTAAAATGCATGAAATAAAGCAAAACCGGACTTAAACCGGTCAAAACGAGCCCAAAATGTGTCGAACCATGCCCGAATCACTCAAAACGGGCCTGAACCGGCCCCAAAATAGCTTGAACCGGCCTGAACCGGCCCGAAATGGCCTGAACCGGCCGGTTTAGGGCTTGAACCGGGCTCTGGACCGTCGAACCAGGCCGAACCGGCCCTGAACCGGTCTAAACCGGGCTGAACCGGCGGCCTGACCCGGTCTGGGGACGAACCGGTGCCGGTTCGAGCGAGGGGCAGGCCGGCCGGGCGAGCGGGCGAACCGGGCACCGGTTCGCCCGCGACAAGCGGGGGGGGTCGTGGCCCCGCGCGGTTGGCCGCGGGGGCGGGGAGACGCGGCCGGCTCGCCGGCCGCCGCGTGCCCCCCCGGGGGTGTCGTCGACCTCGCGGCGCGGGGTTCGATCGGGGGGGGGGTCCTTCGTTCGTCCGCCGCCTCGTCGACGGCCGCGGTGGAGCCGCGCGGGCGGGAGAGGGCGTCGCCGTCGCCGTCGCCGTCGGGGAAGGAGGAAGAAGGTGGCCGGAGGGGCCGTCGTCGCCGTAGGAGGCCGTCGCTGGAGGAGGGAAGAGGGGGTCGCCGGCCTCCGGTGCGCAGAAGAGGGCGGGGGAAGGAACCGGCGGAAGCCGGTTAGGCCGCCACGGCCCGCCGCCGGCGCGTGGAGGAGGGCGAGGGAAGAGCCGAGGGGCCCCTGAGGGGGGGTCCGACCAGCCACATCTCTCCCTCGTCTTCTTCTCCTCCTTCCTTCTCCGTCTTCGTCGCGCCCCCGACTCCCGGAAGGGGTCGGCCGGGGGGGGGGGGGGGTGCGCGATTTCGACGGGGGGGTTGCGCAACGGCCAAGGGAGGGATGGGGGTAGTACTCGGGGATCGCCGGGAGGTGGGATGGACGGAGGGGTGGAGATCGACGCGGTCGGAGGTGTCGAAACGGACGTAAACGGGGGTGAATGGTGTCGATAGGGCCGAAACGAACCGGTGAAGGGGGAAGGGGAAGGAATGGCTCGGGAGGCCGGCGGACGGAGGAGAAGGAGAAAGGCACCCACGCCGGAGGGTCGCGAAGAGACCGGTCTGCACCGGAGGTGGAGGTGGACGACCTCCATCGTGGAGGGTGAAGAGAAAGGGGCAAAGCACCCCTGCACAGTGCAGCCCTCTGAGGGTTCCCGAGTGGACTAAAACTTCTCTCTCTCTCATTCAACAAGTGGCCCTCTTAAATAGAGGAGCCTATTACAAACAAGACACCATAAATGACTAATTACATACATGTCCTCTTGAGGACCCAAATAAAAAAGAAAAGACCCGCAAATAAAAGCTGAAATATTTACAAACAAGTCCAAATGGACGTAAATGCAAATAAACCCCAAAATGGACCGAACGGGTCCCCCGTCATTCTCCTCTACACGGGAGAAAACTCGTCCTCGAGTTTTGATTTATCTTCAAGTGTTGCCGTCACGTTCCACCAAGCGCCACACTTCATCGGAAGCATCCCAGGAGTCGGCTCATGAGAATGGGCCGATCCCAGGCTCTGATACCATTTGATGCGGGACGAGGCGGGACGGACCGGCGGCGCGGCGCTGCAGCGCGCCTTCAAGAGGCGCAAAAGACCTAAAATGCATGAAATAAAGCAAAACCGGACTTAAACCGGTCAAAACGGGCCCCAAAATACGTCGAACCATGCCCCGAATCACTCGAAAACGGGCACCGAACCGGCCCCAAAGCCATAGCTTGAACCGGCCTGAACCGGCCCGAAATGGCCCGAACCGGCCGGTTTGAACCGGGCTGCGGACCGTCGAACTGTGCCGAACCGGCCCGAACCGGTCTAAACCGGGCAGGTGGAACCGGCGGCCCGACCCGGTCCGGGGACGAACCGGTGCCGGTTCGAGCGAGGGCGAGCCGGCCGGGCAGCGGGGCCCGACCGGGCACCGGTTCGCCCGCGACTTGGCGGGGGGGTGGGGGTCGTGGCCCCCGCGGTTGGCCGCGGGGGCGGGAGGCGCGGCCGGCTCGCCGGGCCGCCGCGTACCCCCCCGGGGGTGTCGTCGACCTCGCGGCGCGGGGTTCGATCGGGGGGGGGGGGGGGGTCCTTCGTTCGTCCGCCGCCTCGTCGACGGCCGCGGTGGAGCCGCGGGCGGGAGAGGGCGTCGCCGTCGCCGTCGCCGTCGGGGAAGGAGGAAGAAGGTGGCCGGGGGGGCCGTCGTCGCCGGAGGAGGCCGTCGCTGGAGGAGGGGAGAGGGGGTCGCCGGCCTCCGGGGCGCGGGAGAGGGCGGGGGAAGGAGCCGGCGGAAGCCGGTTGGGCCGCCCGCCGCCGGCGCATGGAGGAGCGGGGGAAGAGCCGAGGGGCCCTAGGGGGGGGGTCCGACCAGCCTGTCTCTCCCTCGTCTTCTTCTCCTCCTTCCTTCTCCGTCTTCGTCGCGCCCCGACTCCCGGAAGGGGTCAGCCGGGGGGGTGTGCGGTTTCGACGGGGGGGGGGGTTGCGCGACGGCGACAAGGGAGGGATGGGGGTAGTACTCCAGGGATCGCCGGAGGTGGGATGGACGGAGGGGTGGAGATCGACGCGGTCGGAGGTGTCGAAACGGACGTAAACGGGGGTGAATGGTGTCGATAGGGCTGCAAAACGGAACCGGTGAAGGGGGAAGGGGAAGGAATGGCTCGGAGGCCGGCTGGACGGAGGGGGGAGAAGGAGAAGGCACCCACGCCGGAGGGTCGCGAAGAGACCGGTCCGCACCGGAGGTGGAGGCTGACGACCTCCATCGTGGAGGGTGAAGAGAAAGGGGCAGCGCCCCTGCACAAGGGGCAGCCCCTCTAGGGTTCCAAAAATTGGACTAAAACTTCTCTCTCTCTCATTCAACAAGTGGCCCTCTTAAATAGAGGAGCCTATTACAAACAAGACACCATAAATGACTAATTACATACATGTCCTCTTGAGGACCCAAATAAAAAGAAAAGACCACAAATAAAACTGAAATATTTACAAACAAGTCCAAATGGACGTAAATGCAAATAAACCCCAAAATGGACCGGACCGGGTCCCCATCACAAACACCCCATCAGGCATTTATCAAGAGGACTGCACCAAAACCCAACAAAGGTATTGTGCATAAAAACTATGTTGAGAAATCAGGCATTTTTCAATTTCAAACAAATAGATTAACCCTTTTTAGTAGCAAATTCTAATCATTTTTAACTAATTATGGATAACTCATCCAACCCAAGATCATGAGATTTGTTCACTGAGTCCAGTTTGTGCAAGTGTCGAACAGTTTCATGAATGGCAACATTACATTTTGACAGGAGATCAACCACCCAAAATCATGATTAAAACATATTATGGTCCTCATTGGAGATACCTGCAGCCTTCTGAGAGAAAGCTGTCAGCATTTCTTCAAGTCCTTGCTTTTCAGCCAGGAGGGAGGAAAATTGGACTTGTTCCTCCTCTAATTTCTTCTGTTCCTCCTGTCTTTGTAGTATTTCTTGCTAGAATAAATCAGATCCATACATAAGACACTTGTAAAATGCTATTACTAATTCCAAATTAAAAAAACAAAAAATAAATAAAAGAACTTACCTGCAACTGAGCTTTTAATTCCAAAATCTGTCTTTCCATGGATTCAACATGTCCAGCTGACGTACTTAGAGAGGTCATATCACCATAATGGTTCCGCATGTCTTGTCGTTGCAATGAATTCAATTCAGCTCTCAGCGCTGCAGCATCTTCTTCAGCCTGTCGGTAGAAATTCTGTTAGTTAGCAGTTACTTCCAATGACCTGTGATGCATTAGATCTTTTAAGCCTTAGCCTTGATCCAAGTCTGGTCAGGGGGTGCCACAAAACCCGCCTGGGTGGCCTAACACACCATCATGCACAAAATCTGGTCCGGGGACTAGTCATGGACTCATGCTTACTAACAGCATGAAATATCTGTATAGTATATGAAATCCTGAGTGAATAAACATTCATAAACCGTAATCTAATGTAGATAAATGTTAAACACACGAGTACTTTAATTATATAAAGCAAGTATACACATGCAAATGAAATACTAGCTAGAAAATAAAGCCAAGGTGCAATCCTCCCAAATTTATCTTTCCTTGAATCTTAATATCAAAACCAGTTTGAAGAACTTTGCATGGGCATCCCATAAAATATCATGTACACACAAAATACCCACTCTGTACTGTTCTTCCTCTGCCTCCTTGAGACGTTTCTTCAGTGATCGAACTTGAGCGGAAAGATCTTCCTGTAGTGAAGTATGCGAGAGTTATTAAATAAAAGACAAGAAACCAAGGAGAAAATTCCTTTCTGGAATAGCTGAAACTACAATACCCGTGCCATTACTGCTGCGTCCTTTTCTATAGAAACATCCTTCAGACCTTTCTTCAGTGAAGGCAAAATATCATGCTCCTGCCATTTTTTTACAAGAACGGTGGATTCACGTATCATTGAGGGTTGCATAAGAAAATATCCAGTATTCTAAAGAAAGGAGGGCGGGGAAGCAGACTGTCTTTCTAAATTATTTACATAAAACTGTTGTTGCTATACATAATTATTCTGTCTAGATAAATTACCACGTCAGCTATACGCTTTAGTAGTGCGTCATTATCCGCTTCCTTTGTCTCAAGCTGAAGAAGAAACACGAGAACAGTGCAGACTACATTACCAGAAAGTTAAAAAAAACCTTAAGTTCTTATCCCTTCCCGAAAGATGGTGTACCTTTGCTAACAGTTGTTTGTTTTCATATTCTAACTCGGAGGTTCTCTGTTCGAACTCTTGAAGCCGGGAGAGCAATGCATAATAATCCCTCTGCGAGGCAGGACCAAATTGTTAAATCGAAAATGTATTAGCTCGAGAGCAAAAACGCATCGCAAACTTGCACATACAAGATACTCCAATGTACATTCTGGAGCTAATAAAAAACCCACTTTCGACGATCTGATAACCTTAAAATTGGTAAAGAAGTTCGGAAGTCTCAATTAAGGTCAAAATATTATGTTAACCACGCATTCCGGAAGGGGGATGCAGCACGGATTTGCCCCCACAATAAAATATAGTAAGTTGAAGTTCCTGACCTCTGCGATCCGGCCGCTGCTCTCATCCTTTGGTGGCCCTAAAAAAAATCGCAAGAGCAGGAGCAATCAGCACGCCGTAAGAACGGAAGTCGAGAAAAGAAGAATAATGGATTTACTGATAGGCTAAGCACACCGTAAGCATTTGAGGATTCTAGATCAGATCCCGACGAGGCCTTCTGTATCCGCTCCGCCGCTCGCTTCTGCCGGATTTCTTCCAACTACAGACATGGAGGGAAATCAGAAAGCGGGAACGGGCAACGAACGAGAAACAGGAAAACTAGACGCTAATTGGGAAGGGCGTGTACCCACCGTCCTTCGGCCTAGAGATGCGTGACGCGCCTCCATCCCCGCGGCCGGCGTCGGAGAAGACGGCCAGTCGATAGAGGGAAAGAGACGCGACGCCGACGGCGACGGAACGGTGGATGTGATGATCCGCGGGAATCCACACCGGGGGCTGCAGACGAGCCAATACAGTCTACGTAGCTCCAAAGTCAGCTTGATAAAAACTTAGATTTGATTTGTTTATTATGTCAATTGTCAAATGAGTAAACATTGAACCCAAAAAAAAAGAGCTTCACTTGTTAGACGAGCAGAGCTTGAATAAGCTTCTTCTCCGTTTGATAAGTTCGTAACTAATTCGATTAAACATTTTGTTTAAAAATTTATAAATATTAATAATTGTATATTATCATTTAAATATGAGATAAAATGTGATTTGATTTTATATTTTGATTAGATTTTGCGAAATGAGTTAAAATTAGAGTTTCACCGACCACTTTTAATTGTTCTTGATGTTCATAAAAGTGTTTCTTATCAAGGTTGAACTTAAGTTGAATGATTATTCGAATTTAAACTTGACTTGATTAAATCAAAAATTAACCTTAAACTAAGGTTCAATATATTTTTAAAATTTTGAGCTCGAATGCAAACTCATGTAAAAATAAAAGGAGTGGAGCTTGAACAATATATTGTCTCGCACCCCGCCATTTAAAGGCATAAAAATGTTTATCAAAACTAAATTACCTATGTAAGCAATTTTCCTACATAAAATTGGAACAAAATTGGCCCAAGCCAAAGAAAATATGTCACCACTTAAAAGAGCCGTTCACAACAAATGATTAAATTGCCACATAAAGTACTAATGAAAGGACGATTCAAAGACCCCCAAAATAATAATGATAGGCATCAAAATACCCAAGAAAAGGAAAAATTCAAGAGTGCAGTGGAGCAAACGCCATGTCCTCACTTGTCATCCCCTGATTGTTGAGATATTGCCGTGAACACATCGTTCCTTTCACCGTCTAAGTGCTACATGTATTAAAAAAAAAGAGTTTGGGTCGTCTCAAGAGACTAACAAAAAGAGTACCCTCTATCTTATAAGACAAAAAATGAGACTCATCATACTTTAAATGTTAATTTAACCTGTGAGATCCATGAACTCCACAAATATTTGTATTTGGGCGGATGATACTCCCTCCGTCAACCTAAAGTGACCTAAACTCAAGTTGGGTAGTAGTATTCCACGTGGAGCAACCACTTGCAGAGATATGAAGGTGAATTGGCACAGACATAAGATATATGGGAGCTGAAAGCACCCATGAAGATTAAGGTCTTCACATGGAAGATCGTCCGGAGAAGACTCCCACCAGTAGTCAACCCAGTCAGACGAGTTTTGCTTGTTTTATTATGGAACCTATTCCAAAGATCAAGATTGTTTATTTCTAACTTGTAGAGTTAATCATGTTCTTTAACAGGTAGTGGCAGATACCAGAGTAAGACTACCCCACCGGGAGCGAAGATAGCATTTTAAGCAGCTTTCATTCCGGCTCTACAGTCGGCTTGGAAGGAAAGGAATACCAGCAGGTAGTTCAATGGCAAAACCTTCTCTCCACGTACCGTTTTGAAGGACTCGATCTACCAAAAAATTGAAGGATAGAAAATTTAAAACCGATGCGTTTAAGGGATCACAAATTACGCTCACGTTGCAGAACAGTCGGAATCAAGTATGAAAAAGGTGGAAGGTCGAGAGCGCAAGCGTCAAATTTCATATAGGATAGAACCTATTTTGTTGTTTCATCTAGATATCAAAATTGGTGTTGATATATATCGTCCATGATAGGGTACCTAAACAGGATCGTTATATTCGTTTCTTTCAAATGATGCGCCCCTCAAGAAGGTAACCAGCACAGAAAAAGATCAATCGCTAGTAAACCATTACAGTAGGTATGTACGTTAATTTCCTCGAGTAACGTAACCCTACACATGCCTCCGCCCACCAAATAAATGGAAGCGCAAATGCACACTAAGTCCGTTTTGGGGCTACTGCTTTCACAATAGGTCCGTTTTCAAAACTGCTTTATCACTAAGTCCATCTTTTTAAAATACCATCACATCCACTCCATTTTGGAGTTGAAAAGTCTGTTTTACCCCCCCCCCTCCCACACCCGCACACGTTGAAGCCGTCGAGCTGGAACGTGCCCCGCCCTTGAAGCAGATGCCGTCGAGCAAAAGATCTGTGGCCTGGACCAGAAGCCGGCGCGCCTGGACACTCGCGAACAAGGGGCGACGGCGGTGCCGCGGCGAACAAAGGGGGACAAAGGGGGAGAAAAGCTTGGGAGATCGGAGATGCCGCGGCGAAGAAAGGAGGAGAAAGGGGCGGTTTCGACCGGGGCTGCCGGAAGGCGGAGCTGCTGGCCATCAACGACACCGATCGCTTCCACGACAAGGTATGCCCAAAACCCGCCTCTTTCTGCCGATTGACGCCGGCAGGTCATGACGTACGGGTTTGTGGGGGCGGTGCCCGCCTCGCCGCAGCTGGTGAGATTCTACACGAGGATGGGGTTCAGGACGGTGGGGGAGGTGGACGGGGCGGGAACCGGGGACCTGCTGCACATGCTCGTTTGGGGCGGCAAGGGGACCAGGATGGAGGTGGACCTGGAGGAGCTCCTGCTGAGATGGGGGAGCAGATTCAGACCTCCGCCTTGTTAGCGACTGCTGCCGTGCCGGCCTACCTCCCGCCGCACGCAGGTCTCCCGCGAGAAAAGCGAGAAAAGCTCCGGAGCGGAGGTCGCGACTCGCAGGAAGGGCAAAATGGGGATACCGGGACAATCGCTTGGCAAAACGGACCAGATGGTAATAAAATATGTTGTCAACGGACTAAAGAGGATGAAAAAGTGGTCAACGGAGTTTTTGGTAAACCAATTTTCTTAAATGGACCTGGTGGTAATTTTCCCTAAATGGAATCAAGATCTCAGTATGTTGCAGTTGCACCAAGCAAAAGTGAGACAAGCACTTCGGGAATCGGTTGGCCACTCGTTCGAACACAACAGTGCACAAGTAGTGCATTGACGAAGTGGTCGCAAATACTAAACGTTGTAACTTGTAAGGCTATCCAACTAGTGCCGAAGTACAAGGGAGCTCATTTGGCATTCTTATATTGACAACCTGGTTTATTAAGCGCCAACATTACATCATATACCCGCAAAACTATCATTACGGGGCGGCCTCAAGTAAAGGATACTCTGCAGGTCCATCATGCCGGAGTGAATTCATTCAATTACACGTTAAACATCATCATAACTACTGCAACGAATTAAAAAATGAAGATTCAAATAAATTGGCCGCCTTAAAGACATCATTACTACAACAGCGCATACTCAAAAAGAATATATGACACCAAATCTAAATAAATGGTCAAACAAAAGAGATCAGAGAACAGCTCTTACCCCCAACAACCTAAGTTGAGCAGTTTTCAGCACTCCTCGCAACACAACCTCAAGCGAAAAAAAGAACCTTGATGAGAACGGCTATGAAAAATTGTAACAGAAAAGCTCCAATCACTAGCATCATCAGATCGTTCCCGTCAGTGTAGGATTGCAGGTTTGAAGAAAGGAAGAAAGCCGAAGCCGAACCACCAACCAAGATAACAATCCACCGTAATATATCAACAGGGATGACCAAAAGCAACTGAAAATATTCATTAGATCAAATATTTGATAAGGAACTGGCGCAGCAACATTATCAAAGTATTGCGATGGAACAAACACAGGCTGAATCGAGCAAGGTAAATTTTCATTCCTTTAGCCGGAAAATACCAGATATAAGATCTACCATGAGCATAATCCGACTAGCACTGAAGCAGTCAGAGACTCCAATACAAACTGACATAAGAAAAAAGGCACAACGAACAATTAAACAAGCTTCGTAAGTAGAAATCTACAGTAGTCAGCTATTCTATTTGAGGCCTCTCTGCCATGTTTGTGGTGGAACTAAAAATGTGAGAGAATCAACAAATTTGGATTTGCAGTATTTCTCCAAAATTTTCTGTAATATGAGCAATAAAAAAGAAAGCGATACTGAACAGTATGCAACATATATAAAACAAAACGGGCAATGCTTAAGATTTCATTCATGCAATCATGAATATTTCTCTATAATAACAGGAAATGGTTTAAAGATGTATGAGCCAAGCAAGGCATAAAAAGAGTAAGTGGGAGACATAGAACTTACTGAAGTTGGTATAAAAATGAAAAGAGAGTAACCCCATAAACACCATAGACGTATGAGGCTTGCGTTAGAACCAAGGTAACGAAGCAAGAAGTAAAATGCAGCTGGCAGTAGAAGTACATAACCATATACTATACTCGCTGCCCAGTTTACATAGGTTACATTGAAGCTCCATGTTGTACTTGAATCCGTTTTCCTCTTCGTGAGATAAGTGGCACAGTTTCCAAGGGAAGCAAGCAAGAAGACTAACGTTGTAGTGATCCAAACAGGGCCATACCTAGGAGAATGAGCTTTTATGAGAAAGATTGTTCTAGTAGCCCAAACTGTAAAACATCACTATAACTGTTCAAAGCTGTCAGTGATCACTGCGTACAATATAAGAAGGTATTCAAGACCCCAAGGACATCAATAAAATCACAACCAACAGTGTGTGCCCATGGTAATCCTAACAAGTCACTAGAAAAATACCCATAGCATAACAAATCTAAAAAATAAAATTATTGTTCCCAAACAGAATTCATTCAGCAGCAGCTTTACTATTAAGTGTACATGGGAACTGATGTAACCTCATTTTTTTAACAAATAAATTAAATAAAAAGCATGCCTCTCCTTTGTGGAAAAGAATTTTATTTTTTTGTGTTTAGCTTTGACAACTATAAAAATAGATAGTATTCTGTGGAAGTATTAGTTAATTGAAAATCGTATGTGCATTTAGAAACTTACAAAGTAGGCTCTACAGATTTTCCAAGTGCCAACACTTGGACCACATGAGACACATTTTTTATTTGTTTCAGGTTGTTTGAGTTCTTTGAAAGTTTCTTTTTGGCATTTCCTCATCGGACTTACAAAGTTCCGGTGTTAAATATATCGAACAACCATTCGAACACTCTTAATTAACTGTCGCAATTTGTTGACAGAAGACATACATCCACAAAGACAAACATGTGGGAGCCACGGGCCCATAATCTTGTAGGAATGCAAACTTAGTAATTTGAATTTAGTGTGGTTTGGTTTTGAGTTTGTTTGGGAGTTTGACTAATCGTTTTAGTTAAGACTTAATCAAGACTTTGTGTCTTTCATCTTTGAGATTTGTTGTAAGCATGATTTGGGGTGCTTTGGTTTTCATCTTAATTGACTTGTTGCCTTTCAAATTTGACGTGTTTTGAGAATTTTTAATTTGAATTTGGAATTTGATAAATATTCAGATTTGGGATTTTAAGTTTCAAATTTCATATTCGGAGACTTTTGGAATTGAGATTGGTTGGGGTTTGAATTGTATGGATTTGGGATTATTGTTTGAAGATTTTAATCTCGGGTTCCGATTTTGACATTCTTGTTTTCAGATTCATATTCAGATTTTATGTTTGAGAAACCTTGGATTTGATTTGGATTTCAGATTTGAGCACCTCTGACTCCAAGGTTTGTTTAGGATAAGCCTCATGTTTCACTTGATTCCCCTCTTTCTATCTTTCCCTTTCCCTTATGAGACGTTTTTAGGCGCCCACATATTATATTTATATGGGTATGGGCCAATCATGATTGACAATGTTCAGTGGAATATACAGGAGAATTAGGAGAACGAGAACGGTGAAGGTCAAATCCAAAAGTATTAGTGATATGAAGGTATCTTTTGTATTCAATACATGGATTGCAGAATCGGCCGATCCGGATTGGGATCGGCCGATTCTTGGATCGGATCGGTACCCACCGATCCGATTCCATTTGGAACTACCGATCCAGCTGGGACTCCCGGCTGGATCGGTCTGAATCGACCGGATCGGTCGATCCTGGACCGATCCAGGCGGATCGATCCGGGAATTGGTCGATCCGGACCGATTCCCTAGAACCCAGAAGGGTCCAGAATCGGATCGATTCAGGACCCGATTCCGGACCATTTTCTGGTCCGATCCCCCCCAATAAGGGGGAGATCGGACCGATTCCCCCTTCCCACCCCTCATTCTCACTCCCCCCCCTCCCCTTCATTGTCTAGGTTGATCCGCGACTACTCTGCGCCCCGCTGATGATAGTGTAAACATATTAATATATTTTACCATCACATATATAGAAAATTCATAATCATAAATATATATTATATACTTAAAGTTACATAAAAATCTATTTAACTCTCTTCTCTCTTTCTCTTTTATATAATAATTTATACTTATATGATAGTTTTTTGAAAGGAACTTACGATGTATGGCATTGTTTGATAAAATGTCATCCACATTATTTTTTATTTTTTAAAAATTTTATTTATTTCTATAATTTTTTCCTGATTTTTTGAGGATTTTTATGATTTAAAAAAAATAAAAAAATTTGCCCGATCCGGACCGATCCAGGACGCCCTTTCTTCCGGAGGATCGGCCGATCCGGACCGATCCGATCCCGATCCAGATCGGATCGGTGGTCACCGATCCCGATCCCGATCCCGCGATCCTTGATTCAATATGGATTGTATTATTTTCTTTCTTTATTGGAATGAGTATTGGTGCTATCTTATATCCAATTGACTTGAAATCTCTCATATTGACATGAACATGTTAGATGTTACATTTGTGTTTTTAAAAATTTTTAGGCACTTCCCTAATTTTTTAAGATTTATAATAATTTTTATAATTTAAAAAAAAACTAAAAAATTATGTATCAAGATCGATTTTGAATTGGGATTCTTCTTGGAGAATTAGATTGGATTGGGACCCACCAATCTGGGTCCCAATTCCGATCTAACGATCCTTGCTTTCGAAGCCTCCTCTCTTGATTGTCTTCTCCTCCAAACCCCCAAGCCAAGTAGGCCCATGGGGCTTCTTCTTATAGGCCAGGAGGCATGCCGACATTGGATGTAAGCCCCGTGGGCATTGACTTCTCTGGACGACAGGTCCGGTATCCTGCGAAACTGCGGATCCTCTATAGCCATCAGATATCACAGGATATGCCTTGTGTGATCCTCCACAACCATCCTTGGAAGGCTACAAAACCGTTTTGGTAAGAATATGGGTCTCCTGTGCCATCAGGGGCAGTCCCAGAGGATGCGGGCTCTATAGGCAGAAATTACGAAAGCCAGTGGAAGTTGTGGAGCTCCCAGAATCCTCTCACGTTCCATGTTGCTGATCTTTAAGACCGTTGAGAGTCCTTAGACCACTGCACGATGACCCCTTAACCCCCTGATGGCCCATGATCCCTGGAGCCTGGTCAGCAGGTCCCAAAAATAGCCCGCAAGCTCCCTGCCTTCCTGGAAGACAACTCCAACAGCCCTGGAGATCTTCTTGCTATTTTCTAGAATCCTCTGGGATCCCATCTTGATCTCTTGTCTGGTATGCACCCCAGCGAGTCATTGCGATCATCGCTTACCTCCAAATATCGCAGTACATGCCTGTATGGCTATCTCTTACTGCAAAGGACTCCTTCGGCTATCAGGCACCTCCAAGATAAGCTCCAGATGGTCGGTGATCCTCAGAAATAGCCAGAAGAAACATGGGCTTGGCTGGAAGGCTTTGGGGTCATAGGTGAGGCCGCAGGCCTAAAAATAGAAGAAAAAGGTGCTGGATCCTCTTGCTGATGTGGCATGTTAAGAGGTGATTGCACAAATAATTATGGGTTAGAATTAATATCCAAGTGGGCTGGTCTTAAGTGAGTTTTAGCCCATTAAGTACCTGAAAGGTGGGCTGCGCAGAGAGCATTAGCTTAAATTACTTTTCATTGGATAACCAATTGGAGTGGTTCTAGTTATCCAGCCAAAACTGAGAATTGAAGTTTATGGATCAATTGAGCATTGAATTAGACTTATTTCTAATCCAATTAAACCAATGAAGTGAAACAAAAAGACATTAATTTAAGATGGGAATTTGGCCCATCTTAGATTTGTATTCCCCTCTAAATCCTTTCACACGTAAAACAACTTCAATCTTTGTTGAATTTGTCTAAATCTCTTCCCCTTCTTTTTGGAAATTTTTCGGTGCCAGCACGAACACTTGTGAAGCAAGATTAAACATAAATAATTTCTAAAACCCCTCAAGTTCAAAGATTGTACTTGGAGCCATGTTCTGCACGCTCTTGTGTCTCACAGTTAGCAGTATAGAGTGATAGACACAATTAATGACAATACTTTTAATCCTCAAAAATCTCCAAAAATTCATGCACTTGCACCCACTATATTCAAAATGAACCCAACGGTGTAGACTTAACAAACAACAAACTGTACGTTAACACCAGTAGTAGCAATGCTGACGCGTGTGTTGACATTTTTAATCTTGTCTTAGGATGTGATAAAATAAACCATGTCAGTCCAGCAGGATGAGTGACTTACAAGTCAGGGTTGACATCAATCTTCCTGGAAAAATCCCCACAAAGAGGATAAATGGAACTCATCATCCTGTCAACCACAATATCGGTATCAACATTGAAATACGGGCTGTACGATGAAATGCTAAATATCCCACTCCAATTACTTGCAGCCTGCTGAGCTCCATCTGAAAGAAGTGAATGCCATTGCATTACACGAGGCATGAATGTCTTTTTAGGATACCAAATGTTAACCAAAAGACATTTGTGGTAACATCCTGATAAAAAGAGTCGAAAAGAACTTTTCTTGAAGTAAAAGTGACACAGAAAGAAATGCCCACGAGCCCCATAGTACAAATATTAAAAATCAATCCAGAAGAACACATTGAGTAATGAACATGGTTCTTGGCAAGCTGCAACAGAAACTTTTAGTTAAACAACTAAATTTGATTGAGAATATAAGCATTAACTAGAAATAGCATGAAGCATGAGATATGATGACTGATAACATGCATGATAAAGAGTGGCATTTAGTTGGTAACTTTTCATACAAGAAGACCAAATTCACATATTGTATTGCTTCTGATGCTCCAATTTCGAAATTATTCCACCAAGTTCACTTCAACCAACTGTATCAAACAGGTTTTCCAATGGTTTGCAAGGACGATCCATGAAATTTCCCGCACATACAAAAATAAATGAAGTAATAACTGAAACCAAAGTTTCATGTATCAGTCAACATTTGCAAAAATAAAAATATTATTAGAAAATAATGTGATGCTAGATTGCTACCATCCTGATTAAAAGACAGGGCAAACCCAAGTAACTGTCAGTAATGTTAAATTTTTTTTACCAATATTAACTGTGTCCCAAACATTTGGACAATCAAGAACGAAAATAATTGACCAATACTGTTTAGATCCTATGTAACTTCAAAACAGCATTGATTCAGCATTATTCCTTTAATTCAGTGACCTTCTATTGTTTTTGTTCTATCTCTAGTAAATTACCAATCTTTCGCTTATGAAGGACCAACTTTTCTCAGATTTGCGATCTAAGATGGTGGTCTTCATTACCCAGTGTTTCCTGATAACAGTTGGTGCATTGCACATCCTTGAAGCATTAGCTACTCTAACCATCTATTACAGAAGTAGGACACTTAATTGGCTCAATCACTTTCCTAAGGTCCTGTTTGGTAATACTATCAAACACCTCTATCATTATCAATTTTAAAATTGATATTGATGGTAATCACCTAGAGGTGTTTGACTAATAGTATCAATTTTGAAATTTGTAGTGCAAACAAAGTATGTAATGTAATACAAGTGTCAACTTGTATCAATTTTGATATTGATACTCCAACTTTAAGTATGTAATGTAATACAAGTATCAACTTGTATCAATTTTGATATTGATACTCCAACTTTTAAAGATATTAATATCAATATTAATATAGTATCATTTTTTGATACTCTAACCAAACATGCCATAAGATAACAGAACCATTAGCTAACATATGATCGATGAGAAATCTACTTGATCATGTGTAAAAAAAATGGTAGAAGATCTTCTCACGATACAACCTGCAATGAACTCCCTCATGCAAAAACCCACGGCCGTCATTAATCCTTTTATCCTTTTTGAAAAGTGTCCTGAATTCCTAAGACACATCATAATTGCAAAGTTTTAGGTTTATCATAAGCAAAATGCAGCTAAACAGTCCTATTCTGGTGGATAGCTACACCATGATCTTCAAGGCAACAAGATGATCAAATAAATTCTTGATAAGCAGTCCAAAAAGGCCAGGACATCATTGCAGGAGGTTCCTCCAACGCTTTTGCACCTCTGCTTCACTCATCTTTTCTTACATTTCTCATTTCTTCCTGGACAGAACTCTCTTTTTTTCTCACATTCTTTTTGCTTTACTTCCCTTTTACATTTCCCATGTTGGTGACTATGGGCCAGGAACAAACTTAACCATAAAACAGCGGTGTTCATGTTGGGCCAAGTGCCTATAGATCTTGCCCACTGTTGATCTTCAAGTGCAACTGCAAGAGGAAACCTACCACTCTTATCCCTCCCCAATTTGGCGCAGATAATGACCTCCATCCTAGACAAGTGGACCTGATCGCTGTAAAAGAATAAGGTTTAGTAAAGCCCCGAAGTGATGATTCCTACCGCCTTCTATATGAACATCTGCAACACATTTATTTTCTATGGCATTTCCACCAAAAGGTGTCTATAAAACTATGTAGTTGGAGATGTGAAGTGCTTGAGGCAAGGAAAGGGTTGTATTGACGCAAGTGCCATAGGCAACTATCTCTAGTAGTAGATACAAACAAAGGAAGAAAAAACAAAAGGTTTCCTTGCCTCCTAGGAAGGGCTGAGGGGATTGTCTAAGGGCAGAGAAGCTGCTGGAGGGATGCACCCACTGCAGCCCCCCTTAGCGGACAGGAGACAGGACCCTTAAATCTCCTCAACCGTATTTGATATCATAGATTTAAAATAAATCAGGATACGAAGCACTTTCTGGACATAATGCATTCAAAATATATTCTATTATGATTAACCAAAAGCTAAATCCTCTCTTCTCACATTTCTGTAAACAACTGACGTCAATTCTAGTGCTGCCTAGATGGCCATATTGAAATTAAGATTTAATTTCTCACCATGTATTCAGTCATATAAATGGATAAATAACTATAATACTTTCTGTGTCACATTTCCTTGATTAACGTAGCTTCCTACTAGACATCTAAAGCCAGTCTTCCTTTTTGAATATGGGACTGCCCCAAGTCAGCTTAATTATCATCAAGACCATAATATGGCCATAATTCACTGCGACTTTGTGAGACAAGTAGACCAAGTTAAGCAAAGCAAAGAGCAAACAAAAGCCATAAACACGTCCCGAAACTGATCCATCCTGCAAAAGATAGTGGCACTGCCTGAAAGGAAAACAAGCACTACACACCAGACGAACTGCCGGGAGCCTGACGGCCCGTGTCGAAAGATGGAAACGTCTGTGTGCTCCCATTTTTCCCTACAGAGAAAAAGGGAAAACACTGTTAGAGAAACTGAACGATGCCATACCTCGCAGCGATCGAAGGGGGAAAACTGGAAGAAACACCAAAGTCAAAGCATAAACAGTATGGGACGAGTGAATAACTTTGTCGCAGCAACCCACCTTCATTAGCTGCAGGCTTTTTCTCGTCAGGAATCACAGCCTGCATGCGAGTTGCGATCAACCCAATCAGAGAAATTATAGAAACCACATCCGGACGAGAAAGAACCATAGATTATCTCGAAATCGTACAATCTCGAGTACGACGATAAACTAACAAATGAAACGGTAAATAATCCATTCCAGTCTGGAGGAACCATAGGATCAAGCAAATGCAAAAAATATACGCTGATAAGAAAATACCAGATCAATGTTACCCACTGCCAATCGCCAGACCAAATTACAATTCCAAGCACAGAAGGAAAAACCGTAATCAGGGAAAACCACCCACACCGTTCTAAGAAAGAAATCCACAGGAATCGCGTAACAGAAAAACAATGTAAATACAAGAAAGGCTGACTATGTCAACCATAAAAGAAACTAAACCCCAAGGACAAGGAGGTCACAATCTTACAGGCACGGCCACGGAGCTGAGGAGGAGACTGGGAGGGAGACTGTCGTAGGCGTCGTCCATGGAGGCGGAAACCAACGCTTTTTGGATGAGTCTAGAGGGACACAAACGAGAATGAGAGATCAATGGAGAGTTGAGCAGATTTCGCCATCAGCGTCGCCACTTTCAGATCCCCATTCTCGACCTGGTCGACATGAAAGAAGGATCTAATCCTCCTCGGATAAAACCCCCAAGGCAACGGACGACGACGAAGAATCGGCAAGAGCGGTGCGCTGCACGAAGTAAACGCCGGGTAGAAGTAGAACCCAACGACGGCAGGAGCAGGGTGACGCGTGCGGCGTGCGTGCGTTTCGCGCTTCACGACGTGACAACGTCTGCGGCCGCTTGTGCCGTCGTAAGCGTCTAGCATGAGAAATGGGCCAACTACTAACAAGGCTGGGCAGCTTTGTCAATTGGGCCACTGGCCCATCCAACCAATCAAGGCTATATAAACGCCAAACGTGGCCTCAGGGCAAAATCAAAACCCTAAAATCTGTGTCCTACCCGGCGGCGGGGTTGCAGAAGGTAGCCCTTGTCCGGAGGACGCCCGAAGCTGCTCGTCGCCATGGCGTGCACCCTAGACTTTCGATTCCTCGACGAGGGCATCGGTGGCCAGAGAAATAAGCGGAAGAGGCCCGCTTTAGATGTCCCTGAATCCATGGACGTCGACGGCGCTGTACCCGGCAGCGGAGGCGATCCCTTCCCGGCTTCTAAGAGGCTCGCCCTTCCCTCCCAAGATGACCCGAACAAGCCTGCTGCTTTTGGCCGGCCTAGTTACGATGGGGTGATCGCTGGCAAGGTCTCCGGGCGCAAGTGGAAGCAGGTGCGACAGCAGCGGGCGTCGTCGATGCGCGTGTCCCGACGCGGCAAGCCGCTGGAGCAGCGAGCGAAAGAGAAAGAGATTAAGAGGGCATTCCAGGATCGGGTGAAGGAACTGAAGGAGGAAATTCGCCAGAACAAGGTGGAAAAGAGGAAGAGACGTGAAGAACGGGAGAAAAAGAAGAAGGAAAACATCCTCAGAACCGGTACGAAGTTCCAGAAGATCACTAATCCGAAGACTCTGCAGAAGATCGCCAAGTCGAAGCAGCGGAAGCAGCTTCAAGTCGTGGATGATCAGCTGCTCAACAAGAACAAGAAAAAGTAGTGGTTTTGTTTATTTGGACAGCTGCGTCCGCCTTATATGCCTTGTTATGTTGCAAATAAGGCAGGGGAGGAGGTCCTTCTTCCTCCTTTTTCAGACGATGGTGGTGGACAAAGTTGTTGGATCAGCTAGTCCTGTAGTGAGGGTGTTTGATCATGGTATGAGGCTTGCTTTTAGTTGTTACCTTTAATTATTCTAAAGTTTCTATCTCTTTCACATGAATCGCGTCCAATTCAGATGAAATATATGCCAAAAAGTTCTGAATAATTGATGATCGGCATTTACAGCACTTCCACACTCTTTCAAGAGTGCAACTTTTTCTCCCTTCGTTACAGAAAGAATGTGCTTTTAGCATGCAGCAACCAACATTGCGATATAATCGGTTACGGGCTGGAATTCATGTAGTGGAAGCCCAGGAGGATCATCTGCATTATCTTTTTATTTTACTGTGCGTTGTGAGTACGGGGTGTTTGACTTGTCTTGCTGTTTGACCTCTATGCAATATATATTTTTCCTAGCATCTTGATGAGTAATGTGGTCAACCTCTGAATGGTTTCTGTTTAATGGTCAGCTAGCATACAATACATCAAGCAACACCCCCAGGCTCAGTCTGATGTTTATGTTGCATTGTGGAGCAATAGAAAGAGTAGGTTTGTGTTTAATACCAGCTTATCTGAGACCAGTTGTTTGAAGGAATCTGGAATCACTTTTGAATACAACAAGGATATCTGGGTCAAGATCATGGTTGAGATAGGCCAAGGTCGTTCCCTATTCAGATCATGATAAGACTAACTGGCTTGATTGATCTGCTAGAAGGAAAAACCTATCCAGGATCAGCCTGTGTTGGTTTTCCAATATCTGAAAAAGGAGCAAAAAAATAAAATAAAAAGCAAGGAAAAATTGAATCTCTGATCTTGTCTAGGTGGAGGGGTGACTGATACATTTCAGCTCGGTCAGGATCAGCCACTCTGTTAGTGCAAAGCCTGACCCCTGCAGAAACATCTGCAGAGATCAAGCCTCCCCTGGGATCGGGTTGGCAGGTGCTGATCCTGATCACGAATTGGCCAATCCAGCAAGCCATGGAATCCAAGGAATCATTCTGCTTGGGTCTTGCATGAAGCATGGTGGTAAATAAAATAAAATAAAATACATATAATAGTTTATCCTGGTAGACATTTGCTGGCAACGGCTCTATTTGAAGCACTCCTATTTACTGTGTTGGAGTTTCTGAGTTTGCTTCATACAACAACGAAGTATTGCGACCAAACAACATTAGAGAAGTGTATCAACATTGTGTTTGATGTTTGAAAGTATCATTTTTTATATTGATATGTGCGTGATGGGTTTTAATACCAATATCAAAACTGAATTTGGAAGCTAGGATGAGATGAACTACGAAATTGTGATTATTGAAATTTTGGTTGCTACACAGCAAATGAAGTTGACGAGACAAATATTTAGACAGTAAGGGCAATATATATGCTTACAAGTTTTCCTTGTTACAGAACTTGGGAGTAGTAGACTGAGAATACAGAGGAAAAACCACATCAAGGACGCTGGGGACGGTGTATGTATTGCTTCATCCTACCGGAATCAAGACTCACCATGCACAGATCATGATAGGAAGATTGCAGCTCGCACACAATGTATTCATTGTTCACCATCAGAAAGGCCGCTTTTAAGGACCTGTCTGACCGATTGCAGAATCCCCTTGAGCAGCCTTCAGAGTTCAGATAAAAGACATCAAAGGGTTCGATGGATCATTTTACTATCCCCAAACTGGAGTTCGGATCACCTCGGATGTCTGGAGGAGGAAACTTCCTCTGTCTTCAATAAGCAGTTCCCATCTGGCCACCCTCACTTATGATATTTTGTTAGATTCCTTTGAGAAGATGAGAAGCTTCCAGAAGATGAGAAGATGGATAATGTGAGTTAGTATTTTTTTATTTCTTATTGAACTGTTCATGTAGTTATTAACATTTCTGTTTATTAAACTGTTCATATAATTATTAATTTATTATCTTCCAACTTATTCACGTGGTCGAATAGGTATTATACTGCTCATATAATTACTAATCTCCTCACTTAATAACTCGCTCATATAGTTATATAGTTACTCGGGAGGAGGGCATATACTTACTGCGATAAGCATATACTTGCTATACGTCCTTATCAGTAACTGTATATCCCCCCTCATTACTTCTCAATATTTGTCTCCGTCAGTAATTATACGCTCTCCTAAGTAATTATATATCCTGCCTCATATATACCATGCCTTAGTAACCATGGGCCTCCCATAGTAATTATATGTCTCGTCTCAATAACTATATATCCTCTCATCAGTAACTATATGCCTCCTCAATAATTATACGACACCCCTCAATAACTAGATGTCCATCTCAGTAACTATACGTCCCCCAATAATTATATGTACCCCCTTAGTAACTATATGTCTGTAATAATTATATCTCCGTCTTGGTAACTATATGCTCCTCTTAATAATTAAACGACATGTCTCAATAACTATATGACTATCATTAAATTGTTAACATTTACAAGGATGTGACCGTATTAATGAGGATTTGACAATATCTATGACTAACTATCCCTTTTCTTCCTCACCTCCGGGAACTGTGGTGCATCTTAAGTTAGATGTGTTAGATGGTTTTCTATAGTTGGAGACAGGGAGAGTTCTCTCTTTCCGGCGTCTGAGGTGATCAGAATTCCCCCAAGCCGTGATGAACACCAACATTGACACTTACATCGCATTAAACAAGAAAAGCCAAAAGGGTCCTTATGGTCCTCTGATTTTATTGGGTCGGAGAACTGTTAGTCTGGTTGTCTCTTTTAAAATGACTCTGCTCGATATAAATGCATTCATGTGTCTGCACAGGAGAAAAAAAAAAGCTTTGCCGTTCTTGATAGATTATGCATTCATGTGATATCTTTGATATCTAGATCGTTACACCTTTCCTGCTGGTCAGATTTTATCCAGCGAAAACACCTCAACCTCGTTTGTGAGCACGGGGAAGGCATCTATCTCTTCTGAACTAGCGGTTTGCTTCAATCAGTTTGGAGGTCTTTCAAACTAAACAAAATCAATTAAATTTATCAAACTTAAAAATTATAAAATAAATATTATACTATTAACAAACATATTTTTGTATAGTTTTTATAATAGAATTATACTTATTCTGATAACTATAACTGTGCGTAAGTATATATTTAATTCGATCGCTTAATTACTTTTGTAAATAATTAGTTATTTTAAATATAATTTATTTTTGTTCTCTGATTTTGTTTGATTTGATCGTTTAATTCGATTCGGCTTAGTATAGAAACCATAAGGTTTTTATTTTAATTTTTAAAAATTATAAGAAAATTTGTTAAAAAAGATGTTTGACAATTATGATAATTTTATATTTTGAAAGTGATTTTCTTCTTAAACAAAAAAAAGAGGATCTCATCTCTTTCTTTTTCTTATGGTCCCCCCCCACTTTGTTTAGTCATGTACGATAGTTACTCTTTTTTGTTATCATATCCCTCCAAACATTATAATTTTATGTCATGAGTTGGTTCATTTTTTATTTTAATATAATTTTTTATCATGAAAATGTACAAAAATTTGTCATGCAACCAAACCCCCCCTAATCTTTACATTGTTGTCGGATATCAACATCTGGTGAGAGGTCGGTTGGTGCCTCGGTGGCCTCATGACCCTCTCATCCGACCGGATTCTTCTTTTCCGTTTTCTTCCGGAAAAAAAAAATAAACTACAGTTCACGAAGGAATCAGTGACCAACGGCCGTTTTCTGATAAAAAAGAGGTTAACAGGGAATTCAACATGGGATTAAGATTCAAATAACAGTACGTTTTGGCGAACTTTAAAAACAATAATGAAGATCGATACGTACATTTATCGACATCTCTTCTTTTCCGGGAAATTAACGAAGGTGGTTACGAATCTGCCGAGGTAAACGTATCAATTTTATGCAAGCGTGTTCTGAGATGTTCTCTTCCTCTCGCGACGTGCTTCTTTCGCGGCCAAGCCATCCTCCTACCCTGCCGCCAAGTTTCCACAAGCCGCGGACGCCGACAAAATTCGGAGCCTTAAAACTTCAACGAATCCGAGTGAATTAGATAGGCTTGAATTTACTTGTAGATTTATTGATTGTTTTTCGTTCAAGACATGGGTTGGTTAGAATATAAAAAATGATATTATATTAATGTTGATATTGATATTTCTCGATAGTATAGTATCGGTATCAAAATTCAGAGTATTCGGCACTAATTCCTCAACTAGAGAGGTGTGTAGATCTTCTCCTTTGCGTGAGCGTATCTTTAACACAATCCTCACGTTAAATGATGATACCATATATACTAAATATATACATAAATTTTAAGATAAATAAGATCTGCTATTTGACAAGAGTGTGGGGAGAGGGGAGTACCTTTTCGATTATTTAATATTCTGTTGGGTAACATTATTAAATATTTTTATCACCGTCAAATCTAAAATTGATATTGATAGGAACTATTAAGAGATATTAAGTTAATTTTATCAATTTTAAAATTTATAATAAAAATAAAATATGTTATGTATGGCGTGTTGATACTCTAATTTTCGAAAACATCAATATTAATACTGATATAATATCAAAAATGAAACTCTAATCGACATGAAGTTTCGGAATAAATATGCTAAATATAAACAATCGGCCATCAATAGTACTCGTATCTTTGTTTCCCTTTGAGTAATGCCCGTAATGAAGAGCGATCACATTGATTATATATGTATACAAAATAGAAGGGATCGGAGCTGCAAGGTGACATTTAAGAAAAAAAAAAAGAGCCGTCACAAGTTTAGGCCCTATTATTAAATATTTTTATCATAATCAATTTTAAAATTGATATTAATAATAATCAGAAATATTTAGTTAATAATATCAATTTAAAAATTTATGATACAATTAAAACATGTGTGGTAATACAAATGTCAACTTATATCAATTTTGATATTAATATTTTAATTTTTACAAATATAATATCAATACTAATATAATATTATTTTTAATACCCTAACTAAAGGGGGTGTTTGGATCGTCTTAGATGCCCGGAGGAGAGAAGTTCTTCAATTTCTAATAGGATATAATCACAACCCTCAATGAGTGAAGTGACAGTTCAGGAGTGAATCGACATGAACTGTTATTAAATCGAATTTCGTAACGGAATAAACTGTACCCCTTGTTCGTACCTTTATGAATTGTAGTATAACTTGTTATGAAATACAATATAAACCGTTACGAATCAGGTTGAACCGTTTACGAACTATGGTATAATTCGTTACGAACTATACCATAGTGTAACTATTACGAAATCTAACTCATTAAAGATTGATGCCAAGTCACCCCTAAGTCGTCATATATAACTGATGATTATGGTTGTCCCCGAATTAAGAAACTTTCCTACTCCGGACGTGCGAACCTGGAGGGGTCATAATCTTCCACAGTACCCGTCTGGCCGAAAGCAAATATATGTGACATGCTCGGTGCCCGTGGTAACACGTGCTGCTCGTTCAACAAAAGTCTCTGACTACGCCCAACGGCAAGAGAAGCATCTTGATCTTAGAACTTAAAACTACCGGGAAGCCCATTTTACGTCAGATAAATGAGAAAGAAGAAGGTCGATGAAGTACGTATAATTTTATCCTGTACAGAAGCGAACATGTAACATTATTGTCCATTCCACAAGCGTTCAAGCTTCAACCGCACACACCTTTTGCTGCATACGTAGAAGAAGAAAAACAGGAGAAATTGCAATCAGAAAAGAAGAAACCCATCATCATCTACATGACGATCTCCGGCTTCGGGATACTGGACTTGATCTCCTTGTGTGGGAGCACGACGCCGCCGTTGCTGTAGACCTCGTCGCCCAGGTGCACGTCCTCGCCCAGGATGGTCATGTTCTCCACCCGAGCCCACTGCCCCACCGTGGAGTGCCAGCCGATGATGCTGCCGGAGATGCAGGCGTGCTTCTTCACGCGCGCCCCGCGCATCACCGTGCACCTCGACAGCCGGACGCCCGACTCCACCACGCAGCCGGCGCCGATGGACACGTCGGGCCCGATCAGGCAGCCCTCGCCGACCGCGGCGCTCTCGTGCACGAGGACGTTCCCCACGACGTGCGGCCCCGCGGCGAGCTTGTGAGGCGCGAGCTCTTGCGGAGGGAGCCGAGGTAGAGCCTCAGCCCCGTGATGTAGTCCCTCGGCTGTCCGATGTCCATCCAGAAGCCGGGCAGCACCATGGCGTAGAGTTGCTTCTCCTCTGCGATCTTGGTGAATACCTCCTTCTCTATGGAGGTGGGCCGGAGCTCGATCCTGTCCAGAACAGAGGGGTTCAGCAGGTAGATGCCCGCATTGATCTTGTTGCCCACGAATCCCTTTGGCTTCTCCACGAACCAGCTCCCCACCTGTCCGCTTTCCTCTTCCATCACCACGACGCCGTACTTCGATGGCTCATCCACCTGCATATACATATATTAATTAACGGGATTAATTAAGCTCTGTGATTAGAGCATCGCCACCGACAGAGTACGTTTTGGTCCAAGACTTGAACTTGAAGAACATATATATATGTATTCTATTCTACACCTTGGTCACCATTATGGAGGCCTCTCCGCCATGGGCTTTATGGAACTCGATCATCTGAGCCAGTGGGTACTCGCTGATCACGTCGCTATTGAGGACGAAGAAGGGCTGCTCACCAGAGCCATCGAGTAGCTTGTCCCTGGCAAGAGCCAAGGGGCCAGCAGTTCCCAGGGGCTCCGTCTCCCGGGAGCAGACGATCTTGATGCCCAGCTTTTCTTCGTATTCCTCCAAGAAATTGAGCATGACCTGACCACAGACACGGCCCTCTCTCTGAGACCACAGCAAGTAAAATTACATTACCGACGTGAGAGGGCGATATACCTCCGGCTGGTAATTGATGGCTAACACAACCTCCGTGACGCCGACTGCCTTGAGAGCTTCAATTAATCTGGTTGATAGAACGAACATCGAAGGATTTAATGCAAGACAGCGTATCCAAGTTCTTAAAAAGCAGCAGCTTCTACTACCCACGGAAAGGGGACACATCCATCCAACGAAGAGTACTACGTACTAGCCGTGACAACGACAAGCAGAGCAAATCGGATATCGATATCACACTGGATCAGAAGGACGAGCAAGTGCGTACCTGGTGTAGAATCATCGGCTTGTTGGCGAATTCCAGGAGCGGCTTGGGGACGCTGAGTGTCAGCGGCCTCAGGCGAGTCCCGAATCCGCCAACCAGGATGAGGGCCTTCATGTTGGAATGCCCTTTTGGGACTGCAAGATCAAGAAGAGCAGCAGCGGATCCGACCCACAAGACGGACGGACTCCGGTTAGGAGAGGAAAAAGACCGGAACCCGCTCGCTTCTCTCTACACAGAAAGAAGCACAACCGACCGAGACGAACATTCGCGCCGTCGCGAATTAAGCGGATAGAACGACGACCACGAGAGAAGATTGAGGAAGAAGCTCCTCGCAGAGTTTGAAGGAAGAAGAGAAAACACACAATTTTAGGAGACAAAAACAGAGAAGAAAGGGGAGGGGATCGAAGATCAAAAGCATACCGGCGACTTCCAGGTAGCGGAACGTCGGAATCCCGCGGCCGCCTCCTTCTCCTCCTTGCTCGTCACTCTTCCCTCCCGTGGGACGGCGTCTCTCCGTCACGACCTGAAAAGTATAGCGCAGCAGAATATATCGAACTGCAGACAGTGAAATTAAAATTCTAAAAAATAGAAGAACAATATAAATTTCAAACCAACATTATAACTAAACAAATGACCTATGGAGTTCATCCTTAAACAAACAACTACTAAATACTATCTAGATAAATTCTATTATATTGAAAGAAATAAACTCAAACCACCTAGATAAAAATAATCACTCTTCACCAAACTCTTGATCTTCTGGATCCTCAGGTGGAGCAATATCCTCTTCAAATTCCTCCTCAAACTCTTCTTCAGGCAATGGTTCCTTGAACTCAGCTAAAACGATCAATAAAGGAAATGGGTGAGTCATGAAGACCCAGTAAGACTTACACCCAACTAACCCACTATATTAGACATGTCCTACTGATAATAAAGATACAAACCCCAAACAAAAATCAGATTATAACAACTATAAGTAATGCTAATCATCAAGATTCAATTAATTAAATAAGATGCTTTTCTACCCATTGTATAGATTAGCATGATTTAACCAAATGCATACTATTCTAATCATGACATAACAACACTAACACAACCCTATATGCACCTACCATATAGTCTTATCATGAAATATGAATTAAATGCAATACTTCACTAATCTACGTGTCATAATGCAAACTAAATGAAGAACTAAACAACTTTGTCTGAGTATACCATATGCTTCACTTGGATATTGTAGCTATGTTCCATGACTAGCACCAGATTTACCATATAGTAGAATGTAACATATAGTAAGCTAGATCCCATAGTACACCTAGGCAGGGGTGTACTTAGGATGAACCGCGGTATCCGGGATCGAAGGATGCTCTGGACTGCTCTATTTCATCCGCTGCCCACGGGCCACTAACCATAGTCTGGTGAAGTGCAATTACATCACATAATACAGCACACTGCATCAACTACATCTCACAAGCTGAAAGCATATATTACTCAGACATACACCATTTAATCCAATTAGACATGTAAAGAACAACCTAAACACGAAGCACAAATATATGTAACCTTACGCAATGACATAATTAAAAAGACTACAATTACCCCTACATGCATGATAAGTCATGGCTAATCAATCTAATACACAACTATTATGGGGTGTTTGGTTGCATGATAATTTTTTGTACACTTTCATGATAAAAAATTGTATTAAAATAAAAAGTGAACCAACTCATGACTAAAATTATCATGTTTGGAGGGATGTGATTACAAAAAAGAGTAACTACCACACTTGACCAAACAAAGTGGGGGACCACAAGGAAAAAGAAAGAGGTGAGACCCTCTTTTTTGTTTAAGAAGAAAATCACTTTCAAAACATAAAATTATCATGGTTGTCAAACACCTCTTTTAACAAGTTTTCTTACAATTTTTAAAAATTAAAACAAAAACCTTCATTATCATGCAACCAAACACCCCATTAAGGTAATGCACTATTCTAAAATCATGCAATCTACTATGAATTAATATGCCATGCAATTGATAATATTAAATCAATTACGTATAATCTACTTATATTAAATCAACTATATGTTTCTTACTAATTAACTCTTAAAATTTATAGTTGGTTCATAGCTTAAATCAGGATATACATATATATAAGATCATGATATGCTATAATTCAAATCACATAAAAATATGCATTCAAACTATCTAAACATGATAGTTTTCATATTTAAATAAACATCTAAGTATAAACATCTAGATTAACTTCTAATTGAGACCAAGCACATAAATAGCCCATCTAACAATCTAAACATAATTTTTCTAACTAAAATTAACTATTCATTTTTTAACATCTTAATTAATATTTTTAAGATGATAGAGATAGTTGAGAGGCCTAGCGATGAGAACTAACCGAATTCAAAGAGAATTTTGATGGAGGGTGACTGCTGGCGACAAGGGAATTGAGGTGATAGTAACCAGGTAGAAACTGTCAAATAGAGGAGAAATAATAATAATAATAATAAAATAGACTAAAAGATTGCGTACATGCACTGTGAATCAGAGAGAGAGAGAGAGAGAGAGAGAGAGAGAGAGAGAGGCAACGCACCGGGTGGCGCTAGGGGTGTCAAATGAGCGGGCTGGGCCCGTTGGCCCGTCAAAAAATTTATCACGGGCCTAGCCCAGGGTGCTAAAACAATTGAAACGGGCTTAACGAATAAATCGAGTCCCGTTTCTGTTTTATCGGCTGGCCCGGCGGGCACGGCCCGCTGGCCCGTCTAAAGCCCGTCGGGCCGTCGCTCTGGCACCCGAGCAACCTCAGCGTCCGTCCACCACGGCACAGCCGGCGAGTCTGCGACATCTGTCGCACCCGACGCCGAGGCCCGAAGCCGGCGAGCAGCGCCCGCGAGGCCGCGAGTCCGCGACATCCTGTGGCACCCGACGGCGGGCTGCGCGACGGTGGACGGCGGCCGGGGGGGCTGCGGCGGCGGACCGGGGGGCTGCGGCGGCGGACGGCGGCCGGGGGCTGCGGACCGGGGGGCTGCGAGGCGGGGGACGGCGGCCGGGGGCTGCGACGGCGGACGGGGGGCTGCGACGGCGGCCGGGGGGGCTGCGGACCGGGGGGTGCCTGCCGACGGCGAGCTGTCTTTGCGGGATTTTTGACTTCGGATTTTTATGTTTACGATTTTTGTATGTTCTTAGGAGAAGAGATTAATGCTGTCTATTGTATTATTTTTATTTCTTAAATTATGGCAATTCTCAAATTGATAGGTGTTCTATTTTTTTTTGATTTTATATTTAGTTGAGTTATGAAATTTACGGATGATTTTATAATCTCTTTGTGATTTTTAAAATTTTTCACATTTTTATTAATTTTTTGATATTTGTAGAATTTTTTATTTATGTTGTTTTGCAAAAGCAAAGCCCGTTGGGCTAACGGACTTTAGCGGGCTAAAGCCCGTTGCACAATCTAAGCCCCGGACTCCATCTCGAGGTAATCTCCGCCGCCCCCCCCGGACATCGTCCCCCTCCCCGCCCGCGGACAAGCTCCCGGCGCGCCGCCCCTGCCGGCCGTCCGCCGCGGCTCCCCCGAGACGAGGCTCTGCCGGCGTCCGCCGCCCCCCCGGACATCGTCCCCCCCCCCCCCCCCGCGGACAAGCTCCCGCCGGCGCGCCCCGCCCCACGCCGGCGTCTGCCGCCGGCCCCGCCCCCCGCGGACAAGCTCCCGCCAACGGCGCGGGCTTACACGCGGCCGCCCGGCGCGGGGAATGAACGGCACGCGCGGGTGGACTGACCCTTCGTCGTCTTCCTCGTGTCTTCCCCCCCTCGATAACATATTTTAATATTTTATCATAAAAACAACATATTATTTGCTTTCAAAATTAAAAAAAAGAATTAATTTTTTATTATAATTATATATATTTTTAAAAAACAAGATATCCAAACAACTAATATAAATTTATGTTTTTTAAAAATAAATTAGTTGTGATCCCGTGTTTGGTCATATATATATATATATGAAACTACGGTTATTATATTTCTTCAACTAATGAATATTTTATTTTAACATAATTTTTATCATGAAAATATATAAGGATTTATCGTACAATAAAATATCTTGTAACAAAATTTTAATTCTAAAATTCTACTTTTTACGGTTTAAAGTGGAAGTTGAGCATTACGATTTCTCACATTAGAGAAGTGAGAGTTCAAAATTTTGACTTTTAAAAAGTAAAGTTAGATATTTAAAAATCTAACTTTTAAGTGTTGTGGTAGGTAAGTAGAAAGTATAAAATTTTTTATAAAGTCAAATTTTAACAATTTTATTTTCGTCTGAATATTTAAATCCAACTTTGACTCTTAAAGTCGAATTTAAGGACTCCCACTTCACTTCTTAATTAAGGTTACCAATTGTATAGTTCGATAGCTGCGAATTTAATTTTCACATTTTTATTAATTTTCTGATATTTGTAAAATTTTTTATTTATGACTGTTTTACAAAACTGAAGCCCGTTGGGCTAACGGGCTTTGGCGGGCTAAAGCCCATTTACACAATCTAAGGTGGCGTTTGATTAAGCTTAATCTGAAAATCTTAACTCTTAATTCCACATCTAACCTCTTAACTTGTGGTAAAAAAGTGCTGATTTTGATTAAGACATAAGTGATTTATGTTGTTTGATAAAAAATCTGAATCATCCTCTTAATCTTTTTTAAATAAACATAACATACAAAATAAACAAAACAAAATCTAAAAAGAAAATCCGGAACATAACATCTAAAATAAACAAAACAAAATATATTTAACCATATCATGTCACTTAAAGCGGAATCTAAGGACATCAATCCAATCCAATCCGAAATTGGTTGATATTGATAACCATGATCTGAAGAACAATAGAAAAGCAAGGTCACTATCGGAAAAATAGAACATACTGGCCAACAAAACGTTTGTTTAAGAACTTACCAACTTAAGCGATCAAGAAAACACAACCTATGAAACATGATAGGTTGTTTAAGACAAACCTACATGAATACAACAATAAATTGACAAAAGTACACCTACTGATCATATTCTATATCATTTCCACCGTGTCGTACAAAATATACAAACACCCTTTTCTTTAACAAAATAAATCTCAAGCACCAGGATTTTCATCATAAAATTCCTCCATGCTTGAAGGTCCCCATCGACAATCTGCTCCAAGATCCAATCCACAATCTGCTCCAGATTTTCATCATAAAATATCAAAGAACCCCATCGTCGGCATGTGATCGTTTCTTGTCATCTCCACGATTTTTTATGTCTTTAGAGCATTACCCTCTGATGCCGCTTTTTGTAAGCTTCCAAAGAACGTCAGTGACAATCCCACCTACAGGCTTTGAAGAAGATCATCTTCTTTCAGATCAATGTCAATACACGAACATAATAGTCATCAATCCAATCGTTAAAATAGGTATGCATACAAACAAATGTTGCATAACCTGTTTTCCAACAAAGCAAACCATCAGCACTAATCTTCGAGACACTTGAAGTCTTGCATACAGGCAGAGCACACACAAGCTGAACCAGGTAGATCCTTATTTCTTTTTATTCTTTTCTTCTTTTTCCACCACAAATAAAGAAAGCAAAGAATCTTGAACCTTCTTTTCAAACTTCGAGGAAACATTTCTGTTATAAATAAAAACATAGAACACAACATAAAGTAAAGTCTAGCATAACTAAAACATGTAAAATATAACCAAAGCATAATTCAAAAGTGACATATTAACTTCCAAGGCATAATCCAGAAGCATAATCCAAAAACAGCATAATAACAACCTACACAATCCAAAAGTAATTTAACCTAAGATAGACATAACACAAATGCCATGACATCAAAATATATTCTTCATCTTGAGCATACTCTTCAACCAATTCATCCTTGAAACATCGTCTTCAATAATCTCGCACCATTGAATCCATTGTTCACGCATTTTTTTCATGAGAAAGGAGGCTCTTGCATGAGCATATAATAGATCGGTGCGATTTAACTTCATCTCATCTAGTTTTTGCAACAATCCTTTAAAGTAGGTGTACTGATATGAGAGACATTGGTGATTTTCGAACTTTCAGCATCACTAATAAATGCATCAAGTACTTTCTCAAACTTTGCATCAATGTCATTAGATTTTCTTTTTTTATTTGAGTTACCCACTTCTGCACTTTCAGGCTCTGTAACTGATTTATGAGAGTTTGAAGCATCTTGAGCATTAATGAGAGAAATATCGTCAAAATCATCTTGCTCCTCTTCTTCTCCAATTGTAGTAGAAGATGCATTAGAAGGTTTAGGAAACTTGCTTGCTGGACCCCATCCTAAATTTCACTGTGGCAGAAACACCTTCAAATAAGGCCATGCCTTCCTCCTCCCACCTAAAGCCACTTATTCTAAATGATGATGCTCTAGGATGTGCACTGTAAACAAAAGTAAATTATTTAGTATTATTATTTATGTAGAAAAAAATTACCATGACGATTAAAAAATTTACCTTTAAATATTCATCCCATTTTTTCAGGAGTCCAATCCATTGTTTTAGTGATAGGATTGTAGCCATGTCCTGTATTCTTTCTCACAAGATTTGTCCATTCCACATACATTGTCCTTAAATAATCAAATTGATTCTTCATTTGTTTTTGTGTGACATCAACTCCAAATTTCTCTTTCATTTGGTTTCCAACTATAATCCAAGATTGTTTTCTTAAGGATGTTCCCGTCCTTCCAACTCTTGCCACCTCGCCAATGCAACATTGTAGAAAATATTTAACTCTTTCATTATCTTTCCAACTAGTTCTCGTAACACTCTTGGTATTACTTGTTCCTTCCATATTAGATATCCTATAAGAAGAATAATGAATGTTTATGTGATAATAAATAAGCATGTATTAAATACAAAAGATGACAACATAATGTTATACAATAAGAAATTGTATCCCCATACATAGCACAAAAGATGACCGGTTTTCGAAGAGGGTCAACCTCTTAATGATCAACCTAAGAAAATTCACTCCAAGCGAGAATATGCTAACTTGAACTAAATTCAAAATTGAAGAAAAAGAAATCTCAAGCTAAATTTCAAACAGAACTCAAATCAAAAAATCCAATGGAATTCTCCAACATTCTAAACTTTGAATAAACTCATCCAAATTAAATCTGAACCAAATCATGCCTTAATTAACATAAATCGAGATTTCAAAGGAAAATAAGGGGCATTGAATTCATCATCAGAATAGTGCAATTTAAGGCAAGATTTCAAATCAATAAAAAAACAACAGAACCGAACTAAAAAAATCATCAACTGACCAATTTAAAACAAATCTCACAACTCAAACTTCAAATTGAGCCTAGTCAAGGTTGATGCAAAAGAATCTCAAACTTGAACCAGTAATGTCAAATCCTCGAAAAGAACGAAGAAACTAAAACCCGAACTTAGGCTGATCCCGGGGGTTCGAAGAGGGGTTTTCGATGGTATCTCATGGGATTTTGAGGAACTTGATGTGATGGGTTTAGGGAATTTCGAAAACACCTGCTATTAGGGAGATGGTTTTGCAAGTCTAAAAGCTGGGCTCTAAGCAAAGATTTCCAGGTTTGGAACAAGTGGAGTTCGCACCTACCTAGGGGGCAGGGGGGGACTAGTTGGGCTCTGATTCAAGGGGTGAACATGGGGTGTCTCACATCTTTGGTCGAGGAGAACGTGTAGGGCGAGTTCAAACGGACCCCCAACCCTTAATTAGCATGGAAAATGAGGTTTATCCCATAGGAATAAGAAAATAGAGGCTCGTTCATGTAAAGAGGTGGCGCGAAAACTTGTGGAGGAGTATACGCCGCGCCCATCAATCCTTCGAGAAAACTCAACCTCCTCCAAGAAGTCGACGTGGTCACCTTCATTTCGGACTTCGCCGGCGAGTGAGGAGAGCTTGGAAGAAGGTGGGATCCAAGCCATGCGACGACACCGCCATTTCGGAGCGAGCGGTAGGCGTGTGTCTAGAAAAGAAGCCGAGCAAGCAAGAAAATCAAGGCGAAGAAGACCTGTGCGGGATGCTCCAATCGCCTCCGCGGCGGCCCCGAAGCCTCCGCCGTGAGATGCTCCGGTCACCTCCACCCGAAGCCTCCGCCGCGAGCTCCGGTTGCCTCCGCCCGAGGCCTCCGCCGCGAGCTCACCGCGAGCGTGTCGAGTCGACTTCCGCTGCGGCGTCGGAGTCGGCTGCGGCGTGCCGTCGGCTTGCGTCGGAGTCACCGGACGGCCGGAGGTGGAGTGCCGTCGGAGTCGCTGCGAGCGTCGTCGGCCCGTCGACTTCCGCCCTAGGTCGTCTGAATCCAAACAAGCGAAGGATGAAATCTGAATGGTTCAGACGATTTTCAGAGTTTAGACATTAGGTAAGATGGCCCATCAGCGATTTTATCAAACACTGTGAAATGTCTTAACACTTACCGAATCAGCGATAAGAGGTAGATTCAGCCCTATCAAACAGGGCCTAAGCCCGTTGGGCTTTCTACGTGGGCTTGGGCTTGGGCTCTATGTATATGGGCTTAAGTGGGCTTGGGCCGGGCCAGCCCAAGCCCGGCCCATTGACACCCCTAGGTGGCGCTGCTATGCGGGACCGGATCCCATACGATAAAGGGGGAGTTCGATCCGAGGATGGGGGGTAGAGTTTGATTGGGAGTAGAGTTGGGAGTGTTAGAAAGAGGATTAAAGTCTTAACAAACTAGAATTAACCTAGGACTAGGAGAAAGTAGATATAATTAATTTAATTTAATTTTTTCTATTTTAAATATTTAACTTACAATTAAAAAAATCAAAATATTACACTCTCCCTGCTCGTGCTTGCATGGAGGATCGTCGGAGAGAGTGGGGGAGGCGGAAGGAGGGAGGGAGTGAGAGTGAGACCTCCCCTTCCGCTAACGGTCCTCCCCTCAATCTATCTAAGCAAATCTCATTCCTTCACCTCTTTTAAGCATTTAGGTGGTGTTTGATAATGTTGAGATATGAAATCTTAAGTCTGAGAATCATGTCTTACATCTGAATATTATATTATTCAAACTGGTTGTTCAGATCTTATATTAAAAAGTTTATCAAACTGTCTGAATAGAGTTATGTCTGACCGAATCAGACTTAAGAGGACATTAAGCCCAAACAAACACGGCCTATGCATCCTCGGCTCCGTGTCCTCCCAGACTGCCAATTAAGTTCGACCAATCACCAAGCGCCATGACACGACCTCCAACGCCACGTTTTTTTTTTCTTCTTCTCTTCCAATATATGGCGCAGGGCACGCTGGCGCGGACGGACCCATACGGCATGCACCATCTTTACCTCCTCTCTCGTTCGCAGAGTTGGATACGAAAGGACGTTTACATCGCCGTTCCATCTTATTTAACCATTTTATGGTGTTTTTAGATCTTCTAAAAAGAATACTACCGTAAAACTATATGAAACATTAATATTCCGTTACAATAGACGTTTGTTCGAGAAAGATGGGAAGTCGTTTTTACACGGATCGTAAAGCTTAGGAAAGGCAAAAGTAGAGCCATGATAAATCAGTATTTACTTTATTTTTAATAAATAAGAATACTCTGTAATTTGCAGGATGTACTTACTGGTCGGTATTATACTAGGAGTGGCCGGTTTAACCAAACAGTTGGCCGACGGGCGCACGCGGTCAAGGGTCTCCCCAGCCGATCGAGCGCCCACCCGGTCCAGGTTTGTGATCATCCATCTCCACTCATATTTATTCATCAATATAAAAGGGCAGTGCCCTCCGTGTGTCGAGAGCCTTGCAACGCTGGTGGTTGGGCTGATTTCAGATTTCCTTTGACAAAGTGATTGCTTAAAACTAGTTTAAAAATGTGACCTTGTTCAAATCACTTTTAGACACCCTTCTTTTTTTTAAATTGCTGAACTGTTACAAGAGAATTAGTTAGTCTTCTCTAAATTTCGTGTCTTATTCATACGCACGTATATAACACTACGGCCTACGGGGATAACGTTGCCAGTAGCTGAAAAAGAAAGCAATCTAGGAGAAAAAGTTCCAGGTCAGATAGCTAGGTTTTCTTCTTTGTCAAAATAATTATTTTAACAGTATTTTAAATGTGCACGATCCATGTTCAAATCGCTTTTAAGAATGTACGTCGTACTGGCTTGTAGATTGTGATTTTCTAAATTGCTGAATTATTAGTATATATATATAAATATTGTGGACGTATATATATAACACTTGGTACTCCTGTTTGCTTGAGCGGTTAGATGGCGGGGTCCTCTGAAGTCTGATCAGGTCGGGGATGGTGGAGCCTTCCATGGTGGCCAGGCTGTCTACAGCTCGACGGCGGCGCCCGGAGAACAGTCAACACCCCCTGATGGGGGGGGGGTTCGATCCCGACTGTGGACAGTCGGGTAACAGTCAACACCCTCTGATGGGGGGGGGGGTTCGATCCCGACTGTGGACAGTCGGGACCACCCCCTGGGGATAGTATCTTGTGGGGTTCGAGCGCTGCACCGAATTTTCGCCGACACTGTGCTGCGCCTGTGGTTTGACCATCGGGCCATGGTATCCAAAAAAAAAAAAAAAGACACCCCCTGATCTGTCATTAACAAGGATGCAGTGTTTAGCAATGAGATTTATCCTTTGCAATTAAACAAATTTGCTAGGACGACTGATAATAAAAAAAATTTTCCGAACAAAATCGAACTGAGAAACCAAACATCTCAAATTAAATTAAATATTTATTTTAATCTATGTGTACCGACAACACTGACGTACGTTTCACGTAAAATTAAATATTTTAACAGTGCTCCGATAAAATTATTAGCCATGTATGTACATGTATATATACATCATATTTTTATTAAAATATGATTTAAATAAAACTGAATAAAATCATTAATTTGTAGGTATATATACTATACCTTATATCTTGATAAAGTATGACTGACACTAAATAAAAAAAAACAAGCAAAAATATGTATTTGGCTTGGTTTGTTTTAAAAAAAAGGATCTTTTAAAATGAAACTTTGAACACACAGAGAACACCCTATACCTGCAGCAAAAACTGACTTTGGGTGCATGTAGTTATATGAAAAGCATCCACCTACGCTAATTTGTTGCTATAACTATTAAAAAGTCAACGTTAAATAAATTACATAAGACTTCGTAGTATCCTGATTCAGGCATATGCATATACCGTTTTCAAAAACTTGTCCGCAAGATCTCATTTTGGAAGATACAGATACTCACTTCTTTGGAGGAAAAAAATTTATCTACTAAGACACATTTTCGTGCGTGATATTAAAAGAAATAATATGATATAGGAGTTCAAAAACTATCTTACAAACACCAAATAAAAAATGATATCACAAAAAAATCTTAGAAAACTGAATAAAAAAACCACATCTAAAAATCACATCAAGGGATCCTTGTAAAATTCACGGTTGGTGACACTTTTCCCGAAAACATTCCCATCACGTTTATTTGGTTGCCAGTAAATGTGCTAGTCATCCGAAAATGTTATCCGTTGACTCCTTAAACCATGGATCTTGGCATCTTCAGACATCCATCTGATGCCGTTTTCGGGAAGGAGAGCAAGGGTAGTACTTTACAGTCCGGTAAAGCGGCTTCTTCTAGTAATCTCTCATAAATCAAATAATTTAAAAAATAATATTTAATAATATTTTTATAAAATAAATTAATTATATAAAATTAGGTTTAATAATAATATTTTAATGTATACCATTTTTTAAATGAGATGGGAACCTATTTTGATTATAGAAGAATAGTTTTATAAATTTGACATTGTTTTAATTAGCGCCGTGACGTTCTTCAAAATTTTTAAAAAATAATAAGATATTTATACGCATTTCGATAAAATGATTAATTAGAGCACTTTTCTGGAGAACCATTTTTGGGTATCTAAATGATCGATCATACTTTCATGAAAAATGATTTACCAACAACCAGATGACGGATAACGATTTAATTTTTCTTTGAAAAGTTGTTGCATGAAAAATGTATTCAAAGATTATGATTTAATTTATATCAGATGATAAACGTGATATCAATGCTATAAAAGCAATTTAGCTAAAATTTACATTTTTTAAAACTTGTATGTATGAATCTTATGACAATAACGTATAAATATTTAAATAAAAAATATGTTCATAAAAATAATTTATGAATAATCAAATAATTAATCATATTTTTAATAAAATGGATTAAAAAAATTGATTAATACATTATGTGTTAAATTTTTTAAAGGATATTACTTCATAAAAGTTTCCTATTTATTTTGTTTTGTTCCAAATGGGCCACACCTCTTTTATCCCGGAAAAAAAAGCTTTTTAAAAACATACAAACCATAATGGTTGCCAAAAACCTCTTTTGACTAATTTTGTTTCAAAAGCATAAGATTTTAACAAAAACTCAATTCATCAGGTGACCAAACACCCCTTTGGAGTGTTAAAAATTTTGGTGAGCGAATTGGAAGTTAAAAAAGAATTAGTCAATAGATTTATGGGGTGTTTGGTTGCATGATAATTTTTTGTACACTTTCATGATAAAAAATTGTATTAAAATAAAAAGTAAACCAACTCGTGACATAAAATTATCATGTTTGGAGGGATGTGATTACAAAAAAGAGTAACCACCGCACATGACCAAATAAAGTGGGGGACCACAAGAAAAAAGAAAGAGGTGAGACCCTCTTTTTTTGTTTAAGAAGAAAATCACTTTCAAAACATAAAATTGTCATGGTTGTCAAAAACCTCTTTTAACAAGTTTTCTTACAATTTTTAAAAATTAAAATAAAAACCTCAATTATCATGCAACCAAACACCCCATTAACGTATACCGATTTCTTAATTGAATAGGTAAAATTAAATTTCTCGACTAAGAATTCAAATTTTCAGAACAAAACAAATCAAATACACCCCCAAGTCAAGACAAATTTTGTTGTCTGAAAAAACAACTTCTTTCGTAACACAATGATACAACAGGCCTAAAAAGAGAAGACACCCAATTGAAAGGAGTTCCATTAGAAATTATCTTTTCTTAGAAATAGTCACAAATTAACCGCCACACATGAGGTGCATAAACGATTGAACAACAAGGTTAGAGATTCCATTAAAAAGTACGATAGTTATCTTGAGACTGGATGATCACACAAAAAGTGTAGATATTATCTAAAATAGCGGTCTTGAGATAGAATTAGTGACAATAGAACTAACAATGAGAGATAACATGACAAAGCTCCACTATGAGACACCAAACAATAACAAAGATAAAATTACACGTAATTGACATGAATAAGTTGAACTTCACAATTTCAACACAATAAAAAAGAGAAAAAAATTTAAAATCATGTTTAGACAAAACGTTGGAAATGGAGAATAGGAGGGAGAATTCTTCTCTCTCAAACCAAAAACGATTAACTAACACAATCTCCCTCCACGGGCACTTCCAAGTGACAACGGGGGGGGAGCTAGAGACGAAGGGAAAAGATAGTATTCCGCAAAAAGATCGAAAGAGGAGTAGGAAAAGTAAAATGAAAAGTTATATCTTTGCCAAAAGCCCACCCGCCCTCTCGGCTACCGAACTAATCTGCCCAGTTCCTGCAAAGTTACTGCCAGCTCTTCCACAGTGCAGTAGATCTCATCGTCCGATCGGGCGCCGCCTAGGTCAGAGCCATCGCGCCACCCATAATTCCATAGATAATCTCAGCACAACGACCAGATCCCTCTGCCAGCGCTGCAGCCAAGAAGATTCAACCTGTGTGCCATTGTCTGAGAACAAGAAACGCCAGGGAGGTCGTCGCGCTCGCGTGGGCGTTGGCGATGCGCTCCATGAGAGAGTGGGAGAGGGAGAGCATCGTATGCCATCTCGCAAGGGAGCCAAACTAGCTCGGCGCCGCCGCACCCAACTGCCATTGACAGAATAGGAAAAGTAAGAGGAGACATGAAAGGCAAAGTAAGGCTTTGTGCCGCCGAACACTAGCCATGGGGAAGAAGAAACGACCGCTGCCGACTGACGGTGCTGGCCTGCTGGGGCTCGCGGGTCATCGCTGACAGGCTTTTCACGGGCTGACGGGCCAAGATCGACGAGCCTGTTCATTTACGTAAAATGAGGAACGGATTTTTCAGCCAACCCGCTTAACTTCTTCGAGGGGCTTGAGCCCAGCCCGCGACGGGCTTTTTGACGGGTTAACGGGCCCAGCCCGTCCATTGGACACCCCTACTCGGCACAAGGGGAAGGTGCGCCCTTGTTTTCTACTGGGTTTACCCCCCGGGTCAAAATGAATCGGTGGACGATTTCTTGGAAGCGCTGGGCATGGTCCGTGGAGCGCTTTGTCTTCTCCACGTGGGGATTTTTCCTTTCCTTTCCTTTTCTTTTCTGAGCAGAGAACCCATTCTCCAATCCAAACCAAGCGTCAGGTGCATGCATCCGAGCGTAGGCCGTACCCAGCTGGCAGGCGTGGGACCCAACTATTATTTTTTTTTCTTCGAAAAAGTCGGAACAAGCCAGCGGCCCATTCTTAAATTTTTTTTTAATATATCCCTCTCTCAGATCGCTTGGCTAGCAAGAGATAATCACAGTGATGGGATTCCGCCGGCCCACCTGGAAGATGGCGGGGCGGGCTCGGCCGCCGAGGCCACGTACGCAGACGGGATGACACACTGACATGACAGTATTATTATTATTATTATTTCATAATTACCCTCTCGGGTATACGTATTCGGCACTTTCGGTTCCGGAGGATCCGAGTACTAGGAGTATACGACAGGGCGCAAACAGGATTGGATATTTTAATTCGATTCCGACAAGTAACAACATTTTTAAAACAATTTTGTATCGTATGAATTAATTAAATTGAAATATGTAATATTCTAATGATAATTTGTTAGAGTCGGAATGAACCGGTTGATTTCTTATTTATTTATCTGTAATTGATAAGAAATTAATATGTATACAAATTAATGTCACCGTAAATAAAAATAAAAACATTAAAAATATAATGTATATACATAAACGTTTAAAGATTAAAGATAAAATATAAGGTAGATTATGTCAAAAATTTAACCGGGAAACAGATTTGATTTGTTATTATTTAAAAAGTATATATATTATAGATTTTAAATATTGTCGGATTATTTTTAGTTCTTATAACAAAATCTTAACCGGAGTGAAATGGAAATATTATGGTTTCAATTAAATATCCAAAATCTATATTACTTAACTTTTTTATTGAAATCCCACGGGACCCTTTTTTTTCCCCTCCAAACAAAACAAAAGGTGCCCCTGGAGCCCACACCGGCACCGTAGGCCCTAGCGTAGCCATAGTTTACAGGTGCAAAAGGACCATCACACTTTATGAGGTGTTTGGTTGCATGATAATTTTTGGTACACTTTCATGATAAAAAATTATATTAAAATAAAAAGTAAACCAACTCATGACATAAAATTATCATGTTTGGAGGGATGTGATTACAAAAAAGAGTAACCATCGCACATGATCAAATAAAGTGGGGGACCACAAGAAAAAAGAAAAAGGTGAGACCCTCTTTTTTGTTTAAGAAGAAAATCATTTTCAAAACATAAAATTGTCATGGTTGTCAAACACCTCTTTTAACAAGTTTTCTTACAATTTTTAAAAATTAAAATAAAAACCTCAATTATCATGCAACCAAACACCCCATTACACATTTATTTAGTTCAACAAAAAATCGAGTTGTTTATTATGTTGTATGAATAGAAAATAAAACTCAAATTCGATCTGAGTGTAGAAAAAAACGACTGAGTTTTTTGAAAGATCATGCTTCTTTCACACAAGAAAAAAAGAAAAGTTCGAAGATCATGCTGCTCAACTAAGCCCACTTGTCTCTGCACCCATAAGGGGCAGTTCCCGCGGTCTATCGGTTCGGGTCCGCCCTGATCCTCATCTGGCATCGCATTTAAGGATCCAGCCCGAAAGCGATCCGATAAGCTTGCTTCCTTCCTCGACCCTATTGGGCCGTACTGGCCACTAGGAAAAATGTGCGGACTACCAATCGGACCTCGTTCACGGTTCATTGAACGTCTCACAAAAAGAGGCGACGTCCCGTCTGTACACTCTCCTCTTTTTCTTTTTCTTTTTTGTTTTCTTTCTTTCTTAGTTATAAAGGAGGCCGAGGGAGATCGTGTCGTCGTCGTCGTCACTACTCGTGGTCATCGGGGAGGCTACGGTGACGAACCGACTCCATCCATCGGTGGATGTGCTCTTCGCCCGAAGGACAAAAGACTAACATTTATCGGAAGTGAAAACACTACCAGGGGAGGGGTGGGGGGCGGGGATCCCGTCGAGCGTCTGGCGATGGTGCTGCTGGGCGCCGCGGCGGTCGTCGCCTTCGCCCGGTGCGCCGGCTGCGACGAGGACCCGCTGGCGCTGCTGAGCGTGGACAACGTGATGCAGTGCCAGAAGGTGAGCGACTTCTTCATAGCCCTCGCCTACTTCTCCATCCCCCTCGAGCTCTTCTACTTCGTCACCTGCGCTGCAATCTTCCCCTTCCGATGGATCTTCCTCCAGTTCGGCGCCTTCATCGTCCTCTGCGGCCTCACCCATCTCGCCACTGTCTTCACCTACGCCCCGCACTCCTTCCGCCTCGTGTTCATCCTCACCATCCTCAAATTCCTCACCGCCCTGGTCTCCCTTGCCACCGCCATCACCCTCCTTCCCCTCATCCCGCAGATCCTCCGCATCTTCGTCCGCGAGGGCTTCCTGCTCAACAAGACCCGCGAGCTCGACCGTGAGGTCGGCCTCATGAAGCTCCAGGAGCAGGCCTCCTGGGACCTCCGAGAGATCACCCGCGAGATTCGACGCCATCTTGATCGCCGCTCTATCCTTGACACCGCCCTCCTCGAGCTGTCCAAGGTCCTTTTCCTCCACAACTGCGCCGTCTGGGCCGCCGATCCCACCACCCCCGGCTGCATCATCCGCAAGCACGAGCTAAAACCCCGGCGCCGTGGCCGTCTTCTTCTCTCCGCCCCCGCCGCCATCCCGCTTGATGACCCGGAGGTCGTTCAGGTACTCCGCCATAATGGCGTCGTCTTCCTACGGCACGATTCCAGGCTTGTCGGCGAGGATGATACGTCATCTGGACCGGCGGCTGCAATACGGATTCCGACGCTTGGGACGTCAAGTACCGAGGGAGCTGGTGGCAGCAATCCGCCGGATCTTGTGGACGAATCGAACACGATCCTCGTCTTGGTGCTGCCCTCGGACGGTGAGGGGGAGTGGACCGCGCACGAGATCGAGATCATTGAGGTCGTAGCTGACCAGGTAGCTGTGGCGTTGTCGCACGCTGCGGCACTCGAAGAGACGCTGACGATGAGGGAGAAACTGCTGGAGAGAAACGCAATGCTCAAGCAGGCGCAGCAGGAGGCACTAATGGCCAACGACGCACGATTGCTCTTTAGGAATGTCATGAGCCGCGAGATGATGTCGCCAGTTCGATCCATGTCCGCGATTCTCTCGGCGCTGCAACTCGATCGGTTGAAGCCTGAGCAAGTGGCCCTGGCGAAGGGGGCGCTCACTCTTTGCTCTCTCATCGAAGACGCAACAGATTTTTCTAGATTGGAAGAGAGTAAGTTGGAGCTCGATTTGAGGCCCTTCTGCTTACGGCCCTCGGTGGAGGAGGCGGTTACGATGGCGAAGTTTCTTTGTTCCTGTATGGGCGCCTCTATTAGCCACGGGGTATCTGGTGAGGTACCCAGCATCGTAGTCGGAGACGAGAGGCGCATCCTACAGGCGGTACTGTATATGGTTGCTCATGTGCTGGGCCCTGGAGATCAGGGGTCTGTGTTTCTACATCTGTATGCGGAAGAGGGATCACAGGGAGCCTGGAAACAGGGTCCCAGCAGGGACTTCGTTAAACTACGGTTTGAAGTGGGGAGAATTATTCCTACCAGAGACGATCTTGTTGCGTCAAAATTATCTGCTGGTCCTGTGCGCAATCATCAAAGGCTAAGCGTCACCTTCTGTGAACAGGTGGCTCAGGTGAGTTTTAGAATCATCCTTCGGTGTCTCTAGAGTGTACCTCTACTTGACTGCTACGTTATTACTGGCTCCCAAGTTTGCCATAGAAGCATTGATCTGTGTTCTATGCTGCCTGAGCACTTTAAAGAAAATTCATGTAAAGATGAAGCGTAATGTGTCTGCTGCTATGAACTCATGTTAACATCTTAAGGATACTGGGATATCTTAGCAATCATACCCTTACGAAGGACTAAGCACAAACCAGAAACAGAAGTAAAGCGATGGCCAAAGTCATGCTTACAAATAAATTCACCGCATTGCAAAAAATGCTTTATTTTTCGTATGTTGTTTCCTTTCGGCCATTTTTATCCACTTTTTGTCGAACACTGTGTTCCTTGCTTCACATTCTTTATAGATGCACACAAACTTAGCCAAGCTTAGTAGTATGCTGCTCAAGCTTGTTCTTGTGGGTTTTTCCATCTGAGCTTGAGCTAAGTTCAAGTGATGCAGAGTTCAAGTGTTGTACCTTCAAGAAGTTCTAGTGCTGCATTTGACTACTGTTCTTTCTATAACAATTCTAATGAATAAACTTTTGAATGTATTCATGAATATCACGAGCCATGAAAATCTTAATGTAGTCAAAAACTTAGTGTGCAAAGTTCAGATTTTAACAGTCTCTGTCAAATCTTTTGTTCTAATTATTTTAGTTTTTTTAATTACACTATTTTTTAATTACTTTGGACAATTTAAATGCTAAATGAACTGGTTTGCAATGTCAGACCTAGTTGGAAGAATGGAATGGTAGATATTTATCTTATGGTGGCAGATTGACCTAGTGTCAATCAGTGCTGGATAGTCTTCTTTTGTACTTCATATCCCTGTTTTCATTCTGTCTTTTGTGACTAAGAGTAGAAGATATCTAAAGAAAACTTTCCCAACAAGTGCCTTTGGAGGGGAACTTACGCAACAATATGGAGGCACTTCTGTGAGGAAGAGTGTGAGTAGAGCAAAGAGTCAGGGAACTTATGAAATGCCTTCAGTGGGGAACTTATGCAACCTCGAGCTTTCTAGGATCTCTCTCCTTGTCTCTTGTCTTATTTTTTACCTGAAAAGTATCTGGAACACGGTTTCAACTACCACAATCATATGTCAGGTTGGTGATGAGTGCAAGGGTTCTCTCTGGATGGACCATGAGTGGGCATGTTGGTAGGGTAGCATCTTTCTTGGATTCTTTTGTCCTTGTAAGTTCTCTGTGCATGAGTAGCAGAGTGTAGCATCATCTTGGAAGCCCTCTACAGTGGGGGTGTCGAGTGTCGAGCATCGGCTGGCACGCCATAGCCTGAGCCAAGCCTGTCCCTCTTCCTGGACAATTGAAATCTAGACCCAAGTTCGGTATAAGGCCAGCAGGTTTTTCACTTTTGAAAATGCTCATTTACTTTCAAAGCCCGCTGCTGTTAATGTGCAGACCATCAGCCTGGTAGGAAAGCATTATCCATTCAATCCTGCAAAAATTATATAATTTATCTAGTTTTGAAATTTATTTTTTGAGTTTTAAAGTGTCATCTACCCTTTTCATGATTTGAGAAATGAGAAATGCTAGGTGAGTTCTCTAATACGTGGATCTATTATAAGAGATAAAAACTATAGTTTAGCTTCAAGCTAAAAATATTGAGAAATGATAGACTGTAGGCGTGATTTCTGAGGATAGAAGCATTGCATTACCTTATAAAAATTGGGAAATTCGGAATGAAGAAATTTCATAAGGGATACATATCTTTTCTCCATTAGTAACCTTAAAAATTAACCAGAAAGGTGGCATTTTCTGAGGAAGATGAAGTACCTATTTTGTGAATCAAACTTAAATATAGAACAATTTCAAATAAGTCCAGAGAATTGTGGTGCATCTTCTTTCATGACGGAATGAACGTCGCCATTCACATCAAGGACTTTGAGTCACTTCTGGGAAGTTATACCATGCAGACAGACCGATGGGAAGTCGTGCGATTGTGTTGCCGATGGCTGCTGCATTTTTTTTATCACACGAAACATTCATATTAATAACATAAAAGGAGAGTAGAAACCCAACATTACTGAGGGCTGCTGCATTCAGTAACTCATGATTTTACTATTTTCAAATTTTGTATCCACATGCTAAACAGACCCAAGACTGCTCAACCCACGTACTTAATGTTTGGTTTCTATAGTGGGTTTTATACCAGCCATAGTTGTCAAGACCATGGCTCACTAGGTCACCGCCGGGTCGGCCAACCCGGTTGGTTTTTGGGCTGACCAACCCAGTCCCAACCCCACAACCCCACCCAATGGTTATTTTTAAATTAATTTTTTATTCCAACCCTCGGCCTACCTAATCCTGTTCTGAGTCTCGACCCCAGCTGACTCGGTTTAGTTTTAGGCCCAACAAACCTAGTCCCTACCCACGACCCCACCTACCTTGGTCAAAACTCCCACCTAGGCAGTGCCTAGTCATTTTTCCTTGGCTTAGTCACCGAGTGCCTTTCTTAGAGGCCAAATGGTGCCCGCCTTGATGCCCTAGGTGCCCTTAGCCTGTCTACATGATTAAAATAATTTTTTTCTGAAGACATTGTGGATACCCCCCCACAAGGGATGGCACCTCCTTGACCCACACGGCTCGTGGTTCACTTACTTAATGATAGTAAAATCATATTAACATATTTCACTATAGCTTGTACTATTAAATATATTTAATATTTTTATTATAAATATGTACTTAAATATTATAAAAAATTTTCTCAACCCCTTTTCCTTTCCCTCTCACTTAGTTTATGAATATTATCTCTTTTCCAAAATAAAGATTATCACCTTTTCATAATATATACTACACATACATAATTACCTACACAAAACATGTTTACATGCATGCATACAAAATACACATATTAAATTATAATATATAAATATGTAAAACTCTTATACCTAAACTTTTTAAAGTTTACTTTATTTTTCCTAGTTCTCTGTGTATATTTATGTATATATATAGAATAAGAAATGAATATATTTGAGAAAATGTATGAGTAGCGACAATTATAGATAATGTGAAAGAAATGAGATTGAGATAATTTAGACATATTAAATGTAGATCAGAGGAGGCTCCAGTTAGAAAATAAAAAAAATAAAATAACATAAACAAAAAAAGATGTGGTGGACGTAGGTTAACTTGGAGGAAGGTAATTCAATATGATTTAAATGATTTAATTATCTATGAAGAAGTGACTTAAAATCAATATGAGTTGAGAAAAAGAATATATATGGCCGATCCCAAGTAATTTGGGACTTTAGCTAGAGTTGAGTTAGTATATAGTGTTAACATATAAGTTTTTACTGCCTAGGTGACAGCCTAAGTAGCTGCCTCATCACTTAAGCAGAAATTTCACCCCTGAATGCCATATTATATTTGATTATTTGTTGCAGCTTTGTATTTAGATTTTTTTTTGGAAGGAGTGGCTTCTTGAGTACCTCGATAAGCTGCTTCCCAAGATAAATGAGCCGTCTACACCTCTGTTTAGCCTTAGCTTCTTGTAAACCTAGTTTTTCCTATCAAGCATTTTCTTTAGGATAATAGACTAGTTGAGAGTACTTGCCTAGTTGAACTTTGTACTACTCACTGAGCATATCGGGTTTTGCACCCTTAATTTTCATGCTTTCTTTCCTGAATTAGTTCTTCACCTTAGTAAATTTGTATCTACTTCTCCGGTAGCTGCTTTTGCACTGTCCAATGTTTTCATCACAAGGAACAGTCTTCTTTCGAAAGTAATGCTATAATCTTTATGATTTATGAGGTTAAAATGTAAAGCCCTCGCCAATTTACCTTTGAAGTACCTTCAGATTACTGCACATGGATTTGGTGCATTGTGGCAGTTACAAGAAAAGCATCAGCGTACCATCTGTGGCAACTGGGAAAAAAGGGTGATAGACAAAGGACAATCTTCTTTTTTGGTTGTCTGAAGGACACCTTGTTATTTAAAGCTTTTCTTTTCCTGTGATTTTTTAAGGATCTAACTGGTCACCTTGGCAAGTATAGGCAGTGGAATTATTCTTTGTTTTACATATTTACTAAATAATTATTTTCGTTGTTTCGATTATGGTGCTATAATTAGCACCATGTGCACATAACTAGGGGTATTTAACTTATTTCAAACTGAAAAAAAAACACACAAAGCATTTGATTGGGTTTGGCTCATCTTAGACTAGTCACAGGTTTGTTCTGGTTTCATGGTACGTTAGAGTGCTCATTCATCTCCTTGCAAACTGGATCAATACACTGGGGATCTGTCATTTTTTTTATGTTCTCATCCGAATAGTTTATGCAATGAATTATGATAGTACTGACTTGCATGCTTTGCTCTGTCTCGGCTCCTTTTCGATGTGCTTACCTTCTAAGTTATTTCCCTGTTCTGTTTCCTGATGGCAACTTATTTGTACAGCTGATGAATGGTAGCATGTCAATCAGTTCGACATCTCAGGGTCGACAAGGAACCATGAACTTGGTAATCAGGTTACAAAGACGATCATCGGATGAGTTGCAAATGTGGCCAAGGCAGTCATGCAGTGAAGACAGCGAAACTACTCGATCGTTGTTGGAAGGAATGAGGATTCTGCTCGTGGATAATGATGCTTTTAATATATTTTTGACGAGGAAAATTCTAGAGAAGTTTCCATGTCATCTATCTTATGCTTCATCTTGGTACGAGTGCTTTGAGAGGCTGTACCTAAAGGGGAATAGGTTTCACTTGCTGCTGATTGACCTCTGCATTCTTAGTGAAGAGGGTCAGGACAATTCCGCGCGGATGAGACAGCTGTATTCTGATGGCTGGCCTATCAGTATTGCGCTGGTACCAAAGAAGGATAAGGATCTCCTGGAACAGTGTACTAAGATCGGGGTGCATGGACTTGTAAGAAAGCCCATCATTTTGCCAGAAATGGTCAATGAATTGAGTAGAATCACAGAGGTGTTGCAGGCGACAACACTAACTTAGAGTGGACAACACACCAGTCCTGTGCTATTCGTTGCACTATAACCTATCCCGTCTAAGATGAGTTCTTTTTGTCCACAAGCTTGTCTCTTCCCCTTACCCCAAGACAAACAGCAGGGTTCTACTCCGACGGAGGGATGCCGCGACCGCAAAACCGGTGGACACCGAGATTTCCTGTTTCATCCAGGCATCTGGTTAGAGGCACCCAGGCATCGTCACCGGGGCAGCAAAATGGCTGCCTGACAGGCGTCAGGTGGTGTGGCAAATTAGGAACGTTTCCAGTTGGAGTTGGAGGACGCATCATCCGAAGGTTCGATCTCAGTGGAGTTCGTCGACAGGACGAGTAGACGAACAGCAGTGTTCAACTGCCCAACAGGCACGCCATTCCTGCTGTTAACTGAGAAGGTGGGGGCTTCAGAGTCGTCCATCTCCCCTTGACGAAGAGAGCGCCCATCTCCCTTGACGAAGAGAGAGCGTTGCTGATCGAAGGAACTGAATGGGCAGCGAGATGCTTCACAGGGCGGACGTGAGGGCTAACCACCGCGATCACATCCGAACGCTGCGCATATATAATACTGTAACAGCATCGCGTTCAGTGTTCATGCATTGAAGACTTTGGTGTCAACGTCGGTCCACGTCATTTAGACGGCCTTCCGCTGCGCTCTCTCTCTCTCTCTCTCTCTCTCTCTCTCTCTCTGAAAACAGTACTTATCCCCGTCACCAGCCTTGATATGGATATGACAGTGCAGCAATTAGATGATGTCACGTCGTCGTCTCAACTTGCTTGTTCCCCTCCGACCGCCATCTTTTGCACACGTACGTAGGAGGGCAAAATTCAGACAATCACGGCGGTGTTTGGTTGCACAACAAATTGATCTTTTACTTAAAAGTTGTTTTCGAAATATAATTTGTTAAAAGAGATGCTTAATGATTATTATAAATATATATATTTTAAAGA